>CAWUFW010000904.1:0-1200000 GCA_963921515.1 Calotriton arnoldi | reverse complement strand
TTGCCCACCGGTGGAAAAGCGGCGGACGGACTTTCCGTCTACCACGGTACCCCCCGCCATAGTAATATGGCGGGGGTAAATTGTGCTTTGATGGCGGGCGGATCGCCACCACCGGCCGGCCGGTGGCAATCCGCCCGCCATCATAATAGGCCCCTAAGTGTAGAGTATGCGACAAACAGTTAATTCGCATACCAAATAAAAAAACGTATTGCACTGGCCTACGTCCCAGTAACTGACATGGCCGAACATTACAACCTTTTACAAGAAAGTCCTTACTACCAGCAACACGAACAAAAATTAAGTCCCCTCCTAGACTATTTTGAAGATACCTGGGTGGGAAGACTCCATAGATCAGGCCATAGGAGACAACCAAAATACCATATTCCATGGTGGAATGTCTACCTTAGCACACTAAACCAAGAGTCAAAAACCAACAATGCTGTTGAAGGTTGGCATAATGCCATCCAAGCATCAACAGGACGAGGTACACCTACTCTACACAAACTCCTACTCTCCCTCCAAAAAGAACAGAGCTACCAACAGCTAAGAATGGAGCAATCTGTTACACAAATCAAGCCTAAACTATCCAAACAAACTAAGCAAATGTTTGAATACCTACAACAACAAGTCAAACTATACCCTACAACAAGAGGCCTAGAATACTTAGCAATAATTGCCAAAAGCCTACTCTAAACTCTCAAAGCAGCGTAACATATATAATACTTTTCTGTTTAAAATATTAAAATGCATACAAAACAATTTAATTTTTTCACAAAACTAATTAATTTGTCTAATATATTTTTATTAATAAAAAAATATATATAGACACATTAATTAGATCTTTGAAAAAATAAACAACAACAATAGTAAATTTCATAATATTTCCTCCCACAATAAATAATTAAAATAACTTACCGTTTCCGTAGCTGTAGACAGAAAATCCCACATCTTGTAAAACAATCCAAGTAGCTCATAATCCAAATAGATTAAAAAGTTTCCCCAAAAAAATAAAAAAATCCAACTGTTCCAAAAAGTAATCCTCGATCCGTAAATCCACAATCCAGAAACCATAAAAAACCCGAAAAAGTTTTTTTAAAAAAAGAAACGCTCCATGAAAACAAGAAAAATTAAGGAAGTGTAAAATAATTATTAGTTCCTAAAACTATTGTACACTTCCTTAATTAAAAAAAACGCAATCTTCCGAAAACCGCAACTT
The DNA here is from genome assembly GCA_963921515.1 of Calotriton arnoldi. Taxonomy (NCBI): domain Eukaryota; kingdom Metazoa; phylum Chordata; class Amphibia; order Caudata; family Salamandridae; genus Calotriton; species Calotriton arnoldi. Next base: position 1,198,784 of record CAWUFW010000904.1, on the reverse strand, counting down.
CTTTCGAATAAAACCTGTAAAAAGACACACAAACATTCCCACCCACACAAATATACACTATGGGGCCGATTTCGATTCGGGCCGGAAAACGTACCGACCGACTCGGAGCCGGAATTATTTCCGACCGACACGTACCGGTGCAGCCCGACCCGCAAAGTACGATGAAAAGCGTGCGAAATCCGACCGACTCGTACGGAACACAAGCCGAATGACCAAACCGCGCGGAAAACAGCTATCCGGCCGGAAAAGCACGCGAATCGAACCGACCGACACGCACCAGGAAGAATCCCGAACGAAACGTACCCGCGAACTCCGACCCGCCAAGTACGATGCAACGCGTGGAAAATAACCCTGGGCAAAGCACTACGCTATGCTCGCGTAGTTTGCGAAGTTTGCGCTACTTCGCACAACGCGAATTGCACGTAGCACAGTGCAAACACGCGTAGCGTAGTGCAGCGGTCATTTTTTGCTTGCTCGCGGTCCTCAACGTCAAGTTGGCGACCGCGAGCAAGCAAAATGACATCCCGGCGAGACTTTTTCCTCGTTCGCGATCAGCAACATCAAGTTGCCGATTGCGAGCGTGGAAAATAAACCTCCGGCGAGATTCTCAACGCGGGGAGGTCAGGTTTCTCATTGCGAGTGGTCGCGTATGCTCGCGACCGCTCGCGATGAGAAACTACCAGTCCGCGTTGAGAAAGCTGCCGCTCGAGTAAAAATCTACTCGAGCGGCAGTAAAAGACAGCTCGCACTGTGCAAGATGCCGTTTTCAATGATTGCACAGTGCGGACAAGCATCCGGCACTGTGCAATCATCGCGAACAGCGCACTACGCAGTTCCCGTAGTGCTACGCGTAGCTCGCGTAGTGCGAACTGCACTTTGCGTAGCTTTGCGTAGCGCTACTTCGCGAACTACGCCCAGGGTTAGTGGAAAACACGACCGAGTCGCACGGAGCTCAAGCCGTACGACCGACACGCATATTAAAACAGCGAGCCAAAGCAACACAATACACCGCGACCGACGCGTACGCAGCACAGGAAACAGCACAAACACAGCGTGAACGACTCGGAGAAGCTCGCACGAGACAACTGCAGGGTCCGACTCGGTCAGAAGAACGTCTCCTACCTGCACAAAAAGTACAAAGGGAAAAACACAAAAAAAAAGGCCAAACAAGCAATTACAAAGCCAATAAATACTGGGGGGGGAACAAAGACACACCCACAACTCCACCCATATAAAGGACACAAATCCCTACCATGATCCTTTGCAAATTCAAATGACCTGCCAGCACACAACACCAACAGACAGCAACCACACACACACTCACAGCTCATCCATCACACAAGCCACACACCATCAGCACCTCAACAAATAGCACCCTCACATACACCCAGCAAAACACACACTCACACACCCTCACTTGCACACCAACACACACATCACTCACCACCACCACCCATCAACATGCCCCCAAGAAGAATCCAAAGTTCCTAGATAGTGAATTGGAAGTCCTGGTAGATGAGATCCTCAGGGTAGAGCCACAGCTGTTTGGTACACTGGTCCAACAGACCCCCATGTCGCAGAAAACCAAGATGTGGGCGAGGATCGTTGACAGGGTGAACGCACAATCACCATGTTTGCGCACAAAGGAAGACATCCAGAACAGGTGGTATGATGTGCGCAGGAGGGTCAGGGACCTACTGAAGAAGGATTACATCTTGAGCCAACACACCGGCAGTGGCCCTCCTGCCAAACCACTATACCTCAGGCCCTGGGAGGAGAAGGTGCGGGCCATCCTCCCACCAGTGAGCGTCTATGGACTAGAAGACATCCCAGAGCCTGGTGAGTACACAACCAATATACCCAATATCGTGTGACAATACACACACATCACTGTCAAGGGGATAATCAAACCATGCACCCTTAGCAAATCCACAGCAACAAAAACAGAATCATCCCAAGATGTGTATGTCAGTCAGATAAACACAATACATGCCATCTCATAGTGATATGTAACTGTGTCATGACATGTACAAACCCTACAACAAATAAAGCTAGGCAGTGGCACAAATCTAACCAACAAACACTGTCAGATATGTAGCACCACTACAACACCACCACACAGGGAATCCCACAGAAAGGAAGGAATTCTGTGTATGCTGGTCAAGTCAGTGTAGCCAATAGCATCATGGGAGTCGTAGTCACAGATATTGCCCACCATCACAATACGCCCATCAACACCACTCTGAACCATGCTCACATCACAGGGAGTGGAAAACAACTGACAAGATGGCTGACACTGGCTACTGCTGTGGGGAGCACAAGGCCCTGCTGGGAACTGTGCACCAACCAACAGCAGGACACCACTGTCTGACATCCTGAAAGACAACTTGCACTCCCTGCAATGGAAGCACGTTCCGTGGTGGGATATCTGGCTGGGTGGGAAGGAGGACTGACAGCTATGACCATAGTTACCAGCAGCTCTTCCCACACACACCCCTAACCCAAACTACACACAACTCACCTGGGAAAATGCATTGCCTCACACTAAAAATATTTATCCCACAAAGAACCACCACCCTGGGTCATGCTGTGTGAAGCACAGTGACACACTTGGGACTTGTAGCCAAACAAACGCCAGGACACCACTGTCAGCCATCTTGCCATTGCTGTCACACCCACACACAGTGAAGTACACTCAAAAGGAAGGAAGTATGGGCATGCTGGGAAGGGGGGTGGAGGCAATAGCATGATGGGAGTGGTAGTCACAGCTCAACATCCCCCCCTCCACATGGCCCAGCAAGCTCACACTGAAGCATGCACACCTCACAGAGAGTGGAAAGCCCCATCAAAGATGTCTGACACTGCTGCTCTGTTGTGGGGAGCACAAGGCCATGCTGGGAACTGGCCACCAACCAACAGCAGGACACCACTGTCAGCCATCTTGCCATTGCTGTCACACCAACACACAGTGAAGTACACTCAAAAGGAAGGAAGTATGGGCATGCTGGGAAGGGGGGTGGAGGCAATAGCATGATGGGAGTGGTAGTCACAGCTCAACATCCCCCCCCCCACATGGCCCAGCAAGCTCACACTGAAGCATGCACACCTCACAGAGAGTGGAAAGCCCCATCAAAGATGTCTGACACTGCTGTTCTGTTGCTGGGAGCACAAGGCCATGCTGGGAACTGGCCACCAACCAACAGCAGGACACCACTGTGAGCCATCTTGCCATTGCTGTCACACCCACACACAGTGAAGTACACTCAAAAGGAAGGAAGTATGGGCATGCTGGGAAGGGGGGTGGAGGCAATAGCATGATGGGAGTGGTAGTCACAGCTCAACATCCCCTCCCCACATGGCCCAGCAAGCTCACACTGAAGCATGCACACCTCACAGAGAGTGGAAAGCCCCATCAAAGATGTCTGACACTGGTGCTCTGTTGTGGGGAGCACAAGGCCATGCTGGGAACTGGCAACCAACCAACAGCAGGACACCACTGTCAGCCATCTTGCCATTGCTGTCACACCCACACACAGTGAAGTACACTCAAAAGGAAGGAAGTATGGGCATGCTGGGAAGGGGGGTGGAGGCAATAGCATGATGGGAGTGGTAGTCACACCTCAACATCCCCCCCCCACATGGCCCAGCAAGCTCAGACTGAAGCATGCACACCTCACAGAGAGTGGAAAGCCCCATCAAAGAAGTCTGACACTGCTGCTCTGTTGTGGGGAGCACAAGGCCATGCTGGGAACTGGCCACCAACCAACAGCAGGACACCACTGACTGACATCCTGAGAGTCAACCTGCACCCACTGCAAGGGTGGCAAGCTTCATGGTGGGATAACTGGGCTGGAAGGAGAAGGATGTCCGGATGTCAACCAAATACCACCAATGCTGGCTATGCACACACCTCAACATTCACATTGAAATGCTTCATGTTGTCAGGACAATGCGCTACACCAATATCAACAGCTGACTGTGACAACTTAGGACAATGCAATGTACAGGCCCGCATCCAGAGGTACAGTCACAACTGTCAGGTGTTTGAACCATTGATGCCTGTAGAAACATTACATACATTGTGTGTCTCTTTCAAATACAGGTGATGATGGGGACACAGCAGCAGACAGCTGAGGAGTCCCTGTCCCAGGCTCCGGGGGACACTGAGCTCACTGGTGTGGAACAGCCTCTGCCCACCTCGGATGACGAAGACCTACCTGGCACCTCCGCAGTGAGTCATCATGCAGCACCAGCAGGACCACCAGCTGCACCCCCTGCACCCACCCCTCCAACAACTGCCAACACACAGACCACCCCTGCCGACACGGACAGACCAAGGACCACCACCACCAACAGCACACGGACCCCGGCCCAACGTGGAGCTATGGACAACGACACCAGCAACAACCCCCAAGGGGGCCCAGGGTCACCTGTGCGTGCCAACGCAGGTCCTTCACGTGTCGCCAGGGGTGGTGGGAGGGGTGGTAGACATAGGTCGCTGCTTGCAGAGGGGTCTGGACTGCATGATGACTCACAACTGGTACGCATAGCTGATGCGTACCAGACTAGCACCGGAGAGTTCAGCCAGGTAGTGGGGATCCTCAGGGACATTCAACAGCAGCAGGCTGCCCATCATGCCCGCTTGGACTTACACATGTCCCGCATGGAGTCCAAGTGGGACACATTGCAAGAACAGACGGCGGTGCATAGGGACATATTACAATGCCTCCACCAGATGTGCACCAACATGTCAACACCTCCCTGTGTGCCCACAACATCTGGTGCTGCAACAACTGCAACTGCCACAGGGAGGGAGGATGACTCTGGTGGAGAGTCCCCTGCACCGCAGCAGCCTGCACTTGAGGGTCCCCCCCCAAAGAAGAGGGGTCGTCCGAGGAAGGACAACTGAGAGGCTGATGGCCATGCACAACCCCCAGGAAGCCAACACCTGTTCCGGAAAATCACCTTTGTGTGCAAACTATTCACCCTGTCGAATGCAACACAACTGTCCCACATGACATGGGGAGCTCAAGTTGGACCAATGTATCAGATGACTGTGGACTTTACTCAGGACATTTCTGCTATCAGGACTTCCAAATCATCTAGGAACTTTGGATTACAATCACAATGTACAGCACCCACCATCCTGTGCACTATACTCACACATGTATGTCAATAAACTCACTAATACACCATACTTGCCTCTGTTGTGATTACAACGTTGTTTCTGAAGTGAGATGATGATCTGTGAAATGACACTGTGCATGCTAACTGCTACAGCAAGTACAACACCGGCATGTGAGTCATGGCGACGTGACACATATGAGGGAGACACACCACCAGGGCTACACAACACATACACACCAGGGCCATCTGACTCATCGCCTACACTGATGTTGCCAGGAAATACGGTGCAATGCACAGACACAACACCTATTCACAGTCTGTGTTAACTAGCCCACTGGTGCAGGAAGCAAATGTCAGTCAGATGAGTGACCACAGACAACGCACATCACAAAGTGAAGCACAGGTTTATTACACATTTGCAACATGTTGTAACCACTACAGATGCAAGGTAATCCCACCTGGCAGTGGGCACACAGTCAACAAGTGTAGAAGAAAGGAAGTCCATGGGTGTGGCGCACATCACCTGTAGGGAAACGACAGCTACCACCCTGGAAGTTGATTCACGGTGTCGGGGGATCACAGTTGACCAAACAACTCTGAAAGTACCCTGTGAAGGACAGAAATGACACACAGTCAAAAGCACTGAAGAACAGGACAGAACTGCAATACTCATGCCCAATACATGTCACAAGATACCCACCCAGGACCAAGTTAGCATATCAACACTGTTGTGGAGTACAGACTACCTGTAAGGACACATTGCTGCACGCATCCAGTCAAGTAGCACATGGACACACTCAAACAGCACCAGAGCACCACCAACACATATCATGCAAACTCACATCATTGACATAACATCCCTGGATACTCACATTCAGCTGAAGAAGTTGGTGATGAGCTGTGTGCGGACATCACCCTCATCATCATCATCACCACTGGCATCGTGGTCCAGCCCAGGATCCTCCACAGGTGGCGGATGTTGGTCATCGTCATCCAGGATGAGAGGCAACTCCTTCCGCACTGCCAGGTTGTGTAGCATGCAGCAGACGATGACAATCTTGCACACCTTTGCTGGGGCATATGGGAGGGCCCCTCCTGTCTTATCTAGGCAGCGGAAGCGGCTCTTCAGGATACCAAATGTCCGCTCAATCACTCTCCTGGTCCGACCATGTGCCTCATTGTAGCGCATCTGGGCTGGTGTCACAGGGTTCCTGAGGGGCGTCAGCAACCACGGCATGTTGGGGTATCCGGAGTCACCTACATACAGACAATTGCACATTAGCTGAGTTGGAAAAGAGGGTGGAACACTACATTGCAGAACACACACAATGCTACAAAGTCAGTACACACCAACAAGCCAGGCACGCTGGTTCCGCATCTGTGACATTATCCTCGGGATGCGACTACTTCTCATCACGTAGGCATCGTGTGCAGAACCGGGGAAACGGGCACAGACGTGTGTGATGCTCATATCTGCAAGACATACCACCAGTGCCTTGACCGAATGGTAGTGTTTGCGGTTCCTGTATGCCTGCTCTTGGGCCTGTGGTGGTACCAAAGCCACATGTGTCCCATCAATGGAGCCAATGACATGCAGCATCCTCCCCAGGGCATAGAAGTCACTCTTCACGTCAGTGAGTTGTTGAAGTCTAGGGAAATAGATGTACTGGTTCAGGTACCTCAACATAGCCTCCAAAACTCGCGGAGCACACGGCTGAACATGGTCTGTGACATCCCACCAGCAGATGCCACAGTGTGTTGAAAAAAGGTACCGGTGGCAAAGAAGTGTAGGGCTGCCATCACCTTCACCTTGGGGGTCAGCGCTGTAGGGTATGTCCGGCCAGGTTGCAAATGTGGGGCCAACCGCACCGTCAATTCCTCAATCAGTGGCCTGGTGAAGCGGTACCGTCGGATGCAGTCCCGTTCAACCACCATTGCAAGGTCAGGGAATGGCCGATGGACAGCTGGTGCCCTGCAGTGCATAGGTGAAGAAAATAGATTGTCAGTCACCCCACATATGTGGCATAGACCAGACTCAATATCACATGATACATCATTACGAGACACAAGTACATGATGCGTGTGCCGTTCCGTAAGGACATGTATGGCACCTACATGGCTAACATCTAACATCACAGTTCAACATGTGTCCTCAACAAGTCCCAGGTTGTGCTATGGGATATCATTAGGCTGTGTCGCAGTACCCATGTACTGCTGTCACGTTCCAAACACACACCACAGTGACATGTGAGGACAGATGTGCCCCAGGCATCACAGCTCATCGACAGGTAGATTCCCAGGGACCCTGTATTGACACATGGACACTGGCATGACATGGTGCATCATGAATACACCACAGCTAAACAACCATGACCCCCACAGGTAGTGGTCCCTGTTGCCTCGGCAGGACAGGCATGGACGTCTGTGACACACACACGCACAACATCAAAGTCCATGCACAAACAACGTGGATGTGGAGACTGCCTCCCATTGTGCACATGGAATCAGAGACATTGTAAACACGACATGCACACAGACTGTGGAGGGCCATCACAATTGTGGCAATGGGTCACCCTGGGACGTACATACCGTCCCACATGGGACTCAGGGGGTATGTGACATGACATACACAACACTACTGTGAAATGTGACCATGCCACATGCCCTGAAATGAACAGTTGCACACCACAGTGTTCATGTGCACAACACACCAAGGATTCTGTCCCCATGAACACGTGCACAGCCTGGGAGTGGCTGCCCCCAAGTGCCTCCCAAAAAACAACATGTTGACCCCCATACACGGAACATGTAATGCAGCCTTACATGCCTTAGGATACAGTGTGGACAGGCTGTGGTGTTGTAGGTGTGCCCCTCACTCCCTGGGAAGTATATGTGGCTGGCATATGTTCACCTGTGACAGGCATGGTGACATATGCCAGTGACTTGTACAGGGACGCATTGTACAGCAATGGACCGATCGGTGCGTACACATTGGCCATTGCATTCAATGTGAGCGGGTATGCGTTGTAGAGCAATGGACCGATTGGTTTGCCCGGCCGGCCCATTGCATTCAATGTGAGCGGGTACGCGTTGTATCGCGGGTACGCGTTGAACTGCAATGGACCGATCGGTGTGCCCGGCCGGCCCATTGCATTCAATGTGAGCGGGTACGCGTTGTATCCCGGGTATGCGTTGTAGAGCAATGGACCGATCGGTGTGCCCGGCCGGCCCATTGCATTCAATGTGAGCGGGTACGCATTGTATCGCGGGTACGTGTTGAACTGCAATGGACCGATCGGTGTGCCCGGCCGGCCCATTGCATTCAATGTGAGCGGGTACGCGTTGTATCGCGGGTACGCGTTGAACTGCAATGGAACGATCGGTGTGCCCGGCCGGCCCATTGCATTCAATGTGAGCGGGTACAGCGTTGTAGAGCAATGGACCGATCGGTGTGCTCGGCCGGCCCATTGCATTCAATGTGAGCGGGTACGCGTTGTAGAGCAATGGACCGATCGGTGTGCCCGGCCGGCCCATTGCATTCAATGTGGCGGGTACGCGTTGTAGAGCAATGGACCGATCGGTGTGCCCGGCCGGCCCATTGCATTCAATGTGGCAGGCACGCGTTGTATCGCGGGTACGTGTTGAACTGCAATGGACCGATCGGTGTGCCCGGCCGGCCCATTGCATTCAATGTGAGCGGGTACGCGTTGTATCCCGGGTACGCATTGTACAGCAATGGACCGATCGGTGCGCACACATTGGCTGGGGCCTGGCATGGCAACGGACGCGTTTTCGAAGCTCCAACGAGTCTGATGCAGTGAATTCAGTTGGCCAGCCACAACAATTTTGCAAAATCATGGGTGTCATGAAGTTGAAGATTTGAAGGATGCTGTGGGCGTGTATTAGTGCTGCTATACCAAGGATTGGTCAGATTTAGAAGATGCAAACGACTTGGACCTATCACTTTGGACACATGGGACAGTATCTGCCTCTGCAGCACACATATAATGCTGGCTGTTCCCCTGAGAGCTCACTTGCCTGCACTACATGCTCCAGGACGACATCTGCCACCAACACTGCTGCTGTTTATGCATCCTCTGGCTCCTGCAATGGCACGTACTGTGGAGAGAGCCCCAGCCTTCAGCCTTGAGGAGAACCAGGCCCTGCTGGACAGCCTCCTTCCACAGTACAGCAAGCTGTATGGGAAACCAGGGGAGCAGGTGAGTGTGCTGTCCACTGCATCACTAATTGTGCATGTTGTCTGACTAGCAGGACTTTCACTGTGCACACCACTGGCTAGCATGCCCACTGAGTAGTTGTCACACCCCAAAGTGTGTAGTTACATGCACTGAACTGGTACAGTGCAGTAACAGTGTATTCCAACTAGGTTTACTTCCCATGCAATGATACCATGTAGTGACTGCTGGCAAACTGTTCATAGCCATTGTTGCACTGCCTGTGTACATCATATGCCCCTGTAATTGAGACATGTATATCCAACTGTGTGATGCACGTATATGTTGCATGTGTAGTAATGGCCTTTTCACTTTGTCATCCTCACAGGTTGATGCCCACCAGAAGCAGGACATCTGGCTGACCATCGCCCGGAAAGTAAGATCCGTGGGGGTCTACAGGCGCAGGATCCGCAACTGCCAAAAGAGGTGGCAGGACCTTCGTGGCTGGACCCGGAGGATCGCAAGGGTCCAGCTGAAGCTGTCGCCACCTCGCAGGAGGGGTGGACACCGGACCCTGACCCCCACATGCTCCGGATCCTGGCGGTGGTCTTCCCTGACCTGGATGGGCAGCTGAAGGACAGACAGCAGCAAGGAGGGGGTGAGTCCATGACTGCACTGTGCACTTTGTCTGACATGCTATGTGCCCTCCTCTGGCCTGAGTAAATTTCCACAGTACATCAGTCATGTGGTCCAGGACCCATGTCCCTCATTTGTTACATGCCCACTTCTCCTCTGATACGCATATGTGTGGCCCTTATAGTCAGGAAATTGTGTCATTTGGGGACTGTGTCATTGCATTTTGCTTTGCTCAAGGTGGGGGACAGCATTTGTTCCCGTGACTATGTTGTGCGATTCATGGGTGGGTCAATTGCTTACACAATGCCTAAGTTCTGACATGTGATCTGCGTGTAACCTTGATATGTGGTCCGCTTGCTGCTCTGACTCACCACATGTCCCTGGGGAATGTGGCACACACCCATGCTGCTGGTGGGAACAATATTTGGGCCTCAGGAGTATGTGTATCCAGTGTGTCACACATGCTTAGCCACCTGCCTACTGTCCAGGACTCATCCCTCTTACAGGTGGAGCTGGACAGTCATGCCTACTCCAGTGCATACAATACACTCTGTACTCCCACTCCCGTGTATCATCTGGCATGTTGTGATCAGTGTAATGTACCCTCAGGTGTCTGCCTCTGTCTCATTGTGCTGTGTCTTCGTTGTCAGGACTACTGGTATGTTCATCGTTTGGGGCTCAGCATGCCATCTGAGATGTGACCATGATAGATGATACTTCTGTGACTTATAGGTGTCTGATCACTTGACTGTGCACACAGGTGTTTGCGACTGTGACTTTCAGGCAGCTGTATTTTCATTCACAGCACACTGTGAGGTGCTCATGTTCAGAGAGTTGTGTTTCATGTCCCCCATATGTCCAGTTGGTATGACGTGGACAAATAGTAGTACAGATGATGTGGTTTTTGGGGGATGGACATGTGCACTTGTCAGTCACATAACTTGCATTCCCCATGCCCTCGGATTGTGACACAGTGCAGACTGTTGTTGTCTGGCTGCCATGGCCATGTGACTTGAGACAGTAATGTATGACTTTGCACGCATTCCTGTGTCATGGCATTCAACTTCCTGGGACTGATCCTGCAGGGGAGTGACATGTGCAACATGCACCCCATTGTGGCATTGACTATCCGGACATGGGTGCATCATGGTGTCTGGTGCTGGTATGCATCACATGCATTTCTAATTAGAATCTGGCCATCCCTTTATCCGGACACCTGCACTGCCTCAGTGGCAAGAGATGTGATGTGTGCATGTTCACATGCTTCACCGTGTTCCCTGCAATGTCCAACAACTGTGTAGGTGGTGCCTGTGTCCACACTGGGGTCTTACCATCAGACAGGCACCAGACAGATGGGTGCAAGGGCAGGAGGGGTGTGAGTCCCATGGTTGACCATCAGACTGACAATTGGCTTCCCCGAATCTGTGTGAGGACTTTAGGCAATGTTCAACTAAGGATGCCAGGGCTTGCTCTGTAATGTGCTGTACTTACTGTGGTGTGTGCGGTCAGTGCAGGTGACTGATGTTTGTCTGTTTCCCTAATTGTTTGCAGATACATCCACGGCCACAGGAGGGGACAGCTCCACGGACCAGGAGGAGCAGCGGAGCCAGACTGGGTCTGCATCGGACGAGTGGTCAGAGGGACACTGTGGCACGGAGGGCGAGGGGAGCCACACCGAGGAGTCCTCAGCACCATCCACCTCAGCTGGGGATCACAGCAGCTCGGAGGATGACTCCCTTGTGGAGGCGGGTCTCGGCAGCCACCAAAGGCCAGCTAGTCTGTCTGGCCCCGCCACCACCACCACCACCACCGCCCTCCCATCGGCTCCCATTCCTGAGGTCCGTGGAGGCTCCCGTGCTCGGGAGCGTGTCTCCTTCATGCCAGGCACCGCAGCCCCTGCCCCTGTGTCCCATGCTGCCCTGAGTGAGGAGTCTGTGTACCTCCTTCGGCAGCTCCATGTAGGGCAGACAGCAATGCTGAGTGTCCTCCATGCACACACCACTCTGTTGACACAGCTGGTGTCGTTCATGGAGGGCATCTCGACGGGTATGTCTGCCCTACAGAGGAGCAATAGGTCCATGGACTCCTCCCTGACGGCAGCAGTGTCCCTCCTCCAACAGTCCCTCACCCCTCCCACCTCTGCCCCATCCACACTTCCTGCCCCCCTACCTGTCCAAAGCACATGCACACCTGCACAGTCATCCATACACACAGACTCAAGCAGCACAGACACACCCAAGAGTAAGGCAAGACGTGCACACAACCATCCTCAGGGGACTGATACCACAGGCACAGGGGATGGGGAACACACACACACACAGGCATCCACATTCACTCCGCAGTCCTCCAAATCCTCTCCCTCCAAGACCCCTTCCCTTGCCTCGCCTGCTACCCCACATACACAGCAGGTCTTCCTGTGTGACCTCGGCCTCTTCCCCACCATTCCTGCTGACCCAGCACACCAGGGGAAGAGGAAGTCCACCCTCACAGAGAGGAGTGCCCCTCGCCCCCGGACACCCTCCCCCAGGCGCAGGCAGACACAGGAGCCCATTCGGAAGTCCCCCGGAGCAGGAAGAGCAAGACCCCACCACCACCACCACGCAGCTCCAGCGCCCAGTCTCTCTCCTCCATCCCCCAGGCCACCACTGCACAGGTTCCCCCGCCACACCCTGCCCCAGGTTCCCCCACACACTGATACCGCATCCCCAGACTGCTTAGGCCCTCCCCCTGCCACTTGCTCTTCCACCCCAACCCAGACGCTCTGCCTGTTAGTGGCACTGTTGTGGGGACCGGGTCCCCCCCCTGTCCTGCCCACCTCATCTGCCCACCCTTCCACTCCCTTGGAGTCATGCACTGCAGTGGAGTCCACAACCACCACATCTGACTCGGGCACTGCAGTGGGTACCCAGTCCACTACATCAGTCCAGCCCACTGCAGTGGTTGCGGCACCCACACCAACTGACTTGTGTACCACGGTGGTGCCGGCCCCCTGAGTCAGACACCTCCACTGCAGTTGCCGGTGACACTCCTGCACCCACCACCCCTTCACTGCCTCACTCTGCCATCCCCTGATCCTGTCCCTGCGGTGCCTGGCCTGCCCCTTGTATGCCCCTCCAAGGGTGATGTCCCCCAACCGTACCAGTGCAGGCAAGCAATGTGTGACCAGTTGTCACTTCTCACCCCGTTGGTACTGTGATTTTGGACTGGCCATTGGCCTTAGTTTCTTTTGGACTTCCGTTTTTACCCTGACATTTGCTGAATAAAGCCTCTTTTTGTTTACTTTTGGGTTTTCTTTTGATGTACATGATGTAGATGAGTAGCATCCTGCACTTGCAGTTGTAATAGTGTTCACATCAGGACGATGAAGTGTTGCAGTGATGGACTCCATGTGGTCCATGGGATATGTGTCCTGTTGTATTCTGGATCTATGGCATCCTTTGCTACAGTCTGAGGGTGTAATGTTCAGCATTTGACACAGGGATGTCCTTTTTGCATTTGTAAATGAACATCTTTGTCTTACACTGATGCACATCTGGTGGGCTTACCACTGTTCAATGTTCCGATTTCCCTGACTGTGTGCCCAGCTCCACTGGACATGCAGTTTTGCACATCAATGTCGAAGGACTCATCTGTGTATACAGTGCAACTTGCTTGACACATGTTTGGTGTGTGTGCAGATGACTGACGTGACACCCCCGTTCCCAGGCTGATGTGAGCAGAGCTTTCTGTGTGTTGTGGTTGTTGACTCACTGACGGAGTGTTCTGCTGACATGTTTGGGTCGTGCACAGACAAGGTTTGGCACAGCGGACCTTCCACAGGAGTGGTGTGCCCTCATGGCAGTGTGTAATCTGGTGACATTGCGTGGGCCTGTGTTGTGTAAGCATGTCTGTGCGTGTTCCCTTCCCTTTTCCTACACAGGCTGTGTCCCTAGGGATGTTCCTGTTTGTGATGCTTGCTGAGTTGTTCTGTGTTCATCCAGCATCTTGGACCTGGTTTCTCTGTGATGTGGGTGCATGGCAAACTAATGTTCATGAGGTTGTCATCAATCAATCAATCAATCAATCATGTCACTTATAAAGCGCACTACATACCCGCGAGGGTCTCAAGGCGCTGTGGGAAGAGGGGGGTGGTGCTGCTACTGATCGAAGAGCCAGGTCTTGAGGAGTCTTCTGAAGGCCAGTAGGTCTTGGGTCTGTCGGAGGTTGGTGGGGAGGGTGTTCCAGGTCTTGGCGGCGAGGTGGGAGAAGGATCTGCCGCCGGCGGTCGTTTTCCGGATGCGGGGGACTGTGGCGAGGGCGAGGCTGGTCGAGCGGAGCTGGCGGGTGGGGGTGTAGAAGCTGAGTCGTCTGTTAGGTAGGCTGGTCCGGAGTTGTGGAGTGCTTTGTGTGCGTGGGTGAGGAGCTTGAAGGTTATCCTCTTGTTGACAGGGAGCCAGTGCAGGTCTCTCAGGTGGGGTGTGATGTGGCTGCGTCGGGGATGTCGAGGATAAGACGTGCAGAGGCGTTCTGGATGCGTTGCAGCCGTCTCAGGAGCTTAGCCGTCGTTCCTGCGTAGAGGGCGTTTCCGTAGTCCAGCCTGCTGGTGACGAGGGCCTGGGTGACTGTTTTTCTTGTTTCGGTGGGGATCCACTTGAAGATCCTGCGGAGCATTCGGAGGATGTTGAAGCAGGATGAGGAAACGGCGTTGACCTGCTTAGTCATGGAGAGGGTGGGGTCGAGGATGACCCCTAGGTTGCGTACGTGGTCGGTGGGTGGCGGGGCTGTTCCCAGTGATGTTGGCCACCAGGAGTCGTCCCAGGCTGAAGGGTTGGAACCAAGGATGAGGACCTCCGTCTTGTCCGAGTTCAGCTTCAGGCGGCTGGTCCTCATCCATTCGGCACCGGCCTTCATTCCTTCGTGGAGGTGGGCTTTGGCGGTGTGAGGGTCTTTGGTGAGGGAGAGGATCAGCTGGGTGTCGTCGGCGTAGGAGATGATGTTGAGGTTGTGCTGTCGGGCGACGTGGGCGAGGGGTGCCATGTAGATGTTGAACAGCGTTGGGCTGAGGGAGGAGCCTTGGGGTACGCCGCAGATGATCTTGGTGGCCTTGGATCGGAAGGGGCGAGGCGGACGCTTTGTGTTCTGCCGGAAAGGAAGGATGTGGTCCAGTCCAGGGCCTTCTCTTGGATCCCGGCGTCGTGAAGGCGTGTTCGTAGTGTGTGGTGGCAGACCGTGTCGAAGGCGGCTGATAGGTCCAGGAGGATGAGGGCTGCTGTTTCTCTGTTGTCTAGCAGGGTCCTGATGTCATCGGTGGCAGCGATGAGGGCGGTTTCAGTGCTGTGGTTGCTGCGGAAGCCGGACTGGGAAGGGTCCAGGATGTTGTTCTCCTCGAGGTAGCGGGTCAGTTGTTTGTTGACGATTTTCTCGGTGACCTTTACGGGAACGGGAGCAGAGAGATGGGTCGGAAGTTCTTGAGGTCCTTGGGGTCTGCCTTGGGTTTCTTGAGTAAGGCGGTGATCTCGGCGTGCTTCCAGCTTTCCGGGAAGGTTGCTGTCTTGAAGGAGATGTTGATTATTTTCCGGAGATGGGGCGCGATGGCTGTACTGGCTTTGTTGAAGATGTGGTGAGGGCACGGGTCTAGCGGTGAACCGGAGTGGATGGTGTTCATGATCTTGCTGGTGTCCTCGTCGTTGATGTTGGTCCAGGAGAGCAGGCGGTTGGTGATTGTGGGGGCAGTGGTCTCGGTGGTTGCCGGGGCGGTCGTGGTGTTGAAGCTGTCGTGGATGTCGGCGATTTTGCGGTGGAAGAAGGTGGCCAGTGAGTCGCACAGGTCTCGCGACGGCTGGATGTCGTTGGTGTTGGAGCTGGGGTTGGAGAGTTCCTTCACGATGTTGAAGAGCTCTTTGCTGTTGTGTGCGTTGTTGTCTAGGAGGTCTTTCAGTGAGGCCCTTTTGGCGGATCTGATGAGGTGATGGTGACTGCGGGTGGCGCTCTTGTGGGCGGCGTAGCTGTCCGCTGTCCGTTCGTGGAGCCAGATCTTCTCCAGTTTTCGGCATGTTCGTTTGGAGGCCTGGAGGTCTTCGGTGAACCAGGTGGCTTTCTTGCTGGTGTGGCTGTTGGGCGGATTCTTGAGCGGGACGAGGGTGTTGGCGCAGTCGTCGATCCACTGTCTGAGGTTGCGGGCGGCGGTGTCGGGGTCGGAGGGTTCGGCGGGTGGGCTCAGGGGCGAGGGTTGTGGTTAGCTGGTCTTCCGTGACTCTGCTCCAGCAGCGGCGAGGCATTTGTTCGGTGCGGTGGTGCGTGGTGGGCTTCCTGTAGGTGAAGTGGATGCAGTGGTGGTCAGTCCAGTGGGGTTCGGAGGTGTGGTTGAAGGAGACGTGTGGGCTTGCGGAAAAGATGGAGTCTAGCGTGTGGCCGGCGGCGTGGGTGGGTGTAGTCACGAGCTGTCTGAGTCCGAGGGTGGCGAGGTTGTCGATCAGGGTGGTGGAGTTGGTGTCCTTGTTGTTCTCGAGGTGGAAGTTCAGGTCCCCGAGGAGGATGTAGTCCGTGGAGGCGATGGCGTGTGTGCTGGACGAAGTCAGCGATGGAATCGCTGAACTGTGGTCGGGAGTCCGGGGGTCTGTAGATGAGGGTTCCTCTGAGGGTGGTGTTGGGATCGGTGTGGATCTGGAAGTGCATGTGTTCGGCGGTGCTGAGGGTGTCGTCGGTGTTGGTTGAGACTCTGAGGGTGTTCCTGTGGACGATGGCGATGCCTCCTCCGACTCCGTTGGTGCGGTCCCTGCGGGTGATCTTGTATCCGTCCGGGATGGCAATGGCGATGTCGGGGGCTGAAGCGGGATTCAGCCAGGTCTCCGTCAGGAATGCGACGTCTGGGGAGGTTGAGTCGAGAAGGTCCCAGAGTTCGATGGCGTGTTTGCGGGTGGAGCGGGTGTTGAGGAGGATGCATCTGAGGTAGTTGGGTTCTTTCCTGGGCGGTGGTTTGGCGGGGCGGGTGCTGGCGAAGCTGCAGTTCCGGCAGGTGAAGGGCCCTTGGGTGCGCTTCGGGGTGGCCTGGTAGCAGGCGTGATCTTTTCCGGGATTGAGTGCGTGGAGGGTGCTGGCGTCGTATCGGCGTCTGTTGATGTGGCGGGCGCGGGGGATGCCCGGACCAGGGGGTCTGGCGCTGGGCGCGGTCACGGCGCGGACGGGCGCAGACGGGCTTGCCTTAGGCGCGCCTACGGCGCGCTAGCAGCGCGGCCGCACAGCGGCCGCCATAAATGGGGAGGTGGGAGGGAGGAGCAGGGAATGGGGCAGCGAATGGGCAGTGAGGGGCGGGGCCGCAGGCGCAGCGGCGGGAAACAGGCACAGAAGGGAAAGCGAGCACAATCAGGGCATCAAGGGGGCACAGAAAGGAAAAAAAAACGAGCACAATCAGGGGCAGCAAGGGGGCACAGAAAGGAAAAGCGAGCACAATCAGGGGCAGCAAGGGGGCACAGAAAGGAAAAACGAGCACAATCAGGGGCAGCAGGGGGGCACAGAAAGGAAAAACGAGCACAATCAGGGGCAGCAAGGGGGCACAGAAAGGAAGAACGAGCACAATCAGGGGCAGCAAGGGGGCACAGAAAGGAAAAAGCGAGCACAATCAGGGGCAGCAAGGGGGCACAGAAAGGAAAAGCGAGCACAATCAGGGGCAGCAGCAGGGCACACAGACGGAGCTGTGTGGTGGGGGAGCGACCTACCAGTCAAGGTCAGGGGTCGCTCTCTTCACCACGCAGCGGCTGCCTATAAATGGGGAGGTGGGAGGGAGGAGCAGGGAATGGGGCAGCGAATGGGCAGTGAGGGGGCGGGGCCGCAGGGGCGCAGCGGCGGGAAACAGGCACAGAAGGGAAAGCGAGCACAATCAGGGCATCAAGGGGGCACAGAAAGGAAAAAAAAACGAGCACAATCAGGGGCAGCAAGGGGGCACAGAAAGGAAAGCGAGCACAATCAGGGGCAGCAAGGGGGGCACAAAAAGGAAAAAACGAGCACAATCAGGGGCAGCAAGGGGGGCACAGAAAGGAAAAACGAGCACAATCAGGGGCAGCAAGGGGGGCACAGAAAAGAAAAACGAGCACAATCAGGGGCAGCAAGGGGGCACAGAAAGGAAAAACGAGCACAATCAGGGGCAGCAAGGGGGCACAGAAAGGAAAAACGAGCACAATCAGGGGCAGCAAGGGGCACAGAAAGGAAAAACGAGCACAATCAGGGGCAGCAGCAGGGCACACAGACGGAGCTGTGTGGTGGGGGAGCGACCTACCAGTCAAGGTCAGGGGTCGCAGGTTGTCTTTGTTGTCAGTGCTGGGGATGTGGGCAAACGCAGATGGGACACATTCAGGATTCCCCTTGGCACTTGTTGTTTACACGAGTAATGTGATTTACAGTTTGTGTTAGCTTACAGTGATTGTGACATGTTGTGTGTGTGACTGCTGCCACTCCTCAGGGTCAGAGCTGCAATGTTGGTACTTGTGTACGTGTGTTCTTCGTGTGTCAGCTTGGCTTCTTCATTGGTGTGTGACTATGGCCAGGATCCCATTGATTGTGGTGGATTTCACATCATGCCCATGTACAGCATACTGTGCTGTGTGTCAGACATTGACAAGTCTTGTTGACTGGCCATGTGTGATGGGTTTCTGCACCTTGGTTCCCACCACCACCCCTGGTATTGTCATGGGTGCATGTGCAATGTCACCAGTCCATGTGAGCTTCACTGCTGCACATTGGTGGAGATCAAGGTGTGTGGTGTTGAGTGTGTGCAAAAGTGAGTTGTTGCACGGCCAGACCCCTACCTCCATATTGGCCTTGGCTGGCAGGCCGTGCTGATTGATTGGAGCTTGTGTAGGTGTGATGGTAGTTAGTTGCTCAGGACACATGGCTGGGGTTCACAGTGTGAACGACATCTGACATTGTCATCACAGTGGGATTATCATGCAGGCTAGTGTCAGCACAATATGGGGTCCCTGGGGGTAGTGCTGTGGTGGGTCTGTCTCTTGCTGTGTTAGTTGCTGTACCTACAAGCTTGTGTGACATGTGTAATTTGTGCTCCCTCTCATCTAACAATGCCTGATTGCCCACATAGGGGATTTGGATCCATGAGTTACTTTTGTGTGGCACTGTATGTGCATCTGTGTAATTGGTATCCAGGCCTCATCATGTGTTGTGTGGTTGCCTGGGGACACTGGCACCCCCCCTCACCTGTTGTGTTTGATGTGCAGTGCGGGTCTGCCTGTTTGTGCATCTGCACCACTGCATTGGCATATCTTTAGTGTGCTATTGGCTGTATGTTGTTTGGCGGGTTTTACCTGCTGTCCCTGGGACTCCTAGGTCATCAGTCAGCACAATGATCATTGTTTGTGTGTCCCATTGCTGCCATGGTATGTTATTTGTTCACCTCACATCTACAGTCTCCACAGGGTATCTACATTTGTGTAACCATTGGTGCAAATATGTGGGTCTTCATTATGATGGTCACTTCTGTCATTGTGTCATTGATGGATGTTGACAGTGTCAGCCCCCATGGGTGATGTTTGTCTGCACATGGCCAAAGGTATGTCTTATTTGCACTGCACTGTTTGCCTCACACAATCTATGTTGCTATGGGACACAAGCACTACTTTGCCACTGATGTGTTTGTTGTTCTGTGACCAGGAATCATCCATGCAGTTTGGCAGTTGCAGCTTTTTCAATGTCAACACTTACATTTTGGTCACTGTGATGATGGGGTTTGGACCCCATTGCCACAATGTTCAAAATGTGCTTCAGCTATGGACCCCACACTTACCTTTTGGTCACTGTGATGATGGGGGTTTAGACCCCATTGCCACAATGTGCAAAATGTGCTTCAGCTATGGACCCCACACTTACCTTTTGGTCACTGTGATGATGGGGGTTTAGACCCCATTGCCACAATGTGTAAAATGTGCTTCAGCTATGGACCCCACACTTACCTTTTGGTCACTGTGATGATGGGGGTTTAGACCCCATTGCCACAATGTTCAAAATGTGCTTCAGCTATGGACCCCACACTTACCTTTTGGTCACTGTGATGATGGGGGTTTAGACCCCATTGCCACAATGTGCAAAATGTGCTTCAGCTATGGACAGTGAAATTATAAGTTAGGATGCACACCTGTTTGTCCAAAAAATATTCAATTTTAACCTCATCCTCCAAGATTGCGTGCGTGCTGGAAATAATGCCTTGCCCACACAGCATTTGCATGAATATCAACTGAATGTGGAGTGGCATGTCACCCCACTACCAGTCGCACAGCTGAAACTGCGCTTAATCCGCGTATTAGTATCTTTCTACCATTATAATCCTTGTATCGCATGTACTCCATGTTTCTCGAATTTCCTACTTTCACTTTGTCTTGGTGCAAACCACACGCAGGAATAATGTGCCATTTCCAAAGCTTCCCATATTTCCATTGTGCCCTCCGGGCCTCTTATGAAAACACGAACTAGTGCAAATTCATCCAAGGCAGTGTTTATTAAAAACCCGATGCATTTCAGGCTACCAGAGCCCTTCCTCAGGGGTAACTGCAAATAACAATAAAACGTTTACCATTACATTGTTGTTCATTGGTGTACATTTCAAGTATTATTACAATTGTCAAACTCATACATTGTACAAAATAACTTTCCATTCTTCCATACTAAATTTCAACTGCCTGTCACTGCTGTGCATGTATGTTTATCGTCAAACCCCTACAACGCAAGTTTAACCAATAACCAACCCCTTGATACCCAGCACGTTATCGTCACGATATAACCGTGGACTCCTCCATCTCCAACCTCCCCGTCTCTACACTCACTTAATCTTTTCCTTGCTTACTCCAACTTTCATGCCTTTCAGGACCCTTTTCTCCCTCCCCATAACGCCAAAATTCTTACATTGCATGAATGCTCATTAGTATTCACCAGCTGATCACAAGTTGCTCTTAGACTGCTTACTGTTAAACTCCCCTTATTTATCCACGAATCAATCGTCCTCACAGCCACTGCACCGCGCTATGTTTGCACACCTTTTATGAATGCGTGGTGCAACACGCACAATCGCTCATTTTTTACTTGTAACTGAAGCTGTATGCTGGCTTATTAACATGCTGTTCTATGAAAAAAGGTCCTCTCTGCTCTACACGTACCTGCCTCGGTGTTTAAAAACCGTCAATCCTCATGAATTGTGAAAGTAGGAAATTCGAGAAACATGGAGTACATGCGATACAAGGATTATAATGGTAGAAAGATACTAATACGCGGATTAAGCGCAGTTTCAGCTTCAGCTATGGACCCCACACTTACCTTTTGGTCACTGTGATGATGGGGGTTTAGACCCCATTGCCACAATGTTCAAAATGTGCTTCAGCTATGGACCCCACACTTACCTTTTGGTCACTGTGATGATGGGGGTTTAGACCCCATTGCCACAATGTGCAAAATGTGCTTCAGCTATGGAGCCCACACTTACCTTTTGGTCACTGTGATGATGGGGGTTGGACCCCATTGCCACAATGTTCAAAATGTGCTTCAGCTATGGACCCCACACTTACCTTTTGGTCACTGTGATGATGGGGGTTTAGACCCCATTGCCACAATGTTCAAAATGTGCGTCAGCTATGGACCCCACACTTACCTTTTGGTCACTGTGATGATGGGGGTTGGACCCCATTGCCACAGTGGTCATGGTCTGCTTGCATTGTGGGGGCCACACACATTTATGTGTGACACATGTGATAGGGGGTCACATTGTATGTTCAAAGTCATGTTCAGTGATGTAGGCATTTGACACAGTCTACACACGCTTGTCATGGTGTTGGGGGATGTCTTTTGTTGCATTCCTTATGTTGGTGTGTGCTTGTTGTGTCATGCATTAGCCATCCTGTGAGTGGGGGTGTTGTTGGTGGTAGGCATCCTGCCCCCATGGGTAGAGGTGGTAGTAGTGGTAGGCATCTGGCACCCCTGAGTAGGGGTGGTAGTGGTGACAGGCATCCAGCCCCCATGGGTAGAGGTGGTAGTAGTGACAGGCATCCAGCCCCCATGGGTAGAGGTGGTAGTAGTGGTAGGCATCCAGCCCCCATGGGTAGAGGTGGTAGTAGTGGTAGGCATCTGGCACCCATGGGTAGAGGTGGTAGTAGTGACAGGCATCCAGCCCCCATGGGTAGAGGTGGTAGTAGTGGTAGGCATCTAGCCCCCATGGGTAGAGGTGGTAGTAGTGGTAGGCATCTGGCACCCTCTGAGTAGGGGTGGTAGTGGTGGTAGGCATCCAGCCCCCCATGGGTAGAGGTGGAAGTAGTGGTAGGCATCCAGCCCCCATGGGTAGAGGTGGTAGTATTGGTAGGCATCTGGCACCCATGGGTAGAGGTGGTAGTGGTGGTAGGCATCCAGCCCCCCATGGGTAGAGGTGGTAGTAGTGACAGGCATCCAGCCCCCCATGGGTAGAGATGGTAGTAGTGGTAGGCATCTGGCACCCCCTGAGTAGGGGTGGTACTGGTGGTAGGCATCCAGCCCCCCATGGGTAGAGGTGGTAGTAGTGGTAGGCATCTGGCACCCCCTGAGTAGGGGTGGTAGTGGTGGTAGGTATCTGGCACCCCTGAGTAGGGGTGGTAGTGGTGGTAGGCATCCAGCCCCCATGGGTAGAGGTGGTAGTAGTGGTAGGCATCCTGCCCCCCATGGGTAGAGGTGGTAGTAGTGGTAGGCATCTGGCACCCCTGAGTAGGGGTGGTAGTGGTGATAGGCATCCAGCCCCCAGGGGTAGAGGTGGTAGTGGTGGTAGGCATCCAGCCCCCATGGGTAGAGGTGGTAGTAGTGGTAGGCATCTGGCACCCCTAAGTAGGGGTGGTAGTGGTGGTAGGCATCCAGCCCCCATGGGTAGAGGTGGTAGTAGTGGTAGGCATCCAGCCCCCATGGGTAGAGGTGGTAGTAGTGGTAGGCATCTGGCACCCATGGGTAGAGGTGGTAGTGGTGGTAGGCATCCAGCCCCCATAGGTAGAGGTGGTAGTAGTGGTAGGCATCCAGCCCCCATGGGTAGAGGTGGTAGTAGTGACAGGCATCCAGCCCCCCATGGGTAGAGGTGGTAGTAGTGGTAGGCATCTGGCACCCCTGAGTAGGGGTGGTAGTGGTGGTAGGCATCCAGCCCCCATGGGTAGAGGTGGTAGTAGTGGTAGGCATCCAGCCCCCATGGGTAGAGGTGGTAGTAGTGGTAGGCATCTGGCACCCATGGGTAGAGGTGGTAGTCGTGGTAGGCATCCAGCCCCCCATGGGTAGAGGTGGTAGTAGTGACAGGCATCCAGCCCCCCATGGGTAGAGGTGGTAGTAGTGCCAGGCATCCAGCCCCCCATGGGTAGAGGTGGTAGTAGTGGTAGGCATCTGGCACCCATGGGTAGAAGTGGTAGTAGTGACAGGCATCCAGCCCCCATGGGTAGAGGTGGTAGTAGTGGTAGGCATCTGGCACCCATGGGTAGAGGTGGTAGTAGTGGTAGGCATCTGGCACACCCTGAGTAGGGGTGGTAGTGGTGGTAGGCATCCAGCCCCCATGGGTAGAGGTGGTAGTAGTGGTAGGCATCTGGCACCCCTGAGTAGGGGTGGTAGTGGTGGTAGGCATCTGGCACCCCTGAGTAGGGGTGGTAGTGGTGGTAGGCATCCAGCCCCCATGGGTAGAGGTGGTAGTAGTGGTAGGCATCCAGCCCCCATGGGTAGAGGTGGTAGTAGTGGTAGGTATCTGGCACCCATGGTTAGAGGTGGTAGTGGTGGTAGGCATCCAGCCCCCCATGGGTAGAGGTGGTAGTAGTGGTAGGCATCCAGCCCCCCATGGGTAGAGGTGGTAGTAGTGACAGGCATCCAGCCCCCCATGGGTAGAGGTGGTAGTAGTGGTAGGCATCTGGCAGCCCCTGAGTAGGGGTGGTAGTGGTGGTAGGCATCCAGCCCCCCATGGGTAGAGGTGGTAGTGGTGGTAGGAATCCAGCCCCCCATGGGTAGAGGTGGTAGTAGTGGTAGGCATATGGCACCCCCTGAGAAGGGGTGGTAGTGGTGGTAGGCATCCAGCCCCCCATGGGTAGAGGTGGTAGTGGTGGTAGGCATCCAGCCCCCCATGGGTAGTGGTGGTAGTAGTGACAGGCATCCTGCCCCCCATGGGTAGAGGTGGTAGTAGTGGTAGGCATCTGGCACACATGGGTAGAGGTGGTAGTAGTGGTAGGTATCCAGCCCCCCATGGGTAGAGGTGGTAGTAGTGACAGGCATCCAGCCCCCCATGGGTAGAGGTGGTAGTAGTGGTAGGCATCTGGCACCCATGGGTAGAGGTGGTAGTAGTGACAGGCATCCAGCCCCCATGGGTAGAGGTGGTAGTAGTGGTAGGCATCCAGCCCCCATGGGTAGAGGTGGTAGTAGTGGTAGGCATCTGGCACCCCTGAGTAGGGGTGGTAGTGGTGGTAGGCATCCAGCCCTCCATGGGTAGAGGTGGAAGTAGTGGTAGGCATCCAGCCCCCATGGGTAGAGGTGGTAGTATTGGTAGGCATCTGGCACCCATGGGTAGAGGTGGTAGTGGTGGTAGGCATCCAGCCCCCCATGGGTAGAGGTGGTAGTAGTGACAGGCATCCAGCCCCCCCATGGGTAGAGATGGTAGTAGTGGTAGGCATCTGGCACCCCCTGAGTAGGGGGTAGTGGTGGTAGGCATCCAGCCCCCATGGGTAGAGATGGTAGTAGTGGTAGGCATCTGGCACCCCTGAGTAGGGGTGGTAGTGGTGGTAGGTATCTGGCACCCCTGAGTAGGGGTGGTAGTGGTGGTAGGCATCCAGCCCCCATGGGTAGAGGTGGTAGTAGTGGTAGGCATCCTGCCCCCATGGGTAGAGGTGGTAGTAGTGGTAGGCATCTGGCACCCCTGAGTAGGGGTGGTAGTGGTGATAGGCATCCATCCCCCCATGGGTAGAGGTGGTAGTGGTGGTAGGCATCCAGCCCCCATGGGTAGAAGTGATAGTAGTGGTAGGCATCTGGCACCCCTGAGTAGGGGTGGTAGTGCTGGTAGGCATCCAGCCCCCATGGGTAGAGGTGGTAGTAGTGGTAGGCATCCAGCCCCCATGGGTAGAGGTGGTAGTAGTGGTAGGCATCTGGCACCCATGGGTAGAGGTGGTAGTGGTGGTAGGCAACCAGCCCCCATAGGTAGAGGTGGTAGTAGTGGTAGGCATCCAGCCCCCATGGGTAGAGGTGGTAGTAGTGACAGGCATCCAACCCCCATGGGTAAAGGTGGTAGTAGTGGTAGGCATCTGGCACCCCTGAGTAGGGGTGGTAGTGGTGGTAGGCATCCAGCCCCCCATGGGTAGAGGTGGTAGTAGTGGTAGGCATCCAGCCCCCATGGGTAGAGGTGGTAGTAGTGGTAGGCATCTGGCACCCATGGGTAGAGGTGGTAGTGGTGGTAGGCATCCAGCCCCCCATGGGTAGAGGTGGTAGTAGTGACAGGCATCCAGCCCCCATGGGTAGAGGTGGTAGTAGTGACAGGCATCCAGCCCCCATGGGTAGAGGTGGTAGTAGTGGTAGGCATCTGGCACCCATGGGTAGAGGTGGTAGTAGTGACAGGCATCCAGCCCCCATGGGTAGAGGTGGTAGTAGTGGTAGGCATCTGGCACCCATGGGTAGAGGTGGTAGTAGTGGTAGGCATCTGGCACCCCCTGAGTAGGGGTGGTAGTGGTGGTAGGCATCCAGCCCCCATGGGTAGAGGTGGTAGTAGTGGTAGGCATCTGGCACCCCTGATTAGGGGTGGTAGTGGTGGTAGGCATCTGGCACCCCTGAGTAGGGGTGGTAGTGGTGGTAGGCATCCAGCCCCCATGGGTAGAGGTGGTAGTAGTGGTAGGCATCCAGCCCCCATGGGTAGAGGTGGTAGTAGTGGTAGGCATCCAGCCCCCATGGGTAGAGGTGGTAGTAGTGGTAGGCATCTGGCACCCATGGGTAGAGGTGGTAGTGGTGGTAGGCAACCAGCCCCCCATAGGTAGAGGTGGTAGTAGTGGTAGGCATCCAGCCCCCATGGGTAGAGGTGGTAGTAGTGACAGGCATCCAACCCCCATGGGTAAAGGTGGTAGTAGTGGTAGGCATCTGGCACCCCCTGAGTAGGGGTGGTAGTGGTGGTAGGCATCCAGCCCCCATGGGTAGAGGTGGTAGTAGTGGTAGGCATCCAGCCCCCATGGGTAGAGGTGGTAGTAGTGGTAGGCATCTGGCACCCATGGGTAGAGGTGGTAGTGGTGGTAGGCATCCAGCCCCCCATGGGTAGAGGTGGTAGTAGTGACAGGCATCCAGCCCCCCATGGGTAGAGGTGGTAGTAGTGACAGGCATCCATCCCCCCATGGGTAGAGGTGGTAGTAGTGGTAGGCATCTGGCACCCATGGGTAGAGGTGGTAGTAGTGACAGGCATCCAGCCCCCCATGGGTAGAGGTGGTAGTAGTGGTAGGCATCTGGCACCCATGGGTAGAGGTGGTAGTAGTGGTAGGCATCTGGCACCCCTGAGTAGGGGTGGTAGTGGTGGTAGGCATCCAGCCCCCATGGGTAGAGGTGGTAGTAGTGGTAGGCATCTGGCACCCCCTGAGTAGGGGTGGTAGTGGTGGTAGGCATCTGGCACCCCTGAGTAGGGGTGGTAGTGGTGGTAGGCATCCAGCCCCCCATGGGTAGAGGTGGTAGTAGTGGTAGGCATCCAGCCCCCCATGGGTAGAGGTGGTAGTAGTGGTAGGTATCTGGCACCCATGGGTAGAGGTGGTAGTGGTGGTAGGCATCCAGCCCCCCATGGGTAGAGGTGGTAGTAGTAGTAGGCATCCAGCCCCCCATGGGTAGAGGTGGTAGTAGTGACAGGCATCCAGCCCCCATGGGTAGAGGTGGTAGTAGTGGTAGGCATCTGGCACCCCCTGAGTAGGGGTGGTAGTGGTGGTAGGCATCTGGCACCCCGAGAGTAGGGTTGGTAGTGGTGGTAGGCATCCAGCCCCCCATGGGTAGAGGTGGTAGTAGTGGTAGGCATCCAGCCCCCCATGGGTAGAGGTGGTAGTAGTGGTAGGCATCTGGCACCCATGGGTAGAGGTGGTAGTGCTGGTAGGCATCCAGCCCCCCATGGGTAGAGGTGGTAGTAGTGGTAGGTATCCAGCCCCCCATGGGTAGAGGTGGTAGTAGTGGTAGGCATCTGGCACCCCCTGAGTAGGGGTGGTAGTGCTGGTAGGCATCCAGCCCCCCATGGGTAGAGGTGGTAGTAGTGGTAGGCATCCAGCCCCCCATGGGTAGAGGTGGTAGTAGTGGTAGGTATCTGGCACCCATGGGTAGAGGTGGTAGTGGTGGTAGGCATCCAGCCCCCATGGGTAGAGGTGGTAGTAGTAGTAGGCATCCAGCCCCCCATGGGTAGAGGTGGTAGTAGTGACAGGCATCCAGCCCCCATGGGTAGAGGTGGTAGTAGTGGTAGGCATCTGGCACCCCTGAGTAGGGGTGGTAGTGGTGGTAGGCATCTGGCACCCCGTGAGTAGGGGTGGTAGTGGTGGTAGGCATCCAGCCCCCATGGGTAGAGGTGGTAGTAGTGGTAGGCATCCAGCCCCCATGGGTAGAGGTGGTAGTAGTGGTAGGCATCTGGCACCCATGGGTAGAGGTGGTAGTGCTGGTAGGCATCCAGCCCCCATGGGTAGAGGTGGTAGTAGTGGTAGGTATCCAGCCCCCATGGGTAGAGGTGGTAGTAGTGACAGGCATCCAGCCCCCATGGGTAGAGGTGGTAGTAGTGGTAGGCATCTGGCACCCATGGGTAGAGGTGGTAGTAGTGACAGGCATCCAGCCCCCATGGGTAGAGGTGGTAGTAGTGGTAGGCATCCAGCCCCCCATGGGTAGAGGTGGTAGTAGTGGTAGGCATCTGGCACCCCCTGAGTAGGGGTGGTAGTGGTGGTAGGCATCCAGCCCCCATGGGTAGAGGTGGTAGTAGTGGTAGGCATCCAGCCCCCATGGGTAGAGGTGGTAGTAGTGGTAGGCATCTGGCACCCATGGGTAGAGGTGGTAGTGGTGGTAGGCAACCAGCCCCCCATAGGTAGAGGTGGTAGTAGTGGTAGGCATCCAGCCCCCCATGGGTAGAGGTGGTAGTAGTGACAGGCATCCAACCCCCCATGGGTAAAGGTGGTAGTAGTGGTAGGCATCTGGCACCCCCTGAGTAGGGGTGGTAGTGGTGGTAGGCATCCAGCCCCCCATGGGTAGAGGTGGTAGTAGTGGTAGGCATCCAGCCCCCCATGGGTAGAGGTGGTAGTAGTGGTAGGCATCTGGCCCCCATGGGTAGAGGTGGTAGTATTGGTAGGCATCTGGCACCCATGGGTAGAGGTGGTAGTGGTGGTAGGCATCCAGCCCCCCATGGGTAGAGGTGGTAGTAGTGACAGGCATCCAGCCCCCCCATGGGTAGAGATGGTAGTAGTGGTAGGCATCTGGCACCCCCTGAGTAGGGGGGTAGTGGTGGTAGGCATCCAGCCCCCCATGGGTAGAGATGGTAGTAGTGGTAGGCATCTGGCACCCCCTGAGTAGGGGTGGTAGTGGTGGTAGGTATCTGGCACCCCCTGAGTAGGGGTGGTAGTGGTGGTAGGCATCCAGCCCCCCATGGGTAGAGGTGGTAGTAGTGGTAGGCATCCTGCCCCCCATGGGTAGAGGTGGTAGTAGTGGTAGGCATCTGGCACCCCCTGAGTAGGGGTGGTAGTGGTGATAGGCATCCATCCCCCCATGGGTAGAGGTGGTAGTGGTGGTAGGCATCCAGCCCCCCATGGGTAGAAGTGATAGTAGTGGTAGGCATCTGGCACCCCCTGAGTAGGGGTGGTAGTGCTGGTAGGCATCCAGCCCCCATGGGTAGAGGTGGTAGTAGTGGTAGGCATCCAGCCCCCATGGGTAGAGGTGGTAGTAGTGGTAGGCATCTGGCACCCATGGGTAGAGGTGGTAGTGGTGGTAGGCAACCAGCCCCCATAGGTAGAGGTGGTAGTAGTGGTAGGCATCCAGCCCCCCATGGGTAGAGGTGGTAGTAGTGACAGGCATCCAACCCCCATGGGTAAAGGTGGTAGTAGTGGTAGGCATCTGGCACCCCCTGAGTAGGGGTGGTAGTGGTGGTAGGCATCCAGCCCCCATGGGTAGAGGTGGTAGTAGTGGTAGGCATCCAGCCCCCCAAGGGTAGAGGTGGTAGTAGTGGTAGGCATCTGGCACCCATGGGTAGAGGTGGTAGTGGTGGTAGGCATCCAGCCCCCATGGGTAGAGGTGGTAGTAGTGACAGGCATCCAGCCCCCCATGGGTAGAGGTGGTAGTAGTGACAGGCATCCAGCCCCCCATGGGTAGAGGTGGTAGTAGTGGTAGGCATCTGGCACCCATGGGTAGAGGTGGTAGTAGTGACAGGCATCCAGCCCCCATGGGTAGAGGTGGTAGTAGTGGTAGGCATCTGGCACCCATGGGTAGAGGTGGTAGTAGTGGTAGGCATCTGGCACCCCCTGAGTAGGGGTGGTAGTGGTGGTAGGCATCCAGCCCCCCATGGGTAGAGGTGGTAGTAGTGGTAGGCATCTGGCACCCCCTGATTAGGGGTGGTAGTGGTGGTAGGCATCTGGCACCCCCTGAGTAGGGGTGGTAGTGGTGGTAGGCATCCAGCCCCCCATGGGTAGAGGTGGTAGTAGTGGTAGGCATCCAGCCCCCCATGGGTAGAGGTGGTAGTAGTGGTAGGCATCCAGCCCCCCATGGGTAGAGGTGGTAGTAGTGGTAGGCATCTGGCACCCATGGGTAGAGGTGGTAGTGGTGGTAGGCAACCAGCCCCCCATAGGTAGAGGTGGTAGTAGTGGTAGGCATCCAGCCCCCCATGGGTAGAGGTGGTAGTAGTGACAGGCATCCAACCCCCCATGGGTAAAGGTGGTAGTAGTGGTAGGCATCTGGCACCCCCTGAGTAGGGGTGGTAGTGGTGGTAGGCATCCAGCCCCCCATGGGTAGAGGTGGTAGTAGTGGTAGGCATCCAGCCCCCATGGGTAGAGGTGGTAGTAGTGGTAGGCATCTGGCACCCATGGGTAGAGGTGGTAGTGGTGGTAGGCATCCAGCCCCCATGGGTAGAGGTGGTAGTAGTGACAGGCATCCAGCCCCCATGGGTAGAGGTGGTAGTAGTGACAGGCATCCATCCCCCATGGGTAGAGGTGGTAGTAGTGGTAGGCATCTGGCACCCATGGGTAGAGGTGGTAGTAGTGACAGGCATCCAGCCCCCCATGGGTAGAGGTGGTAGTAGTGGTAGGCATCTGGCACCCATGGGTAGAGGTGGTAGTAGTGGTAGGCATCTGGCACCCCCTGAGTAGGGGTGGTAGTGGTGGTAGGCATCCAGCCCCCCATGGGTAGAGGTGGTAGTAGTGGTAGGCATCTGGCACCCCCTGAGTAGGGGTGGTAGTGGTGGTAGGCATCTGGCACCCCCTGAGTAGGGGTGGTAGTGGTGGTAGGCATCCAGCCCCCCATGGGTAGAGGTGGTAGTAGTGGTAGGCATCCAGCCCCCATGGGTAGAGGTGGTAGTAGTGGTAGGTATCTGGCACCCATGGGTAGAGGTGGTAGTGGTGGTAGGCATCCAGCCCCCATGGGTAGAGGTGGTAGTAGTAGTAGGCATCCAGCCCCCCATGGGTAGAGGTGGTAGTAGTGACAGGCATCCAGCCCCCATGGGTAGAGGTGGTAGTAGTGGTAGGCATCTGGCACCCCTGAGTAGGGGTGGTAGTGGTGGTAGGCATCTGGCACCCCGTGAGTAGGGGTGGTAGTGGTGGTAGGCATCCAGCCCCCATGGGTAGAGGTGGTAGTAGTGGTAGGCATCCAGCCCCCCATGGGTAGAGGTGGTAGTAGTGGTAGGCATCTGGCACCCATGGGTAGAGGTGGTAGTGCTGGTAGGCATCCAGCCCCCATGGGTAGAGGTGGTAGTAGTGGTAGGTATCCAGCCCCCATGGGTAGAGGTGGTAGTAGTGGTAGGCATCTGGCACCCCCTGAGTAGGGGTGGTAGTGCTGGTAGGCATCCAGCCCCCATGGGTAGAGGTGGTAGTAGTGGTAGGCATCCAGCCCCCCATGGGTAGAGGTGGTAGTAGTGGTAGGTATCTGGCACCCATGGGTAGAGGTGGTAGTGGTGGTAGGCATCCAGCCCCCCATGGGTAGAGGTGGTAGTAGTAGTAGGCATCCAGCCCCCCATGGGTAGAGGTGGTAGTAGTGACAGGCATCCAGCCCCCATGGGTAGAGGTGGTAGTAGTGGTAGGCATCTGGCACCCCCTGAGTAGGGGTGGTAGTGGTGGTAGGCATCTGGCACCCCGTGAGTAGGGGTGGTAGTGGTGGTAGGCATCCAGCCCCCCATGGGTAGAGGTGGTAGTAG
Source organism: Calotriton arnoldi (assembly GCA_963921515.1). NCBI lineage: Eukaryota > Metazoa > Chordata > Amphibia > Caudata > Salamandridae > Calotriton > Calotriton arnoldi. The sequence goes on along the minus strand of CAWUFW010000904.1, from coordinate 1,167,527 downwards.
TGGTAGGCATCCAGCCCCCATGGGTAGAGGTGGTAGTAGTGGTAGGCATCTGGCACCCATGGGTAGAGGTGGTAGTGCTGGTAGGCATCCAGCCCCCATGGGTAGAGGTGGTAGTAGTGGTAGGTATCCAGCCCCCATGGGTAGAGGTGGTAGTAGTGACAGGCATCCAGCCCCCATGGGTAGAGGTGGTAGTAGTGGTAGGCATCTGGCACCCATGGGTAGAGGTGGTAGTAGTGACAGGCATCCAGCCCCCATGGGTAGAGGTGGTAGTAGTGGTAGGCATCCAGCCCCCATGGGTAGAGGTGGTAGTAGTGGTAGGCATCTGGCACCCCTGAGTAGGGGTGGTAGTGGTGGTAGGCATCCAGCCCCCATGGGTAGAGGTGGTAGTAGTGGTAGGCATCCAGCCCCCATGGGTAGAGGTGGTAGTAGTGGTAGGCATCTGGCACCCATGGGTAGAGGTGGTAGTGGTGGTAGGCAACCAGCCCCCCATAGGTAGAGGTGGTAGTAGTGGTAGGCATCCAGCCCCCATGGGTAGAGGTGGTAGTAGTGACAGGCATCCAACCCCCATGGGTAAAGGTGGTAGTAGTGGTAGGCATCTGGCACCCCTGAGTAGGGGTGGTAGTGGTGGTAGGCATCCAGCCCCCATGGGTAGAGGTGGTAGTAGTGGTAGGCATCCAGCCCCCATGGGTAGAGGTGGTAGTAGTGGTAGGCATCTGGCACCCATGGGTAGAGGTGGTAGTGGTGGTAGGCATCCAGCCCCCATGGGTAGAGGTGGTAGTAGTGACAGGCATCCAGCCCCCCATGGGTAGAGGTGGTAGTAGTGACAGGCATCCAGCCCCCCATGGGTAGAGGTGGTAGTAGTGGTAGGCATCTGGCACCCATGGGTAGAGGTGGTAGTAGTGACAGGCATCCAGCCCCCATGGGTAGAGGTGGTAGTAGTGGTAGGCATCTGGCACCCATGGGTAGAGGTGGTAGTAGTGGTAGGCATCTGGCACCCCTGAGTAGGGGTGGTAGTGGTGGTAGGCATCCAGCCCCCATGGGTAGAGGTGGTAGTAGTGGTAGGCATCTGGCACCCCCTGAGTAGGGGTGGTAGTGGTGGTAGGCATCTGGCACCCCTGAGTAGGGGTGGTAGTGGTGGTAGGCATCCAGCCCCCCATGGGTAGAGGTGGTAGTAGTGGTAGGCATCCAGCCCCCCATGGGTAGAGGTGGTAGTAGTGGTAGGTATCTGGCACCCATGGGTAGAGGTGGTAGTGGTGGTAGGCATCCAGCCCCCATGGGTAGAGGTGGTAGTAGTAGTAGGCATCCAGCCCCCCATGGGTAGAGGTGGTAGTAGTGACAGGCATCCAGCCCCCATGGGTAGAGGTGGTAGTAGTGGTACGCATCTGGCACCCCCTGAGTAGGGGTGGTAGTGGTGGTAGGCATCTGGCACCCCGTGAGTAGGGGTGGTAGTGGTGGTAGGCATCCAGCCCCCCATGGGTAGAGGTGGTAGTAGTGGTAGGCATCCAGCCCCCCATGGGTAGAGGTGGTAGTAGTGGTAGGCATCTGGCACCCATGGGTAGAGGTGGTAGTGCTGGTAGGCATCCAGCCCCCCATGGGTAGAGGTGGTAGTAGTGGTAGGTATCCAGCCCCCCATGGGTAGAGGTGGTAGTAGTGACAGGCATCCAGCCCCCCATGGGTAGAGGTGGTAGTAGTGGTAGGCATCTGGCACCCATGGGTAGAGGTGGTAGTAGTGACAGGCATCCAGCCCCCCATGGGTAGAGGTGGTAGTAGTGGTAGGCATCCAGCCCCCCATGGGTAGAGGTGGTAGTAGTGGTAGGCATCTGGCACCCCCTGAGTAGGGGTGGTAGTGGTGGTAGGCATCCAGCCCCCCATGGGTAGAGGTGGAAGTAGTGGTAGGCATCCAGCCCCCCATGGGTAGAGGTGGTAGTATTGGTAGGCATCTGGCACCCATGGGTAGAGGTGGTAGTGGTGGTAGGCATCCAGCCCCCCATGGGTAGAGGTGGTAGTAGTGACAGGCATCCAGCCCCCCCATGGGTAGAGATGGTAGTAGTGGTAGGCATCTGGCACCCCCTGAGTAGGGGTGGTAGTGGTGGTAGGCATCCAGCCCCCCATGGGTAGAGGTGGTAGTAGTGGTAGGCATCTGGCACCCCCTGAGTAGGGGTGGTAGTGGTGGTAGGTATCTGGCACCCCCTGAGTAGGGGTGGTAGTGGTGGTAGGCATCCAGCCCCCCATGGGTAGAGGTGGTAGTAGTGGTAGGCATCCTGCCCCCCATGGGTAGAGGTGGTAGTAGTGGTAGGCATCTGGCACCCCCTGAGTAGGGGTGGTAGTGGTGATAGGCATCCAGCCCCCCATGGGTAGAGGTGGTAGTGGTGGTAGGCATCCAGCCCCCCATGGGTAGAAGTGGTAGTAGTGGTAGGCATCTGGCACCCCCTGAGTAGGGGTGGTAGTGCTGGTAGGCATCCAGCCCCCCATGGGTAGAGGTGGTAGTAGTGGTAGGCATCCAGCCCCCATGGGTAGAGGTGGTAGTAGTGGTAGGCATCTGGCACCCATGGGTAGAGGTGGTAGTGGTGGTAGGCATCCAGCCCCCATAGGTAGAGGTGGTAGTAGTGGTAGGCATCCAGCCCCCATGGGTAGAGGTGGTAGTAGTGACAGGCATCCAGCCCCCCATGGGTAAAGGTGGTAGTAGTGGTAGGCATCTGGCACCCCCTGAGTAGGGGTGGTAGTGGTGGTAGGCATCCAGCCCCCATGGGTAGAGGTGGTAGTAGTGGTAGGCATCCAGCCCCCATGGGTAGAGGTGGTAGTAGTGGTAGGCATCTGGCACCCATGGGTAGAGGTGGTAGTGGTGGTAGGCATCCAGCCCCCATGGGTAGAGGTGGTAGTAGTGACAGGCATCCAGCCCCCCATGGGTAGAGGTGGTAGTAGTGACAGGCATCCAGCCCCCATGGGTAGAGGTGGTAGTAGTGGTAGGCATCTGGCACCCATGGGTAGAGGTGGTAGTAGTGACAGGCATCCAGCCCCCCATGGGTAGAGGTGGTAGTAGTGGTAGGCATCTGGCACCCATGGGTAGAGGTGGTAGTAGTGGTAGGCATCTGGCACCCCTGAGTAGGGGTGGTAGTGGTGGTAGGCATCCAGCTCCCCATGGGTAGAGGTGGTAGTAGTGGTAGGCATCTGGCACCCCTGAGTAGGGGTGGTAGTGGTGGTAGGCATCTGGCACCCCCTGAGTAGGGGTGGTAGTGGTGGTAGGCATCCAGCCCCCCATGGGTAGAGGTGGTAGTAGTGGTAGGCATCCAGCCCCCCATGGGTAGAGGTGGTAGTAGTGGTAGGTATCTGGCACCCATGGGTAGAGGTGGTAGTGGTGGTAGGCATCCAGCCCCCCATGGGTTGAGGTGGTAGTAGTAGTAGGCATCCAGCCCCCCATGGGTAGAGGTGGTAGTAGTGACAGGCATCCAGCCCCCCATGGGTAGAGGTGGTAGTAGTGGTAGGCATCTGGCAGCCCCTGAGTAGGGGTGGTAGTGGTGGTAGGCATCCAGCCCCCCATGGGTAGAGGTGGTAGTGGTGGTAGGAATCCAGCCCCCCATGGGTAGAGGTGGTAGTAGTGGTAGGCATATGGCATCCCCTGAGTAGGGGTGGTAGTGGTGGTAGGCATCCAGCCCCCCATGGGTAGAGGTGGTAGTGGTGGTAGGCATCCAGTCCCCCATGGGTAGAGGTGGTAGTAGTGACAGGCATCCTGATCCCCATGGGTAGAGGTGGTAGTAGTGGTAGGCATCTGGCACCCATGGGTAGAGGTGGTAGTAGTGACAGGCATCCAGCCCCCCATGGGTAGAGGTGGTAGTGGTGGTAGGCATCCAGCTCCCTATGGGTAGAGGTGGTAGTAGTGGTAGGCATCTGGCACCCCCTGAGTAGGGGTGGTAGTGGTGGTAGGCATCCAGCCCCCCATGGGTAGAGGTGGTAGTAGTGACAGGCATCCAGCCCCCAATGGGTAGAGGTGGTAGTAGTGGTAGGCATCTGGCACCCATGGGTAGAGGTGGTAGTAGTGACAGGCATCCAGCCCCCATGGGTAGAGGTGGTAGTAGTGGTAGGCATCTGGCACCCATGGGTAGAGGTGGTAGTAGTGGTAGGCATCTGGCACCCCTGAGTAGGGGTGGTAGTGGTGGTAGGCATCCAGCCCCCCATGGGTAGAGGTGGTAGTAGTGGTAGGCATCTGGCACCCCTGAGTAGGGGTGGTAGTGGTGGTAGGCATCTGGCACCCCGTGAGTAGGGGTGGTAGTGGTGGTAGGCATCCAGCCCCCATGGGTAGAGGTGGTAGTAGTGGTAGGCATCCAGCCCCCCATGGGTAGAGGTGGTAGTAGTGGTAGGCATCTGGCACCCATGGGTAGAGGTGGTAGTGGTGGTAGGCATCCAGCCCCCATGGGTAGAGGTGGTAGTAGTGGTAGGTATCGAGCCCCCATGGGTAGAGGTGGTAGTAGTGGTAGACATCCAGCCCCCCATGGGTAGAGGTGGTAGTAGTGACAGGCATCCAGCCCCCCATGGGTAGAGGTGGTAGTAGTGGTAGGCATCTGGCACCCCCTGAGTAGGGGTGGTAGTGGTGGTAGGCATCCAGCCCCCCATGGGTAGAGGTGGTAGTAGTGGCATCCAGCCCCCCATGGGTAGAGGTGGTAGTAGTGGTAGGCATCCAGCCCCCCATGGGTAGAGGTGGTAGTAGTGGTATGCATCCAGTCCCCCATGGGTAGAGGTGGTAGTAGTGGTAGGCATCTGGCACCCCCTGAGTAGGGGTGGTAGTGGTGGTAGGCATCCAGCCCCCCATGGGTAGAGGTGGTAGTAGTGACAGGCATCCTGCCCCCCATGGGTAGAGGTGGTAGTAGTGGTAGGCATCTGGCACCCATGGGTAGAGGTGGTAGTAGTGGTAGGCATCTGGCACCCCCTGAGTAGGGGTGGTAGTGGTGGTAGGCATCCAGCCCCCCATGGGTAGAGGTGGTAGTGGTGGTAGGCATCCAGCCCCCATGGGTAGAGGTGGTAGTAGTGACAGGCATCCTGCCCCCATGGGTAGAGGTGGTAGTAGTGACAGGCATCCAGCCCCCCATGGGTAGAGGTGGTAGTGGTGGTAGGCATCCAGCCCCCCATGGGTAGAGGTGGTAGTAGTGGTAGGCATCTGGCACCCCCTGAGTAGGGGTGGTAGTGGTGGTAGGCATCCAGCCCCCCATGGGTAGAGGTGGTAGTAGTGGTAGGCATCCAGCCCCCCATGGGTAGAGGTGGTAGTACTGACAGGCATCCAGCCCCCAATGGGTAGTAGTGGTAGGCATCTGGCACCCATGGGTAGAGGTGGTAGTAGTGACAGGCATCCAGCCCCCCATGGGTAGAGGTGGTAGTAGTGGTAGGCATCTGGCACCCATGGGTAGAGGTGGTAGTAGTGGTAGGCATCTGGCACCCCCTGAGTAGGGGTGGTAGTGGTGGTAGGCATCCAGCCCCCATGGGTAGAGGTGGTAGTAGTGGTAGGCATCTGGCACCCCCTGAGTAGGGGTGGCAGTGGTGGTAGGCATCTGGCACCCCGTGATTAGGGGTGGTAGTGGTGGTAGGCATCCAGCCCCCCATGGGTAGAGGTGGTAGTAGTGGTAGGCATCCAGCCCCCCATGGGTAGAGGTGGTAGTAGTGGTAGGCATCTGGCACCCATGGGTAGAGGTGGTAGGCATCCAGCCCCCCATGGGTAGAGGTGGTAGTAGTGGTAGGTATCCAGCCCCCCATGGGTAGAGGTGGTAGTAGTGACAGGCATCCAGCCCCCCATGGGTAGAGGTGGTAGTAGTGGTAGGCATCTGGCACCCCCTGAGTAGGGGTGGTAGTGGTGGTAGGCATCCAGCCCCCCATGGGTAGAGGTGGTAGTAGTGGTAGACATCCAGCCCCCCATGGGTAGAGGTGGTAGTAGTGACAGGCATCCAGCCCCCCATGGGTAGAGGTGGTAGTAGTGGTAGGCATCTGGCACCCCCTGAGTAGGGGTGGTAGTGGTAGTAGGCATCCAGCCCCCCATGGGTAGAGGTGGTAGTAGTGGTAGGCATCCAGCCCCCCATGGGTAGAGGTGGTAGTAGTGGTAGGCATCCAATCCCCCATGGGTAGAGGTGGTAGTAGTGGTAGGCATCTGGCACCCCCTGAGTAGGAGTGGTAGTGGTGGTAGGCATCCAGCCCCCCATGGGTAGAGGTGGTAGTAGTGGTAGGCATCCAGCCCCCCATGGGTAGAGGTGGTAGTAGTGACAGGCATCCAGCCCCCCATGGGTAGAGGTGGTAGTAGTGGTATGCATCCAGTCCCCCATGGGTAGAGGTGGTAGTAGTGGTAGGCATCTGGCACCCCCTGAGTAGGGGTGGTAGTGGTGGTAGGCATCCAGCCCCCCATGGGTAGAGGTGGTAGTAGTGACAGGCATCCTGCCCCCCATGGGTAGAGGTGGTAGTAGTGGTAGGCATCTGGCACCCATGGGTAGAGGTGGTAGTAGTGGTAGGCATCTGGCACCCCCTGAGTAGGGGTGGTAGTGTTGGTAGGCATCCAGCCCCCCATGGGTAGAGGTGGTAGTAGTGGTAGGCATCTAGCCCCCCATGGGTAGAGGTGGTAGTAGTGGTAGGCATCCAGCCCCCATGGGTAGAGGTGGTAGTAGTGATAGGCATCTGGCACCCCTGAGTAGGGGTGGTAGTGGTGGTAGGCATCCAGCCCCCCATGGGTAGAGGTGGTAGTAGTGGTAGGCATCCAGCCCCCCATGGGTAGAGGTGGTAGTAGTGACAGGCATCCAGCCCCCCATGGGTAGAGGTGGTAGTAGTGGTAGGCATCCAGCCCCCCATGGGTAGAGGTGGTAGTAGTGGTAGGCATCTGGCACCCCCTAAGTAGGGGTGGTAGTGGTGGTAGGTATCCAGCCCCCCATGGGTAGAGGTGGTAGTAGTGGTAGGCATCTGGCACCCATGGGTAGAGGTGGTAGTAGTGGTAGGCATCTGGCACCCCTGAGTGGGGGTGGTAGTGGTGGTAGGCATCCAGCCCCACATGGGTAGAGGTGGTAGTAGTGGTAGGCATCCAGCCCCCCATGGGTAGAGGTGGTAGTAGTGACAGGCATCCAGCCCCCCATGGGTAGAGGTGGTAGTAGTGGTAGGCATCCAGCCCCCCATGGGTAGAGGTGGTAGTAGTGGTAGGCATCTGGCACCCCCTGAGTAGGGGTGGTAATGGTGGTAGGCATCCAGCCCCCCATGGGTAGAGGTGGTAGTAGTGACAGGCATCCTGCCCCCCATGGGTAGAGGTGGTAGTAGTGGTAGGCATCTGGCACCCATGTGTATACGTGGTAGTAGTGGTAGGCATCTGGCACCCCCTGAGTAGGGGTGGTAGTGGTGGTAGGCATCCAGCCCCCCATGGGTAGAGGTGGTAGTAGTGGTAGGCATCCAGCCCCCATGGGTAGAGGTGGTAGTAGTGGTAGGCATCTGGCACCCATGGGTAGAGGTGGTAGTGGTGGTAGGCATCCAGCCCCCATGGGTAGACGTGGTAGTAGTGGTAGGCATCTGGCACCCATGGGTAGAGGTGGTAGTAGTGGTAGGCATCTGGCACCCCTGAGTAGGGGTGGTAGTGGTGATAGGCATCCAGCCCCCCATGGGTAGAGGTGGTAGTAGTGGTAGGCATCCAGCCCCCCATGGGTAGAGGTGGTAGTAGTGGTAGGCATCCAGCCCCCATGGGTAGAGGTGGTAGTAGTGACAGGCATCCTGCCCCCATGGGTAGAGGTGGTAGTAGTGACAGGCATCTAGCACCCCCTGGGTAGGGGTGGTGTTAGTTGTTGGCATCCAGGCCCCTATGTGTATATGTGGCATTGGTGATGGCCATCCCGCCCCTATGGTGCTGCTGTTGCTGGTGTAAGTAATTTCTGCATCCCTCTGTGTGTGTGTGATATGTCGGGTACATGTAGTTTGTTTTTGTGGTTGGTGTCTGACTTACCTTCTGCGCCGTACGCGTCCGTGCCTGTTCCGGTAATAGATGTAGAATATTGGTAGGATCGGCACGATGGGATTCATGGTTGGTTCGTCTCGTTCGTCTTTCTCTTTGCTTCGCCTCGTCCTCGTCGCTGGCGTGTTCGTCTCGTAGCCTGGATCGTCTTGTGGCGCGAATCGGAGCTTATGTGCGCCTCTCCCGGATGCTTTGACGTGCCGTGCGTAGCGACGGGTTCGGCGCGTACGGAAAGTGCATCGCGCTTGTCCGGCCGGATGGGGCAGCATTTTGGCTTCCGTGCGACTCGATTCTGCGTTTCCGGATCCGCATCGGTCGGAGAACTGGACCTGTATTGGGTGAGTATGACTGGGTTGGGATTTGGGCAGTTGTGCGAATCGTACTTGCTCGTTCGGACATATGTGCGAATCGGTCGGGAAACAGGCATTCGCCTGACTTTTTTCCCGGCCGAATGGTATTAGGTGCGCCTCCGACCGGGATCGGAATCGACCCCATAATGTACAATATAACAGTATTACAAACATTATACACACGATAATAAGACATATCCTACCATACATTAAATTTTCTAAACTAGGCCTCAAAAACTAACGATACATAAATCGTCAAAACCTAACGTACGCATAGAAAATGCCATAACTTCTAAAACCTAACTGTACACACACTAACTACAACTTAACTACCTTCAAATTTAATTAAAAATTTAGTTTTAATAAAGAAAAGTAATCTTACCTTGCTCGACGTGAAGCAGCTCCCAACCGCGACCTTTCCCCTTCGAAAGAATCCAAAACAACCGCGAGCGGTTAAAAAATACAAACCCCAAACAAATATGGCAGCTTTAAACATATAAAATAAATGCAATTTAATTTTAAAAATGTTATTACGTGATATAAAAATTACTATCATGTGTAATTAAAATACTACAATTTGTATCTTATTTGTTTAAATGTATTTTTTGGGCATTGTAAAATTATAATAATAAATATTATAAACACATAGAGGCCCATGAGGATGGCGGGCGGACTTCCGTGCGCCTGCCACCCTAGCGGTGCTGGGACTGGCCGCCAGTGGTGCGGCGGTCCCGCACCGGCGATTAGGATGCCACTGCCACCGTGGCGGTGGCATCCTCCATTCCCAGCATTGTGGCGGGCGGTGCTCACAGCACCGCCCGCCACAATGCTGGGAAAGCACTGCGTGCATTGTCATGCACAAGGTGACAGGCACCGCGAGGTGCCTGCCACCATGTCCATGACAAGTACCCCCCATGTGCACCCCCCACCCCCCCAACATCTTGGGGGCCCGCAACGGGCCCCCGGAAGAGAATTCCGCATGCCTTTCCGTGGCGGCGTTGCCGACACGGAAAGGCATGTTTCCGCACCCATGCTAATATGGATGGCGGTGTCTAGCAGACACCGCCACCATATTAAACCCTTTTCCGCCCGGTCGACTTGTCGACCAGGCGGAAAAGCGGCGGACGGTCTTCCCGTCCGCCACCGTCCGCAGCGGTACCCCCGCCATACTAATATGGCGGGGGTAAATTGGTGGCGGGCGGGGAAGGATGTAGGGCGGATCGCCTCCGCCATGCGGGCGGTGGCGATCCGCCCTACATCCTAATGGGCCCCATAATATTTAATATTATAATTCCATGTATTTACATGTTACATACATTTATTAAAAAATTGTACTATTTTTTTATTATCTTTAAAAAATATTGACTTTAGAAATAAAATTAAACTATGTAATAATTATTAATATGAATATTTTATATATTAATATTAATAATTAAAATGTATTATGATGTTTTTTTTAAATGTAACTAACTTTATATTTAAAAAATGTATTTAATCTTAGGGCACTTTATGGGGGTGCGTCAAGTGCACCTAGATTCACGCCTACGTCAACCACGGTAGATTCATGGCATAGGGCAACGCGGGCTCTGGGGTGGAAAGATAAAATAACTCAAGTTACTCCTTTGCTGTAATCAGGTCGCCTGGGTATATTATCCAGGCGGCCAGGATTTGATAAATGGGACTTGATCTGTCTTTCAACAGTTGGCGATATGTGGGCAGGGGGCAGGGTGATTCCCTTCACCGATTTGCAAAGAGACTATCAATTACACGAGAGGGAAACTTTCTGTTACCTTCAAGCTAGAAACGCGTTGTATAGAGTCATTCCCAAGGACTCGGAGGTACCGGTTTCCTCACCTCTGGAGGACAGATTGTTGGACGATTATCTTCCGGAGAAAGCTATTTCACTGACTTACCGGAAGATCCTCAATCATACTCCGGATGCCCAGGGGAGATTGCGTGCAAAATGGGTTGAAGATATTGGGGATTTGGATGATGACGATTGGAGAGAGGCGCTGGCATCTCCTCAAGAGGTAGTGATTCGATCTCGATTCAGACTTATACAGTTAAAATTATTGCACCGGACATATTATGCCAGCTCTGTATTGGTCAAGATGGGTGTGATAGGATCCCCTACCTGCCCCCGTGGATGTGGGAGGGATGGCACCTATATACATCAATGGTGGTACTGCCCGGTCCTTCGAGAGTATTGGGATAGAGTTGTTGCGGGCATGTCTTGAGTCTGTAGCTCGACTGTAGACGGCTCACCCCGACAGCGTCTCCTTAATATTTGGGACGCCACTGATCTTTCACGTGCCGAGCAAATGTGGGTCACATTAGGCTGCATGGTGGCAAAGCGTAACATAGCCAGAACATGGAGGGGTGGGGTACAGCTGTGTTATAAGGATTGGGAATCCGATATGGATTGGTGCATGCAGGCTGAGAGGGTGGTTTATGAAAGTAGAGGTTGCCCACAGAAATGGACCAAAATATGGGGCCCATGGAACGAGGAAAGAGGTTTGTTGTGTACCCCGGTTGTCTTCCCTCCCTCCTTGGTGGTGGAGGATGACGATCTCTAAATGCTTTATATATGGAATAATGAGGTTTGTTTCTTAGCAATATTTCCCAACGCCTTTTTATATATCTGTACTATGTATTGAACTTTTTTGGAATGTTTGATTTCTTTAATTTATTGTTTTGTTGGTTTTGTTTTATGTTTACCTTTAATAAAAAGATTATAATAAAAAAAGTATTTAAAAAAATGTTAAAACTGTCATATTATTAACTTGTTACAAATATATGTAACTAAATAAAAAATGTTAATAATACCAAACTAAAATTAACAACTGTTAAAAATATATATTTATTTTTAAAATGTATCTAAAGAAATGTGAAACTACATTATCTGATATTACAAAATGTACACAAGTGTTTAAAGCAATGTACTAATGTATTAAGGGTCCTATTAGGATGACGGGCGGAAGCGGTGCTGGGACCGTCCACCTGTGGTGCGGCGGTCCCGCACCGGCGATTAGGATACCACCGTCACCGTGGTGGTGGCATCCTCCATTCCCAGCATTGTGGCGGGCGGTGCTCACAGCACCGCCCGCAAGAATGCTGGGAATGCAGTGTGTGTATCATCATGCACAAGGTGACAGGCACCGCGAGGTGCCTGCCACCATGTCCATGACAATGCAGAGGGGTACCATAGGTACCCCCCATGTGCACCCCCCACCCCCCCAATACCCTGGGGGCCCGCAACGGGCCCCCGGAAGCAAAGTCCGCATGCCAGGCTGCTTCCCGCTCCCATGCTAATATGGATGGCGGTGTCTAGCAGACACCGCCACCATATATAGCCCCTTTTCCGCCCGGTCGACTGGTCAACCGGCGGAAAACCGGCGGACGGTCTTCCCGTCCGCCGGGGTCCCCCCGCCATCTTAATGTGGCGGGGGAAAGTTATGCGGGCGGTGACTTTTGGTGGGCGGATCGGATCCGCCCGCTATGCTAATCACCCCTAAATCTTTTTTCATTAATTATTACATGTAAAAATTTACATATGTACAAACTAAGGGGCCTATTAGGATGGCGGGCGGACCTGAGTCCGCCCGCCATCCTCGCGGTGCTGGGACTGGCCGTCAGACGTGCGACGGTCCCCCACCGCTGATTAGGATGCGACCGCAATCTTGACATTGCGGCGGGTGCTGCTGTAAGCAGCACCCGCCGCAATGCCAAATTACCATGTTGTGCATTGCCATGCACAACGTGGCAGGCACCGCGCGGTGCCTGCCACCTTGTGCATGGCAATGTAGGGGGGTACCATAGGTACCCCCAAGTGAAGCCCCCCACGCCCCCGCCCCCCAGGGGGCCCGCAACGGGCCCCCAAAGCGATTCCCCGCCAGCCTTTCCATGGTGGCCTCGCCGCCATGGAAAGGCCTTAAAAACCATACATCCTAATATGGATGGCGGTGCCTGGTCAGCACCGCCACCATATTAGGCCCCAGCTCTGCCCGGCCGGCAATCGGAACGATTGCCGACCGGTGGAAAAGCGGCAGACGCACTTTGCGTCCGCCGCGGTACCCCCCGCCATTATAATATGGCGGGGGTAAATCGGGTGGAGATGGCGGGTGGATCGCCACTGCCTGGCTGGCGATGGCGATCCGCCCGTCATCCTAATCACCCCTAGGTTGTTTTTGTAAAATAAATATAAATATATAAATATAATTTCCTTCTTTATGTATTGGTTTATTTTACATATTTTTAATAAAAGATATATTTCTTTTTGATTTCATAATATTTTACAATAAATAAACATCAATAAAAAAATTAAAATGTCTAATTTATTGTCTCCCATTTTATTAATATTATACTCAATGTTACATATTAAGTTTATTTTTATTAAGTATACTGTGTAAAATAATATGTTTTAATTAAATATATATACAATGTTATGTTTTTTCCTTCACAACTGTCTTATAATTATAATTTAATACTACTTTAAACTATAATAATAATTTTAAACTATAATTAAAAACACATTTAGCTAAATTACTATTCCCACTCCAGTTAGCATAATTACAGGGTAGGTGCTGGACAGTAAGCTTAAATAATTTACTATTCCCACTTCATTTAATATTAATTAGGGGTAGGTGCTGGACACTAAACTTAAATAATTTACTATTCCCACTCCAGTTTGTATTAATTCGGGGTAGGTGTTGGACACTAAACTTAATTAATTTACTATTCCCACTCCAGTTACTATAAATTCAGGGTAAGTGTTGGACACTAAACTTAATTAATTTACTATTCCCATTCCAATTAATATTAATTTGTGGTAGGTGTTGGACACTAAACTTAATTAATTTACTATTCCCACTACAGTTAGTATTAATTCAGGGTAATTGCTGGACACTAAAGTTAATAGATTTACTATTCCAACTCCAGTTAGTTTTATTTAGGACTAGGTGCAGGACACTAAACTTAATTAATTTACTATTCCCCCTCCAGTTAGCATTAAATTGGGGTAGGTGCTAGACAACAAACTTAATTCATTTACTTTTCCCACTCCAGTAACTATTAATTAGAGGTAGATGCTGGACATCAAACTTAATTAATTTACTATTCCCACTCCAGTTACTATTAGTTAGGGATAGGTGCTGGACACTAAATTTAATTAATTTACTATTCCCATTTCAGGTAGTATTAATTAGGGGTAGGTACTGGACACTAAACCTAAATAATTAACTATTCCCACTCCAGTTAGTATTAATTAGGGGTAGGTGCTGGATCCTAAATTTAATAAATGTACTATTCCCACTCCAATTAATATTAATTTAGGATTAGTGCTGGTCATTAAACTTAATTATTTAACTATACCCACTGAAATTACTGTAAAATAAATGGAATTGCCAGACCTTTAAAAAAAATTTTTTTCTTTTCCCATTAAAATTGCTATAATATGACTAACTACACTATACATAAACTACCCATAATTTTGACATTTCATTTAATGTTTTTAAAAACCTGATCCACTAGAAACTCATCCCACTCCTAAAAAAATTATTTCAAAATTAGATATAATATTTTCTAAATTATAAATTAAATTTTCGATGTTATTATAAATTAAAATACATTATTTTAAAACACTCCCCACCCTTAGCCCCTATAAACCCAACATCCCACTGCTAAAAATTATTTTTCTAAATTTGAAATTATATTTTCTAAATCCTATTTTTAAATTTCGAATTTATTATAAATTAAAAACAATTATTTTAAAACACTCCCCACCCTTTTCCCCTATAAACCCAACATCCTGCTCCTAAAAAATATTTTTATAAATGTAAAAATGTATTTGCTAAATTATAATTTTAAATTTCAAATTTATTATAAATTAAAAACAATTATTTTAAAACACTCCCCACCCTTATCCCCTATAAACCCAACATCCCGCTCCTAAAAAATTATTTTCTAAATTCGAAATTATATTTTCTAAATTAAAAATTAAAATTTTGGATTTATTATAAATTTAAATCAATTATTTTAAAACACTCCCCACCCTTATCCGCTATAAACCCAACATCCCGCTCCTAAAAACTATTATACAAATTTATTTTTTGATAACATTAACTAACTAATATTATACTACAAACAAACTCTAAATACATTAAAATATAGTACAATAACGATATTTTATCATAACAATATTTTAACAGTCGATATTACAATCTTCGATATTTTGAACAATACTTAAAATTGATATTTTTAACATCGATATACATAACATCGATATTTAATACTATCGATATACTAAACTCGATATTTATATATATCGATATTAAAATTTCGATATTATGTCTACTTACCGAGTCGGAAAAGTCTATGAGACTCGTACAAGAGCTTTTATGCTCCATTACAAATTGGAAATAGAAGGGCACAAAAAAGAAGATTCCTGTTATTTACAATTTGCATTGGAATGTATCAATGGTTTGTGACTGCAATTGAGGTTTCAGACTATTGATCAGTTATCAACTACTGTAGGACTCGCTGCTTTGAAAACTGTGTCATAAGCTGCAGGCAGGGGTCAAATGGCCACTGCTTTCTCCGTTTATTGTGCTCACAAATGGGAAACATTTGAAGTACTTGTCCTTTTAATAAGCACAGATTGCTTTAAAAATATTTCCTGTTTGAGAATGTAAATGCAGTGTTGAAGCTGTTGACTGCCGTCTTCCAAAAAATGAAGTCACAGCTGATCATAGGGAGTTGAAAATTGCGACTTGACTTATTAATGTTCATTACGCAGGATGCTTTGTGATCCTCTGCGAATATACAAATTGCAGTGCAACCCTCTTATACATTGGTTGCATCGCAAATTGCATTCTCATTCACAAACCAGTCGGTGTGCGAATGGCACATCACTAGTTTGCGAATGTAAATAGTACTGCAGGCTCTTAGGGGCCCATTAGGATGGCGGGCGGATCGCCCCCACCGGGCCGGCGGTAGCCACCGCTGGCCCGGCAGGGGCGATCCGCCCACCATCCTTGCATGATTGATCCCCCGCCATCTTAGTATGGCTGGGGGGTCCGCCGGTCGACTCGTCGACCGGGCGGAAACATGCCATAATATGGTGGCGGTGTCTGCAAGACACCGCCATCCATATTATAATGCAGGCGGTGACTCGGCTTTCCATGGCGGCGTTGCCGCCATGGAAAGGCATACAGTTTCTGCTTTGGGGGGCCCATTGCAGGCCCCCGGAGTGTTGGGGGGGTGGAGGGTGCACATGGGGGTACCTATGGTACCCCCCTACCTTGGCGTGGACAAGGTGGCAGGCACCGCGCAGTTTCTGTCATCTTGTACATGCCAATGCACAACGTGCATCCACAGCATTGTGGTGGGTGGTGCTGTGGCGGTGGCATCCTAATGCCCACAGCGGGACCGCCGCACCTCTGGCGGACGGTCCCATTACCGCCCGCCATCATAATAGGCCCCTTAGTCATTGAAAAAGAAGTACTTCACTTACAACACATATAAAGCGATAGAACACATAATATTACAGACAGTAGCAAGCTTTTACTGGAGTCACTGATAACTGGGCAGCGGCGACTCCTCCGCAATGGTTGAGGAGCGTCGCCCCACTAGCTCAGAGCCAGCAGCTGAAAAATAAAACAATATTTTATTATCATTTTATTTTACAGCTGCTGGTTGAGCCAGCGTGTGTAGGGCGGCCGCGGGGCTGGGGTCACAGGGAGGAATGGTTGGTGCAACTCTAAGTGCCCATGTCTGTGTGCCGGCCGTCTTAGGCTGGCCAAACAGACATGCGCAGTTAGGTTTCTCTAACCCGGCTGTATTCTACAGCTGGGTGGAGAAACGGCGCAGACTCCCTGTGCCTGAGTGGAGCATAAAATCAGCCCGCTCAGGCCAATACTTGCACTGCTCTCATAGCATGAGAGCAGCATTTGGATTGATTGGGGAGTCTGTCCCAGGGACTAGCAAGAGAACGGAGGAGCACTGAAGCGTGAGGGGGCCGCTGGATCAGGTACGTTTTTAAAACAATTTATTTTTGTAATTCAAGCCAACCCCCACCCACCCCGCCACTGCTACTGCTGCTGCCCTACCACACCCCCACTTCATATTGGCAGCAGCCGTGACTGTAACTGGGGGTACTGATAACCTTCAGTGCTTACGGTAGAAACGGTTAGGACTATTCCTGTGGGATAAACTTTCCAGTATCTCTAGTGCAAAGCAAATCAGCTTTGGGACCTACTGTTCAGGTGACACTGGATAGTGTCTGGGGAAAGTTGACATGTTGTGGGCCAGTACTTTCTGATATTTCGAACCCATTAATGAGGACTTTGTTGCCTCACTGCTGGGTTCTCCCAGGTTTGCACTATAACTTGGCTTTGTCCTGCTAGCTTGCTGTAAGTGGAGGGAGTGCCTGCAGGATCAGTTGGGTAGTGCTGTTCTACGTGATATGCACAAAGAACAGTCATCCTGCCCTTACCATGTCGACCGGTGTATGAGTGATGACTACAACATTGGTGTTGTGTAACAAGTAGCCAGAGGCAGCACCAGTTGAGTTGCCTGCAGCAGTCACAGTGCTCACAGTTCATCAGCTCTGCAGCTTCGGTGCTTTCTCGAACCCAGATACAATATCCCCCACCCAAGCAAGGTATGTGCTTGCAACACTGATTAATTAGTGCAAGTGCATGTCCTTAGAGTATGTGGTTCTCTTCCTGCAGTCTTGGCTTCTCTTTCAGGGGAAAGCAGGCTGTGGTCTATTCACATAGAACTATATGGCTTCTTGGTACTTGTTCTATCAGCAATGCTCAATTGGATATGAGTTCCTCAATACCTCTGTCTACTGTGAGTAAACAGTTTTGCTCCCACCTCAAAGTAGATGTGGGACCCCTGGGTCTCACCTCCTAAGAGCGGGTTAGGTCCCTATCTGGTGAATTTCTTCTGCTCAACCCTCTATGGTTACTTCATGTTCCCTCTCCTTCAGAGCATCATCTTCTTCATGCAAGTACATCTCCATTGCCACTCCTGAGCAGTGGGTCAGCTCTTTCCCTTGAAGCAGAATCCAGGCAATGCTTCTGGCAGTAATTACCTCAACCCTGGAGCACTGATTTGAGACTCCGGATTCGTGGTTGAAAAATCTTGCCATGCTGACTGAAGGTTGTCTGACCCTCCTTTATACTAAAGTTACAGACAGTAGCTGTGTATTACAACCATCAGCTCTGAGATTGGTTTTGGCACTTCTGTTCCTTTTGCTTATTATACTCAGACTGATTATGAAAAGACCTTTTTTTACAAGGTGCTACAAAGAAAGAGGATAGGAGCTGAAAGTCTCTGGTCAGGAGCAAAGCAAGGGTAGAATAGAATGAGAGGTTGTCTCACTTAACTACCTAATAACCTGTGAGGTTGTAACATTTCCAGTGACCAATGGGCCATGAAAGAGCTGGAAAAATTTGAATACTTGAAGTGAGACATTACTTCCTGTACTCCACATGTCAAACCTACTACAAAGGATGCCTAGAATACTTTCTGGGAGCTCGCGCCAAAAAACATAAATGTGCTACACCTATGTGGATGATATATAAAATATCCTCAAATTGGATGACTCAGAAGACTTGACAACAGCCTCCATGCCACAGATGCTTGGAAGGTGACCAGCAACCTAAAGCTTGCCCTCCACAAGTTATGCCTCTGCATACAATATTAGAAGCATTCCCTAACACCTGACACATAAAACTCCACTTCTTTATATATCGCTGCCTTGCGTTACTCTGTGATGGGAAGGCGTTCTCACGCATCCACCCGTGGATATTGCCCCCTTACCAGATTTATTAAGAATAGTAAAACTGAATATCCAGCTCTAAGTTAACATTCTCGCTTTCTTTAAAGAAACTTTCACTTAACAAGTTTACCACAAATGCCTTGATGTCTGCACCTTCTGCCTCCTCAGGGATGTTCAGCAGTCTTAGATTGTTCCTTCTGGAGTGAATTTCAAGCCTCTTCATATCCTCTCTTAACTGTTTGTGTTGCTGGTATAAGGTTTCAATTAGCTTTGCATTTTTGGATAGGTTGCTTTTAATTTGGGTTACCCCCTCTTAGCTTTTCAGTGCAATGGGACAGGGCATCTTATCACCCAATGCCTGACAGACCCCACATATTTCTTTTTGGTTTTACTCTGATTTTTTTAATCTATTAATTATCTCGGCCTTCAAAGACAAAAGTAATGCAGCCAAAGATGGTTCCTCAGACTGCTCAGCCTGCTTACTTCTAAGGTACATCTAGGAGAGGCTCCTTCTCCAGTAGCCAAGTCTGGCGGCCCAGCCACCTGTACTACAGATAGGGGCCCTGACCTGAGGTTTGGGGTCCTTCCCTTGTCTGAACCAGTCTCGTGGAAGTCAGAGAGCATCTGAAACCAATTTGTCAGTGGGCTTCTTATGCCGGCGCCCGGGAGAATTGACCCCTCCTGTAGTATAATGAAAGGTACTCGAATCCAAGTAGTTTTCCATGTAGGTTTATTGAGTGGCAAGTTACATAGGAGAGAACCCCACCAGGAGCAGCCTCCCTGCTGCTCAGCCCATGCACCAACTGACTTAGGCACTCCAACATTCCAAATACTAACATTCTCTTACGCACTCATTCTGGCTGAGCAGCAGGATACCACATATCTCCCTCCGTTACAATGGAAAGGAAGGAACTATCAAAAGGCAACAGAAAGGAAGCAAGAAAAATGAGAAGAAAATACACTGAAACAAAGCATGGAAATAAAAGGTGGAAAAGTAGGAAACGCAAACAGGAAAAGAAAATACAAACGACTCATGCACCAACTGCCTTTCTCACACAAAGACAACCCACACACTCCCTCACACAAAAAACAAAACAACCCAAGTACAAATATCATGCAAGCTGGCCAGGCAAACACGAGAAAATACAAGGGCATAAGCAACCAGGTGAAGGAGAGAACAAAACACAGAAGAAAGAGAACAGTGAAAGGGTGGAAGACAGCCGCAGATAGAACAAGCAAGAGGATAATTGCCTTTAACTCAAGCAGGAGCATTGGGAAAAGTCCCCAGAAAGACAGCAAATCCTAGGTGTGGCAGAAAGTGCCACACGGTACATTGCAATATACAGGAATGCAGAACTAGGTGTAGCGGAAAGTACCACACGGCACAATGCAATAAAGAACAAGGTATGGCAGAGAATACCACACGTACATTGCAATATGTGCGAACATCAGAACCAGGTGTGGGGAAAAACCACACAGTACAATGCAATACAAGAAACATAAAACTAGGTGTGGCGGAAAATACCACACAGTACAACGCAAGGTGTGGTGTAAAATACCACACAGTAAAACACAAGGTATGGCGTAAAATACCACACAATACAGTGTAATATGTAGGGATAGCAAACTAGGTGTGGTAGGAAATGCCACACAGTACAGTGCAAAACGCAGGAACTTCAGAAGTAGGTGTGGCGTAAAATACCACACATTATAAATGCCCCAAACAAAAGCTGGGGTGGAAGGTGTGGGAAAATCACACGGTACCAATAGGAACTGCAGAAATACCCCCAACACAGGAAAGGTGTGGGCAAGCACCACACTGTAGCGCGACATGCAGCAACAGCAGAGGGGTATCGAAGTAACTGAAAAACAGAATGGGGCCAGAAATTATCAAGAAAACCCTGCATATTATAATAAATGATAAACATTTCTGAAAAAGAACAATGAAAAACATAGCACACAAGATTCACAGCAATAACAAACAATGTGCAGAGCAAGAGTATGTAATAACAACAGCATGTAGTCATGTAAGTGTAGATTGCCCAGCACATCAGCCCTTGCAGAGGTAAGGTAGTGGTCTGTAAACACATTGGGAAGAATGGCGAAGCAAGTCAGTTCACGAATCAACTCTTGAAAAGAATGTAAAGAGATTCCCCTTAAAAGATTATGTAAATTGCAGGTTGACGCTGAGTTGAAACCATATAGCATAGCGGCAAAGTTGAAGTACAAGAAGGCACAGCCAGATGAGCGACGACTCACCCGAACACAAGGCAAGTAAGCTGATTGTACAGTCACAGAATGATTGCGCAAAACAGTCCCTGTAGTGAAGGAAAAGAAACAGCCGCACCGATGTCTTTGGAAGCAGTGCACAGCATATTAGACGATGGCGGCACGTAGGAAGAAGAACACTGATGCAGGCACACCGATCAGGAACAGGGAGACGTTGCCCTTTAGGTAGATAACTTCAATAAACTTTATTGGGAAGCACAGCACGTGGTTGGCAGAACACGTAATGTACTGGGAACTGCACATAAGCTAATGGTGAAGGCCAAATTTATGATGGTGGCACATTTTCAGACGTGGTTGCAGGGTGGCTCTCGGTGCGCTAGTGCACCAAAACGTCCCAGAGCAGGCAGACAGGCAGAGGGAGAAACGAACATCACGAAAGGTCCCACGGAGCTGCGCATCATGCAGGTAAGATTTCACGCGCTGGGTGCGTGCGCGCTGTAGATGGCTCGTGCTACTATTTTTAAATAGGCACAAGACGGTTGAAAAACGCCCGCTTTAGCAAAGTCTTAGCAGCGCTCCCAAAGAATGGACAGAAATTGACTCACCAGACAAGCACTTGACGGTGTTGCATATTTTAAAATGAAAGGCAGTCTGGTAACTGGTAAAAGTCTTTCCATAAACACGCAAATAAATAGCTCAGCAGGGGACGAAGTATAAAGATAGGTTCTTCACCATTACGACAACAGTAGGGCAGAGTAGATCTCCAGGGCAAATGGCAGTGAAAGAAGGTTGTAACTTGAGAGACCTCTGGGAAACTTCAACAACGGGAGGCACTTTCCCTGAGAACCGGCACAGTTGAAATAAATACGATGAGAACTGGCACAACGGGGTAAAGGCACAAGCAGGAATGGCGGTCACAGGGTAACTTGGAAGTAACCGAAAACAAGGAGAGTGGAACTAGTTACTCCTCAGGGAAATTCCACATATGGGAGGCGCTCTGCCGATATAGCCGTACAGGGAGACCTCATCAAAGGCAGCAGGAAGGAGGAGCTGGTAGACTTAAGTTGTAACTGGCACATTTGGGTTGTGGGCGACCGATGGAAGGTCACTGGTGGGGCTCGGAGGTGCCAGTTAACTTGAAGTGCTCAGCATTATTTTCAAAGAAAGTCCTTTAGCTTGATCGTGGGTTGCTGGTTTTGTCAGCCTCTTCAAGTTTAGGAATGGCTTGATGTTTGAGATATCAGTAGTTCTTTTCCAGACCGTAGTTAGACACTCCTGGTACCAAAATGTAGTATAATGAAAGGTACTCGAATCCAAGTAGTTTTCCATGTAGGTTTATTGAGTGGCAAGTTACATAGGAGAGAACCCCACCAGGAGCAGCCTCCCTGATGCTCAGCACATGCACCAACTGACTTAGGCACTCCAACATTCCAAATACTAACATTCTCTTACGCAGTCATTCTGGCTGAGCAGCAGGATACCACACCTCCCTAATTTTTGCTGGGCATCTACTGTGTCCTTTTCCAGTAGCAAGGGTTAGCTGTTGATCTCCCTCTCCTAGTCCCACTCTCAAGTACTTGTTTGGACATATTCACAGCCTGGTCCTCAGACACTCTGCCCTTGGTTGCTTTATCCAGAATTTTAAAGTAGGAGTTTAAAGAGAAGGAAACCCTGACCTGAGACCGCTTCATAGGTGGCTCTAGCGTCTTTTTGATTCCCTGTTTGGGGTGAACCACCACAAGAGGTTCCTTCTCTAACAAGCTATTTTCTGTGAAGCACTCAAGCCTGTTTGCGTTTTTGGTCATCAGGGCTTTCTCCCTGGTTAATCTAATGGAGTATCTGTTCTTTTCAGGCTCCTTAGAAGCTTTCTTAGAGTTTTCCTCACAGTGAAAATGAGGGCTAGAGGCTGAACCTGTATCTTCCGGAGAGTGTCTTCCCTCCTTTCGCCACCCAAGATTTAATTATCTTTTTCTCTTTCTTTTTTTTCTCCTTATTTTCTGAACAAGGGCTGGCGAGAGGAGGACCCTGGGGTTGAGGCCCTAAAGGCATAATGTCAATGCCAGAGATAGAATGGAGGGTTCCTCCGGGAAGGGTCACAAGGGTGGGGAGCATGTGGGAGAAAATAATAAAAAACGGTCCTCAGTACAATAAAGGAATTCCTAGTGAAGTTTTCTGTGTGTTAATAAGTGATTTTAGGACAATGGAGATACTGTACAAATGCAGGGGATAGATAGTATCACTTGAAATGTGTACGACCAAAGGGCCAGGAAGAAACTACAGCTTGTTCAAGAAGTCTTAATGGAAGCAAAGGCCCAAGTTATATTATTACAAGAGACGCACTTAAGGAAATTCGAGTGTTTGCGCGTCTTCCGAAGATGTTCTTGGGTAGAGGACATAGTGTGCTTCAAACAATCTTGCAACACTAAATGGGTGGCTATATTAATTGAGAACAACTGGGGAATCAAAATACTATCCCACATGGCTGATTGTTCAGGCAGGTGGGTACTGGCAATGCTAGAAAGAGGAGGGTTTGTGTGGACATGTGCAGGGTTCTACGGACCCAACTGTGATGATCCCCGAAAGTTGAATATTTTGGAACAACATCTGGTTCTGCCTGCCTCCCCATATGTGGTGGGTGGTGACTTCAATGTGGCCTTGGATAATGAATTGGATAGGGCATTCAAAGCCAGATATACCAGTATGGTGAAAATGAGCATGCGGATTAGAGATGTGAGATGTGATTTGGGATTGGTAGACATTTGGCAAGAATAGGCAGGGAAACAGAGAGGGTATATCTTTTATAGCAAGAAGTATGGGCACTATTCCCCGTATAGACTATTTTCTTCATGATAGATCATTGGCCCATTTTACTAAGTCAGTATTCCAATTACCAGCTAACATTTCATACCATTCTGCAGTCCATATGATCATAAGGCTTCCAGTGTCAAAACCCAGAGGCAGGTGGACCCTAGACAGAACGTTGCTGCTGGATCACAAAATAATAGAAGGTTTAACCCACAAGTCTAGTGTCTTCTTCCAAAGTAATAATGGCAGTGCCAATGACCAGATGGTCTGGGATGCCTACAAGGCATACTGAGGGGCTGCATAATTATAGCTGCTTATGTTAGTTGTTTAACATTTAGAAACAGGGTGGAGGGGATGCTGGAAAAGATTGCTCAGAATGAAAGGGAGATCCAGGCCTCAGTGCAATCTATGGTAAGACATGATTTAAGGGATGAACCTGAGAGGGTGAGTATAGGGCTGCCCTTGAGCAAAAGGTGTGGGACAGGTGGAATGCCAGTAAACTGAAACAATTCGAGTATGGTGCAGAAGAGAGGGGCACTTCTGGCATGGAAGACCAACACAGAGATGGCCAGGAGTAGAATAGACACTTTAGGGGAAGCAGGAACGGGGAAGGCAGAGGACTATAGAGCTGAACTGTTAAGAGCCATGAGGGCAGTGTACCAAGAAGACATAGTCCGAGACCAATGGCAAATCAACAACTGGCTGTCAGATAAGGCTCTACCTAAGTTATCACAGGAACATAGAGATTATTTTCAGGCCCAGATAGGCGAGGATGAGATTAGGAACCAGATTGCTACAACGAAGAACAGGAAGGACGGCCCGGATGGGATCTCCATAGAATTGTATAAACAGCTAATAGAATGTATCATCCCAGTATGGAAATCTTTTTTTAATATGATCTATTTATAGAACAAGGAAATCTATGTATTAGGCAACAGTGGTCTTGATATTAAATCCGGGTAAAGATGCTAGTAAGGGGAAGTCATATAGACCGATTTTGCTATTAAACTGCAATTATAAAATCTTCTCAGGCATTGTTGCACAGAGGCTTTCAAAGATCATAAGTACAGTGGTCAGCATGGACCAGAAAGGCTTTATCCCTGGCAGACACCTGCATGAGCTAACAAACTTGCTTATAGATGCCATTGATATAGCAGAAACCTTTAATTCCCCTTTGATGATAGCTACAGTGGACGCAGTGAAAGCTTTCGACCGAGCTAACTGGGTGTATCTTTGGGAGGTTCTAGACACACTCCCATTCATTTATAGATGCAAAGGGCAGTAAAATTATGGGGCCCCTGCAGAATGTGAAGAGGGGTCCCTGATTTCCCCATATCTCAAAGATATTCATTATCCTTGAGCAGAATAGCCACAGGGGCTACAGGCGCCTGTGTTATGCCCCTGGCAAAGAGTTGGGAGAAAGTCCGCAGTGAGCAGCCGGTGCCCAGCAGTGCTCCACCTGACATCCCAGTGGCAATCCTGCAGCATTCTGTGCCTTGTCACGCCCTGCTGGATCAGCAAACTACTTAGGGCCTGATTATGAGTCTGGCGGTCCAAGGACTGCAAGACTCACGGTGGTGTGGCGGTAGCGGTCCAGCCTCTGTTGCACCGGCGGTCTGACCCCCCCATGATAAGTTGGGCGGTCAGACCGCCGGTGCAACAGTGGCACCACTGCAACCGCAAGGGATTAGAGATCTCTGGTGGTGGCGCGGTGGTCTTGAGGCCGCAATAGGCTTGGCGGTACCACCGCGGTCCAGCCGAGCATATTACGAGTTTCCTCTCTGCCACGGTTTTCATGCCAGTTCCTTCTCAGACGAAAACCACGGCGGAGAGGAAAAAAAGTGGGCCCTACTGGGCCCCCTGTTGCCTCCTGGCCAGGGGGTGCATGCAGAGGTGCACATGTTGCGCCCCCTGTGTGCATGCACCCCAGTACCTGCACGGCATGGACTGCACCAGTCCATGCCGTGCAGGTACTGCTTTGACGTTCCCATTGCGGTGCCTATTTCATAGGCACAGCCGTGGGAATTCAAAAGAACCGCCCGTCAGTGACTAAAAAAGTCTTTATATGGCTGGCACAATGGTTTGGCGGTGTGGGAGCGGGGGACAGCATGGCAGTCCCGCTCCTGCACCGCCAAACTCGTAGGTTGCAAGGACTGCGCTGTTAGCCATACTGAATGACACATTTATGATGTATCAGTAGCCCCACAATACAGCTGTCTGTCTCTTATAGGGTCTGAAACAGTACAATGCTGGCTCCTGCAGCATGCATTAAGTGGAATTTGGTGAAGGATATGTTTGTGCACTTCAAGTGGAGATTGCACAAATATGTTTCATAATTTTAGGCACAGGGCGATTAAGTGATTGCCGAGATCACACACTGTTGAGTCTAGTACCAATTCGAACTTGGATCCCCAGTCCTTAAGGAAGCAGCACTAGCCGCTAGGCTAAGTCTCCTGGATTCGCTTAAGAAAACTAAGGTGGACCCTAATAAGTGCAATCCTGTGAGTGGCACCTGTGGCTTCTGTAGATACTCTGTTGTCGCCACTAACGAGGAGCTGCTTTGTGGTTGAGAGATGCTAATGGTGTTTTGGTTATTTTCTGGAGGCATTATATATTCTTATATCTTTGTCCAAATAACGATCAAGTCTCGCCAGAAATGGCAGCCAATATTCTTTGTTTAGGTTAGATATTTTTCTTGAGAATGTCTTAGATGTTTCATGCATCCCTTTGTTAGGCTATCCCTTTGTACACCTTCCTTAACAGCTGTGTTATGGACTATTTCCATTGCTGTTAATTTACTCCTTCATTCTCCCGTCCACCGTCTCGCCTCTGAGGCGAGGAAGGTTATGTTATGTTGTTATGTTAAGCTATTATATCTTATGTTGTGTTTATGTAACTTTCTAACACCACTCTGCTTGTGCTGAGTGAGGTGCAGTGGATGTCTGTGCAACACTTCATATCTGCATAGAGTTCGTGAAGGGGTGTACATTGTTGCAGGTATTTAGTCCGTGGACATGATTATTAATACTCAAGGAAAATGGGAGTATTCTTGCGCCGATGCTATTGCATTTGTTGTTTGTCAAACTTTTTTTTAAATTTCTGGGTATTCGGTGCATTAAACATCTTTTTAGCACCATGTAACCTTCTGAAATCATTCCTTCTACCACTGAGAACGAAATGCAGGTGTTTGTGCAGGTGGTGGCTGAAATATCTCATTTGCTGCATGGGATTATCGCCTGCCGGTTTTGGAAAATGTGTAAGCACTCTCAGTCAGTACTTAGCCTTCCATTTATTCTAGAAATGTCTCCATAATCATCATCTTTTTTCACTTTTGCTCGATGGGGCTTTGTATGTGCACAGAGACTATGGTCATTTTCACCCACTAGCACTTTTTTGTGATTTTGTAATGTCTTGTTTAAACTAAAGTGCCTTTGCTCCACCGCAGACAATGTCCTTCTCAGCCCCAGTTTCTCTAGCTGCCAAAACTTCGAATGCCTTAGCATCATGCAGCTCTATTTCTTAAGTGCTGTAATGAAAATAGACATTCCCTTTTACATACATACTTGCAGTATCACTTTCAAGAGACTGAAGTTCCCTATTTACACAGAGCTTCTCCCGAAAGACACAATAGCCTTCTGTAACAACGTCAATAATTCTGTAGCTCAAACTAAGGCATAATGAAGTGAATCCAGTCTCATTGCAAATATGTACATCTTCATTTCAACGTCAACTACTCGTTTGAGTCCCATGCAAAAATGTTGCTGAAACGTTAAAAGATAAGATTAAACATATACCTATTTTTGTCACGCTATGTTATGCAGTAAGTGGTGTGCAGTTGCCTGAGCAATTCCATCAATTACCAGTCACCAATCTGAAATTATGGGCAGGCTACCAATACACTTCTGACATTGTGGCACGAAACATGTAATTAAGAGCACTTAAGTATGTGCTAATTAAAGTGGCACCCCGTTCTACAGAGGTTGTTCAGGTACAGTCGCGTCAGTGTGCATGTAATATGCTAATAATTGCAGTCACATGTAATTCTGTACAAGAACGTTAAGGTTTTATTTTAAAAATGTCCTTTTTGAACACCTATTACGTGGATGGGGAATGCTCAGATTATTTACCGGTAATCTTCATTACTTCGAGTTATAGTCTTCCTCGTCACAGTCCTTACTAATGAGGTTCTGGCCTCCAATGAAGACTATCCCAAATATTATTTAGCATTCTTTAATAACATGAGGGCTGAAAACCCCACCCCCATAAACTGCTGATATAAAAGAGGGACTAACCCATCTCCATGTCATGTTATTTCAACCAAATAGCTCAAGTAGACCATATAAGGAATTGGGCGGGCACGTGAGAACGAAGGACTGTGACGGGGAAGGCTCCAAAACGGGGTAATGAAGATTATCGGTAAGTAATCCAAGCATTACATCCTCCTCTGTCTACCTCGTCTCAGTCTTTACTCATGAGGATGTACCCAAGCTATCCTCCCTTATACGGACATATAAGCAAATAGAAAAAAAGACCCTGCGGCATAACATATGCAACACCCAGTGTCTTTATCCAATACAAACTTAATCCAGTACTGCTAAAAGAACCCTGTGGGAAACATCGGTTACATCGTGGTGTTTACACCATGATACCTTTACAACGCGGGTATTACAACGCAAGTCGTTACAACGACTTGCGCTGGATGGCGCTCTAAGCTAAGGAATAGTATGATTTATTATTCCAACACCTTCCCTACTGTAACGTAGGCTTGAGTTGGAATAGTAAATCATACTATTCCTAAGTCCAGCGCCCTCCAATGCAAGTCGTTGTAACGACTTGCGTTGTAATGCCTGCATTGTAAAGGTATTGCGGTGTAAACACTGCGATGTAATGTCAAATATTCGAACCCTGTACCAAAAGCAGCAGATCTGTAACCCCCAACTGTAGTCTATAATGAAACACAAATGTATTTGGGGAGGCCCAAGTAGCCGCATTAGAAATGTCCTTGAGAGACACACCCTATTATGCTGCCCATGAAGCAGACATTGCTCTTGTTGACTTTTATTTGACTGACTCAAAATGGGAGGAAGCACAGAAATCATATGCCATCAAAACAGTTTGCTTATCCCAAATACTCAAAGTAGAAGAATTTGGGTAAAGCCATTTGTTGGAAGTCCCAAAGGGTAACAAATAGGAACTGGACTTTTCTGTGTGCGCTGCATAGAGTCAACGTTCTATGAAGGTCTGACAAATGTAGAGAATCCTCCTTGTCCAAAGAAGGCTGTGGAAAAAAAACAGGTATAATAATCTCTTCGTTTAAGTGAAAAGAAGAGGCCACTTTCGGGAGAAAAGCTGGCTCAGTCCTTAGTGTTACTTTATCTAGAAAGAACTAAAGGTATGGATCTTCCAAAAATTAAGCCCAATTTCCCTTAGTCGTCTACCAGATGTAATTGCGACTGGGAAAAATTCTGAGTGTTAAAAATTCTAAAGGCACATAATCCAGAGGCTCAAACGGAGGACCTTGTAGATCCTTGAGGATTAATTGAAAGTTCCACCTGGGCATGGGAGAGTAGGTCACAGGCCTCTTATTTGAAAAGCTCTTGGGCAGCCTTACAACTAGGTTTTCAATTTCCGCAACCTCTGATCCCCTGAAAGCCCTAATAGCTGCCCTTGACTTTGGAAGGTTAACACTGCAAGACCTAACAAAACAAATCTGTTAAAAATACTAGAATACGAGTCGGAGTGCAGGTGGCAACAGATAAGCCTCTTAAACTGCAACAAACTTTAAAGTTTATTTCTGGTCCTGGAGTAATTTTTGAAGTGGAAGGCTGCCTGAACAGTTGAATTGTAGAGGTCACCTCCTCAGAACATCCTAGACTAATTAGTTGTGACCTCTCAAGTTCCAAACCGCTAGCTTCAGTTTTCCTAGAGAGGATTCTGGCAGAACAGGAACCCTTAAGGGGGAAGGTGATATTGGAAGAATCCAAGGACCCTTCACTGCTAATCTCAGGAAGATGGGAACCCATGGTCTCCATGGCCAATGAGAAACTACCAAAAGAACTTGGGCCCTCTCCTGAGTCACCTTCCTGTGAACTTTGGAGATTAAAGTAACAGAAGGGAAAGCATAAATCAGAGCCTTTGATCACGGAATCAAGAGGGCATCCTCGCCCCAAGCCTTCTGAGAGGGACCCAAGGAGCGAAATCTGGGAAGTATTGAGTCCAGTTCTGTGGTAAACATCTCTATCTGTGGGAGCCCACAAGTCTGGATGGTGTGAGGAGATTAGACTCTACACAGGACCCTCTCTCTTGTGCTAAAGATGCTAAGACTCACACCTTTGTACCCCCTTGGTGATTTACATAAGCCTTGGCCACCTGATTCTCTGTCCTCATCCTTACTACTGGATTGTGAATCAGAGGAAGAGAAGCTTGGAGAGCTCTGAAAATGGCTGTCAGCTCCCCCCAATTCAAAGAGTTCCTCTGTTCTTTTTGAGACCAGAAACCCTTAAGTGACTGAGGGGCCGATTCCGATCTCGGCCGGTAGGGCTCCGAATCGGATTCGGCTTTACCGGATCCGATTCGGAGCCCTGTTTCCCGACCGAACCGTACGCGGGTCCGGCCGAGCGAGTACGATGCGAAATCTCCGACCGACTCGTCCGGGCGTCCCGACCGCTCCGACCGACTCGCTCCCGGCTCGAACCGCTCCGACCGACTCGCTCGGACTCGACTCGCACCGCGCAATGGAGACGTTTCCCGGCCGGGTAAGTACGATGCGCGCCGCGAGCAGTCCGACCGAGCCGCGCACTCCGGCTCGTAAGAGCTGTCGGAGCCGCACTTTGGGGGTCCGTGTCGGACCCCCTGTACGCGTAGCCCCGCGAGTCGCACACAGGGGGACCCATGGGTCCCCCTACCTGTGCGTGTACGGCGCGAGTCGCTTCGCCGCGCACCCGCTGTAGGGGGCGCCCTTGTCCGACTCGCACCCATTGAGTCAATGGGAGCCCGCGTACGCGTTGTACGACCGGCTCCCATTGACATCAATGGGAGTCCGACCGACTCGAGTCCGATAACATACGGACGCATCGTACTCGTTCGGTCGGACTGCACGGGTCCGATTCGGTCGGAAATCTCTCCGGGTCCGGCTCGGTCGGAGAAATTTCCGGCCCGAATCGGAATCGACCCCTGAGTGTCCAAAACAGCTCCCCACCTTTTCAGACTGGCATCTATGGTGACAGTCTTTGGATATGGGAAAATCAGGGAGAGATCGCTGTCTAGATTCTCTGGAATTGGACACCAGTTCAAGTTCTGTCGTAAAGCTTCTGTTACTGGAATGAGCTTCTAATATTCTTGAGACCACAGGTTCCACTGGTTTAAGAGGTGCAGGACTAGAGGAAGTCAATGAAGCTGAGACCAAGGGAGAATTGCTAGAAAGGGTGAAATCTAGGCCTGGGCGTTTAATTCCGTTCCGCTCGCAGAATTTGGGTAATTTCGTGTTCCGTGGAGAACGCGGAATTACCAAAAATTCCGCGATCCGCGTCTTCGCGGAATTTTTTGCTTGTTCGCGCTTTCAAAATGCGTGTTCACGAGATATTTCTCCTTGAGCACGCAAACAGCGTTCGCGAACAGGAAAAAAGCATCGCGAACGGGCGGAACAAGCAATTCCGCGTGTTCGCGGAGATTTTTCACCATTTCGCGGAGCTTTGCGTAGCGCGACTACGCAAATTTCGCCCACCCCTAGTGAAAACACCCCCTGGACTCCCAGCCATTCCCTTGCTGTTGCTGAATCCTTCAATAACCGATTATTCAGTCTCTGATTCAACTTTAGTTTCCTTTGATCTGGAAGAAACACCTCTGCTTCCTGTGTTCAAAAACTGCCCCTATATACTGGAGAGTCTGAGATGGCTCCAACTGAGATGTTTTGAAGTTCAAAGGGAACCCATGTTCCTGAAGGACTCTGCACACAGATGTGCAAATTAGTAAATCATCAAGAAAAGGAAAAAGAGTAATGCCTTGTTCATGCAATAATCCCAACAAGGGAGCTAGAACTTTAGTAAATGCTCTTATTGCTAAGGAAAGTCCAAAACTGGTAATGATTACCAGCCACACAAATACGAAGACATCTCTGAAAGTGTGTATGAAAAGGGACATGTAAATAAGCATCCAGTAAATCCAGAGGTATCAAAAAATGTCTCTTAGTTATCAAAGGAATAATTTCCAGTAAGGTTTACCATTTTGATTGGTCTGCATTGCAGGGATCCATTTAGCCTCTTGATCCAGAATAAGCCTGTAGTCTTCTGAAGGCTTTTGTACCACAAATTCTACTGAATAACAGCCTCTCATGGGGAGCAGGCAGTATGGCATTCATTTTCAGTAGGTCCTCTATACCCTGAAGAATGTCCTTCTATTTCTGAGGGTTGTGAGGAACTGGAGTTTTGAGAAAAAAATATTTCATCCTGAAACTCTATTTTGTACCCTGGCATACTATGTCCAGCATCCAGACATCTGATATTGATCATTTCCAAATGTTGAAAAACTGAAGATGCCCTCCAACTAGCTCGGTATAGTCAGGACTTTTGAAAAGTTGACTGCACTTCTCCTGCAGATTGAGACTGGGATTTTTCTGGTAGAGGGACACCCCTGCCATGTCCCCTCCCTCGCAAGGGCTAAAAGGAACCTCTCAATCCTCTCTGGAAAGCAAACCAAATTTGCCAGAAAAGCCACACCTTCTAGCAGAAAAATGAAGATATGCCATTAACTTTTTTTCTTCTGCTGATCTCTTTAACACTTCTTCCAGCTGTGTTATCAACAATTTGGTTCCAGTGAAAGGAAGACGACTTAGCATAGTCTTTTGGGATGTCTCAACTCTCCAAGAACTCATCCAAATGTGCCTCCTAGCTGAGCTGGCAGAAGCTGAAGCGGAACCTGAAGCAGAGAGGAAATCAAAGGAAATGTCTGCCAGGAATCTGACCTGCTGTTCCACAGCTGCTAGTCTCTCTGTGCAGTCAGAACCTTCCTGGATCTCATCTGCTAGGGACTCAAAATCCTTCAACAGAGACTGAACTTTTTAAGAAGCGTGAGCTGATGCTCTGATGGCAGAGTTTGACGCAGCATAGACCTTTTGACTGCTGAATCCACCTTCTTATCAACCCAGTCTGAAGGGGATGCATGCTCTGAAATAATGGAACCATGGGAAGAAAGCACTGCCATAAGAAAGTCAACTATTACAGAGGATGGAGATTCTTCCTGGAAACTGTCTAAAGGATATCTTCTTAAGAGAAACCTAGGAAAGAGAGGCTTCTCAACGTCCCTCCATTCTTTTACCAGCACCTTTTTTACAGCAGGAAGGAGATGTAAGGACTTTGGTTCCTTTTGTCGATACTGTGCAGAGAAAATACTCTTCATCAATTGAGGTTAGCTCAGGGAACCCAAGACTCTGTCTGATATGGGTAAGTAGTTGCAGAAATCTTGACTGTGAATGCTGCGACCTCTCTGTTCAGAGTCATCCTCAACTGGATCAGATTTCTTGGACTGCTTAGCGGGAGGTTCGTGTGCTTTCAACCGCCTTATTTATCATCTCTTGGAGATCCTGAGGAGAAGGAAATCTTTGCTCCACATGTTCCTCTTGCTCTACCACCTCCACCTCATCATCAATGTTCTCTTCTTAGAAAGAACGTTGCATCCTTCCTCCTCCGTGACTGCAGGAAGTATCCTGTAGGCAGCAGAGACCATCGCTTGACCCCTCCCGAATCTCGTGGACTGAAATCTGGCGAGATAAAGAGTCTATAATAGTCCTTCTTTTATTTCTAAACCCCTTCTTTTCCTGGAGCTGAGACTACCCAGGTAGGTCTCACATATATAACAACAGAAGCAATAATCGCTGCTATACGGAACATAGGGGTCCATTACAATGGCGGGCGGACAAAGTCCGCCCGCCACCGTAACGGAATGCGGGACCGTCCGCCAGGGGTGCGGCAGTCCCGCACCTGCAATTCGGATGCCACCGCCACCGTGGCGGTGGCATCCCCCATTCCCAGCATTGTGGCGGGCGGTGCTCACAGCACCGCCCGCCACAATGCTGGAAATGCATGTTGTGCATTTGCATGCACAAGGTGACAGGCACCGCGCGGTGCCTGCCACCTTGTGCATGCAAATGCAGGAGGTACCATAGGTACCCCCATGTGCACCCCCAACACCCTGGGGCCCGCAACGGGCCCCCAATGGCAAAGACCGCATGCCTTTCCATGGCGGCAACGCCGCCATGGAAAGGCTGATCTCCGCATGCATCCTAATATGGATGGCGGTGTCTTGTAGACACCGCCACCATATTAAAGGTGTTTTCCGCCCGGTCGACGAGTCGACCGGTGGAAATGCGGCGAACGGTCTTTCCGTCCGCCGCGGACCCCCCAGCCATCCTAATATGGCGGGGGGTCTTTCTGGTGTGGATGGCGGGCGGTTCGCCCCCGCCGGGCCGGTGGGGGCGAACCGCCCGCCATCCTAATGACCCCCATAATTTGGTTTAAAGCATGTGAGATTGCACATCTCCATGGTATGGTGCTATCACTTATGAGGAGGAATGCATTACTTGGACTTAAAATTTCTGAAGATCACAGAGGATGCGCCGGCTACATACAGCACAGGCGCGTCCTCATCCCGACACAATGACTATAGTGAAGGGCACCCTATCTAAAGCACAGTCGCATCCTTCAGCATAAGAAAACACAAAATGCACCAATTTCTTAGAGGATGCACTGACTAACGCACAGCCACCTCCTCCTTTAAAGAAAGAATTACCATCAGGGCTTTAAGTGGGCCGGGTCTCACCGGGTCTGAGCACCGGCAGTTTTTTAAAGGGGGCCTCGAAACGGGTCTCTATTGGGCTCTGTTTTGTGCCCTGGCACAGGTGGTCCGTTTTTTTCGAGCGTTATAGGGGAAGGGAAATACTTTAAAGAGAGTCATTTTCTCTCTGGATTTCCCTTCTCTTTTTGAAACTCGGGAGCAGCAACATTGTCGTGGGGTCACCAGGGCTTTAAGTGGAAGCTTATTCAATATTATATACAAGCCATAGTTGCTGCTTATTTATCTTATGCAACTAACAACCATTGACAAAGCCAATAGTCCTGACTTGTTGTAGGTATGATGTTACTTGTTGTATCATATATCTGGATGCAATGACAAACAGCAAAATACCAGTCGGGCGGCACACTATGCTAAGCACAGATTTTTAGCTTACGTGTTTTTAAGCCCTTAATTACATTGGTCACGCCCCTTTGAGAGACCACCCCCCCCCAGTTTTTCCAGCCCACTTAAAGCCCTGATTACCATAGTGAAGGACGCACGGACTAAAGGACAGCCGCCATCCTTCAGCATAAGAAAACATAAAATGCAATAACTTCTTAGAGAATGCACAGACTAACGCGCAGCCACGTCCTCCTTTAAAGGAAAAAATGACCATAGTCAAAGAAGTGCTGGCTAAAGGACGGCCGCGTTCTTCAGTCTTCCTGAGAGGACGCGCTGGCAAAACACCGCCTTGCACAGGAATGCCTATGAACGGAGCCACCGACTGCAGATTTGGTGTGTTCCTTCCGAGACAAAAAAATTCAGAGCTAGCAGCAGTCCAGGCCCAGTTTACTAACTTACTGCGAGCTCGGTAAGATAAGCCCACTATCATTAAAGCGTCAGGAGAGCACCCTGTGTGCAGGCAACTAGGCAAATGTATGAGCAACAGGCCATGTCACCTTTGTAAGCAGGACGGATAAACTACTGGAAAGGGAATTTTGAAGGTTGGATGGGTGGGCACCTGCATGTATCAGTTCTCACTGAGCACAAGACAGCTACAGATGCCAGTGGCATTGAACTCATTAGCAGTTCATTACTTTTTTCGCTTACCACTGACGGGTCTCATGACAAGTGGGCAACCATCTCCTTTGTCAGCATAACGAAGACCAGAAGAAGCGAACACAAATTGTGGTCCCAGAAATTGTATGCAACTGTGGACACCTTAAGTACATTGAGCTAGTTAAGGACAGTGAAGGCATTGACCTGCGACAAGGCAGTGCTTAATTTGTGCTGGTAGGTGCAGGTGGCGGGCACCATTACCTAGTCTTGGGAACCAGGACTTACTTCTTATCAACTCACTTTGATCCAGAGCAAAAGAAAAAGCAGAAAAGGAGAAAATGAAAAACAGAAATCAGCAACAAAAAGAAAAGGTAGGAATGAAAAAGAACCTGCAAGAGTGAGATAAAGATATAGGAAGTAATCGGGGTGGAAAAAGAGCCACGAGGTAGAATCATAACTAACCAATCTTTGTATGTAGGAACATGGGGTTCAGTAGCACCAGTAGTGTGCTCCTGATAAAACTTCTACTTTTTACACATTTAACACACTACCAGGTAAGATGCGAGGGCTTTCCCTATTCTACATGCATCTTCGAGTACAATACAGGCACCAACCAGCAAGTATGGGCCCAAGACTTTTAATGGTTTTCACTGCACTTGGCCTATTGTTTAAAGGGGATTGTACCAGTGGTCTTAGGGACACAGGTGTTTGTTACTCTAAATGAGAAAACAATCTTCAAATACTACGTCACAAAAGTTTTGCCTGAGTTTTCAGAGACTCTAAAGGGCACAGGAAAGGAATGAGGGGTAGACATACCATTGTGAATGGCAGACAGTTTATTCATCTGTAGTTTCAGAGTTATGATTCCATTGCTTGGTGCGCACCCTTTGGACTGCGATAGATAGACCATTCCAGTGTCAAGTAAAAGTAACATTTCCTGTAGTTTCTGAGCCCTCTTTGACATGCATCACTTCCTCTTCATTACGGCCCTCTCCAAAATATGATGAAGACAAGGACTGGAAGGTCAATGCAGAGCAGAGTGCTATCCATTGTTGATGTGGCTGTGGGCAAATTTGTGATGATCCACGTCTATGTATATTGTGGCTGTGTCTATATGTTTGGCGTGAGGGGTATTTCCGTGATATCTACCTGGATGTACGTCTTAGATCCTGGTTCCATGGTGCTCTGGTTCCAAGTGTGCTGAAGGGCTGCTGTATGTGCAATTGCATCTTCTATTGTGTCTTATGCGTAAAATTCACATTATCCTTGTATGCCAGAGCTGGGATTGAATCGCTATTCCAGTATTCTCCCATGTTTATTACAACGACTTTCAACATTTTTATGTAGATGTCATAATGTTTGTGCTGCTGTATATCACTGCCATATGTGACAAAAATGATAACTGCAACCACAATAATATTAACAACATTAATAGTAACGGTAGGATTAGCTGTAGTAGTAATAATATTATATGGGATAAAGTTCCCCCTGCAGTGTATTATAAAGACATTGCAATTCACAGAGGAGCTCCATAATCATATAGAGGAATAAGGCCGAAGGCCGAATTCCTTTTTAAGGTTATGGAACTACAAGATGACTTGCAATATCCTTACCATGTTCGGCAGGGGGTACTTTATCCCCTGTAATATATGGTCATGCCATCACCTTTCCCACATACCCCTTAAATCCCTGGTACTTAGGGGCTGATTACGATGGCGGACGGACAGGAGTCCGTCCGCCATCGTGGTGGTAACCGGGACCGTCCGCAATATATGCGGCGGTTCCGCACACCAAATTATGATGCGACCGCCATCGTGGCGGACGCATCTTCCATTTTAACATTGCGGTGGTTGCTGCTGACAGCAGCAACCGCCGCAATGTTGAAAATGCATGTTGTGCATTTCACTGCACTACGTGGCAGGCACCACACGGTGCCTGCCACTTAGTGCACTGAAATGTAGGGGGGTACCATGGGTACCCCCTCCAGTGCACAAACACCTCCCCCCAAAATAAGGGGGGCCCGCAACGGGCCCCCGAAACCAATCCCCGCCAGCCTTTCAATGGTGGTTTACCCGCCACGGAAAGGCTGGCTTCCGCCAGCATCGTAATTCGGCGGACGGAACCTGCTAGGCTCCGCCACCATTTGAAGCATGCTGACCGTTCCGCCAGGCAATCGTAACGATTGCCTGTGGCGGACGGTCTTTGCGACCGCTCTCGTCCGAAAGCGATTCCCACCGCCATCGTAATTCGGCGGTGGGAAAATTGCTGTAAATTGACGGAAGGATCGCCACCGCTGGACTGGCGGTGGCGATCCTTCCGCCATTGGAATCAGCCCCTTAGTTCTTTCATATAAAAGAGAGAGCATATTTGCAAACATGAAGAATAAGAATAGAATCTCTAGTACAAAATTAAACACATCAAAAGCTGTTTGATATTTGTTGCAACAAGGTTTTGGAATTATTTTAATACAAGTCAGTTTTTTTAAAACTCATAATGGCTCAGAATGTATAGAAACATGCATACATATTCTAAATTATTTATAATTATCTAAGAAGCACAAAAAAGAAACATATTGCCATAAATATCTCCTTTCTACTTGTCAATGTACGGCTCCAAAAACAGAGCAGAAGAAAGAAAGGGAAGGCTTTGTTTTGTTCCTTAAACAGCTGGCCTGCTGTTGTATCTTAAGTAAGCATTACAAAAGTATTTCATTGAAGTATTTCTTTAGTTTAACTGTATTGTTGTTTTAACTTACCTTTACCTACCAGTGGTACAATGTGTTCTCGTGGTTCTTTTTTGCCAGCGGCTGTGTTATCTTATTCTGGAATGCTGCGAATATCGATTGGTAGTTGAAGGTTGGCACTGATCTCAGAAGGGCATCAGCTGGTTGGCTCCCATACTTCTTTACTTATAAATAAAGATGGTTTGCATCAACTCTAGGTGAAAACATTATTTGCTTCCTACAATGCCACTCATGCCTCTCCCCTCGGCTGCTGGCTATTACAGTTACAGCGATTGGATGTGCCACTGGATGAAAAGACTGGCATCTCTTTGCCATTGCTTAAGACTAACTGCCTTTCTATGTTGACTCACCCATGTTGTGATTTGCACTAAGAGTTCATATTAGTTGCACTGGGTTTCATGTTGGAAGTGATCAGGAAGGTGTGGTAGGATGCACACACAATGCAACATATGTGTTCGCTGATCAGTAATGCATTCTGGGAATTGTGGTAATATGTATGTCAAAGGTCTTGTATCACTAGGTGTTTGATGTGTTCATGGCATCTTCCTGTGGTCTTTGTGCGGACTTTGTCATCATTGTATTTGTCTAATTGGGACAGCAATAATTTTATTTCTATCTTGTCATTGGCTGACGTTTGTCTTCTGGCGCCAGTCAGGGCTGGCTTTAGGGTGGTACGATCGGTGCAGCCGCATGTGTCACTAACCTCGGCCGGGGGAGGGGGGCATTGGGGGGGGTTGTGTTTTGAAATAACATGGGTATAAAAGCACCTGCAGAGTTCCTTGTATGTCCAGCAGTTTTCAGGCAACAATAAAAATGGCAAGATAACTCTGGTGATTAATGTTCCTGTGGAGAGAGATAAGAGTTTTGTCTAGTGGCAGTTTTGACCCATCATAAAGTAGCACAGAGGGTTTATATGCCTGCTGCCAAGAACAAGTACTGTGCAGATCACAGAACTGTATTTTATGTGGATAGCTTAGTGGGTTACTGTTTTTGTCACAGAGATTATTTTGTTCCTTGCACTTCATAAATTACAATCCTACTATAGCACAGTGACCTATGAAATGTTATGAAAGAGCTGCATGCAAACTACATAGTATAGGTTAGAACATTATGTTGTTTCCCCAATATTTCATAAGTCTAATATTGCTAAAAAGAATTTGTTTGGGTAGAAATACTTTCTTATTAGTAAAGCCAACCCCAACCACTGTGGTACTTTTAAAATCCTGAGTTTGTGCTTCCCCAGACAAAACATTCTTTAAATATACTGCCTACTAGTATGGGTGACATGATTCCTAACCTTGTAATCCTCATTATCTCATGTAACATTTCCTATACACTGATTTACACACGTATGATTCATTGTCTCTGCATAATATGTGTGTATGATGTAAAGTGCTCAGACATCCTAAACTGGTACGAGTAACACTATAAAAAAGAAATGGAATGCATGTGAGAGAGGGGCTATAGACAGATGAGAGGCCCTCAGTGTAAAACAGAAAATCAAAATAATTATAATAACCTAATTCTGATAACAACAACCCCTGGCATTCAAGAAAACAGGAAGGTGACAAAATGCAGTTCAGTCTTATATGTAAGTGGAGAGAACAACAGAAACCCCTCCCCATTGCACTCAACCCAGAAATTACCTATCATTTTCGAAACTGGGTCAGAAACATTTCCACACTTTACTGAAAATCCATCAGTATTGCTTACACTCTTTGAAGTCAATCCCGTGGTATTTAACACAATGCAAACAGAAATAAGTTTATTAATGGACAATTTCACAAACGCATTTTGGAATACATAAAGTAGTAGTATACTTACATGCCTTTGTGAACTGGTCTCACAACATCTAAATTTGGGAAATAATGGGATTATTTGTATACAATGTGTACAAATAAAAAGAAATATGACCTTTTTGCTCTTTTGCTAATAGAGTGTTGGACGTTTAGAGGGGCCAAAAAACAGAGGCATTAATGAATATGCAAAAGAGTACTTCTGTAGTACTACTTCTCATTCTCATAAATGTGTTTGTGAATTAGCCCCTATGTGTGCTGAAAAGAACAAATACATAAAAAGGTGTAATTCTTGTATAAGTGAAAACTTCATGGGGAGCATGATTTCTCCCATCAAAGTTCTGTAGTTCTGTTTTTAGCTTGTGGTCAAGCATTACTGCCCTACTCCAAACTCTGTGGAATTCCTTGCCCCTTCTTGGCACTGGGTTTGGCAAAAGTTCACAGACTATGCACTGTTTTGACTACCTTTGCAGTTTGGCCAGTCCATAACTCTCTCTGTATTCCTGCATCCTGCAGGTAGTGGTAACTTTCAGTGTGGTTTATCACACACTTTAAATAATGACTTGCTTTATGATGGCTCAAATGTTTTCCCCATGTCTCCTTTTTCAACTTTCCATGAAAAGTGGTCAGAAAAATGTATGGATTTATAAAAAATAATCATGAAAGGAACAGGCCACTTCTTACTAAGCTCAAGCTGGGCATGGATACGCAAGTTGCTGAAATAGAAATAGATATACCAATCCAGCCTTCCCCTAGTTTGTGCACAAAGAATGGACTTCTGTTTTCAAAGATGACAATGCCAGGTACATTAAGTAAAACATTGGGTACAATTATTTATTGTAATTAGCACTTAAACATCGATTTTTATATTTCTCTTTTATGTTCTTTTATTTTAATGTGTTTGTATACTTCAGCATTCTTCAATTTCCTGGCCCCTTAGTACTTTTTAGGTTTTTAGGGGTTAGACTGAGATCTGTTATTTGAGGTTCCACCACATGAGATGGTCTTTTGTCCTTCCCCTGGTCCAAGTAAGTTTGCTCCTAAAGTTAGTGTATCACTAGTGACAATCCGTGACTTTACAAAATGGGTCTGAGGTTTCCATTGCAGATCAGAGTCGGGCTCGGCTCGTAATGATTTGTCTTGTTCATTGACATGTGTATACATTAATACTATGTCTGAGCTGTAAGGTTGTAAGTCTTTACCCACTGTTTACACATCTTCTGGGCTAGTAGACATACCCATTTCCCGGAGGTCTAGAAGTGTTATGGAGTTCCTTGCTGGCGAGGGCTGTTGGGTACCCTGACAACTATATGGTATAGCTAACCTATGTTGGCTGCATGGTTGTTGTTCAAGTCTAATGTGCTCTGTTGCATGTTAGTGTGTGGTGTATCATGGCAGAAAATGCTGGTCTGAATGATAGCTAACATTCAGGAATTGAGCTGCGCTTGGTGCAAGCGCAATGATCTGTTTAAAGCTCTGTTCTAATTTGTTTGTCTCATGTTTATTAGCGAAAAGTGTAGATGTAAGTTATGTGATAACTCGCTGCATACCAGGTCTGTGTTGGACATATGGAAGATTGTCTGTCTAATGTGTTCTGCTAAATGTTTATGGTTAAATCTGTTCGGGACTACATGATTGCTAACTTTAGGCCGGCATCCTCTCTCCACTTCACTCCACCAGCCCAAACTCTTGGACTATCCTTGCTGCACTTCTCCGAACCTATCCATGTCCTGTGGAAAGTTGCAACCTTCTCCTTTCTATTTCCTGTTTTAGTATGGCCTAGGTGCAAGCAAAGGACAGGACATAGCATGCCTTGTTGGAGGTAATGGGGCAATTCTATCTCATTTAACATTACTAGAAAGTTCAAAATCTCACTAATTATGTATGTGCAATAAAACATTTGCCCAACCCTATTTTATATGAGAAGACCAGATATATTTTCTTCTTCCTTCTTTCATAGCCCTGATTCGTATGATGCTGATTCTAAGTGTTTTTCTTACCTCTCTGGAGCTCTCTGGGGGCTTTGATGCTGGTTTAGTGATAGTGGAACCATATCTGGATCTCCATCTCTTTATAAATTGGTATATACGTCCATAAAAAATGTTCCATCCATCTGACTTTTATGGATCTTAAATCAGCTTTTGGTCGAGTCAACAGACCTAAACTTTGGTCATTACTTGTTGACATGGGGTTTGACACAGGCATTGCGTCCTTTTTCAACACTTACATTGTCAAATGTGTACCAGGGTACGCTATGGAATCAAGGATGAATACAGTGAGTCTTTTATATCAGCTAGAGGCATCCAACAAGAATGTGTGCTGGCCCCAATCCTCTTTGCTTTACACAGTAATGATCTTGAGCCCACCTTTTTGGAAATGAGCCAGGACATAACCCGGTGGGTTAAAAACTCATCCCCACCATTTTGTAAGCAGATGATGCCATGTTGATGGCCTGTATTAAACCTATTAAAGTATTTATATCCTATATGGGTGAGCAAGATCTGACCTCAAAGTATTTAAAATCCTATGTCCTGGCATTTGGGGCCAAGTGTACTCAGACCTGAGGCCTTTCTGTTAGAAATCATGTTTTTGAGAAGGTCCAGGCCTCCAGGTACTTAGGGATAATTTGTGAGAGCGGTACCCGCTGGTCGAACCATCTGTCCTGCAGAAAAAGGTCTTTTGTATTTGTGCAGGCTAATGTTTTTAACTTCACCTCCAGATTAGGTTACAAATCTTTACCACATATGGTTACATTGTACAACACGAAGTGTGCTTCTTTAGTCTGTTATGATGCAGGTGTTTGGAGCTTTGACGATTCCCGAGTTTCAACGCACAAGGATATCAGATTTTGTAAATGATTAATAGCACTCCTGCAGAATAATCTGCATTATTCATGTCATCGAAAATTGGGTCCTTCGTACTTATAGGATAGAATTCAGATTGTGCCACTCATATTGTGGTTATGTATCTTGTCTAGTCCTCATGCAGGCATGAAAAGATGGTTAATCAAGGGCTGCTTAAATAAGGATATCCAGTTATATAAAATTATTTTGTTGAAGGCTGGAATCTTTTTGCTAGTCCAGAGACCAGTAGAGGCTGGTACTGATCGTGAGTAGTAGGGCGGGGCAGGGGTGGGGGGTAGGGAGTCAGGGGGTCACGGGACGAAACGAAACAAAAAACAATATACACTTACCTGGGCCGGCCGGCCGCCTCTTCTCCGTCCTCTTCTTCCTGTCTCTGCCGGCTACAGGAAGGAGCAGGAAGCACCTGGGTTCCCAGGCTCCCAATAGCCAATCACAACGCTGCAATGCAGCACTGTGATTAGTCTGAGTGCTGAACCACAGCCCTCAGATGGGGGCTGGGAGTCTTTGCATGTTCCTCACCAGGCTGTGTGATGCAGCCTGGTGGGAAAGGTGCAAAGTGTGCAGGACTGTTTGGCCAGCCCGAGAGGGCCGGCCAAGCAGTCATGCGCACATAAGGAGTGCAAACCACTCCTCTCCCTGCTCTTGCCAGCCCCGCCCCGAGAGCCACTCACTTTAATAGGAAAAATAAAATAAGACAATAGGTTATTATAATTTTATTTTTCCTATTGAAGTCAGTGGGGCGACACTACTCCGCCTTAGCGAAGGAGCCGCCACTGTCAGAGACCATTACTTAATCAGATAAAAATGGACTAAGAACACTTTTGACCAAGTAAGAAATTCCAACAGAGAGGTTATTGAATTCTGGAAGCTTACTGTAAAATCCTTGTTTTAATCAAAACACTGGGATCCATGGAACCATATTTAATTAATGTTCAAAATACCTGGACCAGTTTCCTTTAAATACATTTTAAAATGGGTATTGTGGATTATTCAATTGAATTTTCAAAGGAGAGATCAGCGACTGATGTTTAAAGTTCTGTCCTTTCAATGTGACCACCTCACAAGCTGCCATGCATTTTATTTTTTTTTGCAAATTTTAGGCATCACTTCACACTAGATTTCTTATCCCAGTATTTTAAGTTGCTAATCTTAGCCAGTGAAGACCTTTTCTTTTTCTACAATCACCTTTGGTGTGCATATGTGTCAGTTGCTTTCTGCTGTTGCTATTCAAATCAGGTATAAGATGGACTCATGAATTCCATGATCTCATATGTTTCTTCTTGTATGTCTGGTTGCTATACTGTAATATCTGCTTTTATGTCTTTCTTGATGAATTTTATCATATTTACTTTGTTTTCTGCTTTAATGGTTTTATAACAAATAAAGGATGAATTGATTGACTAATCCTGTATACCAGATAAGGTCGGGTGACACAATGTAATATTTTTGAGGAATGCCGATGCATGAAGGATGCTTTCATTGATGTCAGATAGGTTTCTGGGATTTCAACCAGTGCAATATTCCTTCTGTTGAAGTGAGAGAAAACTGGCACTTGTATAACTATTATGAAGTTTTTAACTGGATTGTATGTTCAGAAGCTGAGGTTGTTGTCCAAGTGAAAGCCAGTAATTTGGTATGGTCAACAAGAATTTAAGTGAATTCCTCCAGATTTCCACTGTTAAGCCATTAATGAGCAATGAGAAACAATCTGTGTTGGTTTGAACTTGATGTATGCACTAGTGATCCCAATTTGGATGGGGGTAAGACTGTTCTTCAGGGCGGCCAAATGTGGCCCTTAGTTAAAGCTGAGCATTATCCAGATTCTGATGAATGCTCCCATCCATGTCTACCAGTTATAGTCTCAGATGCTCCATGTATAGGCTGAAAATCATTGCTGAGAGGATTGAGCTTTGGCGGGTGCCACACAAGACAGGAATGTAAGTTTGACCTGAATACGTTCATCTGGACCAACCATGCTATGAACGACCGATGTAACTTGAAGCATTATAGGATAGTGCCATCAATCAGATTAGGAGTGCTGGGGTGTTGAGGTGGGCTTGGTTGCTGAAGGCTAGAGAGTGGTTAAACAGGGCTATCATGGAAAGGTTCACCATTGTCTATCACGTGGGCTGGTAGTTCTGTAGGAGGGCTCGGGGTGTAATTTTATCATGAAGCTGGTTAGCTATCACCGTCTCAGTGATCTGTCCAGGAACAGTAGGTGCGTGATTGGTCAGCAGATCATCCTCATTCATGTTTAGATTTTGAGAAGTGGTAGGATCTGACAACTTTGAAAGTGTTGGAGAAAGTGCTTTGTAATGTGATCAATTCTAACATCCTTATGAAAATGGTATGTAAAAACGTTATAATTGTATTCATGGAATCATCCTTAATACTTGTTAAAGCCATGAACTGCTATTGTTTTCAAAGGTAAGTAGGAAACGTCTATTCTATCCTAGTGGACTATTTAA
Source organism: Calotriton arnoldi (assembly GCA_963921515.1). Taxonomy (NCBI): domain Eukaryota; kingdom Metazoa; phylum Chordata; class Amphibia; order Caudata; family Salamandridae; genus Calotriton; species Calotriton arnoldi. The sequence continues at coordinate 1,122,705 of CAWUFW010000904.1, read as the reverse complement.
TAAGTGCCCCAGAAGAACCTATCAAAACCAAAGGGGATGATGAACGGAGTGTTGAACATTGCAAGCACTCACCCCCAGTCAACTGATCTGGGTTTAATCCATCATCATTCTTTAGCTCACTCCGCCACCCCAGTTCAGACATGGCCATATGCAAATCAGTCTGACCCTGTGCCTCATGGGAACAGTCCAGCCCGAACTGCCAAGCCATGTCTTCCCTGGACCGGAAACAAGCATCCTGGGACCGGTTTCTGGCTTACAGCCGTCATCAGCCTATGGCATTTTAGTGTAAAGGTTGTGCTGTAAACTTCACCATTTGCCCCCATTTCCTTAAATAGGGGCTGATTATGAGTCTGGCGATCTGAGGACCGCCAGACTAATGGGGGCACGGCGGTGGCATTCCAGCCACCTCAGGTCCGATTGCCGTATTACGACTTTGGCGGTTGGACCGCCATTGCACCACCATAACCACCAGAGAACAGCATTCCCTGGCAGTCCAGCGGTGGTCTGAGGGCCGCAATATCCTTGGTGGTGCCCTGAGGCACCACCAAGCATATTACGACTTTCCTCAGCACCAGCAGTTCCTCCATGTAACGGCTGGTGGTGAGGAAAGAAAGGGGGCTGCCCCTGTGCACGGGGGTGCATGCAGGGGGGCATATGATGTGCCCCCCTGTAGTTTTGCACCCCAGTTCCTGCACGAAAAGGAATGCACGACATGGTGCATTTCTTACCGTGCAGGAACGTGCACTGTCAGTCCCACGGCCGTGCTCTTTAAGGCTCACAATGAGCCTTAACACAGCACCGCCACGGGACCGCCACACTGCCCGCCCGCCAGACCACAAAATTACTTGTGATCTGGCATGTGGGCGGCGGCAACTATTGGCGGTGCGGAGTGTGGCTGTGGCGGGCCGCCCTCTCGCGCACCATCAAAAGTTGTAATCAGGCCCATAGTCTTAATGGAAGAACCTTCATGAACCACTACAGAAAGTCTGGTTCACTTGCCATGCACTCTAAAAGCAAATCAATGTATTTGTGCTACACCACTTTCAAAGTTCACTAGGCACCGCTGAGAACTAAAAATGTTGCATGAACCAATTCCCTTTATCCAGCTCTTTTTGTCTGTGGACATTCAATAGTTGCAACAGCCTTGGGTACCAGAGTAGGGGACACCACATTGCCCTTCTAGGTAGCAAACGTTTGTCCAGATGATGGAGCGGCCTGAAAAAGAGTATGTTAAAGCTCTCTAATCCCTGTTTAAAAATCTAAGTCTCCAAGGGATATTTTCACTGTTGTTTATGAAGGAAGCCGAGTAGAACAAAACTGGAAACCTTGAAACATAATAACCAAAGACGCATTATTTCATTTTGAAAGGTATTGTTTTAGTATAGGAAAAGTCATGGTAGTCGTCAGAGTGTTGAGAATAGCACAGGGCACATCTCAGATGAGGCAAGGTTATGTACCGCAGCTCACTGGGTTAGCACAGGGTCCTATATTGCACAGATGGTATAGTTGTGTAGCCCTTTTGAGTTGATATGCATAGTGGAGTAAAATACAAGGCAAGTGATAGTAGGGTTTCAAGTGCATCTGGTGCATTATGTTGCTTGGGACTTGGGAATAGTTTGCTGTAAGTCAAGGAGGAAACATGTCATATTGTGCGATTTGTTATTTATGTGAGTACAATCCAATGTAAATCCCTATTATTGACCTATCCATAATTTGCAGTTTCTACCTTTTCCTATATTTATGCTTGTGATGGAGCAAGGACTCACAAATGAGACTTGCTCGAATGCAATCTCCTCACAGTATTAATTTATTAAATTTGTATTGTCTCTACTAATCCTTGCATACACTACACGAATAGTAAGGATGCTTGCCTATGTGTTTTATTAATGAATAACGCTTGTCCGTAATCCAAAATGGCCGCTAAAACGCGGGAAACTTACTGCGCATGTCCCAACCACATCACGTGTTGTGACGTCTTTCTTTGCTTGGTGGAAAATTTCTGCTTCTGCGCAGTGTGCATTAAAATGGCTGCTTGATGTTTTCACATGCTTCAGCTTGCTCTCATGTCATTATTAAACTGTCGTTTCTCTAACGCTACTAATGCGGGATAGAATTTATAATTAAATGGGAATAGAGTAGAAAGAGTGGGCATACAGTGAAACATTTTATTTGTGATTTTAATGTTTTCCTCTTTGACTTTTATTAGTTCATAAACTTGGGCCTGGGTTTTGGTCAACTGAAAGCTCATGTGACAAAGATTCCGCACATGCGCCCTGAGAGGCAGACGAGAAAGGAAGAGATGAAGTCAACTTGGACATCATCCAAGGCCATGACCTGCTGGCCGACACCACTACATACCAAGATGTTCTCGTCGAAAAGAAACATTTTATATGAATAAATTGTAAATTTTGTCATGAGACGGGTGGGAAATAAAGCAAATGTATTAAATTGAAGGGGCGGTAGTTTAAAAACAATAGGCTTCAGAAATACAAGGCAAATCAATATGGTGTGAGAATCCACCCCTGTCCCTGTCCAATCAGAAGTAGTGGTCCCATATTTTAGCAACATTAAGGGGAGGTACATGGGCGTAGAAGGGTATAATAGATATAGAATTAGCTAATTAGTTAGCTCTTAGCTCCAGACTGCCAAGCTGATCGATTGCAGACTGAATCGCTGTCCAGAGAGGTCCTGAGGAGGGGGCGGTGGAGTCCATTAGAAGGAAGACACGGGCGAATCGAGGAGAAGTCGAGTATCAGAGAGGGGAACGACGCAGTCGTCGTTGTAGAGAGGTCACCGGTCCTGTCCTGATCCTGGAAGAAGTCTTTGCTCTTCATCCTTCCTGGTCCTATTCTTTCCAACTCCTTGGCCAAGGGTTTGGTTCTCGCACTTAGGTAAATATAATGCAACCTTTAGTTGCGCTGCTGTCTCTATCCTCTCCTTTTCTGAGGGACCGTCATTGATTAGCAATAATTATTCTATGCTTCATCTTGGGTATTGCGATTAAGTACCGTGTGGTTCTGTATTTTACTCTGCTAAATCTTTAGATAAACATTTTAAAACTTCCTGACTCAGTGGTTATTTCAGGATTATGTACTATAATGAATGTCACTCATTTTAAACTTCCCAATTAGCAAAGGATTCATTGGTAAGTCATTACTCTTCATTCGGAAGGTAATTGGTAGCAGGGATTTTGATAAAGAGTAACAACTGATAAAACCCAGCGTAAGTATTAGCGTAGTATGAATGTATGGGCCCAAGTGAGTATCTGGTGTATGAATGCTGTTTGCTAATATCGCGCTGGATCACTTGCATGCAGTTTATACCTGTAAACTAGCAATATTTCACAAGTGCTTGATGCCTCTCTAAATGGACTTGCTATTTTCCTTCAAGTTACTTTTAGAACTATTTTTCTTGCAACCTTGACATTAGGCAGATGTTGGTGATTTTTTTTCTCAAAGCCAGCTAAAGAGGGTTCACAATTTGAATATGAAAATCTAATTGCTTAAAACTTCACAATAAATTGTGTTAATCCTAGTTTTTGCATCATTAAGGGAAGTTTGTGTGAGACAGACTTTTCAACTTTATACACCCCTAGAGAAATAGGGCATGATTTAGAGTTTGGCAGACAGGGTACTCCCTCGCAAACCCTGTCAGTGAAAGCCTCATTCCATCCACCTCATTTAGACACCCCCATTGGCCCAGTCAATGCAAAGCTTCCTCTAGTGACCACATAGAGTAGGGGCTGTTGGAGGGAGGACATTACAGCACTCAACCTATTTTAGGTAGATGGTGTAATGCAGTGGTGGCTCGCAGAGGGAGTGCTGCAGGGCGGGGACGGGGCGGGGAGGGGTGTGGGGGTAGGGAGTCGGACATACGAAGGGTAGAGCAAGTAACAATAAATAAAACTATTTACCTTGCGCTCACTGCATCGCCAAGTTGGCGATGCAGCGAGCGCAAGGTAAATAGTTTTATTTATTTATTTACTTACTTTACTTCTGCCCGTCGTATGTCCGACTCCACTACCCCCCACCCAGCCCCTCTCCCGCCCCGACTACCGCCCCGCAGCACTCCCTCTGCGAGCCGCCACTGGTGTAATGTCCTTTCTTTTTTGTCTGTCACAGCCAAGAAATATCTGGTGGTGAGTGTTAGACCTGGCCCTTTTTGCAGGTTTATCCCCAAACCTTTTGCCTTTTGCCTCCTATTTTTCTGACCCTGTTTTTGTTGGTTATAGTACTCTGGGCACTCTACCACTGTTGATCAGTGCTAAAGTGCATATGCTGTCTGTGTAAATTGTGAGTATAATTGGTTATCCATAATTGGCATATTTGATTTACTGGTAAGTCCCTGGTACAGTGCACTGAGGGTGCCAGGGCCTGTAAATCAAATGCTACTAGTGGACTTGCAGCACTGGTTGTGCCACCCACATAAGTAGCTCTGTAAATGTGTCTCAGACCTGTCACTGCAGTGTTTGCGCTTGCAGTTTAAAATGCCATGTTGACCTGGCAAGTGCACCCACTTGCCAGGCCCTAACCTTCCCTTTTCTTACATGTAAGGCATCCCTCAGATAGGCCCAAGGTACCCCCATGGGAAGGGTGCAGTGTATGTGAAAGGTAGGACATCTTCTGGTGTGTTTTACATGTCCTGATATTGAAATACTGTGTATTTCGTTTTTCACTATTGAAAGGCTGTTACCGTGGTTAACGTGTGCGCTGTCTTGTAACATCTTACAAGTGTAACTTGCCATTGGGACAAGATAGAGAAGGTGGTTTTTAGGTTTCGCCTGCACAGCGCTTGTGCTGGTCTTGTGAAATCTGGTTTTTAATATAAAATTAAAAGGGACTTATATCCTGCCTCCTCGCTTTCCTGGCTTGTCATTGGTTCCTGTGCATGCCTCTTACCTTTCCTCCGTTTCGATTGGCTGTAGCATAATTTCCTGCATTTTCCAATGCTTGTTCCTCATCTGCTTCTCTTATCAGTTTCCTGCTGCTGAAATACTGTTAACATCCGCTTTGGTGGAACTATATTTTCATAAAGTTTTGCCTTTTACTATTGCAGCATATTCATATAACAATTTATCACCCGGAGAGATTAAGTGATTTGCATAGAATCACAGGATGTAGCGTGGGGCCGCCGAGACGCAATCAGTATCCCCAGCTCTCGAGTTAGCAGTTCTGGCCACTGTGCCACGTCCTTTCCACTTCTGTGTTATCTGTCAGGGAACTCTTTCCTTCTCCCGGATGATGATTGATGAAAACAGCTCTTTATTCATTACATAGGAGAAATAGATGCATTACCAACGCTTGTTAAATTATGTGTTTGAAAATGCCACTTTTAGAAAGTGGACATTTTCTTGTTTAACCATTCTGCGTGCCCCTGCCTATTTGTGTATTCACCGTCTGGTATTTGGAGTGACATGAGCTGGGGATGTACATTCAGTCTAGACAGTCACATTGGGGGTTGAGGTGTGTCCTGCCTTGCCTGGGTGACTCATAGCCAGGCTAAATAGACCTTGTCTGCAGTTAGAGCAGTAGGAGGGGTTTCACTAGCACCCGAATAGGCTGTGTCTCCTTTCCACAATGCTGTCAGCACCTTCTGCAGGCAAGCTGGACCAAGGAGGCCAGGACTGATTTGGACTGGACTCAGAGACCCTTGCCATAAAGAGAACAATGAGAAAATGGGGTATATGTATTGGGCCTAAAACCCCAAGACTTTAGATCACTTCCGGAACCAAGAGAACCCTGCCAAGAAGAAGAGCTGTGTGAGGAGCGCCGCCTTTTCTGCATGAGGGGTGGGTTGGCCTGCAGTTGCTGCTTCTGTCTATGGCAGAGGAAAAGGACTGACTCTTTTTGCCCTGCTGTGGTATCCTGCTTGGGAAAGTCTCCAAGGGCTTGTGTGTGCTTGCCTCCTGTTGAAAGTCTCAGGGAAATCAAAGACTTGAAGAATCGATCCTTGCTGGATCCCAAAGTAACCTGCCTGGAAGCAGAGCTGAAGAGCTATGTGAGGAGTACTACCCTTTCTCTGGTGTGAGGGTAGGGTTGGCCTGCAGTTGCTGCTCCTGTCTGGAGCAGGAGAAGGACTGGACTGTGCTCCCCCAAGTTAGTGCATGTTGGGCGCTTCATTTTATGGCACAAGCATGTGGAGAGTGCTCCCCCTTGCAAAAAGGAGCACTCCAAACTAGTGCGTGGTGAGTGCTGTGTTGTTAACATTCATCGCGTGTAGAGCGCTGCACTATTCCTCATGTTTGGTGCAGCAGGAGGGGAAAGCTTGGTGTGGGGGAAGTGCTCTCTCCCTCTCTAGCTGCCAGTGCATGTGTCCACTGGTGGTGACGATGAAGAGGAAACCTGGCTTGGAGTTCCAGCATTGCCGGGCAACGCCAACACCACCTGTGGGGGGGCAGCTCCAGAGAAGACCAAAGAGGAAAGCGCAGCACCAACTGGGACTTCGCTCTGCATCACCCCAGCCGAGGGGGGAAGGAGATCCGTCCTGTGCTGCTGGCGGTGGCTGGCAGTCCAAGAGAGGGACCGCCCGCTCCTGAGTAGCTGCCATCATCGCAGCCGACGACCAGGTCAGATGCAACCTTGGGGCTGGCCCGGTTCTCACCTGGAGCTGGATTGAAGCAGCTGCACCGTGTGTTTGTGGGCAGCTGCACTCGTTGACCTTCTGCCATGGGGGGGGGACCAAGAGAGAGGTCTCCCCGACGTCAGTGGAAGTTGGGCGGCTCTGCGTTCTGGATGGAGGCTGCTCTGTGGGGCACCGTGTGTTTACGGGCCGCTGCGTTGTTTTCCTCTTTGTCTCTAATTGTGGGAGATCCATGGAGGTCTCCCTCCTACCATTTACCATGTGGGTGCCCCCTTCTTCATGTCTGCACCTACTTGGGGTGCACGGTAACTGAGTTCCCGAACAGGGTGAGTCCTTGGTGGAGGCCCCCGCTGCGTTCCTGCAGAGAGACCAAAGTTACCATATTGTCCTTAATAGGAGGGCAGGTATTCCTGTACTCAACGTTGTGAACCTGGGATTACTGTATAACCTGTAAGAGAAGCACAAAAAGTGCTGTGACTTCGTATTTAGGGTGCAAAGTGGTGATTTATGTAGAATGATATTTCGTAATTTATGTGTAACCTAACTGCTGCATTGCATGCCCTGATATTGTGGGTTATGGTGCTCTGTACCTTGCAATGATAGGATAACGAGTATCATGTCAGGAGCTGCATTTACATGTACAATAATGGTGTTTTATATTTGTCTTTATTTTATTGCACTACCTGTGATGTTATGACGATTGCCTAGTTGGCAAAGTGATTTATGGTTATGTGATTGTGGTCTATACAATATATGAGATATTTTTATATACTACTGTGTGGAGTCTCTTTTGTGGTGTGTGTAGTGTGTCACTGGTGTGTGTGTGTGTTGTGCAAATGCTTTACACATTGCCTCTGGGATAAACCCGACTGCTCCACCAAGTTACCAAGGGGGTGAGCAGGGGCTAACATGGGTGTGTAACTCCCACTAGAGTGGTGGGTTCTGCCTGGCTTAGGTGCATACCCTAGTCAACCAGAAACCCCATTTCTAACAGTGAGTGATAGGAAAAAAATGAATGACCCGTCAGGGTGTTGGGGTCATTAGTTGTTTGTTTTTCAAAAACAAACTACTACTTTCGGAGTTTTTTTCTGAAAAATCAAAACTTTGCAAAAGTGTGGTGAATGGCCCTCAAAACCGATGGTGGCCGCCCACCACACATTTTGCACCTTGAGGGGAAGCACCCTGATGACGTTTCCTTTCTAAATTTGATGGATTATAGCCAGTAAGGGTGGCAGGGTGGCTGAGGCCACCTGCTCCGTCACATGACAGAAGGAGTACTGTCTGCCAAAACCTAAACAAAGCCCATAGTAGCCACAGAGAGCACACTGGAAAATGATGTCACAAAAAGCAAAGATGCTCAATTTTAAACCAAAAGAGAGCTTTTTATGACAGAGGAAACACTGTGTTTCTTTGTCAAATATTACTGGTACAGGGGAGTGCATTGTGAATGTTTGGATTTTCATGTGTTCAATAAACAATACAGATTACCAATTGTTTAACCACACAAAAAGGAAGCAAAATATTAATTCAACAGAAACTAAGCGTTCCCTCAGCTTGCATAATCTCTTCTGCATGAATCCAAGTAAACTTCGGGGTATTAATGTTGATATTAGCTATCTTCTGATTACACAAACAGGTGTATTTGATGATCCGCACTGTGAACCCTGCCTGCTAGGCAGTGGTGCACAGCCCATCCCTTAGGCCACATGTCAGCAATTCCTAATGAATTAGCTCCTTTATTAGAAGTTATCAGTTGTTTGAATAAAGGACGCCCTGGCGAGCATCTGCTGCTGCTCGGCTATCACTTAGTGACAGAGATAAGTGGGATGAACATTGCCCAAGGCACCCAATTGAAAAGGAACTGCATAACATCAATTACTCCAATCAATTCTTTAGAAAAGGCACCATTCGCAGCTGTGCTTGCGCCATTCAGCTCCTTCTAATTAGCTAATTGGTGGGCATTAAGAGATTCCGAACAAATATCAATATTTTGAACTTTACGGCTCACACCACATACTAGCAATACTGGTTACTGGGATCACTGGGAAGGAGCAAGGCTAGGATGGCACCTGGACACGTGCCCGTATGGTGAGCTGGTGCACTGGCACACAGCAGAGCCTGTCTTTAGCACACTGCACTGTCTAAAGTGACTTTGCACAGTGTTCTCTGTAGATAAGCACCAACATCTGACAAGCAGAGAGAGAGACAACTAAAATAGAATAGGCAGCACTTAATTTGTGTTGCTGGCTGCCAGTTTTGGGCTCCAGTTCTCAATTTTGCAGAACTGACTTCTTTTCCATCGTAACACTTTGAGATGGAGAAAAAGAAAAACAGACACAAAGGAAGGGAGAAGGAGAAAGGGAGAAAGGGAGAAAGAAAAAGAGCGACTAAGGGAGAAAACAGGTATGATAAGGAATGTGCAAAACTAAGACAGACAGAACGAGAAGAGTGGTGGAAGAAAGAAGCATGAAGTGGAATCAAGACTAGGCAACCTTGGGATTTGGCAACCCAGGCATCTTGACATTCAACAGCACAGTGAGAGTGGGCTCCTAGAAAAAACATTGGCCCTTGGCACTTTTTTCTTCTTTTTTTTTTCAAAGTAAGCACTGAGAAAAGATTACAGCTTTGGATGTTTACGTAAGATATTCTGATGAATATGAATTAATTGAAAAACTAACAACTTCGGAGGAAACCAAATCATGAGAAATCAGTTTCAAGGAAAGAAAATTTTAATGAAATCCAAATAAATAGAAATTTAAAGGAAACATTTGAAAGAAAAGATAATGTTAAGGATAAATCCAAAATCACATTACACTTGGGTGGAGTTTAGGGGTGGTGAGTGTTTTTTTAGTTCAGGGATAGGCGGAGTTCACAACTCAGAGAGTTTAGGGGTGGTGAGGAGATTTTAGGGTTCTAGAATCAGTATAGTTTAGGGGTGTTTAGGGATTTCTAGGGTTCATGGACTGGTTAAGGCTTTAAGGTTCAGGAATGAGTAGAGTTTAAGTGTGGTGAATAGCTTTTATGGTTCTGGAATGGGTAAAGTTTCTGGGTGGTGAGGGGTTCTAAGGGTTCCGGAATCAGTGGAGTTTATTGTCAGAAAGAGTTTAGGGTTCATGAATGGGTGGAGTTTATGGTGATGAGGAGTTTTAAGGGTTCAGAGATGGGTAGAGTTTAGATGTAGAAAGGGCTTTTAGAATTCAGCAATGAGCAGGGTTTAGGGGTGTTGAGGGCATTTAAGGTTTCCGGGATGAGTGGGGACTCTATGTGGAAAGGGATTTTATGGTTCAGCAATGGCTGAGGATTAAGGACAGTGAGGGGCCTTAGGGTTCAGGGATGGGTTGATTTAAGGGGTCAAGGTTTGGTGTAATTTAGGCATAGTGAAGGGCTTTTAGGGGCAAGGGTGGGATGGTGTTTATGGCTCATGGGGCGGCCTAGGATGGATGGTGCTTAAGAGTGATGAGGGGTCAGCAAATAAAAAGCATCCAAAGTAATTGTTTTAAAACATAAAAGTTATCAGCCTGAAATAATGATTCTAAAAGTAATGCAACCATGGTGATTACACTATTTAAGAAAAGCAAGTAAAATCCAGTTTTGGGAAAAAAGTAGTTGTATGAATTTGTTTCTATGAAATGGTAAATGCCAATAATTCAGCAAATTTCCATTAAACAGTTTAGGTGAAATGGTTTCTCAGTAAAGGTATTCCATAAAATCATTTTCAACAGATGTTCATTCCTACTCTTCGTTGGGAAATATCTCAGAGCTGAGAAATGAAGCTATACAAAATCTGATGCTATAGGTAAATATATCAATGAAGATGAAAATGTTGGGAAGAGTACGGAGCCCCTTGCTGAACTAATACATTGAGCAAAAGTTGTTAATTTCAAATACACAATAAAGTGATAGATCCCGGAATCAATTTTAATAACTCATGTATTCGTGTTTTTTTTGCTCAGTGAAAACTAATTGCCAGCTTGAGGTAACTTCAGCATTCTGAGGTGTAAGCATTCAATATTGATTCACAACAGTTTTGCTGCCTTCTTTACATGCCTGGCAATGCCTTTGAGATTATGAGATCCTCAGACTTTGATCAGTTTTTAGCTGTAGGCCATTTTGCCGTTGTAAGTTGACCTGTGCAGTATGGCTGTCATGGAAGGGGTGGAATGGCTCTCAATGTGATCAAAAACTAACTCCAGATAGAAAAAGTCATGTACAGTATGCCTTAAATTAGGGAATCGAAATGCAGATAGTAGCAGAATTTTAAGATAACTATTTTCTATATAAATGAGTTGAAATGATGCACATATGCCAAAATCATGGTACAAATCTTTATGGGGTACGAACATGCAGTACTACTGTCTTCCTTAAACCTCCACCACCAACCTTCGGCCAAGGACCTAATTCCTCATGATAAGATGCTGATATTGAATAGAAGGGTGGAGAGAAAAAGTGACTTCACTCAAAATGTAATCTCAACTACATTCACATATACATCAACACACAAACACACCCCACACTCTTATACCCCGACACTAAGACCTGAAACCGAAATACCCCTTGTATATATTTAGAATAGTTTTATGCAAAAATACTTTGTGAGGATATCCATACATCTGGCATGAATACAAGCACCTCCATGAAACATTATGTCTAGGCCTGGGTGGAGCTCGCACAGTTTCACTGCGCGGAATTCCGCAGAGTTACCCAAAAACTCAGCGAGATTCGACGGAGTTCCACAAACAAGAGGAGTACCATAGACCAGATACTGCCGATCCTGTTTGCCACCATTTTCCCAAATATCAAGCCTATAAAATCTGACTTTATGCTTCCCAATAAAAACACAGAAAGCACAACAGCATAAACCCCATGCTTGGAGAGACCATGTACCCAGCTGTTCTTGTTCTTATGGAAGCTCTATGGTCATGTGTGCAGCATTCAGAAGCCAGTATGAACAGCAGGGCTGGGTGGTGTGCGAGAGCAGGCTGCTCGCTGGATGAATGTGGCTTGCTTTTCTTACCGCCATGCTACCTGGCTGTGGGGAGTTGGAGCTGCTGCTATGCTGTGCTCTGCCTTCCTCGATGCGCACTACTCAGCTCCAGCACTAGCTCTGTTATAGATGGGCCTCCCAGCTGCCAGGGATGGAGCACTGGTAGCCTGCTGTAAGGGGCGCATCTCAGGAGCAGCCGGGTTATAAACTCAGGTGGCCTTCCTCTAAGGCAGTGTCTCCTAACGTATTTGGGGCATGCTTACTGAAAAACTTTCTAATCTATGTGCATGAACATTTTTATTGTGTTATTCATGCATTACGTTATGTAAATCTTCATTTGCACAAATAGTGCAATGACGAACAATTAGATTAAAACAAAGAAATAATTAATGGGGCCATTTCTTCTAACGTAAACTTGTAAAAAGACTATGGCAACCTGAAGCCCATCCAGTTTGCAAACATGAGACATGATGAACATGGTTGTTTAACAAATACTAGCAGTGAATGACTTACCGAATGTGAGCACAGCAAAACGTCCTTCTCTTCTAGAAAGAGCTAAGGTTGGGGCAACACAGGGGTTGCAGTAATTCCTGGTGTGTCCGGAGAAGGGTGAGAAGTGGCCCAGGGCTGACGTGGTACAGGCACATGCTGGGTGTAATGTGTGGATCTGGTGCTGGTGTGCGGCGCCCCTGGAATGGGTGTAAACACTGGTGGGTTTTGTGCTGGGTGTAAACACTGACAGGTCCTGGGCTCCTCTGCTTTGCTCTCAAAATGGCTCCCTGTCTTCAGGCTACGCGGATGTGCGAGTCCGGGTCATGATAAGCACACATGGGCTGACAGTAGTCCAGCTCATGCTGGGTAGAGTTACAGCAGTGGCTTCTTCTGCCAGGGCTCCCCTGCCAGCTGTCACATCACAGGTCCGAGAATGGCACTAAAAGCATTGCTGATGCCCAGGCCTAGGAGCTTGTGACTGTGGAGAGATGCTCCAGTGACTGCTGATCCCTGCTTCCCAGAATTAAACAGCTTATTGCCCTTCTGCGGTATTGATAGAGCTGACTGCAGCACTGGTAGAGAGCGGCGCTGGGAAGCGGGAATGCAGGGTCCTTGCATTGGTGTGAGGGTGCCTTCCATGCTCCCCCAGGCCTCCTCTTTCTGCTGCCATTACTACAGGTTCTCCTCAGGCTTCCCCGGCGGCAGTGACATCACTCGCCGGCAGCAGGCGGAGGGTCCAGACTGCCAACAAAGCGCAGTTTCATTGTCCAATAGATAAAGCCAGAAATTTAGCTGTTTTTGGTTTGACATTTTAGGGATGTTGCACTGGTAAACTGAACTCTGCTCTGCCAGTGGTTAGCAGATTTTTTGCCAAACTCCACACTCCAAGCAAAACTTTGCAGAGCGGAGCTTACCGCCCAACCCTGATTATGTCATAATATATCTCCATTAGCCCAAGGATGATACTCTGCACTAGCCCTGCTGACTTTTTAGAAGTGATGTCAGCTGAAAATTACTCCATTTGTTTGAGACTATTCCCCTAATGTCTCACTTGTAGAAGCCACATCAGTTCCTGATAACTCTTAATTCTTTCATAGACCCACTGGTTTCTGTTTTTTCACACTCCTTCCTGGCCTTGTAGAAGCCTTGTTAGGTCCTAAATTCTCTTCTTTTTGTAATGGCCTACTCACAGCATCTGGGATCCTTCTGGAAACTAGACTTTTAGATCCAAATTTACGAACAATTGTTTGGGTGCTCGAGTGACAGTGTGCAGGTTTGAGCTGTGCCTGCAACCTTTATGCTACCTTTATAACATGTAGTTGATTGCTGCACCCGTGTGCACCACTATGAACATCTGTGTAAAAGCTTAGTAAATTTATGCCCTAGAGTTTGCTATCCTCACCAGATTGTCTGCTCTAGCCACTTACCATGACTATGAAAAATACAATCAAAGGGAAACACCAGCCATCCCAGTCCATTGTGATATCCTGTCTCTCAATGTGCCTGGAGAACATCTCGGCCTCTGTGCCATTTTGTGTGGTGTTGTGGTCCTATTCTTCAAGGAAGATTACAGGTGAGTGATCGTACCAGAACAAACCCAGACTGTTCCAGATCCACAAGCCCGGGAAGTAAGGGAGCCAGCCAATTCACCAAAATATTAGCAAAAAGCTTTGTATAAGTATTGAGCACTGACAATGGCTTATAAGAAGAGCACTGTTCCGATGGTTTATCCGGCTTTAGTAGCGTAATCAGCAATGCCTTGCACATAGTTGGAGGTATAATGCCCTCGCGGGTCACCTCTTCGAACAGATGTACGAGGTGTGGAATAAGTTTGTCCTGGTAGGCCTTACAGAAGGCTACAGTAAGACCATCAGACCCAGATGCTCTGCCACTGGGCATGTCTTTTAATACAGCGGCAAACTCAGTTGGGCGGAGGGGGGCCATCAGCCGCTCTCTATGGGCATTAGAGAGCCACTTCCTAGCAATGTAAGACAGGTAACCCTGGGTGGTGAACTCCGCTCCGCTCGCGGAGTTTGCTGAGTTTTCCGCACTCCACGTTACGCGGAGCTCGCGGAGTTCCAAAAAACAATGCTTCGCGCAGTGGAGCAGTGTTTTTTTCCTCGCTCGCGTTCACCAACGTCAAGTTGGCGAGCGTGAGCGAGGAAAATCCACCTCCCGGCGAGATTTTTCCTCGTTCGCAATTGTCAACATCAAGTTGGTGAGCGCGAGTGTGGAAAATAAACCTCCCGGCGAGATTTCTCAATGCGGGGTGGGGTCGGGTTTCTCATTGCGAGTGGTCGCGTATGCTCGCGACCGCTCGCGTTGAGAAACTGCCCATTCGCGTTGAGAAAGCTGCTGCTCGAGTAAAAATCTACTCAAGCGGCAGAAAGGAAAGCAGCGCTCGCTCGTGCTGTGCATGGTGCCGTTCGCGATGATTGCACAGTGCAGACAAGCATCCGGCACTGAAAATCACCGCAAACGGCATTTTTCTATCGCACTTCGCCGCTTGCGGAGCTCTGCGTAGCGCGGCGGAGTTTTTTGTCCACTTCGCGGAGTTTCGCATAGCGCAACTCCGCGAACTCCTCACAGCCGCATCATTGTGTGTAAGTCGCAAGGTGTGATTCATAGCATAGTAGCTACAAAATCTTTCTACACTTGCATCGCTCCACGTACTGGTTCCCCTTTTTCATAATGTGCCAGTAGCACTTCATTTTCTTCCCTGCTGGGCCAGACTAGGGCCACCAATGTGGCACTGGGTCTCTCTCCCTCTCCATACACCCAGGCAGTAGAATACTTCCCTAAGTGTGTCATCTCGTTCTGAGCCAGTTTGTTAGATTCGTCCAACTTAACCCTAATCTGCGTTAAGACCCAGGGCTCGGTCCCCTCCTGAGACGTATGCTCCAACACAGCTAATTTTGTTTACAATTTCTGTAATCAGTCTCTAATGGATCTGAGCACCCCAGCATGCTTTGAAATGGTGATCCCGCGAATATAAGCTTTATAGGCCTCCTAGATAGTGGCCATCTGGGATACATTCCCCAGATTAATGTGAAAGTAGTCATCTATCGCCTGCGCCAGTTCCTCTCGAAATACAATATCCAACTTTCAGAGCCAATCTCACCGGTGATGATCAGAGTATGTACGATGCAAGTGCTCACATTGACATATGAAAGACAATAAACAACGGGAAACCAGTCAGTAGTCAATACAAGTATGAATATCGTAAACCGAGGAGTAATGGGTATATTTCCTGCCCTGTTGAGAGCAAAAACACCAGGCATCCACTAATCTAATGGCCTCAGCAATTGCAGCTATAGTGCGGGCCACCTCCGAGGGTTTCCTTTGAGGGCCCCTTGATCGATCCAACTTGGGGGATTGCACACAATTAAAATCCCCCCCATAGCTGTGGTATGTTGACATAGCTCGCTATCTTTCTGTGTAGGGAGTGATAAATCTGCAGGTCATTGTAGTAATCAGAAGCGCATCAAAATGTCCTTTTCCACAATGTGCCAACACGTATCCCCCCTGGGTCAACACAAACTTCTTCCAGTCTAATGCCAGACCCACAACGTGCCCACACCAGAACCCCCGTGCCATGTGAAGTAAACCCCGCAGCAAGGCACTCGCCCCTCATCCTACGTTGGGAAAGCATCCCAGTATGGGACGCAGAGTGTGTCCTGTAAAATAGATATGTCTATTTGGTGACGCTGTAGGTACAAAACAACTTTTTGTATCTTTTGATTGTCATTCAGCCCTCTGACATCCCAAGTCAAAAAACACCAGCGTGGCTCCGCATGCAGATGGTAATTTCGTAGTGTCTTTCTCACCTCTCATCGCCCACCCCTCTCGCAAACAAACCAACGGTGTTACTCAACATTCCCCTCCATATCCTCTCATTGCTGCATTACAAAAACAACTGTGAATAGAATATTCCCCTATTCCCCTCCAACGCCGTGTCCCACAACAAATGACACAGCATATTTTTACCAACCCTCATAATCCCCCCGCACCCAAACAATATTCCCCTTTGTGAAACCATTTGGATCACACATGAGGGCAGAGATTACCCGAATGCCACTTCTTGGTCAAAAGTTGCAGATATGTCATCAAACAACTATGTAATTGCAACCTAGTATAAATCGTACGTAGTCAGTATGTAACCTTGCCCCCTGGGAACCTAGTAATATTGGACACCAGATGAACATATTGAACTGCGTCTGAACCCTCCCGTCATGCATACCAGTCCCTAGATTGAGACATGCATCGAGTATATAGCACAAATTAATGACCCCCCTTTCCAACTTACTCTAAGCTAATCAGCATAGGCATTCAGCAGTACAGGCACCTACTTCTCAACAGGCAGACACACCCAAAGTATACTATGCTCACAGCGATCAAGAATCTAAAACAGTAAGTGCAAGCAATATTTCAGTGGTAGAACAGTAAGCGAACGTATTAGTCCTGATGATCAAGTTCACTAGTGTAAGTCTGGTCATCCGCCTTGTGTTCCGGCACTCGTCTATTAGTCGTAGCCACTTCGCACTTCTTAAGTACTTGTTGCAAGCTTTTGGGGTCGATGAAGATCCTAGGCTTTCTTTCGACTGTTACACATAATCATGCCGGTTAAAGCATGGCATAGTCCATAATGAGCTCTCGAAGTTTCAGATCCCTCATAGCGGAGTGTTTGGAGCTCCCTGGCGCGTCACAAAGCTGCATCCCTATCTCTGTAGATAAGCAGACGTGCTAATATTCAGTCTGACTGTGCACCCAGTGCCGGCTGCAGGACCAGCGACCAATGCACATGCTCTGCTATGAATACTTTTGAGAAAGTGTCACGTCCCAGCAGAGTTATAAGTAGCTTCTCCACAAAGGACTCCATTGTCCCTGTAGCCGTGGACACGTCGAGTCCCACTATGCGAAGATTCTTCCTCCTCGAGCGAGCTTTCAGATCCTCTGCTTTACTCTGCAGATTTGCTAGGAGTTTTTCCATTTGCTTGTGCACCCCTGTAGATTCGACCTGCTGATCCTCAGCTTCTGACACTCTTCTTTCCACCATAACAAGCCCCTCTGAATGTTTGTCAATTTGTTCAGACTTTTGGTCCATGCAATAAGAAAGGGACTCAATCTTGCCATCAATAGTAGCAAGGCTCGGCTGCATTGTTACCAGGATTTGTTGTAGGTCTCCCGCCCAGATCCAGCCCTGGGACATCAGAGTCCAGTTCGGGCAATGCCATATCTTCCTCATGCGCCCTTGTGGACTTGCATGGTTCAAATGGCAACTTGGGCTGGCTTTTATCAGGCTCTCCCATTTTGGTAGTCAAATACTCCCACACACTTCAACCAGATAGTGTCACACAATTGGACCTGTACAGTACAATACGAACAGGAGTCCACAGCACCATCTTCTCCGGGCACAGGTGCCTCTCTTCCACACTGTCAAATCCACAATGCAGTAGGCCAGGCCCTAGGGCTGCCTGTCTGCACCCAATCCAAGGTCAAAGGAGTAGACAAAGTACCTGTTATGGAGCCCCAGGGCCGCAGGTCCAGTTCTCCCCTATGAAACCGGTATACCCCATCTCAAGGATACAGCACCTCTGTGTATTACAGTGGGGGAGGGGGATCCTCTCCATATGACTCGCCCTCCACAGCAGTCATCCAGGGCCCAGTACCACCTCCACACCCACTGACTCTAGCAGGTCAAGCGGAGCTGGCCTGGCAATCCCTCCAGGCTATCAGCCGAATGAATCGAGGGTGGTGGCCCCGTGAGGTTTCCCAGTTGTCGCTCTCCAACTGGCCCCTCCGACACCATCACAGAGGAGGACGTGCCATCCGGCAACACCTCAGCACAGCCAACAGCCCCCCGCGGGACTGGAGAGAAGCGCAGGCCACCCGCCCGACCGGAATGCCCAAGGCCCGCTGCAGGTAGCCAGTCAGGGTGGAGGCTGGCCGCACTCCTCACTCACTCCTCTGCTGCCGACTCAGGGTCCGGGGGGCCGCCCAGCCGCTGGTCGCTGCCCCGGGTCCTCACCACGTACTCGGCATGTCTCACTCCTATAGTTGCCGGCCCATCCAGATACCGCAACCTGCATCACTCACTCTGCTGAACAGAGAGGCCGTGCTGGACGCCCAGCCTGTCAGTATTCATAGGGACACCCAGGGATGGTTGTCACCAGCTCCGATGAGCTATTTGGGCAGCACTAGGCACACTTGATCCAATGTCACTCTGTGTTATTTCATTTCTCTGGCAATGTTGGTGGATTCCAAAGGATAGCGGTGACAGCTTCGGGAGCTCGCCTATATAGCAGCCATTCGAGGCCAGGCAAGCTCCGTTTCCAACAAAAACACTGGTTACCTTTGTCTGCAGCACAATGTTGTGACTGAGCTCAGCGCGTAGCAAAATTAAGTCTGTTAATGCGTCTCTCCTTTTCTTCTTGTTCCTTTTTCCACCCAGGTGCGAGACTAATGCTGGACATTCTTTACGGTGAGGTCAAAGTGGCAGGATCAAGGGAGCTGGCAAGACAGAGTCCTGGAAGCCAGGAAACAGGTAAGTGGCAGGCAAAGAGGCTAAGCGAAGGGGATGAGTGTGGACGGTCTTTAAATAAAACTGCTTTAGAATGTTCACAAAGGTTGCATTCTAATTGCTTATAGCAAGGAACAGCTGCAGATGATTAATTTGATGAGGCTGTCTTCTAGAAGGTCTGTTAGAATGTTCACAAAGGTCGCGTTCTAATTGCTTTTAGCAAGAAACAGGTGCAGGGGATTAATTTGATGAAGGCTGTCTTCCAGAAGTTTCACGTTGAGGTCATCTATGCCAGTTGCTTGATGCTTACTCTGATGGATTTTTTGGATGTTTCCTTGGCGCCTGAAACCTGACCATGCATATGTATGTTAAAACAGTTGTAAAAGCTATTAAGCCTATTCAAACAAACCAGGGAACACCAGCTGCAGCTAGCTATTACCAACAGCATGGAATATGGTCAAAGGTCAGGGTACAAGACGTTTGTTTATTTTTAAGTGTTGGGAGGAACGATATGAGTCATGCCGGTAAATTGTAATACTCAAGAGAGGTGAGCTGTGGTATCAATCCTGACATCATGCCCCCTTTCCCCACCACTCTGCATATGAGCCTTCTGCGCACTACTGGTTGGGGATGAGGTCCCCCTGGCTGCTGAGGGTCTTTGAAGACCAAGAACCCGTCCTGTTCCCTCCAGTAAGTCCCACACAGCGGGATTGCTGACAGCTGGTCGGAGGACCCACCCCCTTTCTCCACCACTCTGCAAATGCACCTTCTGGTGCACTACTGGTTGGGGGATGAAGTACTCTTGGATGCTGGGGGTCCTTGGGGGCCAAGAAGCCCTCCTGTTACCTCCAATACGTCCGACACAGCAGGATTCCTGAGAGCATGTTGGAGGCCCGCCCCCTTTCTCCACCACTCTGCAAACTCAACTACAAGTTAAAAAACATAGAAATTCACGTAGAAAACCAAAGGTTACAGGGACGTTATAGTTAGGAAATAGAATTTAAAAAAACTTAGAAATTCACTTAAAAACCAAAGGTTTAAGGGACGTTATAGTTAGGAAATAGAATTTTAAAAACTTAGAAATTCACTGAAAAAAACAAAGGTTACAGGGACGTTATATTTAAGCTCAGATTTTACTCATACAAAACCATAGAAATTCAGCAGTTATAGTTACCTGAGCTAACTATAACTTACACCCCCACAATGTACTGTTTATGACCTCACATATTACATCACTCATGACATGGTCAGTAATATCACTGAGGACATCTCAAATGACATCACTGATGACATTGCTGATGTCATCATCCACAGAAACACTCACACACCTGCTCATACCCCCATGCAACCTCTTGTACGCCCACTCACACACCCACACAACCACTCACATACCCATTTACAGACCCATACCAGTACTCACATGCCCACTCAATTCTCCATAGAGCAACTCACACACCCACTCACTCACTTGCACAGCCACTCACGTAACCATTCACTCACCCATGCAACCATTCATACAATCAGTCACTCACCTGTACATCCAGTCACATTTCAACACACTCACCCATACAGCTACTCACACACCCACTTATTTACCTACACAGTCACTCTCACACCCACTTACTCACCCATACAGACATTGACACAGCAAACTCACTCACCCACACTGCTACTCAGACAACCACGTTTACATCCATACAGCCACTCACACACCCATACACACAAGGATACATACAGTCGCACAGTCACTCACATAATATATGTTAGAAGTAGTATCAACCAGTAGTAATGCACCTAGTATACTAATTTAACCTTTGTAGTAGGTTAGTGTATATGTTTAATAATCATAAACTCTTAGAAAATACTTACACTCACTAGATAATGTCATCAGTGATATCATTTGAGATGTCAGCAGTGATGCCACTGACCATGTCATGAGTGATATACTATGTGAGGTCATAAGCAGTACAAGTTATAGTTAGCTCAGGTAACTAGAAGTTGTGAATTACTATGGTTTTATACGAGTGAAATCTGAGCCTAACTATATCGGCCCTGTAACCTTTGAGTTTTTTAGTGAACACATATACATATGCATATGTATGTGTATATGGCCCTGTGGAATGCTACAGCTGAGACGCATAGGCCACCTCACACTGTTATGATGCACCTGGTGTAATGAATTTCATGTACAAATAAATCGGTTTTGAACATCGAGTTAGTCGTGCCGTGTTCTGTTTCCTGATTCGAGTGAAATCGACGCTGTGAAAGGCTTTGGAGGTGTTGGCTAAACAACAACAGTCTCAATTATGAATATATATATATATATATATATATGTATGTATGTATGTGTATGTATGCATGCATGCATGTATGTATGTATGTATGTATATATATATATATATATATATATATATATATATATATATATATATATACACCACTCTTCCAATGAAGGAAAGTCGACGCCGTGTCGTTTGCCACAGTTACTGTATTGTCAGCTGATAGTGACACTATCAGCTGACAATAAAGTAACTGTGGCGAAACGACACGGCGTCGACTTTCCTTCATTGGAAGAGTGGTGTATATTTCGGACCGAGTTTCGGAGGTCCGTAACGCCGACGCGCCCTTTGGTCTGGAGGTGGTGGGCTAACCGAAGCAAACGTGGAGTCTATATATATATATATATATAGTATACTTGGGTATTTTAGAGTCAATTTTAAGAGGTTTTATGAACAATGCACCGTGAACCAATAATGAATCTTTTTATGCAACGGACAATATGAGTAGAGGAATCAAATCCATGGTTATATGTACTGTGAAGCACTTGCACTTTAAATGGCATTTTTGCACATAGATAAAACATGGAATTGTAGTTAAAGTACTGTAAAGCACTTGCACTTTATTTAAACTAACTTATTTATTTTATCAAATACTGTATTATAGTGGCAAAACTAATGATTTTAAACATATGTCTAAATGGGATATGTTTGGTTTATTGGCAGATACAGTGGTGGACTGAAATGGACGAGGTTCCCAGAAATTACTGAAATTGACTGAATTAATTGAACTCTAATAATAATCCAATCGATGGCACTTGCACTTTACAGAATGTTTGCACAATGACATTAATATTGTTGAACTCAATTTTGACTCCTTTTTCACACAATTTTTACGATCATGATTTTATACATTGAAACTGTTGAAATTATGAAATAATAATGTGTTATTTATTGTGAGGAACACAAACAATGTACTCTATCGATAAGATAAATCATGGAATGGAATTTTGGATTACAGCGCATTTGATCTGAAAGTACATGGACTATCATGTTAAGACAAATTAGCACTGCATTGGTGTTTGTAGGTTCCTGAAATGGCAGACAAATTGAAATGTTTGATATTGTTAATTTTCAATGTTAACAATAATGAGGAAATTGTGGTAATGATCGTTTTGGAATTAATGCTTAAGGAGAAAGCCTAGGCTTTGATTATATGCAGCGTTCAAAGTTAATGCAAGAGTCTGTCTTCTATATCCATCAAAAAACTGGGTCATGTGACCGCAGTACTCTGTTACAAATTGCATTCTGTCAGTGGCGACTGCCAGTGTGAACAAGGCAGGTGTGGCGAAACGCGTCATAGCAAAGGTATCGAATAAACATCAAGACTGAATGGCAATGCTACCCTTATGTTGGTGTCCGATTCTTATGGAGATTTCGGAAATGGTTCATATATATATATATATATATATATATATATATATATATATACATACACATATATATGTTCTAACAACTCTGTCCTTAGCATTCATTCATAAACCAGCAGAACTCAAAACGGCACCGCAGGGTTGGAGTTTCCAGTTTTTGATTGTGTTTTCACCAACAGTGCATATTTACACAGTGACAGTCGACGTGTTTCGGCGCTTGCCTTCCACAGGACCACATATATAGATATATATTGCACAACATTAACTGAACAAACATGCTTTATTTATTATTTTTAGACAACTAATAGTATGTAATAATAATTTCAGTTTCCCTGTTTCAACCCTACTCTCCCCTTAGTCCCTCCCTTTGTCTAGACTGAATAGGGCACTACACCCTCTACCCCAAATTTATTAAATGTAGAACAAATAATGTATTCCTGGGCTATGCAGCAAATGAGTGTTAGTTAAGGTAATGTCTATTAAAACATCAGGGCTTGGGCTAGGTTTAGTATTAGCCATTGACACTTTGGGTCATTACATTTGTAATAGGCTTACTCACACGGCTAATGGAAGGAAGAGGACGGAACAGTGTAAAAGAAGTCATAAGAAGAAAGACACAGAAGGATACTGGAAACAACTGTGGTTGAGGTCTGATATAAATTGCAAGTATAGATTACCAGTTGTCTGAATCACAGGGGAAGCTCTAAAGGTAGAGATAATATTCTGGATTTGAAGAATTGTTGCTTAGAGGGTTAGCTTTGATAACATCATAACACAAGAAGGTTGTGGAACTCTGACAATGGTTATATGCACAGGAGTAGGCAGATCCATGCTAGTTGGTGAATGAGCCATCAATACACCAAGGCAGATTAAGGTATGACCACAGAAAAAGATAAACATTCACATGCTAATTCTTGCAGCTCTCTTGCTTGTAAGGAATTAATTCTAACAGAATGCGATCAGCTCTCCAACCTCAACAAAAATGAAAAAGGTTTTCCCCAACTTAAAGCTATCATTCACTTACTAGACCTATAGACCAGCAATCACTGTCTACAGGACAGCCAAGGTGACTGGTGCAATTCCAGAGCCATTATATGGCAAGTACTCCAGTCAAGGATGGGAGGTTATTGGTTAATTCATGTGCTGCAGAGGCTCACTGCTCATGTGCACCTATTGCCGCTGATTTTTCTTTTGGCCTTAGGCTGTACAGGTAGGTCTTTAAATGGTTCATCAGCAGGTAGCAAATATGATCTAGTTAAAAATTGAACAAGCATTCTTTGATCTGCCTAGATATAAGCAAACCTGGCCTAAGGAAGCAAACTGTGAGATATCGTGTGACTTCTCACCCCTCTCTGATGAGACAATTTGGGCTAAAATGTAGAGTAAGTGTCCTGTTAGCCATCAGATAGCGAACCCTGTTTAAATTCCTGTCATGAAGATGAGCTCACTCAAGGATTTATCTGTGTCCTATACTCTAGAATATATTATTTTAGTTACATACATTTCCACAATAGCTAAAAGGGTGATGGTGCTTATGCACTTGAATATTTTGGTATCTTGTAAGAAAGATATAATATTAAAAGGTGAATGATTGGGTTGTAGCTATCAACAGTGCAGCAGGTGCAGTAGCAAATTCAATCCTGACAAGTAAGATTCAGCCTTCCATCTTTC
This sequence comes from Calotriton arnoldi, assembly GCA_963921515.1. NCBI lineage: Eukaryota > Metazoa > Chordata > Amphibia > Caudata > Salamandridae > Calotriton > Calotriton arnoldi. Next base: position 1,098,753 of record CAWUFW010000904.1, on the reverse strand, counting down.
TGAGTTCAGTTTGAGTATTACCAATAGTGATATCTTTATTTACAGTGGGATGTATTTAAGGATGCTGTGAAGTTGCCTTGAAACTTGCAGGTTACTGCTCCCATCATGGAATGTGATTCCATCATTATAAAAACTAGACAGATGCTGACTAACTGCAAAGGTGACTGCTGTGTATTATTGCATGATAGCTAGTAATAAACTATTTTCATCTGGACGCTGACTACATCTGTGTTACAAAAAAATCAGTTGAATGGTAAGTATCTTGTTTGTCCTGCTCCCTGGAACATCTTGTCTGGCATATTATATCCCATTGTAAAATGTTCTCCTTGGTCTTAATGCATCTTCTAACTCACTTGAAAAACCTGCCAAACTTTTAGTGGACTCTGATGCACGCCTTCTTACAGGTTCATGTGGAAGAAGATAAATCAACAGTTTTTGCACCTCAAACATTTGTTACATAGGATAGGTTGCATGACATAGCATCTACAACACAATGGAGCTGATTACGATGTTGGTCAGATAGCCTCCACCCACTGGTTAGAAGCTTTCCGACCGTGGTCAGAGGCGTTTCGACCGACACAGTCGGTTTGTGGTTTGACCACCGAATTACGATGTCGGCGGTCAGAGCGTGAACTGGCCGGCCATTCTGACGCAGTTCCGACCTGCTCTCGGAGTCTTCCGGACAGTCGGAACCACACCGTAATCCCCTATGGACGGCGTTTCAGCCATTTGGATTACAATGTCGGTTTCCCACAGCTTTTTCGTGCCGGTCTTTCCGACACAGACTGGCTGTCAGAAAGCGACTTTGGGGGCCCCTAGCAGGGGCACCTTACGTCATGGCCTACAGTTGGTGGTCGAGGGGGTACCTAGGGTGCCCCCTGTAAATCCATGCACAGTGTGGCAGGCACCATGGGGTGCCTGCCACAGGGTGCAGGGTTTTACACACACACACATTTCTTTATGGGAGCCTGTATTTACGGCCGGTTTACGGCCGTAACACAAGCTCCCGTAGAGAAATGTGAGTATCCGACCAAACAGTGTTCGGTCGCATCGTAATCAGGTGGTCGGAACCGCCGACTGGAGGTCAGTCGGTCCAAGACGGTGTTGGTCGGATGCAACTCCGACCAACATCATAATAAGCCCCAAAATATTAAAGACACCTAAATATCATGAAAAAAATATTGAAGACCAATTTATTGTGTGCATATATCTTGTATTATATAAATAATTGTTTCAAAAGCAAGGAATTGTCCTCAATTGAAGAGCGCTCACAGGCAGGTTGACCTCCTTTATTCTGAACTGCAAACAAAATCAGCAACTTTACATCAGAAAGATTTTATCAGGCCAAACGCGTTTCGGACTTCCCAGACCTTGTTCACCAGCCAAACCAGCAGACACATGTTACTAACGGGTATTTATGGGAGTAACATGTGTCTGCAATCATCGCTGCTGGTTTGGCTGGTGAACAAGGACTGGAAGTCCGAAACGCATTTGGCCTGAGAAACTCTTTATGATGTAGAGTTGCTGATTTTGTTTGCAGTTTAGAATAAAGGAGGTCAACCTGCCTGTGAGTGCTCTTCAATTGAGGACAATTCTTTGCTTTTGAAATATAAATTACTAAAATAACAGGACAAAAATGTTGCAGAATAGAATATCATTGAAAAACATGTATATTGATTTTACTATATATAGCATTATGAAATTTAGATATTAAAGATTCAAATATTAATATAAATAATATATATATATATATTTATATATATATATATATATATATATTTATAAAATTACTATAAAATAAAATTAAAAAATTAAAAAATATACTTTTTGAAAACTAACGGCCTGATTATGACCCTGGCGGCCCAGGAACTGCTGTTGCTTTTTGGCAGTCCAACCGCCTGCATACCTATCGATCCAACTGTTGAATTACAATGCGGGTGGGGAGACTGCCTCCAGATTGCCGCCCCTGCCGAGATCTGATTTCCGTGCACGTACTGTTTGCCGTACACGATATGGTGCATGGAAACATTGCACCCGACTTGCAGGAGGCTCAGGACTGCACCTGGCATTGGCTTCAGGCTGTCTTTATTTTAAAAAGTGTTGGATTTTGTGTGTGGGGTCAGAATAATATTCCCACTGCAATCTGGCCAACAGTAGTTAAGGTGCTGAATTTTGGAGGGGCAAGACTTACTATTCCCACTCCAACGTAAGCAAAAGTAAGGAAAGTGTTGGCCTATCATGGGGTCAGATTAACTATTCCCATTCCTATTTTTTGTAAATAAATCATTTAAATATGAACAACAATTAACATTTAAAAAAATAATAATAAATGTATTTATTACATGTAATACAAATAAACATACAATTTATAACATACAAATTTTGTACAACAAAAAAACCAAATAATATTAAAAAAATATATTAGAGATAGTTTCAATAAAACATTTCCCAACTACCCAAAAATTGAATGATCAATGCCTACAAACAATTAAAACTAATACAAAAATAAGTATTAATAAAAGATAAAAAGTCATTAATATTATATTTAAGGCCTGATTATGAGTACATCAGTCTCAAGCCTGCCATACCCGCAGTGGCGGTCTGACTGCCGCCTCCTTGGCGGTCCGACCGCCCGATTAAGAGATTAGCGGTTAAATCACCAAAAGTCCGGCGCAGGACTCCACCAGGATCCTGGCACCCGACGGTGCGGCGGTGGGGAAAGTGGTGATCAATGGCAGCGATGCCGGCACCGCCGTGCAGATCATGATCTGCCTTTCTGACGACATTTTCTTGGCAGGCACCCCGCCATGAAAAGATCAGCAGTAAGGCAGGGAAGGGGCCCCAAACAGGGCCCCGGGGTGAATTTTCCCATGGGGTTGTGCAAGGGGGCACATGCTGTGCCCCCCCTCCGCTTGCACAGTCATGCGTGCACTGTGTGGCAGGCATGACATGGTGCACGATACACAGTTCACCGACATGCAGGCGGCACTGCCAAAGCAGTGGCATATGCTTCAGGCTCTTTTTATGAGCCAAAGCATGCCGTCACCATGGCCCCGCTGATACAACACCCCCAGCCCGGTGGTGTACTCATAATATGGTGGTCGGGATGCCGCCAGCTTGTCGGTGTTCTCCCGCCCGCCAACTCTGCGGGCTGTCGGTGCAACCGGTTAACTCGTAATCGGGCCTTAAGTATTAAACAAAACAGTCATAATTAATAAAATTATTAAATATAAAATTAACTAAATTTAATAAATATATAAGTAAACTAATCAACCGATTAATGATAACTAATTACACTAGCAATTATTAAATACATTAATTTGCATAGTTAAATATAAATTGAATAACTAAATTACATACAAAATTAAACATACATTAAAAATAGTAATTTACATATTAAAAGATCTCACACCCTAATCCTCTCAAACAACCAACAACCCTACTAAATTAACGATTTCTAACTACATTAAAATTTTATTTCATTTATAAGTGTACAAACTGAACTTAAACAAATTAAACAGAAATATTATTACAATAATAAAAACTCCTTATAATAGTAAAATAACTAAAATGCCTCCCCCCGCCCCCCCTAGCGCCTAGAGACCCTCACGGGTGAGTAGCCGACTATAATCTCCCTGATTGATTGATGGAAAATGTATCAAACTAATTAAAAAACAATATTTTATTTAACTATATTGATGAAAAATATTATATGCAACTATATTTAAAGAAACAATATTACATATCTAATTTAATGATATTCCTACATTGGATAATGTTATCCCAAGATATTTTTGACATTACAATATTGTGGCCATAATATTTGTGACGCATTGTATTTTTACTCCAATATTTCAGTCATACATCATGGGATGTGATTTGGAACTTTTTGTCTCTGAGGTCAAAACTCTCTTGTAGTCCATATCTCTGAACTCTGAGAATTACAAAGGCCTTTCCCAGGAAACATTGTGGGCCTCCATTACAGGTGAAGAAGGCACTTGTAGGTATGGATTGAGTGGGGTGGAGATTAATGTGAGAGATAGGTTGCTTATGTTTGGCACAAATGTCTGAAAGAGCTTTTGCAGCACATCCTGGATATTGGAGGAGATACACAGGTTAGGTTTATTTAAGTCTCAATGTGTCCAGGTATCATAAGTCATCCACCTAAATATCTGCTTCATAATATTGTTTCGTGATAATATGTTGCCCAAAATATAATGGCTATAAAAATGCCGTGGACAAAAATATTGAAGGTAAGTTTATTCTTTTTTAATATTTAAATACTGTTTACAAAATTATTGACTTTTTTATTATATCAATTTGTCTATTTTCTTCGCTATGTATCATACTATACTTTTTATTAAAGATACTTTCAAAAATTAACACAATAATGTATAATTTTTTGGGATGTTGTGTTTCTTGGTGGATTGGGCAGATTGTGGTTTTTACATTATATATTAATTAATGTTCACCTGGGTTTTTGGCCCCGTGCTCGGCGGCCAGCTAGGGAAACCTACCAAACCCACACATTTCTGAAAACTAGACACCCGGGGATTTCAGGGAGGTGTGGCATGCGTGGATCCCCCAACATTTTCTTACCCAGAATCCCCTGCAAACCTCAAATTTAACTGAAAAAAATCACTTTTTCCACACATTTTTGTGTGGGAAAGTTGTGGCATCACAGGGCTGACACAAATTTTCCTACCACCCAGTGTTCCCCCGGGTCTCCCAATACAAATGGTGCCTCACTCGTGTGGGAGGCCCAAGTACATGCGACAGGCAAGGGACCAAAACATTTTGTGATAGGCAATTTTGATGTCGCATCACAAAATGTTTTGGTCCCTTGCCTGTCACGGGTACTTGGGCCTCCCACACGAGTGAGGCACCATTTTTATCGGGAGACATGGGGGAACACTGGGTGGTAGGAAATTTCTGTCAGCCCGGTGATGCCACAACTTTCCCACACAAAAATGTGTGGAAAAAGTGATTTGTTCAGCTAAATTTGAGGTTTGCAGGGGATTCTGGGTAAGAACACGTGGAGGGATCCACGTAAGCCATACCTCCCTGGAATCCCCCGGGTGTCTAGTTTTCAGAAATGTGTGGGTTTGGTAGGTTTCCCTAGCTGGGCGCCGAGCACGCGGCAAAAAACCCACGTGATCCCCCTTGCAAAACCAGGTTGTTTTGTGATAGGCAATTTTGATGTCCCCTCACTACGCTTTGGGCCCTTGCCTGTCGCAGGTACTTGGGCCTCCCACACGAGTGAGGCACCATTTTTACCGGGAGACCCAGGGGAACACTGTGTGGTAGGAAATTTGTGTCAGCCCGGTGATGCCATAACTTTCCCACACAAAAATGTGTGGAAAAAGTGATATTTTCAGCTAAATTTGAGGTTTGCAGGGGATTCTGGGTAAGAAAACGTTGGGGGATCCAAGCAAGCCATACCTCCCTGGAATCCCCCGGGTATCTAGTTTTCAGAAATGTGTGGGTTTGGTAGGTTTCCCTAGCTGGCCGCCGAGCACGGGGCCAAAAACCCAGGTGAACACCCTTGCAAAACCAGGTTGTTTTGTGATAGGCAATTTTGATGTCGCCTCTCTACATTTTGGGCCCTCGCCTGTCGTGGGTACTTGGGCCTCCCACACGAGTGAGGCACCATTTTTATCGGGAGACCCTGGGGAACACTAGGTGGTAGGAAATTTGTGTCAGACCGGTGATGTCACAACTTTCCCACACAAAAATGTGTGGAAAAAGTGATTTTTTCAGCAAAATTTGAGGTTTGCAGGGGATTCTGGGTAAGAAAACGTTGGGGGATCCACACAAGCCATACCTCCCTAGAATCCCCCTGGTGTCTAGTTTTCAGAAATGTGTGGGTTTGGTAGGTTTCCCTAGTTGGCCGCCGAGCACGCGGCCAAAAACCCAGATGACCCCCCTTGCAAAACCAGTTCGTTTTGTGATAGGCAATTTTGATGTCGCCTCAATACGTTTTGGGCCCTTGCCTGTCGCGGGCACTAGGCCTACCCACACAAGTGACGTACCATTTTTCTCGGAAGACTTTGGGGAACGCGGGGTGGGTGGAATTTTGTGGATCCACGCAGATTCCAGAACTTTGCACCACAGAAATGTGAGGAAAATGTGGTTTTTTGGACAATTTTTTAGGTTTGCATGGGATTCTGGGTAACAGAACCTGGTGAGAGCCAGTCAAGTCACCCCATCTGGATTTCCCTGGGTGTTTAGTTTTCAAAAATGTATAGGTTTGCTAGGTTTCCCTAGGTGCCGGCAGAGCTAGGGTTGAAAAACTACAGCTAGGCACTTTGCAAAAAAAGGGTCATTTTTCACTGTGAAAATGTGGTGTGTCCACCTCGTGTTTTGGTCCGTTTCCTGTCGCGGGAACTAGGCCTACCCACACAAGTGAGGTACCATTTTTCTCGGAAGACTTTGGGGAACGGTGGGTGGAATTTTGTGGATCGACGCAGATTCCAGAACTTTGCACCACAGAAATGTGAGGAAAATGTGGTTTTTTTTACAATGTTTTAGGTTTGCAAGGGATTCTGGGTAACAGAACCTGGTGGGAGCCAGTCAAGTCACCCCATCCTGGATTCCCTGGTTGTCTAGTTTTCAAAAATGTATAGGTTTGCTAGGTTTCCTAGGTGCCGGGCGGAGCTAGGGTTCAAAAACTACAGCTAGGCACTTTGCAAAAAAAGGGTCATTTTTCACTGTGAAAATGTGGTGTGTCCACCTTGCGTTTTGGGCTGTTTCCTGTCGCGGGCACTAGGCCTACCCACACAAGTAAGGTACCATTTTTCCCGGAAGACTTTGGGGAACGCGGGGTGGGTGGAATTTTGTGGATCCACGCAGATTCCAGAACTTTGCAACACAGAAATGTGAGCAAAATGTGGTTTTTTTGACAGTTTGTTAGGTTTGCAAGGGATTCTGGGTAACAGAACCTGGTGAGAGCCAGTCAAGTCACCCCATCCTGGATTCCCGTGGGTGTCTAGTTTTCAAAAATGTATAGGTTTGCTAGGTTTCCCTAGGTGCCGGCAGAGCTAGGGTTAAAAAACTACAGCTAGGCACTTTGCAAAAAAAGGGTCATTTTTCACTGTGAAAATGTGGTGTGTCCACCTTGCGTTTTGGGCCGTATCCTGTCACGGGCACTAGGCCTACCCACATAAGTGAGGTACCATTTTTCTCAGAAGACTTTGGGGAACGTGGGGTGGGTGGAATTTTGTGGATCAACGCAGATTCCAGAGCTTTGCACCACAAAAATGTGAGGAAAATGTGTTTTTTTTTACACTTTTTTAGGTGTGCAACGGATTCTGGGTAACAGAACCTGGTGAGAGCCAGTCAAGTCACCCCATCCTGGATTCCCCTGTGTGTCTAGTTTTCAAAAATGTATAGGTTTGCTAGGATTCCCTAGGTGCCGGCGGAGCTAGGGTTCAAAAACTACAGCTAGGCACTTTGCAGAAAAAGGGTAATTTTTCACTGTATAAAAATGTGGTGTGTCCACCTTGCGTTTTGGTCCGTTTCCTGTCGCGGGCACTAGGCCTACCCACACAAGTGAGGTACCATTTTTCTCGTAAGACTTCGGGGAACGCGGGGTAGGTGGAATTTTGTGGATCCACGCAGATTCCAGAACTTTGCACCACAGAAATGTGAGGAAAATTTGTTTTTTTGACAATGTTTAGGTTTGCAAGGGATTCTGGGTATCAGAACCTGGTGAAAGCCAGTCAAGTCACCCCATACTGGATTCCCCTGGGTGTCTAGTTTTCAAAAATGTATAGGTTTGCTAGGTTTCCCTAGGTGCCGGTGGAGCTAGGGTTCAAAAACTACAGCTAGGCACTTTGCAAAAAAAGGGTCATTTTTCACTGTGAAAATGTGGTGTGTCTACCTTGCGTTTTGGGCCGTTTCCTGTCGCGGGCACTAGGCTTACCCACACAAGTGAGGTACCATTTTTCTCAGAAGACTTTGGGGAACATGGGGTGGGTGGAGTTTTGTGGATAAATGCAGATTCCAGAACTTTGCACCACAGAAATGTGAGGAAAATGTGTTTTTTTTTGACAATTTGTTAGGTTTGCAAGGGATTCTGGGTAACAGAACCTGGTGAGAGCCAGTCAAGTCACCCCATCCTGGATTTCCCTGGGTGTATAGTTTTCAAAAATGTATAGGTTTGCTAGGTTTCCCTAGGTGCCGGCGGAGCTAGGGTTCAAAAACTACAGCTAGGCACTTTGCAAAAAAGGGTCATTTTCCACTGTGAAAATGTGGTGTGTCCACGTTGCGTTTTGGGACGTTTCCTGTCACGGGCACTAGGCCTACCCACACAAGTGAGGTACCATTTTTCTCGGAAGACTTTGGGGAACGCAGGGTTGGTGGAATTTTGTGGATCCACACAGATTCCAGAACTTTGCACCACAGAAATGTGAAGAAAATGTGGGTTTTTTTACAATGTTTTAGGTTTGCAAGGGATTCTGGGTAACAGAACCTGGTGAGAGCCAGTCAAGTCACCCCATCCTGGATTCCCCTGGGTGTCTAGTTTTCAAAAATGTATAGGTTTGCTAGGTTTCCCTAGGTGCCGGCAGAGCTAGGGTACAAAAACGACAGCTAGGCACTTTGCAAAAAAGGGGTAATTTTTCATTGTGAAAATGTGGTGTGTCCACGTTACATTTTGAGCCGTTTCCTGTCGTGGGCACTAAGCCTACCCACACAAGTGAGGCACCATTTTTATCGGGAGACTTAGGGTAACACAGGATTGTAGAGCAACTGCTATTACCTATTGACTTTTGATGCATTTCTGCCTTCCAAATGAAAGACAATGTGTAAAAAAGAAGTCATTTTGAAAAATGTCCTATAATTCTCATGCTAGTATGGGTATTCCCAATTTCGGAAATGTGCAAATATCTACTGTTTATAAACTCTATATTTTGTTCCCATTTCAGAAATACATAGGTGTCTTTCATACCGATTTTTCCATCTATACATTTTCACAGATTAATTGCTATATACCCGGTATAAAATAAAAAATCATTGCAAGTCGCTGCTCAGTTATTGGCTCTGGGTTCGTCGGGTTCTTAGTAAACCTACAAGTCCTATATATCCCCACAACCAGAAAGGTCCAGCGGATGTAACGGTATATTGCTTTCAATTAGCTGTCATAATTAGAAAAAGTTACAGGTGAAAACGTTGACACAAACGGCTGTTTTTTTCAACTAATTTTCAATTTTTCCGATATTTAACTGTTAGTTTCTATAAAGAAACCTTGAAGGATCTACACAAATGACCCCTTGCTGAATTCAGAATTTCGTCTACTTTTCTAAAATGTATAACTTTCCAGGATCCATTATTGCTTTCATACCCATTTCTACCATTAACTGGAAGGAGGTTGAAAGCACAAAAAATAGCAAAAATAGGCTATGTCCCAGAAAAATGCCAAAACTGTGTAAAAAATGTTGGTTTTCTAGCAAAAGTCTGCTTGTCCCTGAAAGTTGGGAAGATGGTGATTTCAGCACAACAACCCCTTTTTGATACCATGTGCAGGGAAAAAACAGACGCTTTCATCTGGAGCCCTTTTTCCCATTTAAAAAGAAAATGTTGCTGTATTTTGGCTAATTTCTGGGTCCCCTCCAGGGGAATCCACAAACCCTGGGTACCTTTAGAATCCCCATGATGTTGGAAAAAAAGGACGCAAATTTGGCGTGGATACCTTATGTGGTCAAAAAGTTACAGGGGCCTAAGCACGAACTACCCCAAATAGCCAAAAAAAAACTTAGCACAGGGGGGGAAAAGGCCTAGCAGCGAAGGGGTTAGTTATTATATTATTTATGCTAATATGGACCTGGGAACTATTTTATATGTTTAATGCTGTGTACGTTATAAAAGTATTTGTGTAATGTTAAAAAAGGCATGTTTTTTATATTTTATGGGTTGTAAATTGCATTTGGACTTGTCGTGGTGGTGTTTTTTATCACTTGATAAATTTATTAATTAAGTTAATTTTTTACTGATTTTTTAAAATCTTTTTTAATTACTGAATTATGAAGTTATATATTTTATTTAAAAAATATGGTTTGTGGGTTATCTTTTTGGAATAGGTGAGGATTGTTTCTCATTGAAATATTATTAAATAATGATTAATTAAAAAGTAAAATATGTTACATTTCAAAATTGGTCAGAAATAATTTTAATTTTATAACATATTTTTAATAAATTTGTTTTAGGTATGTGTATGTCATGGGGACCTGAGTGATACTGTTTATTTTAAAAATATATTTACTTAATCATTTATAGATGTTTTTTTATAATTCTGATTCATGTGTATTTATAATTATTTCAATATTTTTTTCATATTTTAGGACTTTTAATTGATATGTCGTTTTTTAAAAATTTTCAATAATTTTCAATCGGTAATTATATTATTTGGATGCAGTGAATCTGTCTACACCAATGAATGCACTTTCCACAGTGTGGGACACACTATGGGAACGTCCTCTATCTGGGAGCTCCACAATACACCATCAATAAGCTCCAGATTATCCAAAACTGCGCCGCCCGCCTGCTTCTCCAGATCCCTCGCCGGCAGTCTGCAAAACCAGCCCTAGGGACCCTTCATTGGTTGCCGATCAGGGAAAGGATTCGGTTTAAAGCCATGTGTTTAGCCCACAAAGCCTTCTGGAAGAACGGCCCAGCTGTTATCCAATCCTTGATCACTCCTTACCAACCTAGGAGAGATCTCCGTTCAACGGCCGCATTTCTCTCTTTACTTCCCAGAATAGGGAGAGCCAGATGTGGCGGACGGTCCTTTTCCTATAACGCTGCAATTCTCTGGAACGCTCTTCCACTTCACTTTCGAAATGAGTCCAACCTGATGGCCTTCCGAAAGATCCTAAAAACATGGCTCCTTAGGGACTGTATCTAATTCTTACCTGCTTGGTCCTCTGTTGTTTCGTCTGTAGCGCTGGGAGGCCTCAGGGTAGCCATTGCGCTTTATAAATGTCATTTCATTTCATTAGAGTTAGAATACTTAAAGACTCATTACGATGTCGGGCGGAAAGCCTCCACCCGACAGTCGGATTCTTCCCGACTCGGTTAGTTTACAGTCCGACCGCCCGATTGTGATGTTCGTGGTCAGAACGTAAACCGAAAGAACATTCTGACTCGGTTCCGACCGACTCGCGGAGTATACCTGTCGGTCGATACCGCACTGTAACCCCCTATGGACGGCGTTTACGCTGTCTGGATTACGATGTCGGTTTCCAACTGCCTTTCTGTGTTGGCCTGTTCAACAAGAAAAGGCTGTTGGAAAGTGACTTTGGGGGCCCCTAGCAGTGCCCCCTTGCCTCCATGGCCTAAGGTTGGTGGCCGAGGAGGTACCTAAGGTACCCCCCAGTGAAACCCTGCACTGAGCGGCAGGCACCGTGGGTTGCCTGCCACAGGGTGCAGGGTTTTCCACACACACACCAGTTCCCCATAGGAGCCTGTGTTATGGCCGGTTCTCGGGCGTCACACGAGCTCCCATAGGAAACAATGGGAATCCGACCGAATAGTGTTGAGTCGCATCGTAATCCGGCGGTCGGGACCGCCGACCGCAAGTCGGTAGATCCCAAATCCAAAACTGTGTTGGACGGAGGCTTTCCGCCCTACATCATAATGAGCCCCTAAATGTGACACCTCAAAATACGTTTATTTCCCCAGTGTTTGTTAGGTTAGAATTAGAACAGTAATTCTGACCACTGCCCCATGTATGCACTTTCCCGAAAGTTTGTTAAACTGGTGTTAGAATAAGAAATCTGACCCTCCCCACAGCCCCACATCCCCAATGTATTCATGTTTTCATGAATGTTTGTTAAATGGGAGTTGGAATAGTGAATCTGACGCCTCAAATATACACTTATCCAAGTGTTTGCTAGAATGAAGGTAGAATAGTGTATCTCAATGCTCAATGCGTGCCCTTTATCCATTTTTTGTTAAACTGGAGTTAGAATAGTAAATTTTACCCTCCCCCATTATGTGCACTTTGTCCAATATTTGTTAGCCCAGAGTTAGATTAGTAAATGCCACACTCAGTCCAACCCCTTGTGTATGCACTTTCTCCAATGTTTGTTTTACTGGAAGAAGAATAGTAAATATGACACCCAAATGCATGCACTTTCCCCAATGTTTTATAGACTGGAGTTAGAATAGTAAATCAGATTTCCCCTCCACCCAATGAATGCACTTTCGCAAATATTTGGAAGACTTGAGTTAGAAGAGTAAATCTGACCCCTCCACTGTTTTCTATTTTCTTAATGTTTGTTAAAATAGAGCTAGAATGGAGCTAGGATCCCTGCATCATGTGGCAGGCAACCATGAGGTGCCTGCCACACGGTGCAGGGATGTTTGAAAACATCAATTTTTCAATGGGACCTTGTGCTGAGGGCGTTTTCAGCCCTACGCACAAGCTCCCATTGGAAAATGGATGTTTCTGACCGCACATACTGTGGTCACATCCAAATTGGGATGTCTGAACCGCCAACCTATGGTTGGTGGTTCCTTCCACGCAACGGCCGACATCGTAATCAGGCCCATAGCCTCAGCAATGTCTTTGACTCGCATCTAACCTCCACCCAAAAGTTATGTTATGTTATGTTAATATATGTTATGTTTTGTGAACTTGTAGAGTGCATTATCATCCAGGAGGATATCCTAGCGCTGAGCAGGTTTGAGCCTAGTCAGACCTAAGGCATAGTGGGACTACCAGAGCGACTCCAGGTATTCAGCTTCTTGCGGATTTCAAGAAGTGAGAAGGAGGCTCTTATGTGTATTGGCAGATTGTTCCATGCTCAAGAACCCCTGTAGGAGAAGGCTTGACCGTTAGATCTGGTTTTCTGTATGGATGGAGTTTGAAGACCTCTGCCCTATAGAATTGTCACATTTATCTCTTCTCCTCAGTGGAACATACCAATATCTAGGGATGGTGAGATTCTTTAAACGCCGGCGGTTGCGTCCGTTCGTGGTGAGAAAGATGCCCTCAAGTAGAAAATCTACTCGAGTGGCAGCAAAGAAGCAGCGCCCTCTGGAATGCCACGTGGTGCCGTTCGGGCTAAATATCAGAGCGAGCAGCGTGGTGGGCCGATTTCCCCCTCCTCGCCGAACTCTGTGGAAACTCACAGAGTTTTCCTGTAACTCCGTGGAATTCTGTGGAGTTAAACCCTGCGAGTTCTGACCACCCCTACCAATATCCAAAGCTGACAAGAAGCCTCACCCTGAATCAGTGGAGGCAACTCCATACGTTAATGCAGAGCTGCATCATGGTTGGCACCAGATCACTGAAACAAATGGCTTGCAAACGGCCTTTGATAGGATTTGGGGAGGGTTCCAGCAGACTAACTTCTGTTTTGCCCTGAGGGTTGCACATTTGGCTTCGCTAGTTTCAGGCTGCCCTTCCCGCAGGAGCTCTCAGACTTCTGCTCTTTGTGGAGGATGGAGGCAGACTGAAATAAAACTGTTTGCACTTCAAATTTGCTCAATTGGTTCTGTGCCATTATTCAGCTTGGGTGCACTCTTCGGGAGCCTGCCTCTTGCATTAAATGCCTATTAGACTGTTTACCATAGTCACGTTAAATGCAAGTATATGAATGTCAATTTGCTCTCTAATTAGCCGTGCGTTATTGACTTGCCCTTAAACATTTAAACGTCAGTTTTTCTGAAGTGCTTGTCACCATAAAAAGAGTATTTGCTTTCTTAAAAAGGGACAAAACGCTAATGTGTTTTCTAATTGATAACAACCCGGGTAATCAGCATTTGGAGCAGGCTGTGTGGAGCTTTTTGATTTTAATAGCTCCCAATCTGTGCTAATATACTGTGACAATGGCTGTGTTTAACTTGCATGGTTACATTAAACCTAACCACCGTCCTATACAGTATCGGATGTGTATTTTTCCCATAACAGGTCAAGTTTACGATGTAAAGCTTTTAACTCGCCTTTCTCGACATTAAAAGGAATATGTGCGCAAATTTGCAGCGAATTAAAATCATAAAGATTAGATAGAAAAAATGTAATTGCCAGAGGTGGTCAAAGCTTTTCTTTCCAATCGAGATAAGGCGACTAAGTGAAGTGACGCTGTCAGCAGGGCCGGATGAAAGGAATGAGCGCGCCCTACCAGGTCTTCGGGGTTTCCGGAAACGCGCAGCTAGGCCCCGAAACAGGACACCTCGCTCCCGGATCACCACCGCGACGGTGCTGAAAAGCAGAAGGGATGCTTTTAACGTCATCCTCATTTGAAAGTTGCAGATTATCTCAAAACTGTTTTAATCCAGGCTCTTATATTACCACAAGTCTCATCGAGGCCGGTCTGAGGCCCTCGCAGAAATGTTCTAATGTTCTAACTTTATCTCTCTCTCGCCCGCGCACTCTCTCTCTGTGCTGGCTGTTTCTGCTGTAATAAATCCCAGGCAGCTGGAAAGAGTGATTGAGGCGTCAGTGGACCTTCAAAAAGTAGGCTCTTCACTGGGAAAAAACAGATGCTTGTTTTAATACTGCCAACACAATATGTATGTTTTATGAACGCCTGCTGCAAGACATGCTGCTCTAGCAAGCCAACAGATTAACTGGGAGAGCCGAACAAGAGCCGAGCCAAAGGACTTCAAAATTCAATAAAGTGTACTTCTTTAACATGCAGAAGGAAGCGTTTCACCTCTACACATCGGACTATCATGAAAAGTGATCGTTTCTAAACATGGCATTGGAAACATTCCTTCTCCCTGGCACTGTTGACAATGTCATTAGTGAGTTTAGAGTAAGGCTCCCAGTTTTCCTTTTTTACTGAGTTTTACAGATAAATATAAATGAAAAAACTATTTTCTTGTCTGTATTTGTTTTTAAATATGGATAAAAACAGCAATTTGTTTTTTTTTGGGAGTGATTCTAAATGCTGTCAATCATGACTGCCTGGCCAATGTTTATTATAGACCGTTTAAATCAAACACACCTGGTTTATGTACATCGCAGATCCTGAACACATCCTAAACACACATCTCAAGGTGCTGTCATGTGTTTTTACAAAGAAAATGGAGGCTCGGTGACATAATTTCTTTGCTTCGTATCATACCACTCGGTCAAGTGGTTAAGCTAGTATGGATCATAGGTTTTCGGGTTTCACATTATGCAATACAGCCACTAGAAGAGTATCTCTTTCTCTCATTTTTAACGTCTTGTAGCATGAGGGATGCGGATGTGTGGCAGGGAGAAATCACATGAAAGCTTGGCTTGTTTTGGGCTCGAGGGTCCTCGAGCTGATTGAGAGCTAGGCATTCGGCTCGAGCCTCGCGTGAGCTTATAGTGGCTCACTTATCTCTATACTACTGTGGGCAAATAGTGTGTGTGGCTGTTTTAAATACTGCCACTGTGAAGGCTATTTACTAATTAATTATATACCTTTTTAAGCACATCCAGCATTAACTTTTTATGTTCTATGATGCCTAGTCACAAAGGTAAATTTGGATATAAACTAAAGTTCCCAAAATGAATACCAAATTTATTTCAGTTCTGCCTTCCAGTAATCCGCAAAGGAATTTCTGGCTAGTGTAAGCTTTTTTAAGTGTGCAAGATCTCCTGAAGTGTGGAGATCTCTGCAACTGAAAAATCCCATTCAAGGGGTGAGACTGATGGCGTACCTGGTTTTTCCAAGGTGAGGTTAGCCCTGGAAGTTAGTCAACACTAAGAGACAATTATATTTGTGGACATTCACAAACTACTATTATTCCCCTTTCAAACCTTGAAGATGTCTTGTATTAACTTCAGTCAAGTGCAGGCGTAAATACCTTTTGAAGGGAGGGAAGAGAAAGGGTTCATCCCCAAATTTGGTGACGGGGAAGGGTCTTTTCTGGGGGGTAAAAATGTGCACTTGCACGGAGGAATCCATTCCTGTATGAGGTGCTCTGCCAGGGAAAACTTTATGCAGAGTAATTGCATTCTCAACAAGGAAATCACGCGATTTCCCAAGGAATATACATAGAAACCTTCACCAGGTGGTGTTTTCATGTGCATTCCTTGAACAGTTCATAAATTCCTAAAAGAAGGAAATCTACACTTAGATGTAGATCTAAAACTCTTAAGTGTAGTTGTACTACTTTTTCTGGAAATGCCCATACTTCCCGGCTGCCTTCATTTGCTCTATTGGGAGCATCTGTTTTATGATCCCACATTGTGACACTGATGGGCTACAATGTTCCTGCTCTACAACTCCCTTTGCTAGATCATTAAGGTGGAGTATTCAAGCTCTATGACTCCCTGAGTGACAATAATGGGCTAGATGCTACAGTGGTCCTACACCATGACTCTGGAATATTGATAAATCAGAGGGTGCTTACGTCATTATTCCCACTGTAAGAACGATAGGCTAGAGAGTTCTGATCCTCGATGCAAAACTCATGGGTGACAATGTTCTGGTTCACTGACTCCCTGTGTTAGACTGATGGGCAGGATCCCTGTTCTAGAGTTCTTTGTGTGAGACTGATGGGCTAGAGTGGCTTTGCTTTTTGGCTTCCTGTGTGACACTGATAGGCTACATGTTAGAGAGTCTCTGCTACACGTCCTCTTTTGCAAGACTGGTGGGCTTGAATATGCCTGATTTGACTTCCTATATTAATTGGTTGAGCTAGAGCATTCTAACTCTGTGACTACATGGTTGAGATTGATGCTAAAGTGCATCTGCTCTATGCCTCAGAGCATGTTTATCTATTTACTTCGGAGTTTTATAGAACAGGGTATGCATCTCAGTTGTTGCTTTAATGTGCAGTACGCATTTCTAGTACATTTATGCCACTGGTGCGACACTGTCAGACGCCTTCGGATGAACAGTCCTAGGGCATTTCAATAATGTTTTACCTGTTTAAAAATTAATAACAGATATGATCGATCAACCTATTATTATTTACATGATCCCGAGCAACTGAAAAAAAGGTTTTAGTTATGGGACACAAAGAAATATATTATACAGATTTCCTTGAATCATTTGTGCTTTTTGAAAGGGCAGCAATGTAACATAAATGAAGATAGGCTGCAGACTGGAAAAACACTCACTTATGAGCAGTTATGTATACTGTGGGCGATTTAAGAAGCTCCTACATTTTCGGTAAGATTTTAGTGCTAATGTAAACGTTTGCCTTGTCTAAAAAGAAATGATTCAATCATGTAATTCATTCAAAGTTTGCCTTGCTAACTGCTATGCAAATATGTTGCCAATTTGTATTGTTTTAAATGTTTTGCCTTTATTTCACTGACCATAATGTTTATATCTGCAATTACACTTATTCATATACAATGGGCTAAAACCAGCTTTTAACTTCATAGAGAAGCCTTTTAAAATATCAGTGTGGATTTTTTGAATGTGTACATCCTAAGTTTATGTAGCTCACAACGAAATAACATATACTTCTGAAATCACTCGGAGGACTGATTGTTACTCAATACGCATTAACTCTAGGCAGTTGCGGCTGGCGTGGCTCGCGGTTGGGGGGGCGGGTGCGGTGTGATCGCGGGGGGTCACGCTGGATTGTCGCACGGGGGGGTTGCGCAGGAGAGAACATAATGGAAAAAAAAGAAAAATATAAAAATAACTTACCTTTAGGTTGGGTCCCACGTCTCTGCTCCTGTTCTCCTGTCTCCGACTCCAGGAACAGGAAGCAGGCAGCCAGGCTTCCTCCCCTAAGCCAATCACAACGCTGCAATGCAGTGTTGTGATTGGTCTGAGCGCCGTGACATGGTGCTCAGCCAGGGGCTGGAGGGGTGGGCATGTTGTCCATGCAGGCTGTAATGCACCCTGCATGGAGAAGGGGAAAGTGCGCATGACTTGTTTGGGCAGCCCGAGAGGGACGACCAAACAGTCATTGCGCACTTAGGAGTGGGCAAACCACTCCTCCTCTGCTCTGCTCTGTTAGCAGAGCAGCCCAGTGCAAAGGAAAAATAAAATGGTAATAACTGAAAGTTATTACCATTTTACGTTTTTGCTTCTCGCACTGTGAGAAAGCAGTGGTAGACGCGCCTCCGCCATAGCGGAGGAGCCGCCACTGACTCTAGGTAAAGGAGGGCGTGGCCTGCCACTATCAAAGATGGCCTCATGACCGCTGTAGCGTCCTCCCCAGCCTGAGAGCATGCAAAATAAATATGTCAAACACGGAGCTCTGAATTGTACATCTTTATTCCTCAGCATATGATCACACACTGCACACTCATATGTCATAGCCATTAATACCCACACCTTAACTCTCCCCAGCAAGTTACGTAATTCCTTGTTGAGTGAGCCCAGAACCGCAAGGGTCCTAGCATACATAGACTCATGACACTATAAACAATGTTCTCAACACTTGGGGTGCATATCCTATATCCCTCCCATTCCCGCCTACCATCTGGCTCAATAAGATGTACTTGCTTCTTCCCGTGGATGTAGGGACTCTGCCAGTCTAACCGGGGTGGGGCAAA
This sequence comes from Calotriton arnoldi, assembly GCA_963921515.1. NCBI lineage: Eukaryota > Metazoa > Chordata > Amphibia > Caudata > Salamandridae > Calotriton > Calotriton arnoldi. The sequence continues at coordinate 1,080,308 of CAWUFW010000904.1, read as the reverse complement.
ACTGCCACTCTGTGCGGTGAGCTGGGCCATGGGGGAGCAGCTGGGAGGGCCTGTGGTGCACCCAGCACAGTTCTACAGTCAAGCGGCTGGCCAGGTGGCTGGCTGCCAGGCCAGTGTGTGAGATCTGCTTTGTGGAGTTGAGGAGCCACCAGATACCTTTGGTGAGTACTGCTGATGGTGCGAGTTGACGTCTGACCTGGCTGCAATACAGAGGGGTGCGGCCATGATGGTGTGGAAGAGCCCCTGTGCCTAGGACTGCAGCACCAAATCTCTTATCTTCTCCACCTGCCTTAGGCTCCTCCCTGATCCCCTGTGGGGTTGGACCCCCATCAAGGGGTGGGGGCATGGAGCCCACGTTTTAGACTATCACTTCTTAAGGGCCTGGCAATGTTGAGGTGCTTCCCCTACTCTGGACTGCTCATAGGCTGATGCAGGAAGGATCTGACTCCTCAGGAGCAGTGGTAACAATCTGGTCCTCATTTCTCTGGTGTGCTGCTCTCTGGAGAGAGACGTCCCAGTTGGTCAATCAATATGGGCCTTGAACTGCTGACACAAATAAACACCTCACACATATGGGGCTCTGGTGTGGAGGCCACTGTGGGACTGCTGCAAGCTTCACCTCCTCCTCAGCCCCATTACATTTGACCCAGCTCCCAAGTACACAATTACAGCGCCATAATGGGCAAATCTGGCCAATGTCAAAAGAAATTGACCTTTGACAAATGCAAGGCCCCAAAGGATCACCAAAGAAGCGCAGGACACTGAGAGAGGGGACCAAACACCTTTTACTCAACTTGAATGAAAGTCTTGCAGACATCATTGAGAAACTAGATGCTGTCACCACACACATAGACCTCCTAACTGAGTGGCTTGACGGACACGCCACACGTTTAGATGGAGCAGAGTGTTGTATCACGGAAATGAAAGTTCTGAGTAAGGACCACTCTAACAGGCTTTAGGCAGTGGAATGAATAATGCTTCCGGAAGTGGCTTAAAATGAAGGCCTGGAAGCCCGATCTAGGTGCAACAACATTAGAATAATAGGCCTGACTGGTGAAGGCAAGATGGCGGCTGTGTGATGCTGCAGGAGCCGTTCACCTCGCCAATGGAAGGATGTTCATGAACTGAACCCGTAATAAACAATGCTTCAAAAGAGATAAAACCTCAGATAAAATACCGGATGAAGCTGAAACAGGGGACCGAAGCACTGCTACCCCATGCAGTGAAAGAATTTCTCCTTGGTATTGCAAGAATTAAAAATAAAGCCTACCTGTGGACCCGGGACACTCTCTCACTGCTGGCGCCAATCCGGAAGGTCGGGACGGCCTTAGGATCCATCAAAATGCCCCCCAAACAGAAACCACCGCCGAAGGAAGCCGGATCGGCTGGAGGAGCGAAGGGGATGCCGCTTACCCGGAAAACTCTCACTCTCGCAGAAAGGAAGTGCGGGGACGCTAATCACTCGGCCGACCTCGAAGAGGACTAGATCGGCGGCAGGACGCACAGCGGTGAGCAGCGTCCCGTCGACCTGGCAACCAGGCCCAAACAGCCTATGGTGCCTGGGATGTTTGCGGGCCGCGGACCCGGCGGCAATAAAAAAAAATAATGACGAACAGGGACAGAAGCAGCGCCAAGGCTGTCAAAGCAACCAAGGACCGTGAGAGTGCTGAAGAGCAAGCTGAAGGGCAAGCTGTGGAAAAAGCGTCGAACGAAGGTAGGCTGCCCCCTGACATAGTTCAAGAGGAAAAGGCTGACAGTAGAATGATTAAAATGACTAAAAGGACTAAGGGGTATATTCACAAGAACATGTGCTAAACATCTCCAAAAAATGTTAATGCAACTTTACACATCGCAGCCGATCGCGGGAAAATAACCCAGTGTTAACCTGGAATTCACAACACGGCGGTACCATGCGATAGTTCCCCGAAAACGCGGCCAATGTCCGCGACCGTGATAAAAACACAAACCTCAACGCGAAAAAACATGCGATGGGCCAAAGCGCGATGAGGAAATCAGCGATAAGCAGCGCCAGGCCTGCAATACACACATGGCAGGCGGGAAAACCACTATAAAAGTAGAAATAGCACACAAATACAAAATGACCAACACCCAAGCACCATGGAGGCAGCCGGAGCAGGCTCAGAGGACGAGCGCAACCCCACAAGCACCCCGGACGACCAGCCTGGGACCTCGGGGACAGGGATGGCAAGGACAAGAAGAAGAGGAAGACGAAGTTCAGTCTGCAGGAAAACAGGATCCCGGTCACGGAGGTGATGGAACACCATCAACAACTGTTCGTCACCTCCAACGTGTCATTGGGCACCAAGAATGGAATATGGCGGGACATCGTGGACAAGGTGAATGCCGTCGGAGAGCACAAGAGGTCAATGGACGAGGTCAAGAGGCGATGGATTGACATCAAGCGCAAGACCAAGGAGAAACTCGCAGCCAACCAGAAGGCAGCAATGCAGACTGGAGGTGGGAGCCCAGCGCCACAGCTGGAGCTGGATGACATGGAGGAGCTGGTGTCGACAGTCATCAGTGTGGAGACCGTGGCAGGAGTCGGGGGACCGGACACTGCTCGACAGGACACAACACAACCGCAACAGGGTGAGTGACCACCAGGTACTGGGGGATGTGTGGAGATGGCCACAATGGCACACATGCACAATCAAGCAGAGCACAGTGCATACCCACAATGACTCTGGATCATGGCCCTGATCCACAGACTGTCACAATGTACAATGCCATGCTGTCTGAATGTGAACCTGTACCATGCTGCTACATACATGCGGACACATTGTAATACACCATCTCCCCTTCCCATTGCAGGGGCACCGTCAACACCTCCTGCAGAGCAGTCCCAGCCACTCTTCACTGATGACGAGGAGGACACCCCCAGCATCGACACCCAAGCCCTCCAAGACATCATTGACATCATCTGCAACTCACCTCCAGGATCAGGGCAGCCCAGCTGCATCGAGGAGACCCCACCCACTACCCAAACCACCCAGCAGGAGGCACCCACAGCCTCGGCAGTCTCCCAAGACCCCCAGGAACAACACATGGCCTTCCAACGCCATGTGCTGGAGGGCCAGAGGGAGACGGCTGAGCAGGTGCAGGTGGGGTTCGACCTCATGGCTACCAAACTGGACGCCATCCATGGGTGTCTAGGTCCCATCAGGGACCAGCTCCAGTCCATAACGGACACCCACGGCCCGCTCCATGGTCTCCAACGAGCCCTGACTGACATCGCTGGAGTCATGACTTGGAGACAAGAACACCTGTCCGCTCAGAGTGGCTCCAGCGATCCCAGCCGTGAGCTGGCACACATGCGGAGGCTCATGGAGGACATGGTGCGGATGGAGGCAGAAAGGATGGCAGCCACCGCTGCACATCAGCGAAATGTAGCTGGGATCTACCATGCCCTGCAGATCCTCATCATGGCATTGCTGCCACAAGGCGTGGCGCAGATGAATGCTGCTGCCCCCACACCATCCACATCTCCGCCCCCTGGTGTGTCAGTGCCTCCCAGTGTGGCAGGCGTATCCACTCTGGCACCTGATGTGTCACTGCCACACAGTGCGGCCGACAATCCTCCTCCGGCCCCTGACGTGTCAGTGGCACACAGTGCCGCAGCCGGTACTGCAACACCCACAGGTGGGGCAGAGCACACATCTGAGGACGAGGATGTGGATGGGATTGAGTTCAGAAGGAGGCACTAGCATTCATGTCCGCCACCTTGCCTGTTTCTGCTTGGTGCCGCACATGGCCCCATGACCTGCCACTGACCCCTGATACACTCCACTGCACTCACCTTGGACCACGACATGGACTGCCATATCCTGTTTGATGACCAATGACACGGTGACCAGACTGCGGACTGTACCCTTCCTCTTCCGCAGTACTTGTCATCCCCGGATGGACTCTGGCTGGCCCTCCACGGGCCCATATTGTGTGGTGTGCTTGGCATGGCCCTGTACCGCTCCAGCTGCAAAACTCCACTAGATGTGCAATAAACATCCAGAAACGTACTGCTGTGACATGGCTTTCATCATTCATGTATGAATGTGTGGATGAATGTAGGGACAGTAATTTCCCTTACGTCAATGATGCTCATCTAGTGGGATGCCAGTCACAGTGTGCTACATTGCCTATTGTGTTCCGCTTGCCGTGGACACTACAACAGGGACACACGCATTAGTCACTCCCTTATCCGGACATGGACTGAACCACGCCCAGAGCCCCCAAGTCATTATGCAAGCCCTGCGCTGGTCCGGCGTACGCCAGCCCAGACCACTCCGCTTACGCTCCGAGGGGGGCCCACATAGCTACATGTCGCAGGCGTACACGCTGGTGGTATGCAGGTCACTGGTCTAGTTGTCGGCATGTCACGGCCACTCCCTGAGGGCAGGTCTGCACACACACCACACCCATCCGGCACAGGCGTCACAGGCCATGTGACCCCGCCAATATAAGGGGCCGACGACGTCACATTCCCCACTGCCGGTGGTGACTGGATGACAGATGCTCCACGGTTCTCAATCATAAAGGGCTCATGAGTTGTGGTGCACAGGGTTTGTCGCACCCGAGGACTTGCGCCCGTCACGGGCCTACCACTATGTGGCACTGACTGGAGTTGCACAGGGTTAGTGGCACCGAAATAGCTGAGCGGTTGTGCAGCCTGCGATGATGACGTGTGCACTGATGTGGTCTCTGCCATTGATGCCTCAGGACTCAGCATCATGTGTGGGACCTGCTGGGCCGCGGGGTGGGTCCGCATGATGTGGACCATGCCATGGTGGCGGGACCGGGGCCTGGAGCTTGCACGGGCACGTGGGGTGCCCACTGGTGGACACACCGTTGGTGGCAGGTGAGCAGTGGGCCCGGGGTGCACAAGTGCGGACAGCCAGCGCTGGCCGGTGGGAGGGGGTAGGGTGCAGCTTCATGCGTGCGTAGGGACAGACAGGCGTTGTTGCCGTGTGCTGTGTGATGGACTCTGCCATGATTGCCTCTGGCCTTGATTACAGATTGCAGACCTGGTGGCTTGCAGTGTATCCCGGCACGTGGTTGGAGACACACCGGTGGCAGCAGGTGAACAGTGGGGCCTGGGTGCTCAGGGGCGGCGGTGTCTCTCTCTCTCCCTTCCTTCCCTCTCTCTCTCACTCTCTCTCTCCCTTCCTTCCCTCTCTCTCTCACTCTCTCTCCTTTCCTTTCCTTCCCTCTCTCTCACTCTCTCTCTCCCTTCCCTCTCTCTCTCACTCTCTCTCCTTTCCTTCCTTCCCTCTCTCTCACTCTCTCTCTCTCTCTCTCCCTTCCTTTCCTTCTCTCTCTTTCTCTATCTGCCTTTCTTTCATTCTCTATTTCTCTGTGTCTCGCTGCTTAGATGTGCGCATGGCACACGTTCTGAGTTTGTGCTTCATTTTCCAGGCTGTGACGTCGTGATTGTCCCAGACGGACCCGACAGGAGTCTTCCGCATTGGTGTTTTGTGTTGTGTTTCAATAACGTTTTTGGTTGTTACTTCAGTGCTGTGTGACTGTTTCTCGTTCTTCTGGCCACACATGTGTGTTATTTTTTGACAATGTGCGTCATCATGTGCTTTTTGTGGCTCTTATGTCGTGCACGGTATGTGTATGTCCGGGGAGGAGTCCGGGGGGGGGCTGGGGGTGGTGGCGGTGGGTGTTGTGGCCCTCATGGGTCTCCGAGCTGCATGATCATTGTCTCCATGGCATCTGTGGGTCTTCGGGTGTGGCTCTTGGCTGGGCTCCCTTTTATTCTGCAGGTAGTTGTCCTGCTCAACACCAGCAAAAGGCAGGTGTTAAATCACTGGTGCTACAGCGGCTTATCGCCTGTTTTTGGTTCGCATCGCAGATCTGGCAGTTTGTTGTGAAAGTGGTGTTGTGGTTTTTCTGCGTGTGTTTTTGCACGGGAACGCCTACTCTGCATCTCATTAGGGTTAGTTGGTGGTGTCCACCGTGGAGATACATTTTGGGGCAGTTATCGCGGGAATACTGGCGATGTCTGCAGTTTGCACCCGCTTGTGAATGGGGTGTTAAATCTATCTCCACTTTGGATGCGTTAAGGTGGAGATAAATCGGCGGTAGGTCCTTGTGAATATGCCCCTAAATCTAATGACATGAATAGTTTGTTCTCTGGGCTTGGCAATGAGGCTGAGATGGGAGAAGAAGGAAGGCGGGGGGCTCAAGTTAATATTGCATTGCAGGGCGAGCACGATATTCAAAATCCCCAAGAGCCAAGTGCCTCTGATTTCTCCCACACACCTGAAACTGGGAAAACCGGTAAAACTGCAGGAACTCCGGAGGGGGATAAATTCTATTCTCTTACTGATGAGTTGGAAATTACCAATACCAGTGAGAATGATGGCACAGACGCTGGAATCTCAGGAGAAGACAGCGGCACCCCTCCCTCAAGACTCGATACACAGAGGCGCACATCCAATCGTACAAAGAGGAGAAGTACCAGAGGGAAAGGCAAGGGCTCAGATATTGACCACAGCCATGCGAGCCAGCTGAAGTGGGATTATTCTACCACTCACTTTGGGATGGAATCTGATGGGTCAGAGGAGAATGGAACACAGCTCGATGCCTCAAAACTGTTTACAGAATCCAAAACTAATACAGAAACCCTTCCATCTATGGGTCTAATTTATTCAACCTTCAAGCAGATGCAAACAGAAGCTCGGCAAGAACACAAGCGGGCTCATATGGCGACGAAGAAGCTCCAAGGTGCCATCCTCAAAGTAAATAAAACTTGTTCAGAAATAGCCGAACGGACTACAGCACTGGAGGAGCGAATTGTGGCTCTCAAGGCCGGCGCCGAGGATACGGGACAGCAAACTGCGGCTAATGAAGCCAGAATGACGGATGTACTATGGAAAATGGAAGACTTTGAGAACCGTCAACGACGGAACAATTTGAGACTCCTGGGCATCGAAGAGAACGTTGAGGGGGACGACATACATGGTTTTGTTCTTCGGCTATTCAAGGGGGCATTTCCAGAATTAGCTCACTGTAATTGGGAGGCGAAGGTGCAGAGGGTACACTGATTCCCTCTGATGATGAAAAAGAGAGGGAGGCAGAATGAAAAACCTAGGGCTATCCTTAAATTCTTTGGAAATGTTCTTCTGCGCCAGGTAGTTTTTGAAAAGGCCAGACCCGATGCTAGACGGTCGGCTGAGGGGCACTCCTTCTTCGTAAGGCCGTATTTTTGTCATACTGCTGTGGAAAGGAGATGGAAGCTTCGTCAGCTAGTCACTCCCTTCCATAAATTGGGTTGTGAGGTCTTTTTAATGAACCTCGCCTGACTCAAGGTCATTTTCAAAGGCACAGCTAGAGTGTTTACCTCAGAGATACAAGCCCAGGAGTATTTGCAGGAAATCTCACGTAAATAGGATAACAACACAATGGCAGGGCTCTGCTCTCAATTTTTGGAGGAGGTACGGGGTTGGTATAAGGCGGCCACCGTCGGCCTATGATGGGCAGGGATCCTCTCTCTAGGATCTCCCTGCGCGGGGGCTAATTTCCATTTATTGGGTTCTTTTCTTCTTTTAGGTTCTAAATTTAGAGGGAGAGCGGCTAGGGGCACAGCAAGACACAGGAGGCATCACAAGGGTCCATGGACCTTTCTTGCCTAATTGAAGAGGTGTGGGAGGGCGGGGGGCATCCAAAGGAGGGCTTTTGTGGTAACTTTGGCAACTATGTGTCAAGTGATCTGGGCTCATCTGAAATTGACTTTTTTGATTAAATGGGTAAGCTTAGAATAGCATCTATTAACATCTGCGGCTTAAATAATCCTAAAAAAAAACGTAGGGTTAGTGTGGATGTCCAATTTTTGAAGGCCGACATTGTCTGCCTTCAGGAGACACATATCGAAGTAGGTAGACGAAAGGTCTCAGAATTGGCAGGTTTTCAATTAATTTCCAGCACCACACAAGGAACAAGGACTAGAGGGGTGGCAGTCATGGCACGGAAAAGGATAGCCAGGTACCCACGGGTGAGTTCGGATAAACTGGGGAGATGGGCGATCATCCAATGCTGCCTAGAAAACTGTATGTTTACTTTGTGCTCGATCTATGGCTAGGTTCTCGATGATCTGGCACTGTTCGAATGGCTCAACGCAGAGTTGGTAGGTTGGCCACTTCCCCTAATAATGTGTGGGGACTTTAATATTAATATGAACTGTCAAAAAGATAAACATGCGGGGTTGGGTTATCAAGGCTGCAAACCCAAAGTGTTTAGGTCTCTATCACTGCTATGTCAACTACATGGGTTGTCTGATGTTTGGGCAAGGCAAGAACTTAACGACCCGTGATATACGTACTTCTCAGCACCATATTTAGTACACGCTAGACTGGACTACTTTTCTGTATCGCAGGAGCTAGCGCATTGTTGCAAAATATTTAAATACCTGAGAGTCATGTCTGACCATAACCTCTTGGTATTGGAGGTGAATATCCACACTAAACCCCCCCCTCCCCCGGCGGCACACTGGACTTTTAACAGGGCTTTGCTTAGCGATGAGTGCTTTGTACAGCATATGAAGGTCTGGATACCTAGGTTTATCGAAGAGAATATGGGGAGTGCTAACCTGCAGGTAGTCTGGGATGCCCTTAAAGCTGGTATTCGGGGGGAGACTTCTAAGTATGGTTGGGCGAGCCAAAAGAAGGAGAAGGAACTTCTACAAACGCTATATGCGGAATTGGCGAAGGCCGAGACACATCTGATAGAAGCAATAGCCTAGGGGGGAGACTCGGAGGCGGCACAATTGGGAGTATTGGTTGCGAAGTCGGCAATTACAGAAATTTCAGCCAAGAAATCAGCAGGAAGATTTATGGCCTGGCGTAGCAATGTGTATGAAAGCAATGAAAGAGTAGGCCATATGCTGGTAGTCCGCACCAGGGAAAGGGTAGTCCAGGAGAGAATCGCGGAAATTAGAGATCCATGCAATGGCTTAGTTACAGAGCCAGCTGCAGTTTTCTCCGCGTTCCAAAGGTTTTATCAAAGGTTATATACAGAGGATACCCAAGCAGGGGATACGGCAATAAAAGAATATCTACAGGGTTTGTCTGGGGAGCAGCTCTCCCCTGAGGAGAGAGAAAGTCTAGAAGCACCTATAATGGTGGAAGAGCTAAGAAAGGCGACTGAGTCTATACCATCAGGGAAAGCGGTAGGTACGGCCTTAATTCCAGGGGAATTTTATAAAAAATGTGCTCCATTTGTATCGAATCTTATGCGAGAGATTTTTCTGAGAGCACAGTCAGGGGAGGCAGCTCCTGAATCCTGGAAGTCGGCTAACATTGTTGTGTTTCCAAAAAAGGGAAAACCCATCAATGAACTGGGCTCATACCAACCAATTACGCTGGTTAATAGCAATATCAGGATATATGCTAAAATCTTAGCCATTAGACTGGCAGCGGTCATTAAGAAGCTGGTTTCTCCTTTCCAACATGGATTTGTACCGGGACGAGGCACGATTGACCATATACGCAGGACTATCGCCCTATTTGATTCTTCGAAGGTCTCTGGAGACCCTATGGCTTTAATATTATTAGATGCAGAAAAAGCCTTCGATAGGGTCTCCTGGCCTTTTTTATGGGCAATTATGGAGAGAAAAGGCTTGGGAAAAGGGTTTATTGGTGCTATTCAGATCATGTACCGGGAACCCATCGCTAAAATAGCTATGGGTAGCATCTCTGAGGTAATTAAGATCTTGCGCGGCACGCAACAGGGCTGTGCCTGTTCCCCCCTACTATTCGACCCATTAATTAGGAAGATAGAAGGGAATGAAGAGATTCGGGCTATACACACTAAGGGAGGGAATACAAACATTTTAGCCTACGCAGACGACCTGGCCATAACTACTCCTAGTCCGGGGGACGCTCTATCAGAAATCGAAAGGGAGGCAAGCTATTTTGGTGGTATCTCGGGGTACCAGCTTAACCATAGCAAAACGCAAATAGTGATGAATGAGAAGGTAGAACTGGATGAAGAACGAGTAACCCCACATGCTAGGTATCTAGGGGTTGAGATTACGGCCAGCATAGAGGAAATTGTTGGATTAAATTTGAGACCACTATTTCAGAAATTTAAAACAGACTTTGCTAGAATAAATAATCTGCACCCTACATTAATGGGGAGGAGCAATGTTATCAAAATGATATTTTTACCAAAAATATTATACCTATTTAGGGCTATCCCTGTTGAAATTGATAAGTCCTGGTTCCAAGCTCTGAAACAGATGATCTCTAGATTTTTATGGGCCGGTCAACGCCCTCGTAGAGCCCTAAAATTCATGACCCTTCCAAGAGACCGGGGGGGATGGGCGGTCCCAAATTCTCAACTGAATTACTGGGCAGCAACTTTTCAGCAGATGGCTGGACTTCTGGGAAGAGATAAGGCTGAACCGGAGGAGGAGCCGATTGCTTCCATATATGAATTAATATTTGGAATAGAAGCGAGAGGCTGTCTTATGCGTCATATTGACTAGGCGTACTTCAAGAGGGTTAGATTTAAGATTTTTATTGGTGCTTTTAAAGTTTGGACTGCACTTTGAAAGAAATTGGGTCTTAAAAGAGTCAATAGTAACACCCCCTTGTTTAATAACAATTTGCTCCCAACTATATTTCATGACGGATATATGAAATACTGGGATGAGGGAGGAGCAAGAAAAATTGGTGATCTTATTGAGGAGGGAGCGATGTATCCGTTTGATAAAATTAAAGAAAAATAGGGGCTGTGGAACAACCACTTTTTTAAATATCTACAAATAAGGGACTTCCTGGCTAAAACATCAGGAGGAATAATCGGCTTCTCCAAGGTCCCCTTACTAGATATACTGCTTAGATCCCAGCCAACATTGGCTACACTGTACAAGCTATTAAATAAAGAAATGGGTGATGATCTGATAACACACATAAACCAATGGCAGGACCTCGTGCAGGCGGGGACAGGGGAATGTGAGGATTCGCTCCTTTTAGGTCAGTCTGCATTTATCTCGGCTAATCTTCAGGCACAATGCTTTAAGACTTGGTACAATTTATATATTACGCCTGCACGAATAGCCAGGTTGGGGGGATCCTCAGGCCTTAATTGCTCATGATGTGGAAATATCGCTGCTGACAGTGTTCACATGTTTGCCACATGCCCCAAACTTGACTTTCTCAGAGTAGAGATTGCTAAACGGTTGGGAGACATGGTGGGATTCGTCCTCGATCTGACCCCCCAAGTGACAATCCTTGGTGTGAGTAATCAAGATATGCCCAGGCCAATTCAGACTTTTGTGTTTACAGCTATGGCTGTAATGAGACCTTGTCTGGCCACTATTTGGTTAGATCATGAACCCCCTTCTGTACACCATTGGCTGGGCAAACTACTTGCAGTATACCGATGGGAGATAGCGGTGTATGAACGTAGGGGACATAGGGCTCTAAAAAAGGTTCTGAAATCTGGGCTCCTTTAAGCAGATGGATCAACAGGGTGGAAGGATCCATAGAATACAGTCTGGGGCAAGGGGAATAATACACTGTGTATATAAACATATTGCCCTACTGTCCTTTTGTCCTTGCTATGATTTTTTTTTTTCCTAAATCTTTGGAATTCTTTTTTTGTTTTTTTCTTCCTTACCTGAATCCAGATGCTTTATAAAAATTTGCCAATGCCAACTGCTTTCGGATCTGGGGCAGGATGGGAGGGAGGGGGGAGGGCTCCGCTCTAACAGCATAGTGGCTATAATTGATGTATTTGCTTTGTTTGGAACATATGTTTAAAATATTGAAATAAAGACTTTAAAAAAAATAAAATAATAATAGGCCTGACCAAATCCACTAGCACAGCTAAAATGGAACATTTTGAGAAAAACCTCCTGTTAGAATTATTTGGTAAAGACAACTTCACCATGTTCATAGTCAAGAGCGCACACAACTCACAGGCCACAAGGCTGGTCCCTGGTGCACCTCCAGGGCCCATCTTAGCACGCCATACTTAATTATCGTGGCAGGAACACAGCTCTGCGCCTCGCTAGGAAGCAAGGACCACTGCGCTATCAAGGCTATCACTCAATTCCCAGACTTCACGTTCATGGTGAAAGATGTCAGGTGGAAATTCCTTGCAGTCAAGAAACTGCTACGCAATAAGGGCATTAAGTATGCTGTACTATACCCAGCAAAACTCTGAGTTCATCTATGGAACACACAACACTACTTCACGGACCAGAAGGTGGCCTTGTCATTTGCCAAGCACCATTGTGAGACAGGGATGAGTAGGTCCCTCCACGGTCCAAGGCTGGATCTGCCCCCTCGGGACATGACCGGAGTGGCCTGAGCAAACAATGACTGAATGTGTGCCCAGACCAAAGGACTTAGATGTGAACCCAAGAAGTGTGATGTAGTCCATTGTATATTAACATGAAGTTCTGAAATTTGTTTTGAGGTGGGACTTTATCCTTTTCTCACAAGACACTGTCATGATGTGCCCAGTGTTGGAGACTGGTGACCACGACCCCTGTGTACACTGCCTTTTGTTAATGGTTGTTTGTTTAGATGATGTGAGAGTAATCGCTGACAAGTTGGGTGGTCAGGGTCGGTGTGGCACCGGCTTCTTACACTGAGTGGAGGAGGAGTAGAACAAGGTTGGGATAGTCTCAGATAATGGTTCCAGTTTTATTATGGTTAGTTCAGCACCTCACTCTCTTTATACTGTGCATCACACAGTCCAGCTCGATCACATGCTGTTACTCTGTGCTGGGTCATCCCAACCCCAATTAGGTCACACCCCTATACAGATACCCTCCACCTGCAGAAGTGATGTCTTCAATAACATTGATGATTTGGAAACTCTGTGGTCTGAATAACCCTAATTTGAAACAGACTGGTTTAGGCATACTTAGACAGACACGATGTGTTCATAGCACTGTTACAGAAAACACATCTATGCGTCAACAACCAGACCAGGTTCTGTGGCAAGTGCGGCATTGCTATCTAGCGTCTTACAGCACCTGCTCATGAGGGGTCGTTATATTGGTTAAGAAAAGGGTTGACTGTAAACACAAAACTGTATATCAAGACCTGGAGGGCCGATACGTAGCAGTCCAGGGGTTACTATTGGATCACCTGGTTCTGACTGTGAATGTCTATGGCTCTAATACAGACGATGCTTTAACATTTAGAGAAAGTGCTGAAATATATCGAAAACATGCTGAATGTTTACTCCTTTGGGGTGGGGACTTTTAATCTTGCACTCAAATAAACCGTTGACAGATCTCAACATGTGAAGGTATTGCCGAATGAATTGCGATACGTACTAGAACTTCTACACGTGACTGATACCTGGCATGCTATATATGGTACCAAACATGCATATTCTTACTATTCCACGGTCCATGATACCTATTCTAGAATAGATTACTGATGGTGCTCCACTGCCATTGGGGTGGGTTGTGGAACAGAGGTTCTTGTCATGCACCCTACCAGACCACTCACTGCTGTGGCTATGGATGTCCTTCCCTACCACCATGTGGCGCTACCGCACGCTGGGCAATTCCTTCCAGAGCTCTGTTTGACTAACCTTTAAGGCTTAGGTGTCTGTGCCAATCCAAGACTATTTTTGCCAAAACTCCGGATCTGTAGATTCTCACGTAATGGTCTAAGAAGCCTTTAAGTCGGTTATTTGGGGGTCTGTTTTGCCAAACAGCCAGGGGTACTAATATTGATACATGACCAGCTTGTACACCTGGAAGGGAAACTCAAGCTGCTGGAGACCCATCGATTGCATGGTACTAGGCCTGGGCGGAAAACTACGCTACGCTCGCGTAGTTTGCGAAGTTTGCGCTACTTCGCACTACGCGAATTGCACGTTGCACAGTGCAAACACGCGTAGCGTAGCGTAGTGCAGCGGTCATTTTGCTTGCTCGCGGTCCTCAACGTCAAGTTGGCGACCGCGAGCAAGCAAATGACATCCCGGCGAGACTTTTTCTCGTTCGCGATCAGCAACATCAAGTTGCCGATCGCGAGCGTGGAAAATAAACCTCCCGGCGAGATTCTCAATGCGGGGAGGTCAGGTTTCTCATTGCAAGTGGTCGCGTATGCTCGCGACCGCTCGCGATGAGAAACTACCAGTCCGCGTTGAGAAAGCTGCCGCTCGAGTAGAAATCTTATCGAGCGGCAGTAAAAGACAGCTCGCACTGTGCAAGATGCCGTTTTCAATGATTGCACAGTGCGGACAAGCATCCGGCACTGTGCAATCATTGCGAACACGCACTACGCAGTTCGCGTAGTGCTACGCGTAGCTCGAGTAGTGCGAACTGCACTTTGCGTAGCTTCGCGAAGCGCTACTTCGCGAACTACGCCCAGGGTTACATGGTACCACTGATGAGGAGGAACGCGAGCTGCATGAAACCCTGATGGCCTTCAGGGAGTTGGCTGAGAGGCTAATATACTTGCGGGCAACTCGTGTGCCCACCGGTACAGTGAGGGAGAGTGCCTGAGTAGAACTTTAGCTTGGGTGCTCAGGTACCATGCGAAAAGAACTATAATCCCCAGTATGTATGACAGAGGTTGAGACTTTGTGCCACCATGCCACAGATTGTGAGGTTTTTACCAATTATTATGAGCATCTATACAATCAACAATACAGTTTGAGGACGCTCAAATAGCAGAATGCCTTGACAATATAGCTATGGCCTGACTGAGCATTGATAACAGGCTCCCACTTACTAAACCACTGTCTTTGGATGAAATCACTGAGGCCATTAAAGGCAAGGCCCAGGATTAGAAGAGTTCACCTTTGGGTTCTATAAAGCATTTATAGAGATCCTTGGCCCACATCTTCTCACAGTTTTTAATTACGCCCTTGACAATGGGTGCTTGCCCCAACACTATGGGAAGCTATTGTTATCACTCTACTGAAACTTAATAAGGGCCCTCTTTATGTCGGATCACACCGACCATTATCTCTCCTTAACATGGAAGGGAAAAGTTTGGCCCGTTATTGGTAATCGCCTCTTACGAGTCATGAAAGCCTTGTCCTCCCAGACCAGACGGGTTAATTCCAGCCCCATCCACTGCTCATAATATTCATATTCACCTGCTTTTCACCCTGATGCACCAGGTGGATCCTAATGTATCAGTCAATGGCATTTTCTGGGACACCAACTAGACATTTGACTCTGTGGAATGGCCCTTAGTACAAACAGTACTATGTAGGCTGGGATTGGGTGCTTATATTCTCCTCATGATCTCTTTATTGTATACCTCTCTGATGCCAAGTGTTGTCATCAATGGTACACTCTCTCATACCCTTTGACTCACCAGAGGCACAAGGCAGAGCTGCCTTCTATCCCCGCTCCTATGTTCTATAGCTATGGAACCCCTGGTATGCAAGCTGAGGCAACACCATGCACACAGGGGGGTGGCATTTGCAAATCGTCGCCTAATAATTTTACTATGTGCGGACGAAATTATGTTATTCCTCAAGCATCCAGAGGAGAACTTGTCCCTGGTTCTTTGCTTACAGATAAACTGGGATAAATTAGAAATGTACCCGCTCACTCCCTTCACACAATAGTTTGTTTCCAAATATCCACTTTTATTTTTATTTTTTTTGCATTTTCATCAATACAAATAACATGCATGAATGTTCGTGTAATAGTCCAAAGTCACAGGTTGTCTCATCATACAGATTCAGTGTCTTAAGCAGCATGGTAATATTTCAAAGCAACATCAAATAAGAAAACCAATGACATTAATAATTGCCAGCAGCATTACGCTCCATAAACCAACCTCACTCACAGTTACCTACGAAAAGGCAGGTTGCATCAAAACAGTTACTTTGCCTCCCCCCATAGAGCGAACCCACCAGTCAGTGTCGTGCACCTACATTTTGCATCATCAAGAAGTATTCAAGCCAAACAATATACTGTTCTCACCCCACTCCAGCAGGGACAATTCCATGTTCTAGCTGAGACTCGGTTTCTTGTCTAAGAGTCTCGACATACGTCTTGTAGGGTCCCCAGATATCTTTGGGGCGTGACGTGCTGGGCATCATGCTTGCATAAAGTTCACTGTGTACATTACAATAGGCGATACTGCGCAGCCAACCCTGGACGTTTGGGGCAGTTTTGCGCCCCCAGTGTATTGCCACCTCCCGCTTAGCCAACAAAAGACCTAATGCAGCAAATCTACGGATTTTTAGGGGAAAAGTTGCAGTGTAGCCCAACAGGGCGATCTCCGGAACCGGGGTCAATGGGATGGTCAACATCTGCCCAAGCGTGCGGTGTACCTGCACCCAATAGTCGTGTAGTTGCGGGCATGTCCAAGTAAGGTGTGCAAAATCCGCATGTGGGGCAGAACATTTGCGACAATTGTGTGGTTTAGATGAGTCTATTTTATGTGCTAATGCCGGGGTAAAGTAGATGCGACGTAAAAATTTAAAATGTAGGAGTTTGTGTCTGCTGTTAAGAGAAATGTCTTGCGTGACCGAGCAGCAGTAAACCCACTGCTCATCAGTGATTGTAATACCCAGGTCCTGCTCACATGCTCTGCGAGTCTTGCTGTCCTGTACAGGTTTCAGTGTGGCGCATGCTCTGTAAAGTTTAGATATCATGTGCGTTCCATCTGCATTTTCTATAAGCATCGTTAGGGGTGGGAACGAGGCTGGCTCTAGCGGGAATGTCGGGAAACTGGAGCGCAATGCGGAGTGAAGGCGGCTCAATACAAATTTGTCCATAAAGTCTACTGCGTTAAAGCGTGCATCCTCCGAGGGTGAGAAGATGTGGCCATCAGGGTATAGGTCTCCCAGCTTGGTCAAGTCGAGCTTCGTCAGAGTGCGCTGCACCAGTCGCTCCCCGTGATGGGAATTAATCGGGGATTAATGACCGGTAGGGCAGAGGAATATAACCGCTCCGTTCCAGTGATACGGCACAGTCTATGCCAAGCCCAGCACGTGGAGGATACTGTCTGAATGTCGAGCGGGTCTCTGGGAAAACCCACGGGTAATACAGCGGAGAGGTGCCCGGGCAGCACCAAGTCCGCTTCAGTCCTTAAATAGGGGATTCTGGCATCTGGATGATACCAGGTATATGCATAACTACACTGTGCCACCAAGTAATAGAGCTCAAAATCTGGAACATTGTAACCCCCTCTTTCATATGGCATCGTAAGGACTGCCCACCGGACCCGTGCATGTTTACCGCCCCAAACAAGACGACTCAGGAGAGAACGGAGTGTGCTAAAGAAATGCTTAGTGAGAGGAATCAGTATATTGTTGAATAAATATAAAAATTTGGGAAGGACAACCATTTTTATGATAGCAACTCGGCCTGCCATCGACAAAGGCAATTTTAACCATTTTTCAATTTGAGTAGTGAGCGTGCTTACTGCCCTACCATAATTAAGACTGAGGATTTGGGCGGTGTCTAGGTGGACGTGAATACCTAAATATTTAACTGACTCTGTGCACCATTCAAGGGGAAACTCAAGTTCCCATGGTTGTGTGCTGGTTGTCAATGGAAATATGACTGATTTGTGCCAGTTTATGCCCAGTCCCGAGAATCTGCCAAATGTGGTGATTTCTCCAATCAGTTCGTTTAAGTTATCTTGGGGGTGTCTAACATACAATATCGTGTCGTCTGCATATAATGATACCAATAGGGGGCCGGTATTGAATTGCAGTCCCCTATGTAAATGCTTTTCCTGGAAGTGGCGTATGAGGGGTCCATGGCCAATATGAACAATAGAGGGGAAAGTGGGCATCCCTGCCTGGTTCCTCGTGTTAGCTTAAAGGGACTGGAAAGTGTGCCGTTCACGAGCAGCCGGGCAGTTGGTTTATTATATAAAAGGGCTGTTGTGGCAATAAAGCCCACAGGCATGCCCATGCGGCGCATTATAGAGAGAAAAAGGACCATTCCAGGGAATCAAACGCCTTTTCTGTGTCCAGCAGAATGGCGGCGGCCGGTGTAGCTGGATCAATCCTATGGATGACCGAAAAGAGCGTGCGGAGATTCAGGGAGGTGGAGCGGTGCGGCACAAACCCGGATTGTGCTGGGGAGATTATAAATTGCATCAGTTGGGACAGTCTATTTGAGATAATTTTAGCTAATATTTTATAATCTAAATTTAAGAGGGATAATGGCCGATACGAGCCGCATTGCATAGGGTCTTTGCCTGGTTTGGGAAGCAAAATTATGACCGCCTCACGAAGCGTAGGGGGAGAATCTGCCTTTCCAATGCCTCTGCATAGACTTCAATGAGTTTGGGGGCTAAGATATCTTTAAACGTTTTGTAGAATTCCCCGTGAATCCATCCAACCCCGGCGCCGAGGAACCCCGGATAGTGTCTATAGCAAGAAGCACATCTGCAACTGAAATGGGTTCAGCTAAAAGTCCTGCATATGCTTTTCAAGATATACTAACGCAACTTCGTCTAAGTAGCCCTCTTGCGCTCCCTGGTCCTCTCCAATAGTAGACGAGTATAGTTTGGTGAAAAATCCTAGAAAGCTACTCTGGATGTCTTGCGTGGTGGTATAAGTGTGTGTGTCGGAGGCACGCAGTTCAGTAATGTATGTTTTGTGGTAGGGTGGGCGCAACAGTTGAGCAAGAACTTTACCAGGTCTTTCCCCTTCTCCGTACCGTCTGGCAGCCTGGTATTTCCCCATAAATAAAATTTCCCTCTCTGCAGTGTCTCTGTAATCCTCCAAGAGTACCAATCGCCTCTGTTCATATGTAGGTGTAGGTTGTTGTGTAGTGGCCTCGTCCAGTGTTTTGAGGTCACGTTCGAGTCTCGTCAATGTGGTACGTATATCTTTGAGGACGCCAGTGTGTTTCGCAATGAATGTACCCCTAAGAACCGCTTTGAAGCCCTCCCATAGAACCGCCCATGAATCTACCGAGCCAGTGTTTATGTCAAAGTAATCTTCGATGGCCTCTTGTATCTCAGCCCGGAAGGCCTCATCCTGTAAAGCGCGGTTAGGGAACCGCCATTGGCGTTCAAGGCCCTCTGGGCAGGGGAACTGTAACTGCAATTTGACCGGGGAATGGTCCGAATATGTCCTAGGGAGAGTCTCCACCTGCGAGCACCAGCCGTGTATGTCAGGCGAGAGCAGCCAAAAATCGATCCTCGTCCACGTGTTGTGTTGTCCTGAATAGTGTGTGTATTCTGTCGTGTTTGGGTTCCGTGTACGCCATACGTCTAATAGGGAGAACCTGTCGCAGAGCTCCTTGAGTGCGCGCCGAGCTCGAGGTTTAGTGTCTTGTGCCCCGAGGTACTGTCCGCGACGGGGTCTGGCAGTATGTTAAAATCCCCGCCAACTATCAATGTCTGTGGATCAAGTTTGTCGAGCTGTGAGGACAGAGCGTGGAAAAACTCTGGGGAATCCACATTGGGGGCATATGTGCATAAGAATGTAACCCTCCTACCAAACAGAGTCCCAGATACTGTCAGATAGCGTCCCTCGCTGTCGTGTTGGCAGGAGCTTAAGCAGAATGGAACTGCGCTGCGTATTAGAATGGCTGTCCTCCTGGCGTAGTTACTGTAGTTTGCAAAATATCTATTTGCCCCCCAACTATACCCAAAGCGCGCCCCGTCATTCTTTGGGAGGTGAGTTTCCTGCAAAAAAGCAACATCTACCTTGTGTCTTATTAGGTAATGAAGGACCTGTCTGCGTTTTCGAGTGTTGTTCAAGCCCCTCACATTCCATGAGAGCAGAGTAAGGTTCGTTGGGCCCTCTACATTACCAAACTTGGTCATCTAGCCGGCGAAGCGGTTCTGGGAGTGCATACAGTTGACTACGAACATCAATGATTGATCTGGAATGCTGCAACCATGTGAAAAGGACAGACCTGTTAATGAAATTTCCCGCCCACCTCCCCCACCCAGCCAAATCCCCAACAGGAGAAAGGCCATACCCCAACTATGAATAAACATGAAGTACCAAATATCTTCACACATAAATGACGTTCCCAATAAACAGTACCCCAAAGTGGACCGAACCATATCCAAAGGATACACCATGGGGGCAGCAACGCCCGGCCGATCTCCAGCAAATTATAATATCAAAACAACATTCTGTAACGTGTTCCTGTATATTGAAACAATAGATCATGTGCTATGAAATAGTTCAATCATCCCGTGCCAGCACTTGAAAACAGTTCCGCACTTGCATCTGAGCCGCTGTGCAGGGGAGAAGATCTTGACCCAGCCCCGCACATAGGATTGTTCTTCTGTTTGTATACACGGCAGAACTCCTGCGCCTCCGTCGGGTTATCGAATATGCGGACCCTGCCCTCCACATCAACTCTCAGCCTGGCAGGATACAGCATACCATAGCGTAGACCCAAATTTCTCAGGGCGGCCTTAACACCACTGAATTTCCACCTAGCATCTTGTACCATGGCGGTGAAGTCTGGATAGAAGGAAAGTTTGGCGCCTTGCCAGCCCACTTCTCCCTTTTCTCGTGCCAGGCGAAGAATCGTGTCCCTGTCCCGGAAGTTCATGATACGCGCTACAATGGGCCTGGGAGGAAGGCCGGGGTTGGGGCGGGGGCCGAGTGATCTATGCGCCCTCTCTATGACAAAGCCAGGGGTGAAAGCCTCCTTGCCGAACAAGCCTACCAGCATATTTTCTATGAACAGGTCCATGCGCCCAGTGGGAGTTGTCTCGGGGACGCCTAGAATGCGTACGTTATTTCTGCGACTGCGCGCCTCCAAGTCCTCATTCTTGATAGCCACTTCTTTTAAAATGTGCTCCACTCGCTCCAGGCGCTTTGCTGACTGGGCCGTTCCATCTTCAATATCAGAGATGCGGGCCTCTGCCACGTCTAGTCTTTTGTCATGCGCTTGAACTTTAGCGCCAAGACTGGCGATGGTGTTGTCGAAGGAATCGAAGCGTCCGTCTAGAGACTTAAAGCCTGCCCGCATCTCTTGGAGTAGTGAGTGTACAGTGTCCGGGGCGCCATCTCCCATCACTGGGCCCTGCGCAGAGTCCGCCATGATGGAATTTTGCTCTGGGGCGGTGTCTGCAAGTTTTTCGAAAGGGAGCGTTCTCTGTTTAGGGTCTTTGCGGCCCATGCCGCAGAAGGTGCAATTGTCGCCACCTGCTAGGTCTCCGTGGGTGTCTTCAGGGTGAACTGCTCTCTTCCGGGACGCGTGCGTGCTAAAGCAGTCAGCCACCTCCAGCCTCCATGCGCTGAATCAAAAGGGTCAGTGGGCGATCCGCGAGTGTGCCACGGCAGGCAAGCTAGATGTAACACCCCGCTCCAAATAACTAATTACACTGCAAAGAAAGAGGGGGGGGCACGCCTCGGCTCTGCATGGCTGTGTCACAGTGTCCGTGGCCGCAAATATAAAGCAGGCATCCAATGGCCACAGGGGACCAGGCACCTTTATTGTAGGCCTTGTAGAGCAGCGCAATGTCGTTTACGCTAGCAGGCTACTGAGAGGGATTATCACAATTCAGGCCGACCCTCAGCGACGTGACAGCCGCCGCTCCTCGGCCCCCAGCGTAGATTGCATGCCACAAGTGATGGTAAGCGATGGTTAGTGATGGCAAGCGCTGCTCCAGCCTCCCGCTCGCCCACAGCGCCCCACACCGGGCAGCAGGCAGTCGCGGGAGAACGTCCCCGGCAGTGGCTGATGAGGTACGCGTTGTTTCGTTACGCGCCCCTCCCCCCGCCGCCCCCGCAGCCGTGGCAGGGCTCTGTCCCTGTGCTGGTATTGGTGGATCTCCCGGCCAACGGCGCTGCTAGAAAGGGGCTGCGGACGCCTTGTCCGTGGGGGGGGCGCGGCGGCACTCACCGGAGTCCGTTGCGGCCAGGGCCCTTTCAGGTGGATTCAGGCCTCATGCATCGGGCCGGGAGACAGGAGCCACACTCGCGGAGGGGGAGCCGTGTCGCAGGGCCAGTCCGGCCATCCCCGTGCACCTAGCGGCTCCGCTTGTTCACCGGAGGGTGCAGCATCGCTTCGGTCGTCTGCCTCTCAGCGCTCGCCTCGCGGCGCCGGCGCTGGCAGAAGGAACACGTCGTGTTGCTGGAGGGCCGGACGGAGCTTCAGAGCCGAGCGTCCATTTTAGTCGCCGGCTTGGCCACGCCCCCCTCCGAATATCCACTCCAGTTGAGCGATGACTCAATTCGCTATCTGGGTATTAAGATCCACCGAGATAGGGAGGTTGTTATGCATGATAACTACAGCCCGCCAATGCGTGCAGATAGACCGCTGGATTAATTTACCCTTGTCAATTGCTGGCTGGGTGGCACTCATTAAAATGGTGGCAATGGCTCGCTTTCTTTACCTCTTCCAGAATATACCAATACCTCCATCGTGCGCTGTTTTTACTACACTTAAATCTGAGCTCACCAGACTCATCTGAGCAGAGGGTCAATGCAGAATACAATAGGATTTGTTGACACTCCCATTGGCGTGTAGTGGGCTGGCAGTACCCTTCCCTGAACTATACTACCTGGCCAATCAGGCGTTCTTCGTAATTTTCTGTTTTTTACCTCAGCGCCCCCCATACCTCACAACATGCTGGAATCTGCGAGTATGGGCCTGGTCACCTTACACAAAAGTCTCTATGTAAGGCTATCTTATCCTATCCTAGGTAGATACGGTGGCGGCGACTGCGGTCACATGGCATAAACTGAGCAGTCTGGCTGGATGTCCCATATTGTATTCCCCTACGGTCCCAGGCATTGACAATCCTGCAATACCTCTAACAAATGAAACGCTGGTTACCTCTTCACTTCAGAAACACATTAGGGCACTGGTTCATCCATTTCATGGTACGGCTTTTCTAACAGCTGACAATACAGTGACAGAGCTCCCACAACTGCGCTGAAAACATTCATATACCATAACTCCACCACGCATTCGAGGCTTACTTCCCAGAGTTCCCTCACAAACCAGGGGAGTTTCCCCCTCACACACCTCATTGACTTGGCACTCACACAGGGGTGGGTCTCGCACATTTACTAACTTACAATGAATGCACACCCACTGGACCGGGTTCCACCAATGATACAATGGGAGAACTACCTGGGTGACTTGTGAAAAGCCCAAAAATGGATGTATTGTTGCAACCAGCTGGAAACGATATCCATGAATTATAAACAAATTCTTACACTTTAAGTTCTTACACTGATTGTACTACCCCCCCCCTAAAATTACACCGTTTGGACAATACCAGGCCATGCACCTGCTCCCCTCTGTCACCAACCACATGCTACTTCCCTCCGTCTAGCTTGGGAGTGCAATGTCATTGCTACTTACTGATCAGCTGTTTTGGCAGAAATCGCCAAATTCGTCAGATATCTGGTCTCCAACACCGTCAAAGTTGCTGTGATGGGGTAAGTTGCTAAGCTTCCTAAGTAAACACGGCGCCTGGTGGTGCTGCTCTTATTATCAGCTAAGAGGGAGGTGGCCTTCCATTGGATGAAAGGCCCACCACCCATAAAAGATTCATGACTTAGATATGTAGTAGCTTTTAATACCAATGCATAGCTAAACTCGTCCACATTTACCTGCTACATCCAGGCCCTGCAACATTTGGGCACTGCTGCACTCTTACATAACCTTTACACAAACCGACAGCTCCAATAATCTCTCGCTAAACTCCAGGGAAGAGTACACCTAACATCTCCTACATATGGGTTGACACCCCTCATAATATTGTTAGTGTTGTTCAATGGATGTGAATTAACCGGATGTTCACTACATAACTGTGATGGTAGTTGTGGGGAGGGATGTATTCTGCTCTATGATGCCGGTGAGAATCCAGTGCGGGATTATTGTTATTACTGAACTTTCATAATGCTGAATGAACTGATGTACCTGTTGCTTGCAGCACGGGTGCTGCTTGTTAATAAAAAACATAAACTACAAAAACATTCTAGGTTATTAACAGTAGATGTGTGGGCCGCAGGCTGTCACTTTCTCCTGCTGGCACTGGTAAATTGGTTGAAACCTGTGCTTGCCTAAGGTTCAAGGAGACTCTACTGGGCCATATGTACATGCCGACCTGTAAAAACGCATCACTGCCTCACACAGAAGCTCTGCCAAAAGCAGGTGGTAAATGTCTTCATCAAACCCTCTGGAATCAGGAATACCATGTGGAATTACACCTGGGTCGTCACATTTATTTCCCATTCAGAGAGGTCTAACTCATAATTACGGCAATTGTAGGTGGAAATTCCTGTCACCAGTGGTAATTCTAGTAGCCCAGAATCTCTGCAAATAATTCCTTATTACTAGGCCTGGGCGGTGAACTTCGCTCCGTTCGCAGAGTTTGCGGCGTTTTCTGCACCCCGCGGAGCTCGCGGAGTGCAGAAAACTCCGCTTCGCGATGTGCAGCGGAGTTTTTTCCATGCTCGAGACCGTTCGCGAGCGCGAGCTGCAGCTCAGGTAGAATTTCTACCTGAGCGCCAGGAATACCAGCACAAACTGCACTTCGCACTGCACTCCGCCACTCGCGGAACTTCGCGGAGGTTTTTTTGTAACTTCGCAGAGTTCCACGTAGCAAAACTCCGCGAATTACGCCCAGGCCAGCTTATTACACCTAGTAATCAGGCTCTTAGTTGATTCAGATTGGCTGTGTTTTTTCACATACACCTTATGATCAGTGAAAGCATATACCAGTCTAACTGTATATGCTAATGTTCAATGTATAGGCAGATACAGTGTGTAGGAAGCAGAAGAAGTGGCAGGTTAGGGTACATGTGTACTCCTTCAGATCTTTTTGCTCCTGATCAAGTTGCAATTTCAGTAAAACAGTGAAGATGAGAAGTCGAGGGAGATTGTCAAAGCTATTTCAGTTCTGCCTTCTGGTTGGTTCAGTGAGGAGCGTCTACATATTTTTTGATCCTCTGGTATTATCAGATATTATTTGCACATGAAAGGGATTTTTTGCAGATGGCTTGTTGGGACGATCCTGGTCTCCTGCCTTGGTCTGTTTTAGGTATGGGGGCCTTGGTGCCTCTGTGCCCTGCATCTCCTGTTGTGGTGTGATCTCCCACCCCTGGCTGGAGGGTTCCATTCTTGATGTCACTCATTCATTTCACATGGCACATAACGATCTATAATGTAGGGTAAAGTCCCTTACTTCTTAGGGTAGAGTATCTCACTAACTAATGCTATAAGTCTTTCTTGTGATAATACTCTATGGTCTAACAATGTTTAAGTGGATATTGTTATACCAATATGGTATGACTTAGCAAGTGTGTTCTTGTAGAGAAAAGTTTATGCAAATTGTTCAGAACTATAACAGCAAAGAGAATCGCTGCCATTAGAACCACGAACAGCTTTATGCTGTGATTCTACTTAAACTCCCTGGCAATAAGTGGGTTCCAAACCCCATGTTTAGCAGCAGGGCTTTACGAAACCAAACCCAGAGACAGGTTATTAGGTGTTCGCACCCACCAACCGGTTGTCATGCCATCAATGCTAGGCTACCACAGTAAACTGGCATAATGCTGTAGAACCTCATCTCTCCCATGAAAGAAAGACTCCCATCTCTGCACGCCTGGGTCTGTGCCCATCCCCTAAGGAATGTTCCCAGTGGTAAGCCAGCGTCCCTGTCAAATGGGCTGTAGTAAGATATGCAGAGAATATTTTACATTGCTCAACCCATCTGAAAACAGATTTAAGATTTTTACTAACTATAACGTTTGGAGTTTTCATAATATTTTTGCTGACTTTCTTTGCTTTTGCTATTATTTGTATTATAATCATGACAATTTCCATCTGGAAATGTCACAATAGATTAGGGTTCAATAAACCCACACTAATAATCCATGGTGTATTTGAACTTATTTAAAAAGGGTAACTAGACAAAATATCGAAAAAAATATATAGAATGGACAGAATATCGAAGTCAAAATATAGAATGGACATAATATCGAATGGACATAATATAGTGGTTAAAAATATCGAAATGCAGGTAAGTAATATCGACTGTCAAAATATCGAAGTACATAATATAGGCATTAAAATATATCGAATTTTTAATAATATCGAATTTTTTTAAGTGTTGTCTATGTTAGTATATGTGTTAAAAGTGTATAATATTTTTGTAATGTATGTTTAATTTTTTAAAGTAATGAATTTTATGTTATTTAATTTTTGCGTAATTTAATGCTGTAGCGGGTTGTGGGTTTATAGGAGAATAGGGTGGGAAGTAATTTAATTATAGTAAATTAAATATTAATTTTTAGGAATTATAAATTATTTTTAATTTAATTTTGCGTTTTAGTTCTGTAGTGGGTTGTGGGTTTATAGGGGAATAGGGTGGGAAGTAATTTAATTATAGTAAATTAAATATTAATTTTTAGGAATTATTAATTATTTAATTTTGCGTTTTAGTTCTGTAGTGGGTTGTGGGTTTATAGGGGAATAGGGTGGGAAGTATTTTAATTGTAATTAAGTAAATATTTATTTTAATTTATTTGTATTGATAATTAATTTATTGTTAATTAATTATTAATAGGTAATTAATTTTTATTAATTGGTAATTAATTTTTATTAATTGATACATTGATAATTATGTTAATTGTATTAATTTATTATTCGGAGCGGGTTGTGGGTTTATAGGAGAATAGGGTGGGAAGTAATTTAATTATAGTAAATTAAATATTAATTTTTAGGAATTATTAATTATTTTTAATTTAATTTTGCGTTTTAGTTCTGTAGCGGGTTGTGGGTTTATAGGGGAATAGGGTGGGAAGTATTTTAATTGTAATTAATTAAATATTTATTTTAATTTATTTTTATTGATAATTAATTTATTGTTAATTAATTATTAATTGGTAATTAATTTTTATTAATTGGTAACTAATTTTTATTAATTGGTAATTAATTTTTATTAATTGATACATTGATAATTATGTTAATTGTATTAATTTACTATTCAGAGCGGGTTGTGGGTTTATAGGGGAATAGGGTGGGAAGTAATTTAATTGTAATTAAGGGGCACATTACGATACCCGGCGTAAATAATTCCGCCAGGCATGGAAGCGGCAAAAATCCGCCCGCACACACCGCCTGAACACCGACCACGCCATTACGATTACACAAACCGAATACCGCCATCGGCGGAAAAAGCACACAAAATACCGCCCGCCAACGTCCGAGTCGGAGACAAACCGCCCGCCACGGACGGAAACACGCACGACAACACAAAACCGCCCGCCCTCACGGCCGACACACCGCACGTGAAATTACGATCGCACCGACATGAGCGCGGAAAAACCACAAATATACCGCCCGCCAGCGCAAACAACGCCGATGAGAATCGACACGGCAGAAGCCATGGCGCCCACGTACCTGCACAGAAACCATCCGCACACAAAACCAATAGCACACAACATGGCCAACAAGTCCACACAGCAAGGCACGCACAAATACACAAGCACAGTACATATCCCGAAAACACCCCCCGGACAAACAAAAAATACAAAGGCCAGAACCCCAGACACAACACACCTGAAAACAACAGACCATGAGGACACACCCACATAGGTGAGTACAAAAGCAGCACTCCCACAGACCACAACCCCTTGCTACATTGCAAACCAGAGAGGAGAGGAGAGGACACAGTGACACAGCAAGGACAGCAGCACACCACAGAAACGCACACATCACAACCACCACCACCACCACCACCACCACCAAACACCACCACCACCACCACCACCACCACCAAACACCGGCACCACAAACCCCCTGCACATTACACAACACACACCGCACCAGCACCACAAACACCATGGCACCACAAAGGATGCCCAAGTTCACGCCCATGGAGCTGACGGTCATGGTCGACGAGATCATCAAGGTGTACCCACAAATCTATGGGAACATGGTCCAGCACACACCACTAGCCACCAGAAACAGAATGTGGAACCGGATCGTAGACCAGGTCAATGCAGTCGGGACCCTGCCCAGGAACAGAGTCGAGATTAACAAACGTTGGAATGACGTCAAGAGCCTGGTCAAGAAGAAGGAGGGCAAAAACAGAGAGCTGGCTGCCGTCACTGGCGGAGGGAATCCCGCGCTCTTTAAGACCTTCAAAGCGTGGGAGGAGAAGGTGCGAGTCGTAATCCATCCGGAGATCCTCGCCGGATTAGCAGGGGGAGTGGAGGCTGGTAAGTACAAACTAATGTATACCAGCACACCGCTATGTACTCACATGCACTACCACCATGCCACAGCTCCCAGGGACAAACACCCCCATGTCCAGCACACAATACACAACACATCACACACACATGCAACAGACACCACCACACACAGCCCAAACCGAACAACTGCAAGATGCGTGGGGACATGTGTACACTAAGCCAGCCACGTAACCACCAACAGGTCCCCAAATATGCCAGAAGCGCCACAACGAGCACCCACCACACCCATGTGTCCGCCACAGCTGCACCAACCGACAAGTAACAGGTAAGTGGCAGGAACACAAAGTGCAGTGGGTGGGACGG
Source organism: Calotriton arnoldi (assembly GCA_963921515.1). NCBI lineage: Eukaryota > Metazoa > Chordata > Amphibia > Caudata > Salamandridae > Calotriton > Calotriton arnoldi. Next base: position 1,051,829 of record CAWUFW010000904.1, on the reverse strand, counting down.
TGGACAGCCCAAGTACAACACACACCAGGCCCCAGTCCCACAGCACAGCAAGGAGGAGCATCCCCCACACCCCACACCCACGTGTCAGCCACCGCAGTGCACAACGACAGCCGAAAGGCAGACATCACGGTCCACAGCAATCGGTGTCAGTGGGTATCCAGCCACCCCCACGACCCACAACACCCTCCCACCCCCACAGACCTGCAACATGGAGCACCCCCGCTTAGAGCCATGTGGCATCCAGTACAGTGCACGCACGAACAACTTGCAGGTGGGAAACTGGACAGGGCCGGATTACTGGAGGCATGAGGACCGTAACACGACCAACACATGGGACATGTCACGTAGCAGACGAACACGCAGCACCGCCCACCGTCACGAACAAGTGAACAATGTGCACACGGACATGAACAACAGACTCACACCCCACATGACCCATCACAGACATAGCAACACCCAAGGAGCCACGTCTGCATGCACAAGCCACACTGAATATAGTACCACACGGCAGCCACTGTGCAACTCATCACACACAACCGAAACACCATTGAAGTCCTGTCCATGTAGCCCCAACTGCCTGTCAACCACACACCCCACAACTACGCCTATGTAAGACAAACAACACTAGACGCAACAGAGCGGAACAACATAAATGCACACGAACACCACTGAACCCATCAAACACACAGACACACCATGCACAAACAACATACCATCCATCCCATCCGTCAGCCCCAGTCTCATGAAAGGCATGTCATCCGCACAGCTGCCACACATACAGCAGTCACGCTAAGATACATGCCCATTACCAACCATGTGCCAGAAGTCAATGAAGTGCACGACACACTGTGAGCAACAACACACAACATGGGCCACACCCCCCGAGCACTGCAGTGATGCACATGGCACAGGGCAGCACGCACACCAAGGAGATGGGACAACTGCAATACGTTGGCTGGCACACAACCATCACTCACTCATAACGATGCGTCCAATGCCATGTCCAGTAATCACAACAGACAGCAAATATGCAGGCCATGTCAAGCATGCACACACCTCAAACCATGCACTGTCATGCTGCCACAACACATGTCACGTTCGGCACCCATGGCTCACAGCATGTACCCCAAAAGCATATTCCCTCCCAAATGCGAATCCGGGGCATGGCCCCCATGTTGCCATATGCGTTCCTAAGCGTTCCATTTGAACCCCAAAAGCATATTCCCTCCCAAATGCGAATCCGGGGCATGGCCCCCATGTTGCCATATGCGTTCCTAAGCGTTCCATTTGAACCCCAAAAGCATATTCCCTCCCAAATGCGAATCTGGGGCATGGCCCCCATGTTGCCATATGCGTTCCTAAGCGTTCCATTTGAACCCCAAAAGCATATTCCCTCCCAAATGCGAATCTGGGGCATGGCCCCCATGTTGCCATATGCGTTCCTAAGCGTTCCATTTGAACCCCAAAAGCATATTCCCTCCCAAATGCGAATCTGGGGCATGGCCCCCATGTTGCCATATGCGTTCCTAAGCGTTCCATTTGAACCCCAAAAGCATATTCCCTCCCAAATGCGAATCTGGGGCATGGCCCCCATGTTGCCATATGCGTTCCTAAGCGTTCCATTTGAACCCCAAAAGCAAAGTACAAACCAGACCCAGGATGGGCCAGGAGCCCGCATACACCAGAGTCACAATAAGTAGGGGCACAGCAACACACCCATCGGCATGGCCAATCCGTCCCATGCCACATGTGCACAGCACACAGTCCCATTGCCAAGCACACACAACTACAGATGCTACAGCCACACACACGCCTCCGGGAAACCCATGTACGAGATTGCACGAACTGTCAATGTCAGACGACAAATACATACTTCGCCAGGTGCAACACAATAACTAATCTCATTCTCTCCACAGGTGACGAACTGCTGGATGCTGGGGATGGAGCCAGCAGCCAGCACAGCCAGCCTACAAGCCCCCAACGAGGACACACGGATCTGGAGGATCTGTCCTCCTCTTCGGACACGGACAACCAAGCAGGCCCATCTGGTGTGGCAGGGCCCAGCCGCTCCCCAGGACCCCTCCTACCCACCAACCCATCATCCAGGGCTGCTGAACATTCACAGCCCCCTGCTGCCACTGTCGTTGCGGCCACACCCACGGTCATTGTGGCCACTACCACTGCCGCAACCGCCACCATCGCCGCACCGACCACCACCGCCGCCACCACCGCCACGTCTCCGCTGGCACCAGCCCCAGCGCAGGTGGTGGCCCGGACGACTGGATCCACCCTGGGAGCCACAGCGAGGACCGTGGTGAGCAATGTGGCTAGTGGGCAGGCCGGTGGCAGCAGGACTGGTAGGAGGAGCAGGGTCAGGGAAACGCCAGCCTCCCTGGGAGCCATGCCCTGCCTCACATGGCCAGAGTCCTTGGGGCCTATGAAGAGGCCCAAGGACAATGGGTCCGGTCTGCCTCAGACACGCGTGAGGTGCTGGGGGTGTTGAGGTCCATGGACGCCCGTATGGGCCAAATCGTGGACCTCATGGGACAGCTGGTGGTGGCGGTGAGGTCACAGCCAGGGACAGCAGCTCCCCCTCCGCCACCACCTGCCGGGGCGCAGGGTGGAGCAGCAGTGTCCAGTTCCCCTGCGTCCACAGCCAGTGATCACACCTCAACCACCAGCATGTCGCAAGCAGGCACCCCCTCGCAAACGTGGAAGGGGCCGTCCGAAGAGGAAACAGATCTCCCGGGAGGACTTCGCACGCTCCAGTCGCAAGTGAGGCAGCCAGCCAGCCTTCCGCCAGCCTTCCTTGACCAGCCACTGCATTGACTTGGACTACGATCCCACTCCACACAGCCATCTGGATGGCATGTGTGTGTTGGACTATGGACATAGAACCAGTGGGTACACCCTGATCATCACGCAGCCATGACCGACAGCTCATTGTCACTGCACGCACCACTTTTGTCATCATCTTACACACAATCACATGTCACAGTTTGTAATAAATGCACCTTTTTCACTAACTGCTGTTTGTGCCCTGTGTCTTATTTGTACGGAATACAACGGCCACCTTGGGCGGAAAGGCACCTGATGCGTGGCATGGCATTTGAATCCGGAGGGCCTGTAGGGACCTAGGGGTGGGAGACAGAACAGGAGCACATTCAATGAGTGTGTCACACACCCATCACACAGTACATGTCAACAACTACAAGCAATGTACACACATCGCACAGAGCAATAGGGCACAATGCCACAGCCACCAACAGTGGCATACTACCCTGGCCATGGAGCGTTGACACACAGCACGCAGTGAACAAACGGCCACCCTGACACAGCACACACACACCTGCACAGATACAGCCACATCAGCCGTCGTACATGGACACTCACCGTCAAGTGAAGTAGCGGGCGATGAGCTGCTGCCGCACATTACCAGCTTCCTCCTCTCCGCTGTCCTCCTCACTCGAGCTGTCCTGGTCTGCGGGCTGGGGCCCTGGTTGATCTCCGTCATCCACGATGAGGGGATCTGCTTCCGAATGGCCAGATTGTGCAGCATGCAGCACGCCACCACTATCTGGCACACCTTCTGTGGGGAGTACGCCAGCGCACCCCCGGTGCGGTCCAGGCACCTGAACCTGGACTTGAGGAGGCCAAAGGTACGCTCGACCACACGTCTGGTCCTCCCATGTGCCTCATTGTAGCGATCGTCTGCTGGGGTGCGAGGATTCCTCAATGGACTGAGCAGCCATGCCCCATTCGGATACGCAGAGTCACCTGGGTGTGAGGGACACAGAGAACCGTTGCTAATCCAACTGGACAGGGGACAGCATCGCACAGCCAGCACGCTACACCACTCCACATACTCACCGACAATACAGGCACGATCCTGTTGCATATTGGACATCAGTCGTGGCAAGATGCTGTTGCGCATTATGTGTGCGTCATGGGCCGAGCCTGGGAACTTTGCACACACGTGGGTGATCACCATGTCCGCAAGGCACACCACTTGCACATTCAGGGAGTGCGTGTGCTTCCTGTTGCGGTACAGGTGCTCAGTGGCCTGTGGTGGAACAAGGCCGACATGTGTGCAGTCAATGGCTCCAACGACGTGTGGGATTCTGCCAAGGGCATAGAATGCACCCTTCACTGCCGCCAATTCACGAGCCCTGGGGAAGCGGATGTACCTGTTCCGGTACAGCATCATGGCTGCCAGTACATCCCTCAGCACCTTGCTGAACATGGGCTGGGACATCCCTCCTCCACTGCCCACTGTGTGCTGGAATGACCCAGTGGCGAAGAAATGCATGGCGGCCATCACCTTAGCCGTGGGGGTGACAGCAGTCGGATACACCCTGCGGGGACGGAGATGGGGTTCTAACATGGCACACAGTCGATGCAGGGTTGGCCTGTCCAGCCGAAACTTCCTAATGACCTCCGTATCCTCCATGTCTGCCAGCAATTGGTATGGGCGGTCAATGTTCGGTCTCCGCCTAGGGACAATGGCAGAGGACACATGTCAAAGCAACACGACACATAGCAATTTCGCATACACATCACTGACATGACTGAGCAAGCACATGAGCCACAGCCCAGCTGTCAAGCTGGGACGGCACGGCCACAATACACTTACACAGGTCTCCCACCAATGGCAATGGCTAGTGATACAAACCACTGCCATGTGCATGCACATGGGGATCTAGGCCCCAATGACTTGCGGGGCGTGCTGATGGGGACTGACTGCATATCCGTCAAGCGGCAACGCCACGGCAACATGAATGTCTGCTGAGCATGGAACTGCTTCCGCGGCTGGATGAGTATGGCACACGACGACGACGATGTGGGCACAGGCTGAGCGGCCAAAACAAGTGGGACCTGTGGCACGAGGGGATATGAGACAGTAGTAGGTGTCAGCACTGCACCCTATGTACAGCACTGTACGGATCACACCTCCCGAAACATTGACAGGTGTCCACATTGACAGCCCCATGCCAAGACGGCTGTGTGCTTGCAGTCACACGTCACAGGTGAGAGGTTACATTGCACGTGCCAGGTGGCAGACGTACACAGTGGGAGCTGGCATGTGTGTGCATGTGTCTCCTGTTCAGGATCCACCACATGGGCGCTGACTCTGTACTGACCATTGGACACAGCATGTTCCGTGGAAGGCTTGTGTGTGTGGGATGGTGGCACTGGATGTGCCTCCGTTGGGTGGGGGGCCATGCACAGGGCGGGTACGTCGATGATTGCGCATTGTTGGTCACGGTGGGTGCACCCACTCAGATGTGTTGCCCTGTGTTCAATTCCTATGTCCGCATGATGATGGACTGTAGATGTGGGCAGACTACACATTGGTCGATGTGCTGTCTATATGCATGTGCCTTCACACCAGGCACAGCTGCCCCTGCACATGTGACCCCTGCTGGACTCGCTGCTGGGTCTGTGGAGCTGATGCACCTTCTGCGCGTGGGGCGGACAGCTCTCCTCACTTCCCTCATTGCGCATGTCATGACTTTGCCGCAGGTGACATGGATCATGGAGGGCCCACATGTACGCGTGGGTAGGCTACACATGATTGTACACTGGTCGCCACCCCCAGTCAGTGTTTCGAATGGGAAGGTTGTCGTGCTGGTGGTATGTTCGATGTGGCGGATGGGCGGGCCTAGGTGCGGGCTTACATTCCGGACATGGGGGGTAGTTGGATTGGCGACTAGTTGCAGTACACACGGGACACGTCTCTTCCTTTCCACATCTGGGTCATCCCTTGTACTTACTGACAGTGATACAGTCATCTTCGCCCCAGCCCTCATGTCCTCCCCTCGCTCCCCCAATATGCATGCTCACCTGCGAGGCTAGCGCTTGCACAGGCAGCCCCAAGCTCGCACCAGAGAGGGCAAGGAGTGTATGTGTGGGTCCAGTTGCACGAGTGGGCTGTCTCAGGGTATGATGTGTCGCGGGACGCCGTCCACCTGCGTGGTGCCCCAAATGGAGACCCGGCCTGCATGGACTATGCATCACAGTCTTCGCCTTCCGGATCCGCCACCTGCGACACCCAGTGGCTGTGGCTGCCCTTGCGGCCATGCCGCGTCCGTCTGTGGCTGATGGCCCACACATTCACTCTTTGGCCTCTCTGGGGAGGGCTCGGGGGTGGTGGCGCACGCGCTTGCACTTAGTCGCAATGGCATGTGGCGTGGTTGGTATGATGGGCAATGGATGGGATGGTGCGAGCCACCTCCCGTGACGTCAGTGCTGCTCGTGCTGTGGTGCGTCCCCCTACACTTCCATCTGACTTGTGCCATGCTAGACGTTGAGGTTCTATTGCCTGCGTGATATGACCAGGAGGAGCGCGAGGAGACCTCTCACACACCATGCTCCACTGCCATCCCGTGCCCTGTATCGCCTGTGCGGATTGACTATGTTGGGGTTACACCTGGTCGACTGGGGCTGTGTGTGCCTTGTCAGGGGCATGGCGGGCGCACAACAGGATCCAGCTTGTCCACAGAGGGTGGGCTGAGGTGCGCCTGGTACCGCTTTGTACGTGTGCCCGGCTGCTATGCACACACGTGTTCACTCCCCCCGACAGGTGTCCTCTCACAATGCCCAGGGAAGCGGTGGTGTACTGTTCATGACCCCTCCCAACACGGCGTGCTCCAACTTGGCATGTGCGCATCTACCCGTCGCACCCACCCACCTGAGCACTGCGTCCATACGACTTCACACGACACATGTGTGTCTTCCACAGTAGTGCTACTCATTTGCGTTGACATCCAATACCAGTGGACTACATGGTCATGTCACGACTGCCGTGTACTTCACATACTCTCATCCTCTCTCATTCGTACTTGTGAAATGAGTCAGCGGAGACAGTTTTGGTTTCAAACATTATATTGAGTCTTCTGTCCTCTGTGATGCAGTATAGTGGACACTACTGGCAGCGGAATACATGTTGAGGATATACTGAGCATGATTGCAAATGGGATAGGGAGTGGGGTTACATGTGATTGGCTGTTGCATGTGGGATGTGGGCTTCAGAGTGACATCTGCTTGGCCAAGGCTGTGCTAATGTACATTTACGTATAGCTGCGGAGCTGCGGACTTTGACACAGACGGTATACATGTAGCCTACCAGACCGCTTGGCATCATGGGCACAGTCCATCTCAGTTCCATGTGACAGGTTTGCTGCGGTTGTTCCTCATGCACGCGTGCATGTGAGATGACATCAGGGCATGTGCTTGCGTGCATGCAGCGGCGTGCCACTTGTTGTTGCACTGTGGTGGTTACTGGACATGTCACAGTCACTGGGGTCGTGTTGTTGTTGTATGCACTTGTCGTCCATGCAAAGGTCCTGGTATGGGATTCCCGGGGCGGGGGTGGGAGGGGTGCAGCACCCACAGACTCCAGGCGACCTATTCATGTCCACTGAGCGGTGTGTGTGTCCATGGGCGCTGGATCCATGTCGTGTCCTGGTTGTTCGTGCAGTTCCGTCCATGTGGGTGCGATACACAGAGCCCATGCCACTGCCTCCCACGATGCATGCGGTGTTCCTGGATGTGATGGGGAACAGTGTGCATGTCCCGGTCATATCCGATGTCATGGCGATGTCGTTGATGGTGTGGTTACAGTTGCCGGTCGTTTGGTATGGCTGTTGTGGTGGTGACTGGCCAGTCCGTGCGGAAGCTAAGCATGGGTGCGGGGTTGGACATCATAGGTCACTCGGGGAACCTGCGTTGTGGTCCGACGTATTTACAGGTTGTCAGGTATGCGATGCCGTCCAGCAGGGCTTCCATGTCATTGGTGGTGTACATGTTTGCCAGCCAATGAAGCGGATGGTGGCTGTCAAGGTGTTGTTCGTAGGTTGTCCCTTGGAGGACCATGATGGGGCATGCTGGGTGACATTCGATGTAGCTGTTCTCGATGATCCGTCGTGTGGAGGCACAGTGGTCCCATTTCAGTGCGGGTGCGATGTTGGCCACATACGCCATGCCCCCATAGGCAGAGCAGGCCCTGTCGTGTGCGTCCAGAGGGAGGAGTAGTGGTAGCAGGTCCGCCTTCAGACATGCCGGGTTGGAGAGGCATATCTCGACGGGATGCTGGTAGGGACACCTCCGACAGTAGAAGACGGGCATGACGCAGCTGAACAATGTGATGCGGTAAGTCAGTCGGTAACTTACGTTCAGCAGGGACAGGAGATCGCATCCCAATGTATGGCACAGGTTGGTTTTGTACAGCTTGAGCTGTTCGGCGTAGTTGGGTAGGTGTGTTGCGGTTGCCATTTCGCAGCGGTTCGTTGAGGTGGCGTGCTCCGGCTGTGTGTGCAGTCTGCAATGTGCACGCTCCGGGGTTGCTGTGAGCTCTGTGTAGTCGTAGGGAGACAGGACTTGTGTTCTGTTGGCTTGTTTGGAGGACACGGGCCCTCTTCCCACATGCTTCTCAGACAGTTCAAGGTCAGTGCTGTGTGACTCCTTCCAATTAACTTGCATGTGGCCGACATGGGGAGTGTTTTCTTCTTTCTTCCCCGTCCGTTGTGTGCTTCTGTGATATGCGCTATCTGCCGTGTGGTCGGTCTCCTCGGCATGCCTGTGTTGGTCTATTCTTGGACAATGGCTGTATTCACCGGCTTCTGTCGTAGGGCTGTGGTTTCGGAGTTGGAATGGAAGGTCATTCAGTGCTGTCTGCTCTCCCTTGTGTGGGCGGCAGGCTGCCTTTCCGCTCTGCGTTGGGCCTTGTGTGTGGATGTTATTCTTGGGCCACCTGTTGTCGGTCCCCGGGCTCTTTGGTGTTCCGTTTTATATGTCTTGTTCATATGTGCAGGGTGGTATGGGTGTTTCTGTGTGGTACTGGCGTTCCTCTTCCCGAAGGGGCCCTGCTTCTCCTAGTTGGTGTTGCCGCCGCTGTGTGCTACGCCATGTTTGTTACACTGGGGTGTGTCCTGCTGTTGCGTGTCTTCACTGACATGTGTGCGTCGGTTGTGTGGCGTTGGGTGTTGTCCGTGAATTGGGCGTTGGGGACATGTCTGTGGCCGGCCTGTCACGTGTCATGTGCGTTCGGGGTGGGGCTGATGTGTGTGCTGCTTGGTTGTGTCCCTGTGTCTGTGTGCGACGCATGCATGGCGCTGCGGTTGGCCTCTGCGTTGTGCGCATGTGTGGCGGCGTCATCGGCGCTTTGGGGCCGTGACGGGGTGGTTGGTTCCTAGTCCCAGGTGGTGTGTACACATGTGTTCTGCGATGTTACGATTTGGCCTGTGTGTCATATGTGGATGCGATGGTGGATGTGTTGTGTACACGCGCTGGTGGGGGTTGTCCGCTTTTCCGCCCTTGCACTGTGTGCGCTGTTTGCGTGCACTTGTTGTGTGTGTGCCTACCTGCGTCTCCGCGGTACGTTGCGTCCTTGGTGGTGCATCAGCAGGAGCATGGGGACGGCCTGCAGTGCTGGATTCATGCTCGGGGAGCCGCTTTTCGTTGTCCGTGCTCGGCGTCCGTGTTACCGCTTCGGTTTGTCGTACGGTATCTCTTGGCCGTGGGAGCCGTTTGTTTGCGGCATCGTAATTTATGCGCCGGGCGGGACGTGTTTCGTCGGACGGTGTGTGTCAGTTGGGCTGCGCCGCTACGTGTACGGGCGCACTTTGATGGCGGACGGTGTTGCTGGCTTGCCGGCGGTGTTTGGCCTGCTTTTCGCATCGTAATTGGGCGGGCGTGTGGACTGCTGCGTGCCGGCGGTAACTGGTGCTTTTGCATCCGCCAGCACGGCGGTTGTGCTTCCGCCCGCCATCGTAATGGGCCCCTAAGTAATTAATGAAATTATTTTTGTGTATTGATAATTAATTTATGATTAATTAAATATTAATTGGTAATTTCTTTTATTACTTGTTACATTTTTGGTATTGAAAATTAATTGGTTGTTTTTTTTTTTTTTTTTAAACCTTTATTTATCATTTTATTGCATGAGTACATCACAATGATCATGGTATACATTCTCAAACGTCTAGTATATATTATAGTTGCGTTACCTGCTTTGTCACACTGACATGCTAATTCAAAGTGTAAATATCATTAAGAATGGTTAGCATATAACAGCCATCATGGGGATCATTCATCAGTACATGGTGGTCCAATTATACAATGCATCCGTATGCTGTACACAGACAGCGGTCAGATTTCGGTATATTGTATATGTGCGTTTCAAATATGGCGGCCATCTGTCGTATCTGACAAGTAGTCTTGGCTGGACAGTGTCTAGGGCTTGTAGACCTTCATCCCACCCCAGTTGGCACTATGCCTTGTTCGAGTTGTGAGGCTGCATTGTCGTGCCGTGATGCGAGGTGTGTTTTCAGCGGCCCCCAAATGTCTCTGGGTCTGGAGGATGCGGGAACAGTCGCGGAGTAGTGGTCGCTGTGTGTGTTACAGGTGACCATGCTTTTCAGCCATCCCTGCACCGAAGGTGCTGTCTTCCGGCCCCAGTGGATTGCAACCTCCCTCTTGGCCAGCAATAAACTAAGAGCTGCGAATTTCCGGACTTTTTTGGGGAAGTTTACCATGTATCCCATTAGTGCAATCTCAGGGACTGGATCAAGTGGTATGTGTATAATGTCGCCTAACTCTTTATGCACTTCTTTCCAGTACGGCAGCAGCCGCGGGCAAGTCCACGACAGATGCGCAAAGTCAGCATGTGGATATCCACACTTGCGGCAGCTGTGGGGACGAGACGGGTCTATCCTGTGTACGTTGGCTGGGGTGACGTAGGCCCTGCGGAGAAACTTAAAGTGGAGCAACTTGTGCCTGCTGTTTAGAGAGATGTCTTTAGTGAGTGCGCAGCATGCGGCCCATTGGTCGTCTGTGATCTGGCCTCCCAGGTCTCCCTCCCAATCACTGCGTATTTTTCCGTCGTCGATCGGGACAAGTTTCATGCATGCTTTGTACAGCTTGGAAATGAGGTGGGACCCTTGTGTGCTTTCAATGACTAGCGAGAGGGGGCCAAAGGAGTCCGGCTCCATGGGGAAACTGGGTATTGTGGCACGCAGCGTCGATATAAGACGTCTAATCACGAATCGGTCCATGAATGTAGCGTCGGGGAAGCGGGCGTCATCATTCCCCAGACATGCATGGCCATCCGGGAACAGATCCCCAGCTTTCGTCAGTGCGAATTTGGTTAAGGTGCGTTGCACTAGTGTCTCGCCCGTTAGTGGTAGCCAACGCGCATTGGGGAGTGGAAGAGCCGTAGAGTACATAAAGGCAGTGCCTGTGATTCGCCTAAGCTTATCCCAAGCCCAGCTTGTTGTAGAGACTGTTTGGATGTCGTTGGGATCTCTGGGGAAGCCTTTGGGGAGGACTGTAGACAAGAGTCCAGGTAGGACGAGGTCCGCCTCCGGGCGGATGTATGGGATCCTGGCTTCGGGGTGATACCAGGCATAGGCGTAGCTGCATTGGGCTGCTAAATAATACATGTGGAGATCAGGTACTCCGAAGCCACCGCGGTCATAGGGGAGGGTAAGAACCTGCCATCGAACTCGGGCACGCGCATCACCCCACACCAAGCGTATCAAATGTGAGCGGAGAGTCGCAAAGAAACTGTTGGGGAGAGGGATGGGGATATTGTTGAAGAGGTATAGGAACTTAGGAGAACAACCATCTTAATTATGGCCACCCTTCCCCTATTGATAGTGGTAACTTTAGCCATTTATCTATTTGTGTTTCCAAGGCAGTAATCGCTTGTCCATAGTTGAGGCGAACTATCATCTCCGCATCCAAATGGATGTGTATGCCCAAGTATTTAACGGAGTCTGTACACCACTCTAGTGGGAACTCTAGCTCCCAGCGGGTAGTGCTGCGAGTCAGGGGGAATATGACAGACTTGTGCCAATTGATGGATAGACCAGAATACTGGCCAAATCGAAGTATCTCGCGTATGAGGGGGTCTAAGTTGACCCGCGGCTCGCGGACATACAAAATAGTATCGTCGGCGTATAATGAAACGAGGAGGGGGCCTGTATTAAATTGCAATCCTCTCTGTAGGTGTTTCTCTTGAAAATGCCTGATCAGTGGATCCATGGCGAGGATGAAAAGTAAGGGTGATAGTGGGCATCCCTGCCTGGTGCCCCGTGTCAGCGAGAAGGGGTTAGAGAGTATACCATTCAATCGAAGGTGAGCAGTCGGGTGGCGGTAAAGAAGCGCCGTGGTGGCCATGAAGCCCATCGGCATGCCCATGCGACGCATGATTGACATGAAAAGGGCCACTCCAGTGAATCAAAAGCCTTTTCCGTGTCAAGCAGAATCGCGGCAGCTGGCGTATCCGGGCTGATCCTGTGTAGTACTGAGAAAAGGGTCCTGAGATTTAATGAAGTTGAGCGGTTAGGAACAAAACCGGATTGCGCAGGGGATATGATAAATTCAAGTAATTGAGAGAGACGCCCAGCAACGATTTTGGCAAGGATTTTGTAATCTAAGTTTAATAAAGATAAAGGCCTGTATGAGCTACAGAGTAGTGGATCTTTACCCGGCTTCGGTAGGAGGATAATGACGGCTTCCCGAAATGTGGGCGGTAACACCTGTCTTTCTAAGGCCTCTGCGTACACTTCAATGAGCTGCGGGGCTAGCAAATCCTTGAATGCCTTGTAGAAGTCGCCCGAGAACCCGTCCAGCCCTGGGGCCGAAGAGGATCGGAGGGAATCAATGGCCCCCAATACGTCGTTCACGGATATGGGTTCAGCCAGGAAGTCCTGCATATCTTTCTCAAGATATACCAACGCTACCTCAGACAAGTAGGATTCCAGGGCGGTATAATCTGTCCCAAGTCTGGAAGTGTACAGCGTTTTGTAGTACATCAGGAATTCATCCCTGATCTCAGCAGTGCCCGAGAGCGATCGGCCTGTTGACGTTCGGAGCTCGGTAACATAGGCTTTACTGTACGGGGGTCTGAGCAGTTGCGCCAAAACCCTCCCGGTCTCTCTCCCTCCCCATATTGTTTTGCCGTGTGGTACTTGCCCATGTATAGAATCTCATGGTCGGCGGCCTCCCTGTACTCTGCAAGCAGGCCCAGCCGTGCCCGTTCAGTTTCGGGGCTATTTGCCTGAGCCAAATTGGTGTCCAAATTAGCGAGTCTGCGCTCCAATCCCGCCATTGTGGCCCGCAGAGCACGTAGCACCCCAGCCTGCTTTGAGATACACACCCCCGTATGCACGCCTTGAACCCCTCCCAGAGAACAGCCCTGGTGTCGACCGTGCCAGTGTTTATAATAAAATAGTCTTCGATCGCCTCGCGGATCTCGTGCTGAAACAGGTCATCCGCCAGCGCGCGGCAGAGAAGCGCCATTGCCTCTCGAATCCTTCTGGGCGAGGCACCTTAAGCGCTAGCACTATCGGGGAATGATCTGAATATGTACGCGGGAGGGTCTGAGTCTCATGGTACCAGCCGATGACGCCTGGGGATAGTAGCCAATAATCAATTCTGGTTTAGGTGTTGTGGTAACCTGTGTAATGAGTGTATGCTGAGAGGGTTGGGTTGCGCGAGCGCCAGACATCCAGCAGGGACAGCTGATCGCATAAGGACTGCAGCGCGCGCCGCGCGTGGGGTTTAGAGTCCGCAGCAGTGGATGTGCTGTCCAGTGATAGGTCGGGTACAATGTTGAAGTCTCCCCCCAGTACAATGGCCATCTGGCCCAGCTTCAAAAGTTGAGCCAGCAGAGAATGGTAAAAATCAGGGAGTCAGTGTTTGGACCATAGACGCTTACCAAGCCTACCGTCTGTCCCAGTAATGCCCCGACAACGATGGTGTACCTGCCGTCTCTGTCGTGTATAATCGTGCGCGGGCTGAAGGGGACCCTCTTGTGTATCAGGACTGCTGTGCCCCTGGCGTAATTGCTGTAGTTGGTGAAATATCTGTGGGCACCCCAACTGGCTGCGAAACGCGAGGGGGTCGAAGCGGGCAAATGGGTTTCTTGCAGGAAGGCAATGTCAATATTATGACGCAGGATATAATGCAGGACATGGCGTTTTTTGCGATTGTCATTGAGGCCACGGACATTCCATGACAGTAACGACAGGTCTGAGGGCCCACTAACATTACCTATGGTGGCCATGGAGGAGTAAAAGTGAGAACATACAAAGCAGTGTGCAACTTTTCAATAGGAATCGAGACAATGATCAAACATGTGAGCAACCAAGCAAATCTCATCAGTAGCAATCGCCCCCCCCCCGCCCCCCACCCAACCTTACTACCCAACCTTACTACCCAACCTGTAAGACAAAACTATCATTAGCAAATAGGCAAGGAGTGCCAATCGTAAAAACAACTAGGGTCTGAATAACCCAACAAAGGCACTTCAAATAACGAAAAGGACAATATCTGGTATACACCAACGGGGGAGGCAACGCCCCATCGGCACACCAGCAGTATGGAACAATGCAGGTACAAGGAATCATCCCAAAATTACTTAGTGCAATAGGCAGGATAGCAAAGGGCGGATCCCGGGGTCAGTCAGCCATGCCCAGACCCAGAGAACAGTTCCACGCTGGCCTCCGATCCATTCTGCGACAAGGAGCGCCCAGCGCCATCAGCGATCGACTTAGTGTTGTTTTTGTACGTGCGACAAAAGTCCAAGACCTCCGTGGGATTGTCAAAGATGCGGGCTTTACCGTTGATCTCCACGCGCAGTCTAGCCGGGTACAGCATGCCATATCGCAGGCCCAGATTCCTCAGTGTCGCTTTGCGCCAGTGAACTTGCGGCGGGCCTCCTGGACCATGATGGTGAAATCTGGATATAGGGACAGCCTGGAGCCCTGCCAGGTGGCATCTCCTTGTTCACGGGCTAGGCGCAGCGCAGTGTCTCGGTCTCTAAAGTTCATGATTCGGGCGATGATGGGCCGAGGAGGACAGCCGGGGTTAGGTCGGGGCCCAGGGAGCGATGAGCGCGCTCCACCACAAAGCCGGGAGTGAAGGCTGCCCTCCCAAACATGTCGGCCAGTAGGGACTCGACGAAGGTGTCCATTCGACCTGTGGCAGTGGACTCAGGCACCCCAAGAATGCGCAAATTATTTCGTCTACTGCGCGCCTCTAAATCTTCGTTCTTCAGCGCTACGTCTTTCAGGACGCGTTCAACCCTCTCCAACCTCTTGAGTGACTGCGCTGTGCCGTCTTCGATATCAGAGATGCGAGCCTCTGCGACGTCAAGCCGCCGGTCATGCGCCTGGAGCTGGACACCGAGGTCAGCAAGGTTCTTGTCCAGGGCATCAAACCTGCCACCCAAGGCCTTGAATCCCGCCCTCATCTCTTGAAGCAGCGATCCATCCTGTCCCGTGGATCCTCCAGGAGGCGGCACATCCTGTCCGCCCTCCGCCATTATGGGAGCTCGTCTCCGATGCCGTTTCTGTTAGTTTCTCAAACGGGAGGGTCCTTTGCTTCGGGTCTTTGCGGCCCATGCCGCTGGAAGATTCGGGAGACAGAAGGCCAGGATGCGCAACAAGTGAGGATCGATGACGAAGGTTAGTGAGCAGGTCCTTATCCGTCGAGGCATCCGCAAGATGGGCCTGCCAGAGGCCTGGAGTCGTTTCGGAGGGAGGGCAGTGTAGGCTCAGCTTGGGAGAGAGGTCGGCGACTGCAGGTGGAGGGGCAACACACAATCGCCACGCACGTCGTCGCAGTTTACTCAAACTGGGTGCTGGTGCAGGCTCCGTGGACGCCGACACAGAGGCCAGGCCAGAGGCAGGAGCTGCGTAGTGTAGTGTGGCTCAGCGTCGCATCGCCCAAGGCCCGGTCTTCAATGGTGGGTAGGATCTGGAAGGGCCATCCGGTGTGCACCCCAGAGCCGCAATGGACGCAGGCGAGTTCCCAGCAGCTGCGCAGCGACAGGGATCACCAATGCCGCCAAGGAGACCGCAGCAGGCAGTAGGGAGGCAACCAGGCACGGGAGAGGCCAACCCCAGTTAATCACGGCAGGCCCAACCCGGCAGGCAACTCCCGCAGTGGGGCCCGAATGAGACCCGCACCGCGCAGGAGCGCCCCTGCAACCGGCCGGCGTGCGATCTAACGGACCGCCGCCCAAGCCAGCAGCGGATTTTCACGGGCCTGGGTTGGGGGTGGGGGGGGAAGGATTTAGCCTCACCTCGGCTCAGCCCCGGAGAGGATGGTGGTTCCCAGGGAGGATCCCAGTGGCGCCAAGCACATCTTCCATGTAATTTTTACAGGTGCATCAGGCTCGCATCACCTGGATGTCTTGCTCCCTCCCTCTCTCCATTTTCGGCAGCCCACAACTGTCAGTCTGCACCGCCGCCATTTTCAGCAACCGGGCTCGCTGCCTCCCGGGTCCGGACCTCCGCAATTCGGGCCGCGATCGTTAAATCAGCGGGATCGCCGGGATCGCAATGGGCTTCCCGATCCGGCGGCGCCGAATTCCCCGCAGTTTGAGCATTTTACTGGGGGATAGCTGTCATGCTGCTGGTGAAGCCGGAGGAGCTTCAATGCCGCGCGGCCATTTTGGTCCACGGCTTGGCCACGCCCCAAAATTAATTGGTTGTTAATTATTAATAGGTAATTAATTTTTTATAAATAATATTTATTGGTATTTATAATTAATTAATTATTACATATTTTGTAATTGGTAATTAATTTAAATTAATTTTTTATTGGTTATGATAATTTATTTTTATTTAAATATTAAATCATTACTTTCCCTACTGTTGCACTCACTGGAGTGGGAATAGTAATTTTTACCCTCCCGCTATCCAATGCTTTCCCTACTGTTGCACTCTCTGCAGTGGGAAAATTAATTTTTACCCCTACGCTATCCAACGCTTTCCCTACTGTTGCACTCACTGGAGTGGGAATAGTAATTTTTACCCCTACGCTATCCAATGCTTTCCCTACTGTTGCACTTACTGGAGTGGGAATAGTAATTTTTACCCTCCCGCTATCCAACGCTTTCCCTTCTGTTGCACTCACTGGAGTGGGAATAGTAATTTTTACCCTCCCGCTATCCAACGCTTTCCCTACTGTTGCACTCACCGGAGTGGGAATAGTAATTTTTACCCTCCCGCTATCCAACGCTTTCCCTACTGTTGCACTCTCTGGAGTGGGAAAAGTAATTTTTACCCCTACGCTATCCAACACTTTCCCTACTGTTGCACTCACTGGAGTGGGAATAGTAATTTTTACCCCTCCGCTATCCAACGCTTTCCTTACAGTTGCACTCTCTGGAGTGGGAATAGTAATTTTTACCCCTACGCTATCCAACGCTTTCCCTACTGTTGCACTCACTGGAGTGGAAATAGTAATTTTTACCCCTACGCTATCCAACGCTTTCCTTACTGTTGCACTCTCTGGAGTGATAATAGTAAATTTTACCCTCCCGCTATCCTACGCTAAAAATATTGAATATTTTTTATTTATATTAAGTTAACATATATATGTATCAAAAAATAAAAATGCATGTTTATTTTTTTATAACTTACATTAATTATTTATTAATTTTAAGGTTATTTAAGTATTTTTAAGTATGTTTTAGTTAATTATATTTATTATTTCCTTAATTTTACATTACTTTTAAGACATTTAAAAAATTCGATATTTTAACAAACTATATTATTTACAACTATATTTTGGATTCGATATTTTTGTACTTACCTGTTTGTAGATAGGAATTCGATATTTTGGCATTCTATATTTTATCCACGATATTTTGGCAGGTCGATATTTTGGCATTCTATATTCTGTCAGTGATCCTTTAAAAAGAGCCCGGGAATGGGGTAAATGCTTCACAAACCCTCTGAGCTCTCTGGCAGGTCTGCTGTTTTCCAAATGTGTGTCTCACTAATGTGTATAGCTCCTTCACTTCCCCCTTGCTCCTGTAGTCAGGTTCACACTGGGCTTTTCCATGTGATCCCTGCTGGGCTTGTGGTTTCTGCCTAGTCTCTGTCTCTGCTTATCTGGGTTGACTGGTGTCCTTCCTCTTGGTTCATGAAGTTTGGGTACGGCTGTCCTTGAATCTTGTTTGGGCAGTGTTCTGTGGTTGTCCTGGTGACCCAGCATTTTCAAGATGTCGGCTACTCATTCCATTTTACTGCACTGAGTGGCGAGTTCTGCTGCACTTGTGTGTTCCTGTTAGGAATGCTCCACAGCCCGGCATTATAAAACCACCATAAAAGACTCCCTGGTGGCAGTTGTTTACTTTGTGTTTGGGGCCTACCTACAGATGAATGGAGATGGATGTGGAATCAGTGGAGATGCTGGAACTCTCGTGGTGGGTGAGCAATCTCTCATTCGAGTTGTCATGACAATATGTAGGCACCTAGGAAGTTGCTTTCCTAGATGCGCTGGTTTCACAGATGCGTCCTCTATGTCGGAAGCCTCACTGGAACTCAGTGTTTTTTTGGGAAGTATTACAGTACTAATTTATTTGTGAACCTGTCCTAATGGAATATAGTTATGCTGTGCATCCTTTCAGACATCTTGCTACCAATGTATTCAGTTAACTTCTATCGCACTCCAACCCTCCGACGCACCGCAGTACTAAGGCACTCAGCGCCCACAGTTGGAGCGACCTTTTGCTATTCAAGGTAGTCCCAGGTGACACTTAAGCCAGTTAGGACGAGATGTATCGGCCAGTATTCTAAATTTTTTACAATTACTCTAACCCTATGCAGGAGCAAGAAGTATTATCTGGTGTGCGCATTGTGCAAGAGGTATTGACTTCTCATTTTTCAGTAGTAGTTGCAGAATTTGCTTGGGAGTACTGTGCCCTCTGCAGAAGTTCAACAGTAGTGGGTGCTGGGGATATAAAAGTTCTCTTTTTTGGTCTGTTCTCCTTAGTTATATTTTATGTTTTATAACATATACTGTGCTTTAAAGTGTGTTTCTTTTTCACAGAAATCAATATCATTAAATTATAATTTTCCATAGAGGAGTGATCAGATTACAATTACATGAAGGCATGTCTTCTATTTCCTATTTGCCTCCTATTTGCTTCCCCTCCCCTTTTCCCCCAGGATTTTCCTTATACTTCCTGTCTTGAGGAGAGAAAGTACGTGGAGAATTGGAAAGCATAGAGGTTTTCAGTCATGTGGTCCCACAAACCATACTGTGGCAGTTCCTCATTGCACTCCCTAGTGGTGCTTTTATGTTCTGACTCCTCTCCTAGGTTGTGATGGAGATGATGTGGTGGCGCCTGTTCTCTTATGGCCTTGTAAATTTTGCTCTTGCCTTCTTGCTTTTTACCTGACTCTGTTGGTTGGGGGTAACTGTTGGCCAGTATACCTGGATGGCCAACTCTTAGGGGTCGATTCCGATTCGGGCCGGAAAAAGCACCGACCGACTCGGAGCCGGAAATTATACCGACCGACACGTACCTGTGGCGCCCAACACGCCAAGTACGATGCAAGGCGTGCAAAATCCGACCGACACGTACCGAACCCAAGCCGAACGACCAAGCCGCACGGAAAACAGCAATCCGGTCGGAAAAACACGCGAATCCAACCGACCGACACGCACCCGGAACAAATCCGACCGAAACGTACACGCGAACTCCAAACCGCAAACTACGATGCAAGGCGCGAAAACCACGAGCGAGTCGGACGGAGGACAAGCCGTACGACCGACACGCATACAAAACCGAGCCGAAGCAACACCAAACACCGCGACCGACGCGTAGGCAGCATAGAAAACTGCACAAACACAGCGTGAACGAAACGGAGAACACCGTACGAGACAAATGCAGGGTCCGACTCGGTCACAAGAACGTTTCCAACATGCACAGACAGTACAAAGGAAAAATCACACAAAAAAGGCCAAACAAGCAATTACAAAGCCAATAAATACTGGGGGGGGTGGGGACAGAGAACAAAGACACACCCACAACTCCACCCATATAAAGGACACAAATCACAACCATGATCCTTTGCAAATGCCATTCCACTGCCAGCACCCAACAGACAGCAACCACACACCCACAGCTCATCCCTCACACAAGCCACACACCATCAGCACACCAACAAATACCTACCTCACATACACCCAGCAAAACACACACTAACACACCCTCACCTGCACACCAACACACACATCACTCACCATCACCACCCATCACCATGCACCCCAAGAAGAATCACAAGTTCCTAGATTGTGAATTGGAAGTCATGGTAGACGAGATCCTCAGGGTAGAGCCACAGCTGTTTGGCACACTGGTCCAACAGACCCCCATCTCACAGAAAACCAAGATGTGGGAGAGGATCATCAACAGGGTGAACGCACAAGCACCATGTCTGCGCACAAAGACCGACATCCAGAACAGGTGGTATGACGTGCGCAGGAGGGTACGGGACCTGCTCAAGAAAGAATACATCATCAGCCAATACACCGGCAGTGGCCCTCCTGCCAAGCCAATATACCTCAGGCCCTGGGAGGAGAAGGTGCGGGCCATCCTTCCGCCAGTGAGCGTATATGGACTAGAGAACATCCCAGAGCCTGGTGAGTACACAACAAATGTACACAATATTCTGCCACAAAACACACACACATCACTGTCAAGGGGAGAGTCAAACCATGCACTCATAGCAATTACACAGCAACCAGAACAGAATCATCCCAAAATGTGTATGTCAGTCAGATAAACACAACACATGCCATCAAAAAAGTTACATCCAACTGTGCCATCACATGTACAAACACAACTACAACTACAGCTAGGCAGTGGCACAAATAGAACTAACAAACACATCCAGACATGTAGCCACCACAACAACACCAACACACAGTGAAGACCACTCAAAGGAAGGAATTCTGTGTATGCTGGCCAAGTCAGTGTAGCCAATAGCATCATGGGAGTCGCAGTCACACATATTGCCCCCCCCACAACTGTCCCATCAACACCACCATGAACCATGCGCACATCACAGGGAGTGGAGAAGGACTCACAAGATGGCTGACACTGGCAACTGCTGTGGGGAGCACAAGGCCCTGCTGGCAACTGTGCACCAACAAACAGCAGGACACCACTGACTGACATCCTGAGAGACAACTTCCACTCCCTGCAATGCAAGCACGTTCCATGGTGGGATATCTGGCTGGCTGGGTGGGAAGGAGGACTTGCAGCACTGACCATAGTCACAAGCACCTCCCCTCACACCCCCTCAACACAAACTCCACAGAACCCACCTGGTAGAATGCAATGCCTCACATCCTAACTCAAGATCCCACAAAGAACCACCACCCTGGGTTATGTTGTGTGAAGCACAGGGACACTCTTGGGACTTTTAGCCAAACAACTGCCAGGACAACACTCCCAGCCATCCTGTCAGCACAGCCAGCCCACCCCACAGGGAAGCAGAGTCAAAGGAAGGAAGCATGGGCATGCTGGGAAGGGGGTGGAGGCAATAGCATGATGGGAGTGGTAGTCACAGACATTGCTCAGCCTCACAACTGGCCCATCAACACCACCCTGAACCATGCTCACATCACAGGGAGTGGATAAGGACACACAAGATGGCTGACACTGGCTACTGCTGTGGGAGCACAAGGCCCTGCAGGCAACTGTGCACCAACAAACAGCAGGACACCACTGACTGACATCCTGAGAGACAACTTCCACTCCCTGCAATGCAAGCACGTTCCATGGTGGGATATCTGGCTGGCTGGGTGGGAAGGAGGACTTGCAGCACTGACCATAGTCACAAGCACCTCCCCTCACACCCCCCTCAACACAAACTCCACAGAACCCACCTGGTAGAATGCAATGCCTCCCATCCTAACTCAAGATCCCACAAAGAACCACCACCCTGGGTTATGTTGTGTGAAGCACAGGGACACTCTTGGGACTTTTAGCCAAACAACTGCCAGGACAACACTCCCAGCCATCCTGTCAGCACAGCCAGCCCACCCCACAGGGAAGCAGAGTCAAAAGGAAGGAAGCATGGGCATGCTGGGAAGGGGGGTGGAGGCAATAGCATGATGGGAGTGGTAGTCAGGCGCGGTCGGTGGTAGGAGTGCCGGTCGGGCGGTGACGTGGGGCGGGGAGGGGCAGGGTGGGGGGTAGTAAACTACGGATTAAGGCCTAATACAGGTAAGTAAACATTTAAATAAATACAACGAATTTCGTTGTGCGCACTGCATCGCATTTGGCGATGCAGCGCTCACAACGAAATTCGTTTTATTTATTTAAATGTTTACTTACCTGTATTAGGCCTTAATCCGTAGTTTACTACCCCCATCCAGCCCCTCCCCCGCCCCACGTCACCGCCCGACCGGCACTCCTACCACCGACCGCGCCTGGTGGTAGTCACAGACATTGCTCAGCCTCACAACTGGCACATCAACACCACCCTGAACCATGCTCACATCACAGGGAGTGGATAAGGACACACAAGATGGCTGACACTGGCTACTGCTGTGGGGAGCACAAGGCCCTGCTGGCAACTGTGCACCAACAAACAGCAGGACACCACTGACTGACATCCTGAGAGACAACTTCCACTCCCTGCAATGCAAGCACGTTCCATGGTGGGATATCTGGCTGGCTGGGTGGGAAGGAGGACTTGCAGCACTGACCATAGTCACAAGCACCTCCCCTCACACACCCCTCAACACAAACTCCACAGAACCCACCTGGTAGAATGCAATGCCTCCCATCCTAACTCAAGATCCCACAAAGAACCACCACCCTGGGTTATGTTGTGTGAAGCACAGGGACACTCTTGGGACTTTTAGCCAAACAACTGCCAGGACAACACTCCCAGCCATCCTGTCAGCACAGGCATCCCGCCCCACAGGGAAGCAGAGTCAAAAGGAAGGAAGCATGGGCATGCTGGGAAGGGGGGTGGAGGCAATAGCATGATGGGAGTCGTAGTCACAGCTCTACATCCCCCACCACATGGCCCAGCAAGCTCACACTCACGCATGCACATCCCACAGAGAGTGGAAAGGCCCATCAAAGATGTCTGACACTGTTGCTGTGTCGTGGGGAGCACAAGGCCCTGCTGGGAACTGCACACCACCAACAGCAGGACACCACTGTCAGCCATCTTGCCATTGCTCACACACCCACACATACTGAACTCCCCACAAAAGCAAGTAAGTTTGGGAATGCTGGCAAGTGGGGTGGAGGCAATAGCATGAAGGGAGTGGCAGTCACAGATATTGGTCACCCTCACAACTGGCCCATCAACACCACCCTGAACCATGCTCACATCACAGGGAGTGGAGAAGGACTCACAAGATGGCTGACACTGGCTACTGCTGTGGGGAGCACAAGGCCCTGCTGGCAACTGTGCACCAACAAACAGCAGGACACCACTGACTGACATCCTGAGAGACAACTTCCACTCCCTGCAATGCAAGCAATGTCCATGGAGGGATATCTGGCTGGCTGGGTGGGAAGGAGGACTTGCAGCACTGACCATAGTCACAAGCACCTCCCCTCACACCACCCCTCAACACAAACTCCACAGAACCCACCTGGTAGAATGCAATGCCTCACATCCTAACTCAAGATCCCACAAAGAACCACCACCCTGGGTTATGTTGTGTGAAGCACAGGGACACTCTTGGGACTTTTAGCCAAACAGCTGCCAGGACAACACTCCCAGCCATCCTGTCAGCACAGCCAGCCCACCCCACAGGGAAGCAGAGTCAAAGGAAGGAAGCATGGGCATGCTGGGAAGGGGGTGGAGGCAATAGCATGATGGGAGTGGTAGTCACAGACATTGCTCAGCCTCACAACTGGCCCATCAATACCACCCTGAACCATGCTCACATCACAGGGAGTGGATAAGGACACACAAGATGGCTGACACTGGCTACTGCTGTGGGGAGCACAAGGCCCTGCTGGCAACTGTGCACCAACAAACAGCAGGACACCACTGACTGACATCCTGAGAGACAACTTCTACTCCCTGCAATGCAAGCACGTTCCATGGAGGGATATCTGGCTGGCTGGGTGGGAAGGAGGACTTGCAGCACTGACCATAGTCACAAGCACCTCCCCTCACACCCCCCCTCAACACAAACTCCACAGAACCCACCTGGTAGAATGCAACGCCTCACATCCTAACTCAAGATCCCACAAAGAACCACCACCCTGGGTTATGTTGTGTGAAGCACAGGGACACTCTTGGGACTTTTAGCCAAACAACTGCCAGGACAACACTCCCAGCCATCCTGTCAGCACAGCCAGCCCACCCCACAGGGAAGCAGAGTCAAAAGGAAGGAAGCATGGGCATGCTGGGAAGGGGGTGGAGGCAATAGCATGATGGGAGTCGTAGTCACAGCTCTACATCCCCCACCACATGGCCCAGCAAGCTCACACTCACGCATGCACATCCCACAGAGAGTGGAAAGGCCCATCAAAGATGTCTGACACTGTTGCTGTGTCGTGGGGAGCACAAGGGCATGCTGGGAACTGCACACCAACCAACAGCAGGACACCACTGTCAGCCATCTTGCCATTGCTCACACACCCACACATACTGAACTCCCCACAAAAGCAAGTAAGTTTGGGAATGCTGGCAAGTGGGGTGGAGGCAATAGCATGATGGGAGTGGCAGTCACTGATATTGGTCACCCCCACAACTGTCCCATCAACACCACCCTGAACCATGCTCACATCACAGGGAGTGGAGAAGGACTCACAAGATGGCTGACACTGGCTACTGCTATGGGGAGCACAAGGCCCTGCTGGCAACTGTGCACCAACAAACAGCAGGACACCACTGACTGACATCCTGAGAGACAACTTCCACTCCCTGCAATGCAAGCACGTTCCATGGTGGGATATCTGGCTGGCTGGGTGGGAAGGAGGACTTGCAGCACTGACCATAGTCACAAGCACCTCCCCTCACACCCCCTCAACACAAACTCCACAGAACCCACCTGGTAGAATGCAATGCCTCACATCCTAACTCAAGATCCCACAAAGAACCACCACCCTGGGTTATGTTGTGTGAAGCACAGGGACACTCTTGGGACTTTTAGCCAAACAACTGCCAGGACAACACTCCCAGCCATCCTGTCAGCACAGCCAGCCCACCCCACAGGGAAGCAGAGTCAAAAGGAAGGAAGCATGGGCATGCTGGGAAGGGGGTGGAGGCAATAGCATGATGGGAGTAGTAGGCACAGATATTGCTCAGCCTCACAACTGGCCCATCAACACCACCCTGAACCATGCTCACATCACAGGGAGTGGATAAGGACTCACAAGATGGCTGACACTGGCTACTGCTGTGGGAGCACAAGGCCCTGCTGGCAACTGTGCACCAACAAACAGCAGGACACCACTGACTGACATCCTGAGAGACAACTTCCACTACCTGCAATGCAAGCACAGTCCATGGTGGGATAACTGACTGGCTGGGTGGGTGGGAAGGAGGGCCGGCTGTCAACCAAACACAACCAATGCAGACCATGTTCACACCCCAACAAATACATAGAAATGCCCAAATAATGCAGGACAATGTGCCACACCAATATCAACCCCTGACTGTGACGACTTAGGACAATGCAATGTACAGGCCCGCACCCAGAGGCACAGTCACAACTGTCATGTGTGTCAACCATTGATGCCTGCTTAAACATAACATACATTGTGTGTGTCTCCCAAAAACAGGTGATGATGGGGACACAGCAGCAGATGCTGAGGAGTCCCAGTCCCAGGCTCAAGAGGATGCGGAGCTCACTGGTGTCGTACAGCCTCTGCCCTCCTCGGACGAAGAAGACCAACCTGGCACATCCGGTGCAAGTCTACATACAGCACCAGCAGGACCACCAGCTGCAGCACCAGCAGGACCACCAGCTGCACCCCCTGCACCCACCCCTCCAACGACTGTCAACACAAATACCATCCCTGCCGACATGGACAGAACAAGGAGCAACACCAGCACAGGGACCCTGGACCAACCTGGGGCCATGGACACCACCACCATCACCAACCTCCAAGGTGGACCAGGGTCATCTGTGCGTGCCACTGCACGCACTGCACATGTCAGCAGGGGTGGTGGGAGGGGTGGGAGACAGAGGTCGCTGCTTGCAGAGGTTGCTGGTGTGCATGATGACCCACAACTGGTACGCATAGCTGATGCGTACCAGTCCAGCACCGGAGACCTCAGCCAGGTAGTGGGGCTCCTCAGAGACATGAAACAGAAGCAGGCTGCCCATCATGCCCGCTTGGACTCTCACATGTCCCACGTGGAGTCACACATGTCCCGCGTGGACTCACACATGTCCCGCGTGGAGTCCAAGTGGGATGCACTGCATGAGATGACGGCGGTGCACAGGGACATTTTACAATGCCTCCTCCAGATGAACAGCAACGAGTCCACACCTCCCTGTGTGCCAACAACATCTGGTGCTGCCCAAACTGCAACTGCCACAGGGAGGGAGGATGACTCTGGCGGAGAGTCCCCTGCACCGCAGCAGCCTGTACTTGAGGGCCCCCCCAAGAAGAGGGGTCGTCCGAAGAGGGGCAAGTGAGAGGCCGATGGCCAAGCGCAACTCCCAGGAAGCCTGAACCTGTTCTGGATGTTCACCTTTGTGCACAGACTGTTCACCCTGTTGACGGCAACACTACTCCCACACATTGCATGGGGAGTACAAGTTGGACCAATGTGTCAGACAACTGTGGCCCCGATACTGGGGATTCTGTGTACCAGGACTTTCAATTCACCTAGGAACTTCTGATTGCAAGATTTATGTACAGCACTACCCATCCTATGCACTATTCACACAAATGTATCACAATAAACACACTAATACACCATACTTGCCTCTGTTGTGATTCCAACGTGGGTGCTGTTATGGGGATGATGAACTGCAAAATTACACTGTGTATGCGAACTGCAACAGCAAGTACAACACAGGCATGTGAGTAAAGGCAACGTGACACATATGAGGGAGACACACCACCAGGGCTACACAACACATACACACCTAGGCCATCTGACTCATTGCCTACACTGATGTTGCCAGGGAAGACGGTGCAATGCACAGACACCACACCCATTCCCAGTTGTAGTCAAGTAGCCCACAGGTGCAGTAAGCAAATGGCAGTCAAATGTGTGACCACAGACAACGCACATCACAAAGTGAAGCACAGGTTTATTACACAGTTGCAACATGTCGTAACCACTACAGATGCAAGGTAATCCCACCTGGCAGCGGGCACACAGTCAACAACTGTAGACGGAAGGAAGTCCATGGGTGTGGCGCACATCACCTGTAGGGACACAACAGCTACCAGCCTGGAAGTGCAATCAC
Source organism: Calotriton arnoldi (assembly GCA_963921515.1). Classification (NCBI taxonomy): domain Eukaryota; kingdom Metazoa; phylum Chordata; class Amphibia; order Caudata; family Salamandridae; genus Calotriton; species Calotriton arnoldi. The sequence goes on along the minus strand of CAWUFW010000904.1, from coordinate 1,024,607 downwards.
GTCGTCGGTGGACACAGTTGACCAAACAAATCTGAAAGTACCCTGTGAAGGACAGAAATGACACACAGTCAAAAGCAATGGAGTACAGGACAGAACAGCAAAACTCATGCACAATACATGTTACAAGATACCCACCCAGAACCAAGTTAGCATGTCAACACTGTTGGGGAGTACAGCCCACCTGTAAGCACACATCGCAACACACATCCAGTCAAGTAGCCCATGGACACACTCCAACAGCACCAGAGCACCACCTACACATATCATGCCAACTCACATCATTGACATGACACCTCAGGATACTCACATTCAGCTAAAGAAGTTGGTGATGAGCTGTGTGCGGACATCACCCTCATCATCATCATCATCATCGTCACTGGCATCGTGGTCCAGGCCAGGATCCTCCACAGGTGGCGGATTTTGGTCATTGTCATCCTGGATGAGAGGCAACTCCTTCCGCACTGCCAGGTTGTGGAGCATGCAGCAGACGATGATAATCTTGCACACTTTCGCAGGGGCATATGGGAGGGACCCTCCGGTCTTGTCCAGGCAGCGGAAGCGGCTCTTCAGGAGACCAAATGTCCGCTCAATAACTCTCCTGGTCCGACCATGTGCCTCATTGTAGCGCATCTGGGCTGGTGTCACAGGGTTCCTGAGGGGTGTCAGCAACCATGGCATGTTGGGGTATCCCGAGTCACCTACGGACAGACAAGTGCACATTAGCTGACTTGGAAAAGTGGGCGGAATACTACAGATCAGATCACACACAATGGCACAAAGTCAGTACACACCGACAAGCCAGGCACGCTGGTTCTGCATCTGTGCCATCATCCTGGGGATGCGACTACTCCTCATCACAAAGGCATCGTGTGCTGAACCAGGGAAACGGGCACACACGTGTGTGATGGTCATGTCTGCAAGACACACCACCAGTGCATTGACCGAGTGGTAATGCTTGCGGTTCCTATAGGCCTGCTCCTGGGCCTGTGGTGGTACCAAAGCCACATGTGTCCCATCAATGGAGCCAATGACATGCGGCATCCTCCCCAGGGCCTAAAAGTCACTCTTCACGTCAGTGAGTCATCGCAGTCTAGGGAAATAGATGTACCGGTTCAGGAATAGCAACATTGCCGCCAAAACATCGCGGAGCACACAGCTCAACATGGTCTGTGACATCCCACCAGCAGTCGCCACAGTATGTTGGAAGGTACCGGTGGCAAAGAAGTGTAGGGCTGCCATCACCTTCACCTTGGGGGTCAGCGCTGTAGGATACGGCCGGCCAGGCTGCAAATGTGGGGCCAACTGCACTGCCAAATCCTCAATCAGCTGCCTGGTGAAGCGGTACCGTCGGATGCTGTCCCGTTCCACCATCGTTGCCAGGTCTGGGAATGGTCGATGGACAGCAGGAGCCCTGCAGTGCAGAGGAGAAGTAAGCAATATTGTCAGTCACCCCACATATGCGGCATTGAACACACTCAATATCCCAACATACATCATTATGAGGCACAACTACATGAAGTGTGCAGTTCCGTAAGGACATGTATGGTACATACATGGCCAACATCTGTCAACACGGTCCAACAAGTGGCATCAATTAGTCCCAGGTTGGCCCATTGGATATCATGAGGCCGTGTCACAGTTCCCATCTCCTGCTGCCGTGTCACAATCACACCCCACAGTGACATGTGAGGACAGATGTGCCCCAGGCACCACAGCTCAACGACAGGTACATTCCCAGGGACCCTGTATTGCCACATGGACACTGGCATTACATGGAGTATCATGTATACACCACAGCAAAACAACCATGACCCCCACAGGTAGTGGTCCCACTTGCCACGGCAGGACAGACATGGACGTCTGTGACACACACACGCACAACATCAAAGTCCATGCACACACAACGTGGATGTGGAGACTGTCTCCCATTGTGCACATGAAATCAGAGACATTGTAAACACTACATGCACACAGACGGTGGAGGACCATCACTATTGTGCCACTGGGACACCCTGGCTCAAACATACCGTCCCACATGGGGTTCACGGGGTATGTGACATGACATACACATACACCACCGTGAAATGTGACCATGGCACATGCACAGATATGAACAGTTGCACATCACAGTGGTCATGTACACGTAACACCCAGGATCCTGTCCCCATGAACACGTGCACAGCCTGGGGGTGGCTGCCCACAGGTGACACCCACATGACAACATGTACACCAACATACACACAATAGGAAATGCAGCCTTACATGCCTTATGATAAAGTTTGGACAGGCTGTCGTGATGTAGGTGTGCCCCTCACTCCCTGGGAGCTATCTGTGGCTGGCATATGTCCATCTGAGACAAGCATGCTGACATATGCCAGTCACATGTACAGTGATGCATTGAACAGCAATGGACTGATCGGTGCCCCCGGCCGGCCCATTGCATTCAATGTGTGCGGGTACGCGTTGTACCCCTGTACGCGTTGTACTGCAATGGACCGATCGGTGCCCCCGGCCGGCCCATTGCATTCAATGTGTGCGGGTACGCGTTGTACCCCTGTACGCGTTGTACTGCAATAGACCGATCGGTGCCCCCGGCCGGCCCATTGCATTCAATGTGTGCGGGTACGCGTTGTACTGCAATGGACCAATCGGTGTTAAGAACAAAACACAATCATGAACATTCTGCGCCATCTTGTCTGATGAAAGTTCCTACGTGCACATAAACTACAGTCATTCTGATTTACCACAGCCATTTTGTACTCTGTTGGTCACCTTCATTTCACCCTGTCCTCTAGCAGCCTTCTGACTCTCTGACCAAACCTGATATGTGTGCTGGGGGCTATAAACTATTTCCACGACAAACATCAACATCACCTGCTGCCTCAAACTCGTCTTTCCTCTCATCCCTGCACAAACGGGTTACAAATACCAAACAGACTCTTGCAAACATGGTTTATTGCACTACACACAGCAAGACTGGTTTTTTGCCAACAATGGGACCTGTTCTTATCAACAGAACAGACTCTTAGATCTGGCCGGTCTCACTCGTTTTTAGACCCTGAAGCAAGGTCCAGCTGCAATTAAATTGTCTGTTTTTGACCTGGGTGGGAGGAGAGTTAATGTTGGGCTTGTGTAACCATGTTGATAAAACAATGTCAGGCTTGTGTGACAACCTGCCCGGGGCGGAGACTCCAAGCTTGTAACCATGATAAAAGAAACAAATACATTGTGTAAAACTGTATAAAAGGAAGAGTCAGAAGCATTGCCAGTAGAACACCTCCCTGAAGACATCCTGGTGTCAGCAGTTGACGTGGTCTCCTCTAAGAGTAATAAACCTTTTTCTTGCCTTCCAGCTTCCAGCGCCTGCCTCGTTATTTTAGATAGTGAATCCAAAGTGGATTAAAGGTGACTTTGCGCCGGGCAGCATTGGGGATCCCAGGAGACTCGCTGCTTTTCACAAATTGGCGACCCAACGGGGGCCCATCAGAGACACGTGGGTCCAGTAGAGAGGTCCTAACGACGGAGTGAACGACTAAATGATTGGAGTGCACCTGCCTGAAAGAGACCCTCGTCTGGCTGCCAATTGACTGAACTTCACCGGTTCCGAACGGACCTCTCTCGAGTGACCTGCGGTCCTGACTGGGGCCTTACAGGAACGCCGCATTGATTGTTGGAGTAAGAGGACAACCAGGCGCTGGAAGGGGAATACGAAGAACTGTCCATACGGTCCGGGTAAGGTCGTGAGAAAACATGACTTAAATTGATTGATTGATAGAAATACTAGTATTCCTTTTGAGTTATTTGAGACATTCCCTGCTTGCAAACAACGTAGAATAGGAATATTCTCTCTTTGCAGACAGCGAAGGACAGATAGTGCAGACTTTTGTCTAACATTAATTGAGATATTAATTTTGACCGCTAAATACGTCATGCCTGTTTTCTCTAGATTGTTTGATTGTTTTGGACCGGACCGTTTGTTAGAGGTCAGTCATCCGGCACCGCCGGAAGGCACCCCTAACAAGGACATGTACGTAAAATATGGATTAGCCACCGTAGCTTATAGCAAACTATGGCATAAGTACACTAGGAAGGACCGGGTAAATCAGTGGCCACTGACGGGATCTTTCGATCCCGCTAAAATAGAAACGTTAGAATTAGCTCTCCACAAAAAGAAAGCTAGACCAGCCATGTTTGATAGTTTTGGTTTATGGCGAAAAGAAGCAGCTCAACGAAAGAAAAGAGACGAAGCTAGACAAGATAAAGAAACGCGAAAATCAGCTTACCAAGCCTGTAAAAAGTTAGAAGAAGAACTAAAAGAAAAGGAAATCGATAAAAAGGAACAGGAATCAAAAATATCAGGTCAATGCCCTGTTAGAACGCCCTTAACTCTTTACCCCGAGTTACCAGCAAAACAGGGGGTAGATGATGATTTATTGTTAGGTCCCCCAATGATATACATGCCACCCCCTTATGCCCCTACTCATCCCGTAGTACAACGCCAGGACCCCCAAAGTATAGCTGGAGATGGCACAATCGCCTCAGTCTCCACCACCTCTGCTCCCACCGAGCCACCCACACCAAATGCCTCATCAAAGGAGGCAGTAGTAGAGGTAGGAACCAAGGAAATAGGAGCGCCCAGGGTCCCGCGATTAAGTAAAAATGAGCGAGCAGGCATTGATAAAATAGTTAAAACCCTCATAGATAGGAAAGAAACAGAAGAACACGTAACAGACATATGCGACTCCTATGTTGAAAACCGCAAACAATACTTTATTGTACGTCGCTGTTACCACACCCTTACTGCATATGAAGAGAAGTACCAAAACGTAGGGCCCGAGCGATTAGTGGCTCTCTACAGGAAGGTAGACATCGGAGATGAAGGCGACAACGATGTTGCAGAACTATTTTCATCCACACTAGAAGTATTGCGTCACCTCATAGAACAAGGACAGATAGATAGGGACAGGACAACTAAGGTAGCAGGACCCCCAGTGGAAAAAACAGATAGCATGATGCCAATAAAAGAAGCTGCCCCTTACTGGGTACCTCCTCGAGGACAAGGGACTAATGACGATATAAACCATCAAGACGCTAGAGGAAGGGTGGTCTACAATTGGGTGTATCAGCCATGGGACAGACAGGACATCCTGACCTTCCGTAAATCTTTGCCGGATTTACGAAAGAACCCCACCGCCTTTTACGCCGAGCTAGGTACCGCTCTGGGATCAACAATAATGACACTTGCCGACATAGACTTGTTCTTCGGGTTATGTTTGCCAGCAGATGTGTGGAAACAGGTTAAGAAAGTAAACCATACCGAACTGTTTGGTCATACCTGGGAACAACTCGACACACTAGATAAACAACGGAACCCTGGTCAAAAACCAGTTAAAGCAATATTAGACCTCCCTGACAAAATAGTGCAGAAAGTGAAAACGCTGATCCCAGAGAAAAAGATAGACTGGTCCATAGTAACCGCATGCCGCCAGAAACCACAAGAGGACGTCTCAGAGTACTTCTCCAGATTTGAAACTGTGTTCTCTGATTACAGTGGACAAGACATGTCCACCGCAACCGGACACCACTTATTTGTGCAGAACTAGGTCAAAGGATTACTGCCAGATGTATCCCAGAAACTACAAGCCAGCGAAAGTAGTTGGGCAGCATCTAAATCGACGGCCATTCTCCAAATGGCCCAGTATTACGAGCATCAGAGAAACGAAAATGACAGGGCTACAGAAAGGAAAAAGAAGGACTTGAAGGAAAGGGTAATGATAGCACAACTCCAGGGGGCGAATACAGGAGGGGAGCAATATAGGGGAGGAAACCAGCAGAATACCCCTAGAGTACAGCCACCTAGGAACAATCCATCTACATCATATGTAGGACGCCAAGACCTAGGACAGGATCAATGTGCATTTTGCAAAAAATATGGACACTGGAAATCCCAATGCCCGGCTTTGTTAGGAGCTGCTAGGGGCAGAGGGGCGAGGGAAATAGCAAGTGGACAGAGAGGAAGAGGACGTGGGAGAGGGTACGCGAGTGAAGCAAGCGAGGAAAGGCCAGGAAGAGTGAACGCATTTGACCATCCCAGACAGAATCAGTACCAACAGACAGATTATGACAATACGTACGACTTTGCATAGGACAGCCAGGGGCAAGGGAGGGATCCAGTCGAGCTCTGCGTTGATCAGCAAGGCCCTTATGTTACCGCTGAGGTCCTGGGCACAAGGTCGCCATTTTTGGTAGACACAGGAGCAACACGTAGTGCACTATCCAAACGACTGATTCCAAGGGCACCCTTGTCAGGCTCACATGTGACCTCAATAGGATTTGACGGTACGCCCTCCACCAACCCTTTGTCCCGACCCATCCCTTTTAATCTTGACAGCAATGGCGTCGAAACGACATTCCTCCTCTCATCTAACACCCCAGACGCCATTATGGGCCTCGACCTTTTGAAACACTTCCATGCGACTATCAGATGCTCACCAGACGGAGTGCGTGTCATCCTGTATGACAACCCCCAACGCCATAGAGAGAACCCTTTTCAGCACATGTTTTCCATCTCTGAGACTGACACATCCCTACTGGACACTTTGCCATCACACTTATGGGCTAGGGCTGATTCAGACGTAGGACGAATGATGATTGACCCAGTACACGTAACAATACGACAGGACGCAACCCTACCGAAGGTACCGCAGTACAAAATATCGCCAGAGGGTGAGAAAGCACTAACAGAAATCATACACTCTTTGGTAGAGGCAGGGGTGGTAGAGGAAGTAGTGAGCAACATTTGTAACAGTCCCATACTACCGATTGTAAAGAGACAGGGAGAGGGAGATGGGAAAGCCTACCGCTTCATCATTGACCTGCGGGAGGTAAACAAAATCGTAGTACCACAATACCCAGTAGTTTCCGACATCACGACAATTTTGACTTTAATCCCCTCCACTGCCACCACCTTCACTGTGATCGACCTCAAGAACGCCTTCTTTTCCATACCTATACACGAGGACAGCCGCTATCTTTTTGGATTTACCCTAAATTCCCGTTCGTATAGATTTTGTAGAGCACCTCAGGGGTACACTGAGAGCCCAAGTATCTATAGCCAGGCGCTTAAAAGACAGTTGGACGCCATACAATTGCCAGATGGAGTGGCACTAATACAATATGTAGACGACATCCTTCTAGCAGCAGACACCATACCAATAGCCGTCACAGCCACCATCAAACTACTCCATTTCCTTGCTGAGAATGGTCACAAGGTCTCCCGAAAGAAACTGCAGTTCTGTAAATCACAAGTGACCTATTTGGGTCACCTTTTATCAAAAGAAGGGAGAAAACTCACGCCTGACAGGATCCAGACAATTCTAGACACCCCTGTCCCCAAAAATCAGAAGCAAGTCCGCTCTTTGATAGGCCTCACCTCGTTTTGCAGACAGTGGTTACCGAACTTTAGCCTCATTGTCAAACCCCTTCTCTCCCTCCTAGCTAAGGACATCCCCTCACCTCTCCCCTGGACCCCCGAATGCCAGACAGCCTTTAAAGAACTACGCAATACCCTTTGCTCAGCACCAGTCCTAGGAACCCCAGATTACTCCAAACCATTCTTCCTCTACACACACGAAAGGGAGGGATGTGCATTGTCTGTCCTAACACAATCAATTGGTCACAAACAACGCCCTTGTGCATATTTTTCTGCCACCCTCGATCCAGTAGCCAGAGCACTGCCAGCGTGCCTGCGTGCTGTGGCAGCTGCAGCGGTATCAATACGCCAGAGCGAAGGAATAGTGCTCTCCAATCCAGTCACTGTTTTAGTACCCCATGCAGTCGACACACTACTGAACCAGACCAAAACCCAACACTTGACTAGCGCCCGACTGACAGGATATGAGTTGACCCTGCTAGCACCGCACATTACCCTAAAGCGATGCACCACCCTCAATCCAGCTACACTGTTACCCCTACCTGAGAACGATTCTAACGTGGCTCCACTACACGACTGTGTGACACTAACCGATGAACAAACAAAAAGTAGAGTAGACCTCAGAGACACCGCCTTTCTAGAGCCAGATGGAGAACTATGGGTGAATGGTTCGTGCATCAAACTCCCCGACGGCACCACCTCAGCTGCATACGCTGTCACCACAGCCCGAACCATTCTAGAAACAGCCCGTATTGCCCAACGTTCCGCCCAGGCAGCAGAACTCATTGCCCTCACACGAGCATGTATTTTAGCAGCTGGCACGACAGTTAACATATACACCGACAGCCAATACGCCTTCGGGGTGGTTCACCATTTCGGGATTCTATGGAAAGAAAGAGGGTTCCTGACTTCACACGGTACACCCATCCTGCATGGAGATTTAGTCTCCGCCTTGACGGAAGCAGTCCTCCTCCCCAAAAGCTAGCAGTGATAAAATGCCAAGCACATAGGAAAGTGACAGATCTCATTGGACAGGGAAATGCGCTAGCAGACGTTACTGCCCGAGCCACAGCAGAAGACAGAACCATGACACGAATGTATGTGACCAGGTCACAAGCTGAACAATGGACTGATGCTAGGACCACTGTAAGGGACATACAGACTACAGGCACACAAGACGAATTGACCGAGTGGGAAAAGGTGGGACTAAAAGACGAGGAAAATTGCTGGAGAACTAAAGACGGAAATAAATGGCTGTTACCCAATGCCTACCTCATCCCCATATTGACCATGGCACATTTACCAGCACACATAGGCTCCACCCCCATGATTGAACTAATCACAAGAGTATGGCATAATGTCAAGATAACAGAATCTGCACAGCGCCTAGTACAACAATGTATAGTATGCCTACAACACAACCCAGGGAAAGGGACAGTAGTACCACGGGGAGGGTTTGGAGTCCCTGATCACCCCTTTGAAGTCCTTCAAATGGATTACATCCAACTAGAGAGATGCCATGGTCTAAAATATGTCCTGGTGGTTGTGTGCGCTTTTAGCAAATGGGTGGAGGCATATCCCACCCGCGACAATACTGCCATAGCCACTGCAAAAGTATTGTTGAAAGAATTCTTCCCCCGGTACGGCCTTTGCAGAATTTTATGGAGCGACAACGGCCCACACTTCGTAGCCGAAGTGATACAGAACAGACTGAAAGGGTTGGGGGTAAAACAAAAATTCCATGCCGTCTTCCACCCCCAATCAGCGGGCCTGGTAGAGAGACACAATGCAACATTGAAACTAAAGCTAGCCAAAATAGTTGCCACAACCGGGATGAAATGGCCCGACGCCCTTCCATTGGCATTGCTATCAATGCGCTCCACCCCGACCAAACACAGACTGACCCCGTATGAAGTGGTCTTCGGCAGGCCTATGAACATTTGGGCGGCACCAAGACCCACCTCCATTAACGATGTCCCGAACATATTAATGTCAGACTATCTGCATAAATTGACAAACGAGCTAACAATTATCCACCAACGGGTGCAGCAAGCCTTGCCTGACATATCCAGGGGCCCAGGACATGTGATAAAGCCTGGGGACTTCATCCTAGTTCGCAACTTCCAAAGAACGAAGAATCTGGAGCCCAGGTGGACGGGCCCCTGGCAAGTCTTGATCACCACTCGAACTGCCCTCCGAGTGGAAGGAAAAAAAATTGGCTGCACGCCCACCACTGCAAGAAAGTCCCTCCAACGCTGGCAACCTGTGAAGAGGTGGAGTTGCAAGAGGAAGTACTCGCAAAAGACCGACCAGCTCTGAGTTGCTACCCACAAGAAGACACCCTCCAACTGTCTGAATTTCCCGACCCCACGGTGCCATCCAAGGAAGGGTACAACCTAAGATCGACGAAAAGGGGGAGCTCCAACAACCAGGCCACTAACTGAGTCAGAGTCTCAGATCGGTAGCACAGCCAAACGACGCTACCAGGAAAAACACCAGACAAAAGTCTGTGGTCCTAACAGTTGGTGAGCTCCTCGAAGATGATGGAAGAAACGGAACACCTGCAAAGCCACCGCAAAGACACCAAGACTTTTGAACTGCACAGTACAAAGGCAATTGCACTTGTAGCTGCATTTCTCACCTGCCTCCTGCTAATGGTCACACTCTGGATCATTGAAGAGAATGCACCTGCATACAGAACATTGTCACCAACCATGCAACCAATCACAAAGAAAGAACACTACCTGGTATCACTACCGCCACATCTCCGAGAACGACGCAAAGAATTCTGGAATAATTCTTTCGTACAGATGCTGCACCAGCACAATCTTGCCACCAATGCCACTAACTGTTGGGTCTGTGGGCTGCTACCACATGCCACTGAACATTCCATCTCTTTCATCCCTTCACCCTTTTCTGTTCATGGATCTTGCCTTGCCTGGATGATGCTCCTACAAGAAAGTTACAAAGACAATGCCACTTCCGATGGGACAATCGCTCAGTTCTACAACGAGTTCTGGCTAAACCAAACAGGAAGAACAGCAGCTCCCTTTGCCCTCACACCTCCAATACGACATTCCCAATGAATGTCCCCTCCAAAGAACGAGTGGAAATACAAGTGTTCAATAATCCTGTCAGAGCCACATTTTCCTACCTGAAGAAAAGAACTGCTGCAACACTGACTGTGGCCCTATCTGTGGTGAACATCTCTGGCCTTGTATGCATTGAAGGCTGTGGGACTAAGAATGTGGGTCACAGCACTTGTAACATTGTAAGGACCTTGAACACTGCCAATCCTCCAGCATTTGTTGCATCACCCAATATGTACTTTGTCTGTGGAACCAAAGCCTACACCTGGCTCCCAAGAAACTGGGGGGGCACGTGGTACATCGCCTTTGTTTTGCCACCGACCTACACAGCCCCTGCAGAGCATCATCGAGAAAAGCGTTCTAAAGACACTGATCAAGCAGACTCTGCCGCATCACAGTTCGTTGACGCAGCAAAAGGGCTCGTCCCGCTATGGGGTCCGATGGCAAACAGCCGAGCCATCAGACATCTGTCTCAAGCGGTAGAAACCGCCCTGAACATCACAGCTGGCATCCTCACCAACAACACTGCAGAGCTTCAAGCGGTCCGTCTGGTGGCCCTACAAAACCGCATGGTCCTGGACGTGGTACTAGCGGATTGTGGAGGAGCATGTCGCATCATTGGTGCCAGTTGCTGCATATACATCCCTGATAATTCACCCTCTGTCTATGAAGCAATCAAACATCTCCACAGACTGTCTTCAGAAATTCATCAAGGATCAGAGACTTGGACAATTGGAAGTTGGTTTGGGGCATCTTAAAGGACTGGGGTTGGAAAATATCAATGTTTCTCTTGGTCCCAGTATTGGCAATATGTGGTTGCTGTTTGGGTATACACTGTATACCACCTTTGTGTTCTCTTTGCATAAGTGCCTTGCGCCCTAAGACTATGGACACTCAGTTAACAAAAATGAGAGTAATGTATGAACAAGAAATACAGGACATTATGGAGATCGAAATAGACTGGCAAGATGGCTAGTTATGTTCAAAGGGGCGACTGTTAAGAACAAAACACAATCATGAACATTCTGCGCCATCTTGTCTGATGAAAGTTCCTACGTGCACATAAACTACAGTCATTCTGATTTACCACAGCCATTTTGTACTCTGTTGGTCACCTTCATTTCACCCTGTCCTCTAGCAGCCTTCTGACTCTCTGACCAAACCTGATATGTGTGCTGGGGGCTATAAACTATTTCCACGACAAACATCAACATCACCTGCTGCCTCAAACTCGTCTTTCCTCTCATCCCTGCACAAACGGGTTACAAATACCAAACAGACTCTTGCAAACATGGTTTATTGCACTACACACAGCAAGACTGGTTTTTGCCAACAATGGGACCTGTTCTTATCAACAGAACGGACTCTTAGATCTGGCCGGTCTCACTCGTTTTTAGACCCTGAAGCAAGGTCCAGCTGCAATTAAATTGTCTGTTTTTGACCTGGGTGGGAGGAGAGTTAATGTTGGGCTTGTGTAACCATGTTGATAAAACAATGTCAGGCTTGTGTGACAACCTGCCCGGGGCGGAGACTCCAAGCTTGTAACCATGATAAAAGAAACAAATACATTGTATAAAACTGTATAAAAGGAAGAGTCAGAAGCATTGCCAGTAGAACACCTCCCTGAAGACATCCTGGTGTCAGCAGTTGACGTGGTCACCTCTAAGAGTAATAAACCTTTTTCTTGCCTTCCAGCTTCCAGCGCCTGCCTCGTTATTTTAGATAGTGAATCCAAAGTGGATTAAAGGTGACTTTGCGCCGGGCAGCATTGGGGATCCCAGGAGACTCGCTGCTTTTCACATCGGTGCCCCCGGCCGGCCCATTGCATTCAATGTGTGCGGGTACGCGTTGTACCCCTGTACGCGTTGAACAGCAATGGACAGATCGGTGCCCCCGGCCGGCCCATTGCATTCAATGTGTGCGGGTACGCGTTGTACCCTGTACGCGTTGTACTGCAATGGACCGATCGGTGCCCCCGGCCGGCCCATTGCATTAAATGTGTGAGGGTACGCGTTGTACCCCTGTACGCGTTGTACTGCAATGGACCGATCAGTGCCCCGGCCGGCCCATTGCATTCAATGTGTCGCGGTACGCGTTGTACCCCTGTACGCGTTGAACAGCAATGGACCGATCGGTGCCCCGGCCGGCCCATTGCATTCAATGTGTGCGGGTATGCGTTGTACCCCTGTATGCGTTGTACCGCAATGGACCGATCGGTGCCCCGGCCGGCCCATTGCATTCAATGTGTCGCGGTGCAGCGTTGTACCCCTGTACACGTTGAACAGCAATGGACCGATCGGTGCCCCGGCCGGCCCATTGCATTCAATGTGTCGGGTACGCGTTGTACCCCTGTACGTGTTGTACTGCAATGGACCGATCGGTGCCCCGGCCGGCCCATTGCATTCAATGTGTGCGGGTCCGCGTTGTACCCCTGTACGCGTTGTACTGCAATGGACCGATCGGTGCCCCGGCCGGCCCATTGCATTCAATGTGTCGCGGGTACACGTTGTACCCCTGTACGCGTTGAACAGCAATGCACCGATCGGTGCCCCCGGCCGGCCCATTGCATTCAATGTGTGCGGGTACGCGTTGTACCCCTGTACGCGTTGTACCGCAATGGACCGATCGGTGCCCCGGCCGGCCCATTGCATTCAATGTGTGCGGTACGCGTTGTACCCCTGTACGTGTTGAACAGCAATGGACCGATCGGTGCCCCGGCCGGCCCATTGCATTCAATGTGTGCGGGTACGCGTTGTACCCCTGTACGCATTGTACCGCAATGGACCGATCGGTGCGCACCCATTGACAATGGCCTTGCCTGGCAACGGACGCGTTTTCGAATTTCGAACGAGTCGGTTGCTGGAAATTCAGTTGGTCACCCACAACAATGTTGCAAAATCATGTATGTCATGAAGTTGAAGATTTGAAGGATGCTGTGGGCGTGTATTGGTGCTGCTATTCCATGGATTGGCCAGATTCAGAAGATGCAAACGACTTGGACCTATCACTTTGGACACAAGGGACAGTATCTGCCTCTCCAGCACATATATATTGCTGGCTGTTCCCCTGAGAGCTCACTTGCCTGCACTACATGCTCCAGGACGACATCTGCCACTGCACTGCTGCTGTCTCTGCCCCTCTGGACCCTGCAATGGCACGTACTGTGGAGAGAGCCCCAGCCTTCAGCCTTGAGGAGAACCAGGCCCTGCTGGACAGCCTACTTCCACAGTACAGCAAGCTGTATGGGACACCAGGGGAGCAGGTGAGTGTTCTGTGCACTGCCTTTCTGAATGTGCATATTGTCTGACTAGCAAGGCTGAAAGTCTGCACGCCACTGGCTAGCAGGCTCACTGAGTAGTTGTCACCCCCCATAGTGTGTAGTGACATGCACAGGACAGGTATGGTGCAGTGACAGTGCATTTGAACAAGGTTTTACTTCCCATGCAATGATACCATGTAGTGACGTCTGGCAAACTGTCCATGGGCAGCTTTGCACTGCCTGTGTACATCATGTGTCCCTGTGATTGAGACATGTATATACAACTGTGTCATGCATGGATATGTTGCATGTGTAGTAATGGCCTTTTCACTTTGTCATCCTGACAGGTTAATGCCCATCGGAAGCAGGAGATCTGGAAGGATATCGTCCGGGCTGTCCGGTCCGTGGGGGTCTACAAGCGCCGGATCCGCAACTGCCAGAAGAGGTGGCAGGACCTTCGGGGCTGGACCCGGAGGATTGCACGGGTCCAGCTGAAGCTGTCGCCTCCTCGCAGGAGGGGTGGAACACGGACCCTGACCCCCCACATGCTCCAGATCCTGGCGGTGGTGTTTCCAGACCTGGATGGGCAGCTGAAGGCCAGACAGCAGCAAGGAGGGGGTGAGTCAAAGACTGCACTGTGAACTCTGTATTTCATGCTTTGTGCCCTCCTCTGGCCTGGTTCAACTGCCACAGTGCAGCAGTCATGTTGTCCAGGAGCCATGTCCCTCTATTGTGCACTGCCCACTGCTCATCTGATACCCAGGTGTGGCCCTTACATTCAGGGAATTGTGTCACTTGGGACTGTGTCCTTGCAGTTTGCTTCACTAAAGGTGGGGGACAGCATCTGTTTCCCTAACTCTGTTGTGGGCATCATGGGTGGGTCCATTGTTCACACAACGCCTGTGTTCGGACATGTAATCTGCGTGTTGCTTTGATATGCGGTCCACTTGCTGAGCTGAGCCACCACATGTGCCTGGGGTATGTGGCACACGCCCATGCAGCGGGTGGGAACAATGTTTGGGCCCCAGGAGTGTGCAGATTACGTGTGTCACACATACATAGCCAGCTATCCACTGTCCAGGGCTCATCCCTCATTCATGTGGGGCAGGACAGTCATGCCTACTCCAGGCCATGCAATGCACTCTGTACTCCCACTCCCGTGTATCAGCTGACACATTGTGCGCAGTGATTTGACCCCTCAGGTGTCTGCCTCTGTGTCAGTGTGCTGTGGATTAGTTGCCAGGACTGCTGGGGTGTTTCTTGGTAGGAGCTCAGCATGCCCCTGGAGATGTGACCATAGGAGACGATACTTGTGTGTCACATAGGTGTTTGATCAGCTGCCCGTGCAGACTGGGGTATGCAAATGTGAAGTTCAGGCAGCTGTTCCCCATTCACAGCAGATTGTGAGGGGCTCAGGTTCAGAGGGTAGTGTCACAGGTCTCCCATATGTCCAATAGGTATGACCTGGAGAGATGAGGGTTAAGATGATGTGTTGTGGGGGGATGTACATGTGCACTTGTGCAGCTCCAGGACTTGCATTCCCCATGACCTACTATTGTGACACAGTGCAGAGTGTTGTTGTCTGGCTGCCAAGTCATACATCACTGAGACACTGATGTATGACTTAGCAGTCATGCCTCCGCCATGGCATGTGTCTACTTATTGGTGATCCTGCAGGGGAGTGACATGTGCTACATGCACACCATTGTGGCGATGGCTATCAGGACATGGGTGCATCATGGTGTCTGTCGCTGGTATGCATCACATGCATTTCCTATTTGACTCTGGGCATCCCTTTCACCCGGAAACCTGTACTGACTCAGTGGCAAGAGCTGTGATGTGTGCATGTCCACATGCCACACCGTGTCCTCTGCACTGTCCAACTACTGTGTAGTTGGTGCATGTGTCCACACTGGGGTGTTGCAATCCAACAGACACCAGACAGATGGGTGCAAGGCCATGTGGGATGTGAGTGCCATGGTTGGCATCAGACTGACAATTGGCTGCTCCTGTTCAGTTAGGGCACTTTTAGCAATGTACAACTAATGATGCCAGGGCTTGCTCTGTAATGTGCTGTGCTCACAGTGGTGTGTGCGCTTGGTGCAGGTGACTGATGTCTGTCTGTTTCCCCATTGTTTGCAGATACATCCACGGCCACGGAAGGGGACAGCTCCATGGACCAGGAGGAGCCGGAGAGCCAGACTGGGTCAGCAGCCGAGGAGTGGTCGGAGGGACCCAGTGGCACGGCGGGCGAGGGGAGCCACACCGAGGAGTCCTCAGCACCATCCACCTCAGCTGAGGACCAGAGCATCTCGGAGGATGACTCCCTTATGGAGGCGGGTGTCAGCAGCCACCACACCCCAGCTAGTGTTGCTGTCCCCGCCACCACCAGCACCACCACCGCCCTCCCATCGGCTCCCATTCCCCAGGTCCGTGGAGGCTCCCATGTTCGGGAGCGTGTCTCCTTTGGGCCAGGCACCGCACCCCCTGCCCCTGTGTCCCCTGCTGCCCTGAGTGAGGAGTCTGTGTACCTCCTTCGCCAGCTCCATGTAGGGCAGACAGCCATGCTGAGTGTCCTCCATGCGCACACCGCTCTGTTGACTCAGCTGGTGTCATTCATGGAGGGCATCTCATCGGGCATGTCTGACCTACAGAGGGGCAATAGGTCCATGGACTCCTCCCTGACGGCAGCAGTGTCCCTCCTCAGACAGTCCCTCACCCCTCCTGCCTCTGCTCCATCCACACTCCCCAGCACCTTACCCATCCCAAGCACACACACACAGGCACAGGCACACACCAGCACACACACATCCAGCACACAGACACACACGCCACAAACAAAACGCACACGCACGCACAGTCAGGGGACTGAAACCAGACTCACAGGGGATGGGGCCCTGGTACACACACACGCATCCACGAGCACTGCGCAGTCCTCAGTTGCCTCTCCCTCCAAAACACCCTCCCTTGCCTCACCTGCAACCCCAAAGACCCAGCGCCTCTTCCTCAGTGACCTCGGCCTCTTCCCCTCCGATCCAGCTGCTCCAGCATCCAGGGGGAAGAGGAAGCCCACCCACACGGAGCAGAGTGCCCCTCGCCCCCGGACACCCTCCCCAGGCGCAGACAGACTGAGGCCCCCACCTGCAAGTCCCCCGGAGTCGTAAGAGCAAGACCCCGCCGCCGCCCTGCAGCTCAGGCACCAGGTCTCCTTCCTCCATCCCTCAGGCCCCCACTCCACAGGTGCCCCACCACACCCTGCCCCAGGTTCCCCCACCCACAGATATACCATCCCCAAGAGGATCCGGCCTTCTCCCCCTGGCACTTGCTCTCCCGGCACCACACCCCCCGCTGCGCTTGTCTGTGCCACTGATGTGGTGAGGGTGTCCTCCCCCTCTGTCCAGCCCACCTTGCCTGTTCCCCATTCTCCTCCCCTGGTGGTAGGCACCGCAGTGGAGTCCACTACCACCCTGTCTGACTTGGGCACTGCAGTGGCGGACCTGTCCACTCCATCTGCAGGGTCCACTGCAGTCGTGCCGGAACCCACAACATCTGAGTCATGCCCCCCAGTTGTGCCGGCACACACCATGTCAGACACCTCCACTGCAGTTGTCAGTGGCTCTCCAGCACCCACCACCCCTTCCCTGCTTCCTCCTGGTGAGCCCTGATCCTGTCCCTGCGGTGCCTGGCCTGCCCCCCCAGTTGCCCCTCCTAGTGGATTGTCCCTGGTTTTGTGCAGGCATGCATAGGGTGACATCTGCCACTGTCACCCTGTTTGGACTTTTACAATGGACTGGCCATTGGCCTTTGTGTTTTTTCTGGACTTTGTTTTCATTCCACACGTATGCTGAATAAAGCAACTTTCTGTTCTCTAGTGCTTATGCTTCTGATGTACATGTTGTTGATGATGCTAACCATGCCCTTGCTGTAGTGATGGTGATATTTGGTCTCATGATAATGAAGTGTTACTGTGCAGGAACCCATGTGGTCCAGGGGGAATGTGTCCTATCCTGTGGTGTATCCATGTCATCCATAGCAGCATCTGAGGGTGTCATGTGTTCAGTATTTGGCAATGGGATTCCCTACTTAGATTAGCTATTTCACATCTGTGGCTTCCACCCCTGCACATCTGTTGTGCCTGCCATTGTTCAATTCGTCTACTTCCCTGACCGTGTGGCCATCTCCACTGGACATGCAGGTTTGGGCATCAATGGGGAAGGACTCATCTGTGTTGTCAGTGCAACATTGCTATACAAGTGTGTTGGATCTGTGCTGATGATTCCGTTGGCACTTCCATGACCAGGCTAATGTGACGGGAGCCTTCATTTGGTGCTAATTGTTGATTGTGTGACCAAGTGCTCAGCTGACATGATGGGGCCCTACTGAGGCAACATATGGCACAGCTTTCCTCACACAGGAGTGGAGTCCCCTCATGGCAATGTGTACTCCTGTGACATTGCCTGCGCCCAAGGTGTGTGTTGTATGTGCATGTCTGTGTGTTCACTTCCGTTTAGCTGTGCATGCTGTGATCCCTAGTGTTGTACCTGTTTGTGATGCTAGCTGAGTTGACCTATGTTCCCCCAAAGTCTTCTCCCTGGGTTCTCTGTGATGTGGGTGCATGGCACATTACTGGTCATCAGGGTGTCACCCATAGGTGTGTTTGCTGTCAGGGCTGAGTTTGTGTGCAGACGCAGATGGGTCACAGTCAGGTTTCCCCTTGGCACTTGTTGTTTGCCCCTGTCATGTGATTTCCAGTTTGTGTTATCTTTCAGTGATTGTGACACGTTGTGTGTGTGACTGCTGGCACTCCTCAGGGTCCGGGCTGCAATGTTGGTTGTTGTCTATGTGTGTTCTTTGTGGGTGACCTTGGCTTCTTCATTGGTGTGTGACTGTGGCTGGGATCCCATTGGTTGGTGTGGTATTGCCGTCATGTCCATGTACAGCGTAGTGTGCAGTGTGTCAGACATTCAGGAGTCTTGTTGAGTGGCCATGTGTGATGTGTTTCTGCACCTTGGTTCCCACCCACCACCCTGGAATAGTCATGGGTGCATGTGCAATGTCACCAGTGCATGTGTACTTCACTGCTGCACATTGTTGGAGGTCGAGGGGTGTGGTGTTGAGTGTGTGCAGATGAGAGTTGTTGCCCGGCTAGGCCCCTGCCTCCATGTTGGCCTTGGCTTACTGGCCATGCTGATTGATTTGTGCTTGTGTAGGTGTGATGGTAGTTTGTTGCTCAGGACACATGACTGTGGTTCACAGTGTGAACCACATTTAACTTTGTCATCACAGTGGGATTGTAATGCAGCCCAGGGTCACCACATTGTGGGGGCCCTGGGGGTGGTGCTGTGGTGTGTCTGTGTCTTGCTGTGTCAGTTGCTGTTCCTACGTGCCTGTGTGACATGTGTGATTTGTGCTCCCTCTCATCTGACAATGCCTGCTTGCCCACATAGGGGATTTGGATCCATGAGTTACCTTTGTGTGGCTCTGTATGCACATCTGTATGATTGGTATTCAGGTCTCCTCATATGTTGTGTGGTTGCCTGGGGACACTGGCACCCCCCCTCACCTGTTGTGTATGATGTGCAGTGTGGGTCTGCCTGTTTGTGTTTGTGCATCTGCACCACTGCATTGGCATATCTTGGGTGTGCCATTGGCTGTATGTAGTTTGGTGGGTTTCCCCTGCTGTCCCTGGGACTCCTAGGTCATCGGTCAGCACAATGATCATGGTTTGTGTGTCCCATTGCTGCCATGGTATTGTATCTGTTCACCTCACATCTTCAGTCTCCACAGGGTATCTGCATTTGTGTGCCCATTGGTGCAAATATGTGGGTCTGCATTCTGATGGTCACTTCTGTCATTGTGTCTTTGATGAATGTTGACGGTGTCAGCCCCCATGGGTGTTGTTTGTCTGCATATGGCCAAAGGTATGTCTTATTTGCACTGCAGTATTGGGCTCACCCAATTTATGTTGCAATGGGACACATACACTACTTTGCCACTGATGTGTTTTTTGTTCTGTGACCAGGAATCATCCATGCAGTTTGGCAGTTGCACCTCTTTCTTTGTCAACACTTACCTTTTGGTCACTGTGATGATGGGGGTTTAGACCCCATTGCCACAATGTTCAAAATGTGCTTCAGCTATGGACCCCACACTTACATTTTGCTCACTGTGATGATGGGGGTTTGGACCCCATTGCCACAATGTTCAAAATGTGCTTCAGCTATGGACCCCACACTTACATTTTGCTCACTGTGATGATGGGGGTTTAGACCCCATTGCCACAATGTTCAAAATGTGCTTCAGCTATGGACCCCACACTTACATTTTGGTCACTGTGATGATGGGGTTTAGACCCCATTGCCACAATGTTCAAAATGTGCTTCAGCTATGGACCCCACACTTACATTTTGGTCACTGTGATGATGGGGGTTTAGACCCCATTGCCACAATGTTCAAAATGTGCTTCAGCTATGGACCCCACACTTACATTTTGGTCCCTGTGATGATGGGGGTTTAGACCCCATTGCCACAATGTTCAAAATGTGCTTCAGCTATGGACCCCACACTTACATTTTGGTCACTGTGATGATGGGGGTTTAGACCCCATTGCCACAATGTTCAAAATGTGCTTCAGCTATGGACCCAACACTTACATTTTGGTCACTGTGATGATGGGGGTTTGGACCCCATTGCCACAATGTTCAAAATGTGCTTCAGCTATGGACCCCACACTTACATTTTGGTCACTGTGATGTTGGGGGTTTGGACCCCATTGCCACAATGGTCATGGCCTGCTTGCATTGTGGGTGCCACACACATATATGTGTGGCACATGTGCTAGGGGGTCACATTGTATGTTCAAAGTCATGTTCGGTGTTGTAGGCATTTGACACAGTCTACACACGCTTGTCATGGTGTTGGGGGATGTCTTTTTCTTGCATTCCCTAGGTTGTGGTGTGCTGGTTGTGTCATGCATTGTCCATCCTATGAGTGGGGGTGGTAGTAGTGGTAGGCATCCATCCCCCCCTGGCTAATGGTGGTGGTAGGCATCCAGCCCCCCTGGCTAAGGGTGGTAGTAGTGGTAGGCATCCAGCCCCCCTGGCTAAGGGTGGTGGTAGGCATCCAGCCCCCCTGGCTAAGGGTGGTGGTAGGCATCTAGCCCCCCTGGCTAAGGGTGGTAGTAGTGGTAGGCATCCAGCCCCCCTGGCTAAGGGTGGTAGTAGTGGTAGGCATCCAGCCCCCTGGCTAAGGGTGGTGAGTAGTGGTAGGCATCCAGCCCCCTGGCTCAGGGTGGTAGTAGTGGTAGGCATCCAGCCCCCTGGCTTAGGGTGGTAGTAGTGGTAGGCATCCAGCCCCCTGGCTAAGGGTGGTAGTAGTGGTAGGCATCCAGCCCCCCTGGCTCAGGGTGGTAGTAGTGGTAGGCATCCAGCCCCACCTGGCTCAGGGTGGTAGTAGTGGTAGGCATCCATCACCCCCTGGCTCAGGGTGGAGTAGTGGTAGGCATCCAGCACCCCCTGGCTAAGGGTGGTAGTAGTGGTAGGCATCCAGCCCCCCCTGGCTAAGGGTGGCAGTAGTGGTAGGCATCCAGCCCCCCCTGGCTAAGGGTGGTAGTAGTGGTAGGCATCCAGCCCCCCTGGCTCAGGGTGGTAGTAGTGGTAGGCATCCAGCCCCCCTGGCTAAGGGTGGTAGTAGTGGTAGGCATCCAGCCCCCCCTGGCTAAGGGTGGTAGTAGTGGTAGGCATCCAGCCCCCCCTGGCTCAGGGTGGTAGTAGTGGTAGGCATCCAGCCCCCCCTGGCTAAGCGTGGTAGTAGTGATAGGCATCCAGCCCCCCCTGGCTCAGGGTGGTAGTAGTGGTAGGCATCCAGCCCCCCCTGGCTAAGGGTGGTGGTAGGCATCCAGCCCCCTCTGGCTAAGGGTGGTAGTAGTGGTAGGCATCCAGCCCCCCCTGGCTCAGGGTGGTAGTAGTGGTAGGCATCCAGCCCCCCTGGCTAAGGGTGGTGGTAGGCATCCAGCCCCCCTGGCTAAGGGTGGTAGTAGTGGTAGGCATCCAGCCCCCTGGGTAAGGGTGGTAGTAGTGGTAGGCATCCAGCCCCCCTGGCTCAGGGTGGTAGTAGTGGTAGGCATCCAGCCCCCTGGCTCAGGGTGGTAGTAGTGGTAGGCATCCAGCCCCCCTGGCTAAGGGTGGTGGTGGGCATCCAGCCCCCCTGGGTAGGGGTGGTGGTGCGCATTCAGGCCCCTGTGTGCATATGTGGCATTGGTGATGGGCATCCCGCCCCTATGGTGCTGCTGTTGCTGGTGTAAGTATATTCTGCATCCCTCTGTGTGTGTGTGATGTGTCGTGTACGTGTTGTATGTGTTTTGTGGTTGGTGTCTGACTTACCTTCTGCGCCGTACGCGTCCGTGCCTGTTCCGGTAGTAAATGTAGAATATTGGTATGATCGGGACGAAGGGATTCATGGTTGGTTCGTGTCGTTCGTCCTTCTCGTTGCTTCGCGTCGCTTCGCGTCGTCCTCGTCGCTGGCGTGTTCGTCTCGTAGCCGTGGATCGTGTTGTGGCGCGAATCGGAGCTTATGTGCGCCTCTCCCGGATGCTTTGACGTGCCGTGCGTAGCGACGGGTTCGGCGGTACGGGAAGCGCATCGTACTTGTTCGGCCGGACGGAGCTGCATTTTCCCTTCCGTGCGACTCGATTCAGCGTTTCCGGATTCGCCTCGGTCGGTGAACAGGACCTGGTTTGGGTGAGTACGGCTCGGCCGGATTCTGTGCTGTTGTGCGCATCGTACTTACTCGTTCGGTGTGCTGTACGGATCGGTCGGGGAACAGGCTTTCGCATGGCTTTTTTCCCGACCGAATGGTATTGGGTGCGCCTCCGACCGAGATCGGAATCGGCCCCTTAGTCACTTGTTGTCTCTTCCTTGTGTCTCCTTTGCCGTCTTGTTTCCTAGGTTTGGATTGGACTGCTCCTGTCCTTTTGGCTTTGTACTGAGCAGGTTTGACTTTCCTTGGACGGTAGCCGCCTGCTTTTTCTTGTGCTGCTTTCTTTGGTTTGTCTCTCCCTGTAGGTTGACCATGGCTGCATGTTGGTTCCTCACATTTTGGTTCTTTTTGCCTTTAGCTCTTCTTCCCAGTGCTGTTTCGTTTGTAATGCTGGGGGCTGGCAATTACAGGTTTCTTACATTGCCCGAGGGTTACTTGTGCCTGGTTCTCAATTGGGTTGTGGGCTTAATGCTTTGCCATGTGCCCATTTAGTAAGAACTGGGGCAAGGAATAATTTAGTTCTCACTTGGGTTGTGGGCTTAATGCTTTGCCATGTGCCCATTTAGTAAGAACTGGGGCAAGGAATAATTTAGGAGGTAATGTGTCAGTTGCCTATGGGTAATCTTTAGCGCATTACTTTATAGCGAGATGAAAGAGACCATATTATGTTTTTTTTATACCAAGTTGTAAGCTGAGATGGATTTGCCTAAACAGAAACAGGGACATTTTCGAATGCAGATATATATCCACATGAACATCAGACCTACAATGCGAAATCACTAAAAGTAACTTCCAGAGCCCTGCAGGCTGACAATCACAGCCCATGCGTTGTCCACCAGCAAGTGCCCTTGACGTGGAAAATGCTCATCAAATGCAACTGCACTAGACTAATCACTAAGCAAAAAACCTTTCCATCTCCATGAAGGAGAGCCCATCTTGTGGGTAATAGAATGCACCGGAAACTGTAAAAAGAAGGAAAAGCACATCTGCCCTACCCCCCACCCACGAACAAGAGTCCCACCTACCGTCTTATGCAAGCATGCATTTGAATGGTATTTGGACAAAATATCAAATTATAAATATCGAGCTACACAAATATCGAGTTTTTTATATTGTGACACATAAATATTGTGATGCAGAAATATCGTTGACAAGAATATCGATATTTTTAGGTAATTTAATTTTCAAGAAGATCTCTGTTTTAATATCGTTTTCAATACTATAGTTCTTAAAAATATCGTTTTTTACTTATCTTTATGTGTTTTAGTTCATATATTAATTCTATATGTTAAATATTGTCTGTAAAATTGTTGACAATATTTTTAAATATAGTTTGAAATGTTAACTTATTTATAATTTTTAATTGAATTGTAAACAGTAATTTCTAGTCTCAGAGCGGGTTGTGAGGTTTGTAGGGGTGCAGGGTGGGAAGTAAATTGAGTATAACTAATTAATAAGAATTATTTTAATATAGTAATAATTATTTAATTGATAACTAATCATGTAAATCGTGTAAATATTATATTTTTAAGTCATATTGTGGGTGCGGGTTGTTGGGTTTGTAGGGGTATAGGGTGGGAAGTAAATCAAGCAATAATTGATTAATAATTTATGAATAATTTATTATGATTAATTTAATTGATTGTTAATAATTTCAATTGTGTAATTATTCTGTTTTTAAAGTTATATTTTAGGCGAGGGTTGTTGGGTTTGAAGGGGTATAGGATGGGAAGTTAATTAAGTAATAATTGATTAAAAATGAATTTGTTGTTAATTATTTAATTGTTTGTTAATTATGTAAATTGTGTAAATATTATATTTTCTTAGTTTTCTTTTAGATGCAGGTTGTTGGGTTTGTAGGGGTACAGGGTAGGAAATTACGTAATAAATCATTAACAATTGATTATTAATTTATTATTAATTATGCAAATTGATTAATAATTATATATTTTTATGTTATATATTAGTTGTGGGCTGTTGTGTTTTGAGTCAAGCTATCCTGGCTGATGAGGGCTGAAAGCCCGAAACCGGTCCTAGGATGCTTGTTTCCAGTCCAGGGAGGACCTGGCCTGGCAGTTCGGGCTGGACTGTTCCCATTGGGCGCAGGGTCTAGACTGATTTGCATATGGCTGGGTCCAAACTGGAATGGCATGGTGAGCAAAAAAACGATGGATTTAGGCCCAGATCTCTGTACTGGGGTGAATGTACGACATTGTTCTGCATTCTGTCCATCAATTGTTGTTTTTACATTTGTCACCCCGAGTGGGACGGGTATGCCTAGACGTGGGTCCCGTGCTCTCCATGCCACTGGAGTCAAGCTATCCTGGCTGATGAGGGCTGAAAGCCCGAAACCGGTCCTAGGATGCTTGTTTCCAGTCCAGGGAGGACCTGGCCTGGCAGTTCGGGCTGGACTGTTCCCATTGGGCGCAGGGTCTAGACTGATTTGCATATGGCTGGGTCCAAACTGGAATGGCATGGTGAGCAAAAAACGATGGATTTAGGCCCAGATCTCTGTACTGGGGTGAATGTACGACATTGTTCTGCATTCTGTCCATCAATTGTTGTTTTTGCATTTGTCACCCCGAGTGGGACGGGTATGCCTAGACGTGGGTCCCGTGCTCTCCATGCCACTGGAGTCAAGCTATCCTGGCTGATGAGGGCTGAAAGCCCGAAACCGGTCCTAGGATGCTTGTTTCCAGTCCAGGGAGGACCTGGCATGGCAGTTCGGGCTGGACTGTTCCCATTGGGCGCAGGGTCTAGACTGATTTGCATATGGCTGGGTCCAAACTGGAATGGCATGGTGAGCAAAAAAACGATGGATTTAGGCCCAGATCTCTGTACTGGGGTGAATGTACGACATTGTTCTGCATTCTGTCCATCAATTGTTGTTTTTGCATTTGTCACCCCGAGTGGGACGGGTATGCCTAGACGTGGGTCCCTTGCTCTCCATGCCACTGGAGTCAAGCTATCCTGGCTGATGAGGGCTGAAAGCCCGAAACCGATCCTAGGATGCTTGTTTCCAGTCCAGGGAGGACCTGGCCTGGCAGTTCGGGCTGGACTGTTCCCATTGGGCGCAGGGTCTAGACTGATTTGCATATGGCTGGGTCCAAACTGGAATGGCATGGTGAGCAAAAACGATGGATTTAGGCCCAGATCTCTGTACTGGGGTGAATGTACGACATTGTTCTGCATTCTGTCCATCAATTGTTGTTTTTGCATTTGTCACCCCGAGTGGGACGGGTATGCCTAGACGTGGGTCCCGTGCTCTCCATGCCACTGGAGTCAAGCTATCCTGGCTGATGAGGGCTGAAAGCCCGAAACCGGTCCTAGGATGCTTGTTTCCAGTCCAGGGAGGACCTGGCCTGGCAGTTCGGGCTGGACTGTTCCCATTGGGCGCAGGGTCTAGACTGATTTGCATATGGCTGGGTCCAAACTGGAATGGCATGGTGAGCAAAAAACGATGGATTTAGGCCCAGATCTCTGTACTGGGGTGAATGTACGACATTGTTCTGCATTCTGTCCATCAATTGTTGTTTTTGCATTTGTCACCCCGAGTGGGACGGGTATGCCTAGACGTGGGTCCCGTGCTCTCCATGCCACTGGAGTCAAGCTATCCTGGCTGATGAGGGCTGAAAGCCCGAAACCGGTCCTAGGATGCTTGTTTCCAGTCCAGGGAGGACCTGGCCTGGCAGTTCGGGCTGGACTGTTCCCATTGGGCGCAGGGTCTAGACTGATTTGCATATGGCTGGGTCCAAACTGGAATGGCATGGTGAGCAAAAAAACGATGGATTTAGGCCCAGATCTCTGTACTGGGGTGAATGTACGACATTGTTCTGCATTCTGTCCATCAATTGTTGTTTTTGCATTTGTCACCCCGAGTGGGACGGGTATGCCTAGACGTGGGTCCCGTGCTCTCCATGCCACTGGAGTCAAGCTATCCTGACTGATGAAGGCTGAAAGCCCGAAACCGGTCCTAGGATGCTTGTTTCCAGTCCAGGGAGGACCTGGCCTGGCAGTTCGGGCTGGACTGTTCCCATTGGGCGCAGGGTCTAGACTGATTTGCATATGGCTGGGTCCAAACTGGAATGGCATGGTGAGCAAAAAACGATGGATTTAGGCCCAGATCTCTGTACTGGGGTGAATGTACGACATTGTTCTGCATTCTGTCCATCAATTGTTGTTTTTGCATTTGTCACCCCGAGTGGGACGGGTATGCCTAGACGTGGGTCCCGTGCTCTCCATGCCACTGGAGTCAAGCTATCCTGGCTGATGAGGGCTGAAAGCCCGAAACCGGTCCTAGGATGCTTGTTTCCAGTCCAGGGAGGACCTGGCCTGGCAGTTCGGGCTGGACTGTTCCCATTGGGCGCAGGGTCTAGACTGATTTGCATATGGCTGGGTGCAAACTGGAATGGCATGGTGAGCAAAAAAACTATGGATTTAGGCCCAGATCTCTGTACTGGGGTGAATGTACGACATTGTTCTGCATTCTGTCCATCAATTGTTGTTTTTGCATTTGTCACCCCGAGTGGGACGGGTATGCCTAGACGTGGGTCCCGTGCTCTCCATGCCACTGGAGTCAAGCTATCCTGGCTGATGAGGGCTGAAAGCCCGAAACCGGTCCTAGGAAGCTTGTTTCCAGTCCAGGGTGGACCTGGCCTGGCAGTTCGGGCTGGACTGTTCCCATTGGGCGCAGGGTCTAGACTGATTTGCATATGGCTGGGTCCAAACTGGAATGGCGAGCAAAAAAACGATGGATTTAGGCCCAGATCTCTGTACTGGGGTGAATGTACGACATTGTTCTGCATTCTGTCCATCAATTGTTGTTTTTGCAGTTGTGTTTTTAGAGGCATAGGTTAAGTAGTTATTTGGGCTATAATTAATTAACAATTAATTATTCATTAATTAATAAATATTTAATTGATCATTAAGGGGCCCATTACGATGTCGGGCGGAAACACTACCGCCGTACCGACGGAGGTAAAACCGCCCATTACCGTCCGCCAGCAACTGCCCGCACTCCCGCAAAATTAGGATGTGAAAAGTCAGGCCAATACCGCCCGCAAGCCTGCGACGCCGCCCGCCATCAAAGTGCGCCCGCGCACGTAGCGGCGCCAGCTAACGGAAGCACACCGTCCGACGAAATGACGCACCGCCCGGCGTACAAATTACGATGACACAACCAAACAGCCCCATCGGCAAAGAGACACCGCACGAGAACAGGAGGCGGAAACTACATTGCTGACCAGAGAAACACCAACCCGGACTACTCCGACATGAATCCTGCACTCCAGGCCATCCCAATGCTGATCCTGATGCAGCACCTAGGACTGAACGCGCCACGACGACGCAGGTAGGCAGACACACAACAAGGGCATGCAAAAACGCACACCATGCAAGGGCGGGAAAACTGTACATGGGCCCCCTAGACACCCCTGTGGGGACAGGACACATCCAACACTGCACCCACACATATCCCACCTGCAAAATATGGGCAACCCGCAACATCATGGGCACCCAATACCCCGGCCCGGGAGGTGACCTACCCGGCACGGCCCCGCAGCGCCCCGGCGATGACGCACATGCGCACAACGCAGAGGCCAACGACAGCGCCACGCATGGGCTGCACACAAACACCGCAGGGCCGCAACAACACACCACACACACCAGCCCCACCCTGAAGGCACAAGTCACGTGGTCCCCCTACGTCAACCATGACCACAACCGAAAACTCACAGTTGCCAAAACGTAGTCACACAAGTGTGCCGAACAGGGGAGCAAAGTGACGTCGGAAGAGGACACACACCTGTGTGCAAAGCATGGAGAAGCACACGGCAGCTGCCACAGAACTGCACAAACAATAGACATTGACCGCAAAAGGCACGCCAGTCACAACAAACAACAGCTATCCCATCCTGCACGCAACAACAAGCTATGCCATGTCCAAAATTGAGGAACGCTGCTGCCTGCGAACAGGTGTTTACAATCACGGCGCCCACACACCAGTCCCAATGCACAGCGGGAAAGAAGTGACACACCCACACACGCGAGAGCAGATAGCAGTGAATGTCCTTCCATTCCCACAGCCAAATCACATTGCAACATATCCCTCAGGAGAACGGAGCCATTGGAACAACCACAACCCAAACATAGCCATGCTGAGTCAACCATCCACTGGCAGATAAGGCTGAACATGAAAGAAAGATAAAACTACAAAATACAATCATACCACTGTGCCTTGTGGCTCAAATGCAAGTAATCAGGAAGGAGTCAGACACCACTGGCCTTGACCATTCATAGGAGCATGTGGGATGAGGGCCTGTGGCCGCCTCCCAAGCCATACACAAAGTCCTGCCGCCTAACATCCATACAAGAACACACAGCAACATCGGAGGTTGAACGCAGCAGACAGCCCAGACAGACGGAGCACGACATCCCAGCACACCGCAGCAAAATGGACGGGGCACCAGCACTATACACCTACGCCAGACAGATGCAGCTGTACAGCAATAGCTGTCAACAGATACTAGGCAGTGCAAATCTGGCCATGCTGAACGTAAGTTATCGAGTAACTTACCGCATTGAAATGTTCAGCTGCGTCAAGCCCGTTTTCTACTGACGGAGGTGCCCGTACCACTGGCCTGTGGATGTATGTCTCTCCAACCCGGCATGTCCAATCGGGGACCTGGTACAACTGTTCCCACCCCTGGACGCTCACGACAGGAACTGTTCAGTGTATGGGGGCATGGCGTTCGTGGCTGCAATAGGACACACACTGCAATGGAACCAGTGTGCCTCCGCACAACGTATGCTGGATCACAGTTTCATCGAATGTCACCCGACATGTCCCATCAGGATCATACAAGGGACAACTTACGAGGAACACGTTGCAACCCACCATCCGCTTCATTGGATGTCAGCCACAAATACCACCAATGCGAGGGATGTTCTGCAGGAAGGTATCGCATACCTGACAACCTGTCAATTCATGGGTCCCCAAATCAATACCCACAACTGAACATTCATGTGCAACACCCCACCCATGCTTGCCGTCCGCACGCAGTGGCCAGTCAGCTGTGCAAAAACTACACCATGCACTCGGAAAGAAACGCCTCACCATCAACTCCACCGTCATGACACCTGACAGTTCCGGGACATGCACCCTGTCCATCACCAAATCCCCTGTCCCTGCATGAACATGGGGAGGCTGGAGAATGGGACCTGTGTACAGTGACCACATGGCCAACATTGCACGCACCACAATGCTACAACATGCATGCCGCGCACCTGAACACATGCTCCTGTATGTGCACGCTTATCTGTCTGCTGAACAACTTGAGAACTGTCATCTTACCTCCTCTGAACGTCCGTGCCAGGACATTTGCATGGACAACAAATGCAACACCCCACAACATGTCCCCGGGCAGTGAGTCATGTACAGTAGCCACCATATCTCAACAACATGACAGGCTATGCTGCATGCATGTAGGCACATGCTCTGATGACACCTCTGACGCAGGTGTGTCGGGGTCACAATTGTCGTAAACCTGTGCCATGGGACTCAGATGTACTGTGCACATGATGTAAAGTTGTCTGATAGGGTAAACCAAAACTGTCTGTGTCACAGCCAAGGGCACCTCAGTAATAAGCTAATGAACTGTAGCATAGCAAGGGCAGGGCATTCTGAACTCTGAAGCCCCATCTCCACAATTAACGACTCATACCATCTACCTGTACCCCCTTATGTATATGTAATCATGCTAAGTATATCCTCCACATGCATAACGCTGCCAGTAGTGTCCACATCCTGCATCACAGGGGTGGTAAGCTCAAATACATGCCTTAAAGCCAATACCTGACTCTGGAGAATTATTGATCGTAGACAAGAACGAATGAGAGAGGATGAGAGTGTGTGAAGTACACGGGACGTGTGAGATAACCATGTAGTCAAGTGACATTGGATGTCAATGCATATGATTCGTTGCCACTGTGGACCCGGTTAAATACCACAGGTCGTGGGCCTTGGCATGTCAGAGTCTGACGTGGCCCAACAGATCTTCACATCAACACTGACGGCCTGGTCACTACAAAGCACAGTCCTACAAATGTGTACAATGACCTTCACAGTCTGACATCACACTCAACAAGCAAATATAGGAGCCACGCCAGTTGCACGCCACATCAATGCATGCCAAAACACACACGACATCAGTGTGGGTGGGCAGGGCTGCACAGTGAGTACGAACCGCCGAGATGTACAGACATGCACAATTGAACAAGCCACAATCTACACATTTACACACCCTGCAGACCCACAATGGCCAATACACATCAAGTAGGAGTCCACCTGAACTGCAAGGACACACCCACACACTGTGCAACAGACAATACACACATGTGCCCACATGAACAGACCCGAACAAGGACACAAACACTGACCATGCCCCTGTGTAACACATGTGTGTAGTCGACATTGCCAGAGCGCACACACACACACCAACAGCACCCCAAAGTCACACCACACACACCACACACACACCTCCCAAATGCACACATTAACAGTAAGCCATGTGCCCTGGCTTGAAGTTCATCACAAGATACACATACACGTACACTGCTGGCCAGCCAGCCAGTAAGCTCACACAAACCCGCACACTCTGCATATGCCACCTGTCATCCTGTGGCCAGACACACACCCTGTGCTGTGCATGCACGTAAACATGACATGTACACATCAACACAGAAATAGCACAACATACATGCAGACAATCCGTGTAACAGACACACGTCAACATCACACACACAAGTAGCTGAGTCTGTAAGAAGTGAAGTCACAACCACGCATCATACACATAGGAATGTGTGACCAGACATTGCAATTGTTGAGGTACCATTCACGGCATGTGCCTTACCTAACTATGCACACACAGGAACAACAGCAAACAGCAACTTCACAGACACAACCCACTACAGGAACCACAGCATCCAGTCACAGAATACATGGACAGTTGGCAACAATGAACTACACCAGGGACAGTGGCCACTCCGCTGTGCAGAGTACTGATAGGATAAGCTACGTATGCATTGTGTGTGGGTGTACCCTGCCATGGACAGCAACACTGCCATGGCAGTCACGATAGCCAGCACAGCCACCACTGTGGCACAGGTAGGTGTGTGAGGGTGCCCAACATTCAAACAAGATGCCAGTCCGACTGGGTGCAGGCTGTATGCTACGGGACAGTTGGATGTCCGCCCCTGAGAGAGAAGCACAACTGTGGAATACACACATGTGGCATGTGAAGCGGGAGGGCTACTTGGCACAGGTGGGTCTGTGACACGGGTGGGTGCACGCATGCAGTGTCGAAACAGACTGTGTGGGTACAAACCCGGCGGGGTAGACTACCACTGTTCTGGGAATGTGGTACGACCAGCTGTCTGGGGACGAATGTGGACTAGTGTGTGCACAACAGGCGGGCACACGATCCATGCTGCATCAGGTGTGGTCGTTGGCTCCCCCTCTGGGGACATGCTGGATACTGATGTGCGCAGCCAGGCCCCTGCCGAGACATTTACACCCCTGGCCTTCAGGTGTACTCCCACATCGTCCACCTGCACAGGCTACCCAGGGCATGGGATGGCAGTGGAGCTTGGTGGGTGGGATGCCATGGCACCCTGCTCCTGGTCACATCTCGCAGGCAATACATTCTCAGTGTGCAGCAGGGCCAAGTCCCGAACAAGATGTGGGGGACGCAGATGACATGACAGGTAGTGATGTCACGGAAGCTGGCTTGCACCATCAGACTCATCGCCACCCCTCGCCCACCCCACAGATGTGATTGCATCATAGGAGCACGCGCGTGAGCAGCAGCTCCAATCTCACCCCAGAGAGGCCAAAGAGGGAATGTGTGGCTCCACATGCTCCAGTCACCGAGCCCACGGTAAAATAAGTGGCGGGACGCCGTACACCCGCATGGTACCCGGACTCGTGCCCTGGTGTGCAGGCATAGCTACCTAATGGTTTTGCGAAGTGTGTGATTTGCATGACACCCGTTGGCGGGGGATGGCTCGGAGGCTCTACACCATGGGTACTCACAAACCTTCTCTGGGGGGCCAAATCCACCGGGTGGTTTGTGGCCGAGGGCCGCACCGGTGGGGGCGGGGTCAGTGGGGGAGGGGGCGGGGCTAGTGCAGAAGAACTATGACCATGAGGTTGAACACAGGCCCCTGCAGCGGACGCCTTCGTCCACTGAGCCACCAGACCCGGCATACACACATCTCTCTCTCTCCATCTATCTCTCTCTCTCTCTCCCTCCGTCTCCCTCCCTCTGTCTCCCTCTGTCTGTCGCCCTCCTCCCTCTGTCTGTCACCCTCCTCCCTCCCCATGTCTCCCTCTCTCTCACTGTGTCCCTCCCTCTGTCTGTCTCCCTCCCTCTGTCACCCTCTGTCACCTCACCCCGCCTGTGAGTCAGCCCAGGCTGAGACAGCTTCCCGGGCACACACACAGCCGCACCGAGTATTTCACAGGTCTTCAAAAGACCATTCACTTGTTATTGATGCTTCGTTGCATTACACCTCTACTTAGCGCCCCTGCGTCTCTACTCAGAGATGCAGGGGCGCTGAGAAGAGGTGAAATACAACACAGCCTCATTAACAAGTGGATGGTCTTTCAAAGCACGCCCGGCCCCCATTGAGCCCTGCTGCAACCGGCGCAGTTTGCTGACACTTACAGTAAGTACACAGGTAGATATCTGCAAGGTCCGCGGGCCGCCAAGGAAGGCCTGCCGGGCCGCTGGCGGCCCGTACTATGAGTACCCGTGCTCTACACCATGAGGCACATATCACACCCCATGGGTCCCTTGCCAATGTCAGCGGATGCTATGACATTGCGCGCCGGGGTGTGTCTACATGTCGTCTCGGATGGTGTTTGCAGCATGGCCCGCTAGGGCAGCTACAGCTCCCGTGTGTGGTATGTGGTGTATCCAGACTACGGAGACAGCCATGCTTTATCACTCTTGTCCAGGGCACGACTCGGGGTACCATGCGGCTGTACGGCGTCCCCCCACCCATTTACCCGTGAGCTCGATGACTGGAGCGACTGGAGCCACACATTCCCTCTTTGGCCTCTCTGGGGAGAGATTGGTGCTGCTGCACACGCGCGTGATCCCATGATGCAATCGCATCAGTGGGGTGAGCGAGGGGAGGCAATGAGTCTGATGGTGCAAGCCATCTCCTGTGCATGTTGGGACCCCACAGGCTCAGTATCATTGTGCTGCGGATGACCGACATGTGTGTCCCCCACATGCACTCCTACACACTGTAGTTGTCTTAAACACACATGACTTTTGCCGGTATTCGCCTTGGG
This sequence comes from Calotriton arnoldi, assembly GCA_963921515.1. NCBI lineage: Eukaryota > Metazoa > Chordata > Amphibia > Caudata > Salamandridae > Calotriton > Calotriton arnoldi. The sequence goes on along the minus strand of CAWUFW010000904.1, from coordinate 990,711 downwards.
CAGTGTGCGTGGAGCTCGGATTCCAGGGACTGCAGCTCCTCGCCGGTGAGTGGGCATGGACATGTTCTCAGAGTCGTCGACATTAAGGTGGACAGGTGGCAGCAGCAGCAGGTGTTGTCGTGTGGTGGCAGTCAGCAGTCCCTGGTAGCTGTGGTAAAGCCTGTCTCCCTCCCACACTGATATAGCCCCCTTGGGGCTGATTCTGCGTGACCAAGCTGCTGCGCTTGGTGTACCGCTCAGCCTGTGTACGTTGTGTTGTTGGTGTGTGCCATACTCACCTAGCCTCGGAAGAGGTGTCAGGCACAGCAGCTAGGTATAATGCTGTGGTGTTGCCGCTACTCACATATGCAGTCTGACTCCATCATCATGCCTATCAAGCTGATATGGCCTCAATCCCCATGTGTCTGCTCATGGCAATGGTATGTGTCAGTGGTCCTTGCTACTGGTAAGGGGATCTGTGTAAGAGTAATGTTGCTGTGCTGTCCCTACTTGTCAGCTGTTCGTTGATACTATTGCTTTGACGGTGTTCTTTGTGTTGTGTATGTGTAGATGCCATGTTGTGTGTTGCATTGACATGTGTCCACTTCCATCTGTCCTAGGAGGAGACCAAACATACATCGCCCCTACCAATTGCTGTCGGCCATGGAGGATGTGGAGGTCATCAGGAAGTTCCATCTGGACCGGCCCACCCTGCATCGCCTATGTGCCATGTTGGAACCCACCTTCGTCCTCGCAGGGTGTATCCAACTGCATTCACCCCCATGGCCAAGGTGATGGCTGCACTGCATTTCTTCGCCACTGGGTCATTCCAACACACGGTGGGCAGTGGAGGTGGGATGTCCCAGCCCATGTTCAGCAAGGTGCTACGGGATGTCCTGTCGGCTATGATGCGGTACAGGAACCGGTACATCAGATTCCCCAGGGCCCGTGATTTGCCTGTGGTGAAGGGTCTATGCACTCGGACGCATCCCCCAGGTTGTTGGTGCAATTGATTGCACCCATGTTGGCCTTGTTGCACCACAGGCCACTGAGCACATCTACAGGAACCGGAAACATTTCCACTCCCTGAATGTGCAAGTGGTGTGCCTGGCGGACATGATCATTACCCACGTGTGTGCGAAGTTTCCCGGGTCCACCCATGACTCGCACGTCATGCGCCACAGCATCCTCCCACGTCTGATGACCAATCTTCAACCGGACCGTGCGTGGATTGTTGGTGACTCTGCATATCCTAATGGCCCTTGGCTTTTGAGTCCACTACGCAATCCTCGTACACCAGCGGATGTCAGGTACAATGAGGCACATGGGAGGACCAGACGTGTGGTGGAGCGGACATTTGGACTCCTGAAATCCAGATTCAGGTGCCTGGATCGCACCGGGGGTGCACTGGCATACTCCCCACAGAAGGTGTGCCAGATTGTTGTGGCATGCTGCATGCTGCACAACCTCGCTATTCGCAGGCGGATCCCCCTGATAGTGGATGACGGTGATCAGCCAGGGCCCCCGCCTGTAGGCCAAGCCATGTCCAGTGACGAGGACAGTGGAGAGGAGGAAGCAGTGAATGAGCGTCAGCAGCTCATCGCCCGCTACTTCACCTGACGGTGAGTGACCATGTACGACGGCTGATGTCGCTGTAGTTGTGTATGTGTATGTGTGCATTGTCAGGGCGGCCTATTGTTGACTGAGTACTGTGTGGCAATGGTCCTTGTCCAGGGTAGTATGCCACTGAGGGTGGCTGTGACATTGTGCCCTGTTGCTCTGTGAGATGTGTGTACATTGCTTAGGCCTGATGAGAAGTACTGTGTGATGAGTGTGTGACACACACAGTCAATGGACTCTTGTTCTGTTTGTCACCCCTAGGTCCCTACAGCCTCTCCTGCCCTATCGACAGGACACAGTACAGATGAATTTCTGACCATGCTGACGTTTGTGCACCATTGCTAATAAACATAGCAGATGACATAGGATGTGATACAGGTGTATTTATTTAAAAGCTGACATGTGATTGTGGGGAAGGTGATCAAGGAGGTGGTGCATGCTGTACAATGAGTGGACGGTCATGTCCGCGTGATGGTCAAGGTGTACCCATGTAGTCCTGGGTCCGCAGTCCAACAGACATTTGCCACTCGACTGGCAGTGTGGGGTAGGATGGTAGTCCAAGTGAATGCAGGGGGTGGCCACCATGGCTGGCTGACTCACTGGCGTTTGGTGCGTGCGAAGTCCTCCCTGGACATTTGTTTCCTCTTTGGACGGCCCCTTCCACGTTTGGGAGGGGGGGTGTGTTTGTGGGCTGCTGGTGGTGGCTGTGGATTGCCCACTCACTGTGGATGCCGGGGAACTGGATGTGGCACGTCCCTGCGCCCCAGCAGGTGGTGTCGTAGGTGTTGTGGTTGGCCTTCTGTGGGCCCTCACCTCCACCACTAGCTGGCCCATGAGGTCCACAAGTCGGCCCATGTGGGCGTCCATGGACCTCAACACACCAAGGACTTCCCTCGTGTCGGAAGCTGACCTGGCCCATTGTCCCTGGGCCTCTTCATAGGCCCCAAGGACTCTGGCTATTTGCCGCAGGGCTTGGCTCCCAGGCTCTGTTGGCGTTGGCCTGACCCTGCTCCTCCCACCTGGACTGCTGCCACCGGCCTGCCCACTAGCCACATTGCTCATCCGGGTCCTCCTCCTGGCTCCCAGGGTAGATGTTGTGGTTCGCGCCACCTCTTGGGATGGCTGCGTGTTCAGGGAGGCCGTGGTGGTGGTGATGGTGGTGGTGGTTGCGGCGGTGGTGGTGGTTGCGGCGGTGGTGGTGGCCGCTATGACCGTGGCAGCAGGGGCCTGGGACTGGTCACCAGCCCTGGGAGATGGGTTGGTGGGTAGGAGAGGCCCTGGGGAGCGGTTGGGCCCTGCCACACCATGTTTTTAATTTACTATTATAAAAACCATATATATATATATATATATATATATATATAAGTCCAATGCGATATAGCGCACACAAAGGCAACAACGAGATGGAGTAGCACAAAGGGGATTTATTCCATCATAAACCCCGCGTTACGCGTTTCGGCCGTAAGACGGCCTTGATCACACACAGAGTGAATAACAATGTCAGTTACATATACATGTTATCATGGCAATAAACATAGGTCTCATCATAGAATGACACAGTGAACAATTTGGCGGCCATTTTGGAACATGTTAACAGAGTACATTCACAAAATACTAACTGTGGCGGCCATCTCTGAACTGTGACAAATATCGTTTAAAGTAAATGCCTGCCAGTGTGTGCTGAAGGTGGTTCAGATGGTTCAACGTGGCATGAGGCCTGCGTGTGCCCATGTACGGCATGTCTCACCTCGAAAAGCTTGTAGCGGCAAAGTGCCTGAAAGGTGCATTGCTTTGAGCAAAGGTAGAACCAGGCTGTATCAAGTGCAAACGTCCTCTAGTGGTGTAATTGAAAATGTCATCGAGGTAACTTGGGTCAAACAGTATAAGGCGGCATAGTGCCCGAGTAGCCCCAAAGTGATGAACCAGACACGCGAGCGTCACAGTACCAAAGTGATACAGTAACATCAGGACTCAAGTACAGGACGTCTGGGCAGTCCAAGAGTGGAAAACCTATGTAATGTAACATGACCTAAAAAGTATAGCTACTATATATATATCTTTAAATGAATCATACATAATATTAAAACACAATTACAAAATATTAAATTTGAAATTAGTAAATTCATTAATTATACATAAATGATAAAATTTAAAAAATTTACTAAACATATTATAAAAAATTTAAAAATCTATATATAAACAAATTATATCAAATTAAACAAACAAACTAATATAAATTCTAACAATTTAAAAATTAAGTATTTAATTAAGAAAATAAAAAATACACTATATCCACTCTAGTCTGTGCAACAGTAGGGTAAGAATTGGAATTCAAAGGGGTAACATTTACTATTCCTCCACCCCTAGTCTGTACAACTGTAGGTAAAGCGCTAGACTTCAGAGGGGTTAAATGTACTATTCCCACTCCAGTCTGTGCAACAGTAGGGAAAGCGTTGGACATCGGAGATGTAAAGTTTACTATTCCAACTCCAGTCTGTGCAACAGTAGGGAAAGTGTTGGACTTCGAATGGGTTAAATTTACTGTTCTTACTCCAGTCTGTGCAACAGTAAGGAAAGTGCTGGACTTAGGAGAGGTAACATTTCCTATTTCAACTCCAGTCTGTGCAACAGTAGGAAAAGCGTTGGACTTCAAATGGGTAAAATTTACTATTTCTAGTCCAGTCTGTGCAACAGCAGGGAAAGTACTTAACTTAAAATATAACTAAAATAAAGAAGTATAACACAATTAACATATTTAGGGGTCCATTACGATAACCGGCGGTAAAAATACCGTTAACCGCCATAGCCTGAAAATACCGCCCGCCTGCAACATTGAAATAGAGACCGAGCTATTATGATGACGCGAAACAACCACCGCCCGCAGCGGAAAAAAATAACAGAATACCGCCCGTCCACGACAGAGTCCAAGACAAACCGCCCGCCACGGACGCAATACCGCCCGAAAAAGCAAAAGACGACCGCGCGGACGGACCACACACCGCACGTCAAATTATGATCTCCCCGACATGAAGGCGGAAAACCAACACAAATCCCGCCCGCTACGACGAACAACAGAAATGAAGAACTGACAGTGCGGAAGGCCTGGCGGCCACGTCCGTGCACAGAAATCAGTGGCGGCACAAACAAATACACACAACACAGCCAACAAGTACACACAGTAAACGACGCCAAAATACACAGACACAGAACCCATCCCAAAGACACATCCCCCTGTCAAAATATAGATTTAGCATAAATCCCAGGACACCACGCCCAACACACCTGAAAACGATAGACCATCATGACACACCCACATAGGTGAGTACAAAAGCAGCCCCCTCACAGACCACACACCCTTGCACCACGACAAAGCCAATACCACAGCAGAGAACACGGAGAGACACAGAGGAAAGCAGCATACCACACGCACACACACATCACATCCATCACCACAACCACCACAACCACCACCTAAACACCGGCACCACAAACCCCCCGCACATCACACACCAAACACACCACACCAGCATCCACAACAACCACACTACGCACCATGGCAACACAACGAATGCCCAAGTTCACTGCCACAGAGTTGACGGTCATGGTCGACGAGGTCATCAAGGTGCACCCACAAATCTATGGGAACCAGGTCCAACAGACACCAATAGCCACCAGAAACAGGATGTGGAAAAGGATCGTAGACCAGGTGAATGCAGTCGGGAACGTGCCACGCAACCGGGGGGAAATCACCAAGAGGTGGCAGGACATGAAAACCCTTGTCAGGAAGAAGGAGGCCAAGAACCGGGAGCTGGCTGCCAGGACTGGCAGCGGACACCCGCGCCATTCAAGACTTTCAAGGCGTGGGAGGAGAAGGTGCGAGGCATACTACATCCGGAGAGTCTCATCGGAATACCAGGGGGAGTGGAGGCTGGTAAGTACAAACAAATGTATACCAGCACACCGCTATGTACTGACATGCACTAACACAATGCCATAGCACCCAGGCCCAAACACCCCCATGTCCAGCACACAGCACACCAGACATCTCTCACACATGCAACAGACACACCCACACCCACAGCCCAAAGGTACCAACAAACAAAACCATGGGGGCATGTGCACAGGCAGCCAGCACCACAACTCCCACCAGGTCCCTCTGTCCCCCAGAAGTGCGGGAAGGAGCACTACCCACACCCATGTGTCAGCCATAGCTGCACCAACCAACAAGTAACAGGGAAGGAGCCGTACCACAATCTCCGAGTATCGGAGGGGGGACAGCAGAAGTCCCCCCCACCCAGGCCCCCACCCCTACAGCGCAGCAAGATGGAGCACTCCCCACACCCATGTCACAGCCATAGCAGTGCACACCCACACCCGACAAGTAGACATGTCACTCTACATGGAGGGCTGTCTGTTGATGGTAAACCATCACCACGACTCACAACACGGCCCCCACACCCACAGACCAGCAAGATGGAGCACCCCTCCCTCCCACAACCATGTGGTAGCCATTGCATCTCACCCTCAGAACCAACAATTGGGCAGACAACTGTATAGGGCGGGGTGTCTGTAGGCATGTGGACTGTACTACGATCAACATGTGGGACATGTCACCTAGCAGAGCGACAGGTAGCACTGCTCCCTGCCACAAACATCTGACCAATGTGCACACGGACAGCAATCACAGAGTCACATCCCACATGAGCCATCACAAATGCAGAAACACGTTACAAGTCACGTCAGCATGCACAGGTCTAACTGGAGTACTGACCCACATGGCGTGCACTGTGTCAGTCATCACACACAACAGCAACACCATCCAGATCTTGTCCATGTAGTCGTGTCTGCTTCTACCCTTGACATAGTACAACATCAACCATGTAAGACTATCTCGTCCAAATGAAACATAGTGGAACCCCAGTAATGTCACATACACCACTGGACCCATGAACCACACAGCTACACAATGCACATTTAAGATCCCATCAATCCCATCTTCCAGCCCCAGTGACAGGAAAGGTATATCATCCCAACAGTTGCCCCATAGACGGTAGTACAGCAAAGAGTCCTGCCGATGACCAATAATGTATCTGCTGTGTCTGAAGCGCTCGTCACACTGTGCGTAACAACATACAGAATGCAATCAACACTCCAAGAGCACTGCACTGCTGCACATGGGTGAGAGTAGCACGCACACCAAGGAATCGTACCATCTGCAATACGTCGTGTGGCATACAACCATTACTCACCCACTACAATGCCTGCTGTGGAATGCCCATAAATGACAACAGTGAGCAGATATGCTGGCTAAGACAGACATACACACACCTCTGTCCCTGTAGTGTCGTGTGGCCAAAACACATGTCCCCCTCTGCACCCATATGTCACTGTATGTACCACAGTACCATATTCCAACACCAAACCGTCCATGTGGCTGTACCCCGTTCCCACCAAAGCCACAAAATGTAGGGGCACTGCAACACACACCAATTGGCAATTCAAATCCGTCCCATGCCAGATGCACCCATCACACTATTCCAGTGACTTGATCACGCACACACATTGGAGAGACATACACACGCATCCTGCAAATCAGTGCACAAACTGTGCATGGCAGACATCCAACACAAACCCTGCAAGGTGCAACACAATAACGTTTCGTCTCCGCCCCACAGGTGATGACCAGCAGGATGCTGAGGATGGAGACACCAGCCATCACAGCCAGTCCACAAGCCCCCCACACGGACTCACGGATGTAGAAGACCCGGACACCTCTTCGGACGAGGACCACCGAGCAGGCCCATTTAATTTAACATTTTTAATATGAAATAAAATATATATTTTTATTAATAGTGTTACATTATATATGCATATATAAACATGTATATATATATATATATATTTATATATATATATTTTTTTTTTTTATATGAGCATATATTTACATATAATTTTTAACATTAAAAATTATTTATTTTACATTATTTTAATGATATGTGATAAAATCTTTTGGATTTTCTATTTTGTACTCTATATATATATATATTGTTGGAAAACGAGGCAGAATCTGTGAGACCTGCACAAATAGCATGACTACATTTGTTCTTCACTGGGAACAAAACAAAACACCCCGTTGAAGCGCTTGACTCTCAGAGGGTATCGTTGCAGAGCAGTCTAAGGCTTACTCAAGGGAGGTGGTGTGGGCTAGTAATCGCCATTTACCAGTACGCAGAAAAAACACTAGCTAGGCATCACCCCAGCCACCGCTTCAGGTTCACAACACAACCTTCAGAATGACATCCTGTTGCTTCCTTGGGTAGCCACCTACCCGACCCTGACACCTCAGGTTCCACAACTAACCCTTCACCTGGAATCTAGGGAGCCCATCACCCCCTTCTCAGATCTCCATTGCGTCAGTTACCTAGCCCACCTAGAGTACCTAGGGGCTACCACTACACATCCTAGCTCAAGAACTACCCTCCTTTGGGGCCACCCACTACCATGGGCCACCCCTGGGTTGCTCACCTTCCCCCCAGTTAACCTGGAGGGCCTGCCAGACCCACAACTCTGCCGCACCCTCCTCCCACCGTGGGAAAAGTTTCTTGGGGTCCCCCACCATGAGAACTCCTGGGGTGTTACTACCCGGGGTTAAGAAACCTCCTGCCCCAACCTTCTAGTGGTTTTGGCCTGCGCCAATGGCAAGAAAACTTTCAGCGGGGGAAGAATATCTGGGGCCCCTTCTGTGGAAACCCTCCCTGCCCTTAAAAAGCACGGGAATTTCCCAGAACCCCCTACCTCTCCTGTCCCCCCAATGTCCGATCCACCCCTACACCCCCATCTCTGATGTAGGAATCAGTTGATGTCCCTATCTCTTGAGAAGACACCCTCCTCTTGCAGGTGTAGTGTGTGTAGTGTTAGGGTTCAAAGGTGTACAATATGGCTTAGAACACTTGTATGCAATCTAACCGTGGGCGGACAACTCCGCTCCGCCCGCGGAGTGTGCGGAGATTTGCCTACTCCGCGTTCCACGGAGAACGCGGAGTAAGCAAATCTCCGCACACTCCGCAGCGGAGCGGAGTTGGCCCGCTGCCCGCCTCCACCCCCCTATTAAGATATAAGCTACAAGTAATTAAAAAAAAGTAAAAACCACTTACCTGTTTACAGCGGCGTCCCCGGGCTGCCCTCCTCCTCTTCTTTCACCATACGGGTACTGCTTGAGATAACTGCACATGAGCGCGCGCCCACGCATGCGCATATCTTGCGAGAATTAAATCGCCATTTACCAGTACGCAGAAATAACACTCGATAATTTATTGTCCAGTCTGTTCTTTGCTTTACAAAAGGAAGAGTACATTTATTAAACACACACACTACTCAATACTATGCAACAATTTACAAATATACATAAGCTGTTGGAATTACTTTGTGACATTGCATAACATTCCCACCCCTCCCGCAGGGAGGGGTGGGGCCTTGTACCACCACTCCCGTATATGCACATTATCTTGCCCCCAATGCAGTAGGTTGACCATAACCTGGAGCCTTGCCCACTGGCACCATCCCAGTGGCGACCCACCCCCTTTATCACAACAAGCATTTAAAATGGGCACACCTGCCATGGTGACACATAACCCTGACTGAGCATCTCATACTGACCATACAATATACACCTCTACATCTTAGGAGCTAACAGTCTGGGTTGTTCTTCACCTAAGGCAGCAGCAAGAATACATGTTTAAGCATCACTTAAAATGACAGTACTTATCACAGCTGATAACAGTTATAATGCATTGCAATTAAAGCCCCTAAAAGGCATCACAGTTATAATCACAGGATTAAGCATATACAACCAAACACCCTAGCAGGAATGTCCAGCAACATAACCCCACTTTGCTTATGACTTCACCTTACACATGTGGCTTTCAGTCCCTCAAAAGAAATAAGATTGGTAAATGTACTTCTCATGCAATTGCACCTCTTCACCTCCAGGGGATGCCCTTCTCCAGACATCCCCAGCTCAGCACTTCCTAAATTGGTGCAGTCCCTAACGCACCCTCAGCTGAAGAACAAAAGTTCCAGCTACAGGATGCTGTTGACGCACAGCTGAGCCCTTGAGGGGCTATTTCCATTGAGTCCCCAGAGACTTAGGGGGGGGACTTTCCTCTTCGTGCTGGGGAGACTGCGTAGCTCCTACAGCTCCCCCTGCACCTTTGCAGACCTTTGCCGGTGACCCCATCCACCTGGGCCACCACACGGGGAAAACGGGCATGTTCATGCAGGCCTGTCCAGGCTCTGCAAAGCATTATGGGGCGCTTCCTCCTGGCTCCATGCATATTAGAGCAGCGGTTCTCCCGCTGCTCCGGGGAGAGCCGAGCTGCATGGCTGGCGGCCTCACAGCGTGTCTTCATGCCGTTGGGGGCCCGGTCCCACCCGGACCCCTTGTCGTCAGTTGAGTCGGCTCGGGGAGCCCACCCCCAGCCGCTCCTTCTGCTTCCTTTTCCCGGGGGACCGGTCCCACCCGGGCACCCCGTAGGTCAGGTTCGTTGGAGGGCAGCTCGAGGAGCCCACCCCTAGCTGCCCTCGCCGGCTCCCCGACTGGCCAGCACACTCGCATGCTGCTGCGGGAGCCGGCACCTCTGTTCTGGTCTGCCCGCTCCTGCGGGCAGACATGGAGACTCCCGCCGGTCCGGCCAGACCTCAGGGGAGCGAGACAGCACTCACCCCGCCTTCCTCCTGCCGCAGGGTAGTGCAGCGGCACTACCCCTCCTTCGCGGGGCACACCGGGGCCCGGAGTTGGGGATCCCGGGCCTCCCCGCAGGGATGTCTTCACGGGGAGCGCAATGGCGCTCCCCGACTTCAGCTTTTGGGCCCGGACTTGGGGTCCCGGGCCCCATAACAGTCTTCATGGGGAGCGCGACTGCGCTCCCCGGCTTGGCTTCCGGACTTGGAGTTGGGGTCCCGGGACCCCGGACCCTCTTCGAGGAGAGCGTGACAGTGCTCCCCTCCCTCCTGTGTCTTCGGGGGCCTGGGTGGGCTCCTGGCACCCCTCTTGGGGATACTTTGTCGCGCTCCCCGACTGTCTCTTCTTGTGGGGCAGCCCCCGGGACCTGACCCACCCCGGGGGCACATCTAGGACCTGCGGCGGAGCCCCACGCGCTTCGTCGTTGGTCCTCGCTGAGGTTAAAGGTCGCCTACCTTCTGGGGGCCGAATCTCGGCCCCCAGGCTGCCGATTCGCACCATTTTGGCCTCTTCTTGCTCCTGATGACCAGCTCTACCCTTCTGGAGCACTTTCCTTTGCCATCCTGGCCTCCAAGAGAGTGAACTCAGCAGGGAGCTGTCTTCACTGGCTCCCTGCGCCAGCCTTTCACCTGGCTCTCCTCCTGGGCCTCTCTTCTCCTTGCGCCGAGGTCCAGGCTACTGCCCACTGGTCCTGGACTCCCCTTTTGGCACAATTCAGGGTCCTGGGACAGTCAGGGGGTTCTTCCTTCCATTGCCCATGGTGCCAGGCTCCAGCACCAGTCTTCCTTAGCAGACCGCACCCCAGAGAGAGCTCCTCTTCCTGTGCAAGACCTTTTAAAAAAATTTGGAGGGGGCTGGCAGGGAGGCTCTGCTGCCCTATCCTGCAGCGACACATCACCTCTCTGCCCCTGCTCCCTCCTTCCTGCCCAGGCCTCTGGGATAGTTAAAAATGTCGTCGTCCAGGGGTCTCATGCCACATGGTCTCTGAAAAGCCCCCTTCCCCCTGCTGCCTTCTCTCCAGAGCAGCTTGGTGCCTGGCACCAGGTGACAGCTGCTGATGGATAACCTGCTGCTCCACCCACCTTCTCTCCTTCTTGGAGAGGATACCTTCGCCCTTGGAATGCTTGCTGTGAAGGGCTAGGTCTCTGATGCTTCAGCTTGGGGAGGAAGGTCATTAATCAAGCCTGGCAGGGTCACACCCAGCCAGGCTCTGGTTATGAGCTGAGTCAGAGGAATATGACATTTCTGGATGACCCATAAGCAGTACAGATATGGCTTTGGACTCAGCAGAATACTTCTTCTCACATAAGTTACAGTGTACTTTGGTGCGTGTCTGGAATTTGTAGGCCCTAGGGAAGTGAAACTACCCCATGTGATCCCCATCTTCATAGGAGAATAATGGAGTGTTCCTTCAGTGAAAACAGTAAAGCACACTGGCTTTTCCTTACATGTTTCTTCCCATAGTATAAAGCCTATTCCATGTTAACACCCAGCTCTGCATAATTCCTGCCACACCATTCTATCTGTACCTGCTCCTGGGCTGCACACGCCAGGAATCTCCCCCGCGCAGCCCCTACACGTGTGCACACGCATGTACACATGTGTCTGCATGTAGCCAGCCCGGTGCCCCTTACTCCGGCTGCAGAGCAGCGGCCTACTCTCACCAGGGGGACACCGATAAAATCCACATGCAGTCGCTTTCATCATGAGTTCACAGTGGGTGAGTCCCAACTTATGAGAGTCTCCCACAGTAAAAGCTCAACCATTAGGTGTTCGAAAAGCGAAAAATCCGGTCGGCTCAGATGGTCAGAATCACCTTCTAACACACGCCGCGCCCAGCTGATTCCTACAGGGAAGAAATAGCCACTATGCATGGGTACTCTTCCCGCAGTTAGCAATAACTAGTTATAAGGGTTTCTGACCAGACCCCCCTTACTCACCAGTTATCCGCTCAGACCACCTACTCCTCCCATCCAGGGGACCTCCACCCATTACAGGGATCCCAGACTCCCCTAAGAACCCTCCGGGCTCTAGGTTAGATACCTCTAGGTCACTCACGGTCTCCATAAACTGAGCCTAACTAGGCCCAACCTTGCCCTCGGTCACGTAACACTATGCTTACCACCTCTCTGGACAAGGGTACAATGTCTCAGCACTGATGTGGTCACCGGGGATAGGTCTACACCCCATCCCCTGGGTCACTAGCTGGTCCCCGTTTCGGAGATTATTCCAACCAGTACCCTCTCTCTCTTGGTCCTTCCACCCTAAAGATGCAACCTCTCCGGACCCTCACCCTCGGCCTGCTGCTGGGGTCATTCAGCTGCCACCACCCTTTCGAGATGACTGTCTTCCCTAAAGAAAGCACAGCCACTCGTGCTCTCCCTTCCAGAGAAGCACCTTTGGCCACTGGCCTGGCTCCCTGATAGGACCTCAGATCGGCATCACCACCACACTGGCAGTGCCAGGGAGGAACACTGAGGGTGCCTCGTCAGACACCCTACAGCTCATTCCCTCCGTTAGTAGCGCCACACTGAAACTACCCCGGGAACCTAGACCCTTCCCTTGTTCTCCGCTGCGAGAACAGGGCCTATGCACCCTTCCCTCCGAGAGGCGCGCTCCCCTCCCGGAGTACCCTTAGAGAGCCTGTGGGCCCCGAGTCAGCTACACCCAGGCCCACCTCTCAGAGCCCTCCGTGGTCTCCTTGCAGCGCCTTGGGAGACCGTCCAGGGACCCTCATGATCCCTGGATGGCCTGCACCACCCCCTTCTGAAGTGCAGGGTCCCTTCACTTAAGATAGTCCCCACCTGCCTTCAGGGTGGTACTACCACACTCAGCCAGGGACCCTCAAGATCCCGGCTAGGCCTGCACCACCTTCCTCTGAAGCACAGGGTTCCTTCACTTAAGATGGGCCCCACCTGTCTTCAGGGCGGTACTACCTCCATCAGCCTGGGACCCTCAAGATCCTGGCTTGGCCTGCACCACCCTCCTCTGAAGCACAGGGTCCCTTCACATAAGATGGGCCCCACCTGTCTTCAGGGTGGTACTACCAAGCAGAAGTGCACCTCCTGCATCGAGCTAGGGGAACACCCCCATGCTCCTGATCCTGGGGTCCAACCCCCCAGGATCTACCTGGCTGGTCACCGGCTAGGCATCACCCCAGCCACCGCTTCAGGTTCACAACACAACCTTCAGAATGACATCCTGTTGCTTCCTTGGGTAGCCACCTACCCGACCCTGACACCTCAGGTTCCACAACTAACCCTTCACCTGGAATCTAGGGAGCCCATCACCCCCTTCTCAGATCTCCATTGCGTCAGTTACCTAGCCCACCTAGAGTACCTATGGACTACCACTACACATCCTAGCTCAAGAACTATCCTCCTTTGGGGCCACCCACTACCATGGGCCACCCCTGGGTTGCTCACCTTCCCCCCAGTTAACCTGGAGGGCCTGCCGGACCCACAACTCTACCGCACCCTCCTCCCACCGTGGGAAAAGTTTCTTGGGGTCCCCCACCATGAGAACTCCTGGGGTGTTACTACCCGGGGTTAAGAAACCTCCTGCCCCAACCTTCTAGTGGTTTTGGCCCGCGCCAATGGCAAGAAAACTTTCAGCGGGGGAAGGATATCTGGGGCCCCTTCTGTGGAAACCCTCCCTGCCCTTAAAAAGCACAGGAATTTCCCAGAACCCCCTACCTCTCCTGTCCCCCCAATGTCCGATCCACCCATACACCCCCATCTCTGATGTAGGTATCAGTTGATGTCCCTATCTCTTGAGAAGACACCCTCCTCATGCAGGTGTAGTGTGTGTAGTGTTAGGGTTCAAAGGTGTACAATATGGCTTAGAACACTTGTATGCAATCTAACCGTGGGCGGACAACTCCGCTCCGCCCGCGGAGTGTGCGGAGATTTGCCTACTCCGCGTTCCACGGAGAACGCGGAGTAAGCAAATCTCCGCACACTCCGCAGCGGAGCGGAGTTGGCCCGCTGCCCGCCTCCACCCCCCTATTAAGATATAAGCTACAAGTAATTTAAAAAAAGTAAAAACCACTTACCTGTTTACAGCGGCGTCCCCGGGCTGCCCTCCTCCTCTTCTTTCGCCATACGGGTACTGCTTGAGATAACTGCACATGAGCGCGCGCCCACGCATGCGCATATCTTGCGAGAATTAAATCGCCATTTACCAGTACGCAGAAATAACACTCGATAATTGATTGTCCAGTCTGTTCTTTGCTTTATAAAAGGAAGAGTACATTTATTAAACACACACACTACTCAATACTATGCAACAATTTACAAATATACATAAGCTGTTGGAATTACTTTGCGACATTGCATAACATTCCCACCCCTCCCTCAGGGGGGGTGGGGCCTAGTACCACCACTCCCGTGTATGCACATCATCTTGCCCCCAATGCAGTAGGTTGACCATAACCTGCAGTGTGGGCCTTGCCCACTGGCACCATCCCAGTGGCGACCCACCCCCTTTATCTCAACAAGCATTTAAAATGGGCACACCTGCCATGGTGACACATAACCCTGACTGAGCATCTCATACTGACCATACAGTATACACCTCTACATCTTAGGAGCTAACAGTCTGGGTTGTTCTTCACCTAAGGCAGCAGCAAGAATACATGTTTAAGCATCACTTAAAATGACAGTACTTATCACAGCTGATAACAGTTATAATGCATTGCAATTAAAGCCACTAAAAGGCATCACAGTTATAATCACAGGATTAAGCATATACAGCCAGACACCCTAGCAGGAATGTACAGCAACATAGCCCCACTTTGGTTATGACTTCACCTTACACATGTGGCTGTCAGTCACTCAAAAGAAATAACATTGGTAAATGCACTTCTCGTGCAATTGCACCTCTTCCCCTCCAAGGGATGCCCTTCTCCAGACATCCCCAGCTCAGCCCTTCCTACCTTGGTGCAGTCCCTAACGCACCCTCAGCTGAAGAACAAAAGTTCCAGCTACAGGATGCTGTTGACGCACAGCTGAGCCCTTGAGGGGCTATTTCCATTGAGTCCCCAGAGACTTAGGGGGGGGGGACTTTCCTCTTCGTTCAGGGGGACACCGGTAAAATCCACATGCAGTCTCTTTCATCGTGAGTTCACTGTGGATGAGCCCCAACTTATGAGGTTCTCCCCCAGTAAAAGCTCAACCATTAGGTGTTCAAAAAGCAAAAAATGTGGGTGGCTCAGATGGTCAGAACCACCTTCTAACATATATATATAATGAAAATCAATATTTTTTAATGATATTATTGTGAAACATTTTTTTCCCCAATATTTTTGTATTTAATGGTATAAGTATACAAAACTATATTTTTGTAATCAATATTTTTGACACCAATTTTTGCATCATGATATTTGTGTGATTGATATTCTGTCAGTAATCCCATTTGAACACTAAACGGACTTGCAAAGATTTCAGTTATCCAGAATGCTCAAAATGGAAGACATCTGCTGGGTGATTTTCCATAGCTCACATTTGTATTGGTCAGTGTGTGAGTTTCCTGATTCTCTCTGCCTACATAGTGTTGGGTATCTTTGAAGCCTTGAATTTTTCCAGAATCAGAAATTTTGGTTATGATTCAGCCTGTATTGTAACTTATTTTTCGCTGCGAGCATCAACCCCATCCTCACACCATCATCCAGGGCACCTGTGTCTGTTGGTCAGATTAGACATTAGACCACTGAATGTCCCTTGACCACCCCTTATACCGCTCATCAGGCTACAGAGGCTGAATCTAGTGAATCAACTTATAGGTGCAGCCATGGGTGCAGGTACGTTTGCTGATAATACCAAGGACACATCCATGAGTTCCCACTGCATCTTGCACTTCAGTAAATTCTCAGCTGCATGGGTAGTTATGTTTGTGTGTGTGTGTGTGTGTATCAGCCATTCATCCACTTGAAACATTGAAATATGCCATAATTCTGTAATAGGTAGATTTCTCTGTGATTAGCTGACCGCTCCCTACCATATTTTATCTATATATTTTACCTGATATGAGTTATAAAGAGATGGCTAAGTTAGCCCCAAAGAGCAGTGGAACTCTGTACATAGTAACATAATGTAAAGCCAGCATGTGAGAGTACAAACACATTAATTTACATTTACAATGTGAAAAAAGAGCAAGTGTGTACAATTTCAGAAGAGATCATCAACAAAGCATCAAAATGGGATAGGACAAAGTAGATAAAAGGTACCTTATAGAATGGTAGGACAGTTGTAATGAAGTGAATTTTGAATTTCATTGTCGAAGTAGAAAGTGTGAAGTTTATAGAGAGGTAATTCCTCCATCAAGATCCAAACTTATAGAAAAGACTGCTGGTGTATGTGTTCTTTGTGAGCCTTTTGGATATTGAGCCTTATCAGGGATGTGTTGCTAGTAGTGCAAGTGACAATAGACACATTTGTGTGTTACAAGTATGGCAGTAAGTTTGCTCAACTGTTGTACCTTTGAATTGGTTCACATCAGAGAACGGGGTCAATTGTGTTTTTCTTTTAAAATTGGGTCCATGTGCTCAAAACGACCTAGACGTTCCTATGATGGAAAAGAGTCTTGATTTTGTGAGTGAGATAAGACCATTATCTTTCCTTTTGTGGTCACTGATGGACACAGAGGTGGTCATTGAAAGAAAACATGGATGTTTGAGAGAGTGGCACAGGGAGGAAAAGCGTTATAAATTCATATTATTAAGCCAATCCTGGAAGAGGGTTGATGTCTGTTTATGAGGAGAAACTCAGTTCTTGTTGGGTCGAATTCCACTGCAGACATTCATGTTTAAATTATATTCAGGATGTTAGCTACTGAAATAAAAGTATAGCTAGACTTTATCAACATATTGTTGAATATCAATGCCTATGGGTTGAATGATAATACTGTATCATTCAGATACTGTATCATTCAGGTAATTAGCAGTGCATGCAAAGGGCGCGATCTTTGGTACTTAAGGGCACGGGAGCACACGGCTGACTATGTGATGTAGAAATGTAAAGGATGGCAAGCACTACTAATTACCTCACAAATCACATCACTCATAATGTTCTATGACATCATTGATAACATCACAGTAACATCTAAATCAATCAATCAATCACAGAATTTGTAGAGCGCACTACTTACCTGCGAGGGTCTCAAGGCGCTGGGGAGAGGGAAGGGGGGGGGGGTGCTGCTACTGGTCGAACAGCCAGGTCTTGAGTAGCCTCCTGAAGGTCAGCAGGTCTTGGGTCTGTCGTAGGCTTAGTGGAAGGGTGTTCCAGGTCTTCGCGGCGAGGTGTAAGAAGGATCTGCCGCCGGTGGTTGTTCTTCGAATGCGAGGGACGGTGGCGAGGGAGAGGTCGGCGGAGCGGAGCTGGCGGTTGGGGACGTAGAAGAAGAGTCGTCTGTTGAGGTAGGCTGGGCCAGTTTTGTGGAGTGCCTTGTGTGCGTGGATGAGGAGTTTGAAGGTGATCCTCCTGTCGACGGGGAGCCAGTGCAGGTTCCTCAAGTGGGGGGTGATGTGGCTGTGGCGTGGTACGTCGAGGATCAGGCGTGCGGAGGCGTTTTGTATGCGTTGCAGTCGCTTGATGAGCTTGGCCGGGGCTCCCGCATAGAGGGCGTTCCCATAGTCAAGTCTGCTACTGACGAGGGCCTGGGTGACTGTTCTTCTTGTGTCTGTCGGGATCCACCTGTAGATCTTGCGAAGCATGCGGAGGGTGTTGAAGCAGGAGGAGGAGACTGCATTGACTTGCTTGGCCATGGAGAGCGTTGAGTCGAGGATGACTCCCAGGTTGCGTGCGTGGTCGGTGGGTGTCGGGGCTGCTCCCAGCGTCGTTGGCCACCAGGAGTCGTCCCAGGCTGAGGGGTTGGAGCCGAGGATGAGGACCTCCGTCTTGTCCGTGTTCAGCTTTAGTCGGCTGATCTTCATCCAATCGGCGACGGCCTTCATTCCTTCATGGAGATTGGCTTTGGCGGCGAGGGGGTCCTTGGTGAGGGAGAGGATCAGTTGAGTGTCGTCGGCGTAAGAGTTAATGTTGAGGTTGTGCTGTCTGGCGATGCGTGCGAGCGGGGCCATGTAGATGTTGAACAGTGTTGGGCTGAGGGAAGATCCCTGGGGTACGCCGCAGATGATCTCGGAGGCTTCGGATCGGAAAGGTGGGAGGCGGACTCTCTGGGTTCTGCCGTCGAGGAAGGAGGTGGTCCATTCCAGGGCCTTGTCTCGGATCCCTGCGTCGTGGAGGCGTGCGCGTAGAGTGCGGTGGCAGACAGTGTCGAAGGCGGCGGAGAGGTCCAACAGGATGAGGGCTGCGGTCTCACCATTGTCCAGCAGGATCCTGATGTCGTCGGTGGCGGCGATGAGGGCAGTCTCAGTGCTGTGGTTGCTGCGGAACCCTGATTGGGATGGGTCCAGGATGCTGTTTTCTTCGAGGTATCGGGTTAGCTGTTTGTTGACGATCTTCTCGATGACCTTGGCTGGGAACGGAAGCAGGGAGATGGGCCGGAAGTTCTTGAGGTCTCTCGGGTCCGCCTTGGGTTTTTTGAGTAGGGCGTTGATCTCTGCGTGTTTCCAGCTCTCTGGGAAGGTCGCGGTCTCGAAGGAGAGATTGATGACGTTGCACAGGTGGGGTGCGATGGAGCTGCTGGCTTTGTTGAAGATGTGGTGAGGGAAAGGGTCTGACGGGGAGCTGGAGTGTATTGTGCTCATGGTCTTGATGGTGTCCTCGATGTTCACGCTGGCCCAGGCTGGCAGGGGGTCGTGGTCGATGGTGTGTGGCGGGTCTGGTGCATCGATCTTAGTTGGGGCTGTCTGGGTGTTGAAGCTGTCGTGGATGTCGGCGATCTTGCGGTGGAAGAAGGTGGCGAGGGAATCGCACAGGGCTTACGACGGCGGGATGTCGTTGGTGTTGGAGCTGGGGTTGGGGAGTTCCTTCACGATGTTGAAGAGCTCCTTGCTGTTGTGTGCGTTGTTGTCCAGGCGGTCTTTGAAGGAGATTCTCTTGGCGGACTTGATGAGGTGGTGGTGGTTACGGATGGCGTCTTTGTGGGCTGCGTGGCTGTCCGGTGTCTTATCACTGTGCCATTTCTTCTCTAGTTTCCGGCAGGTACGTTTAGAAGCTAGGAGTTCCGAGGTGAACCAGCTGGCTCTTTTGGTGGTGTCACTGTAGGTGAGTTTTTTCAGCGGGGCGAGGGCGTTGGCACAGTCGTCCATCCATCGTCTGAGGTTGCAGGCAGCGTCGTCGGTGTTGGATGGGTCGGAGGGAGGGCTGAGAGCGCGGGTTGCCCGAAGTTGGTCTTCGGTGACTTTGCTCCAGCAGCGGCGTGGGATCTGTTGGGTGCGGTGGTGTGTGGTGGGTTTCTGGAAGGTGAAATGGATGCAGCGGTGGTCGGTCCAGAGGAGTTCCGTGGTGTGGCTGAAGGAGACGTGGGAGCTTGAGGAGAAGATGGGGTCAAGCGTGTGGCCGGCGGAGTGGGTTGGTGTTGTGACGAGCTGGCTCAGACCGAGGTTGGCGAGGCTGTTGATCAGGGTGGTGGAGTTGCTGTCGTTGTTGTTCTCCAGGTGAAAGTTCAGGTCTCCGAGGAGGATGTAGTCGGTAGAGGTCAGGGCGTGCGTGCTGATGAAGTCGGCGATGGAGTCGCTGAACTGGGGTCCGGCCCAGGGGGTCTGCAGACAAGGGTGCCTCTAAGGGTGGTGTTGGGGTCCGTGTGGATCTGGAAGTGCATGTGTTCGGCGGTGCTGAGAGTGTCGTCAGTGCTGGTCGAGACCCTGATGGTGTTCTTGTGGACGATGGCGATTCCTCCTCCTACTGCGTTGATGCGGTCTCTGCGGGTGATCTTATAGCCGTCTGGGATGGCTATGGCGATGTCGGGGGCGGAGGAGTCGTTCATCCAGGTCTCAGTCAGGAAGGCGACGTCTGGTGATGATGTGTCGAGCAGGTCCCAGAGCTCGACGGCGTGTTTGCGTGCGGAGCGGGTGTTCAGTAGGATGCACCGGAGGTGGTTGAGGTCCTTCTTGGCGGGCGCCTCGGTGGCTCTGAGGCTAGTGTAGCTGCAGTTCTGGCAGGTGAAGAGACCAAGGGTGCGTTTCGGGGTGGCCTTGAAGCAGTTGTGCATCCGTGCGGGGTTGAGAGCGTGGAGTGTGGTGGCATCGTATCGGCGTCGGTCCTCGAGGCTGGAGCGGGGGGCGCGCGGCCCAGGGGTTCTGGCGCTGGGCGCGGTCCAGTCGTGGACGGGCGCAGACGGGCTTGCCTTAGGCGCGCTTTCGGCGCGCCAGCGGCGCGGCTGCGCAACGGCCGCCATATATGGGGAGGTGGGAGGGAGGAGCAGCTGGGAGGCAGGGGCAGCGAATGGGCAGTCAGGGGGGCGGGGCCGCAGGGGACGCAGCAGCGGGAATGGAGAGAGGCAGCGAGGGGCACAGAAGGCAAAATGGGCACAAGGGGGTGGGGGCAGCGAGGGAAAAACAGAAGAAAACACGGGCACAGTACAGTGGGGCAGCGAGGGCACAGAAGGCAAAATGGACAAAAAACAGAAGAAAACACGGGCACAGTACAGTGGGGCAGCGAGGGCACAGAAGGCAAAATGGACAAAAAACAGAAGAAAACACGGGCACAGTACAGTGGGGCAGCGAGGGCACAGAAGGCAAAATGGACAAAAAACAGAAGAAAACACGGGCCCAGTACAGTGGGGCAGCGAGGGCACAGAAGGCAAAATGGACAAAAAAACAGAAGAAAACACGGGCACAGTACAGTGGGGCAGCGAGGGCACAGAAGGCAAAATGGACAAAAAACAGAAGAAAACACGGGCACAGCACAGTGGGGCAGCGAGGGCACAGAAGGCAAAATGGACAAAAAACAGAAGAAAACACGGGCACAGTACAGTGGGGCAGCGAGGGCACAGAAGGCAAAATGGACAAAAAAACAGAAGAAAACACGGGCACAGTACAGTGGGGCAGCGAGGGCACAGAAGGCAAAATGGACAAAAAACAGAAGAAAACACGGGCACAGTACAGTGGGGCAGCGAGGGCACAGAAGGCAAAATGGACAAAAACAGAAGAAAACACGGGCACCGAGGCCACAAGCGGAGGGGCGAGCTTACCAGCAGCAGCAGCGGGCGGACAGCACAGGTGGAGCTGTGTGGTGGGGGAGCGACCTACCTGGCAAGGTCAAGGGTCGCTCTCCTCACCGCGCAGCGGCCGCCATATATGGGGAGTTGGGAGGGAGGAGCAGCTGGGAGGCAGGGGCAGCGAATGGGCAGTCAGGGGGCGGGGCCGCAGGGACGCAGCGGCGGGAATGGAGAGAGGCAGCGAGGGGCACAGAAGGCAAAATGGGCACAAGGGGGTGGGGGCAGCGAGGGAAAAACAGAAGAAAACACGGGCATAGTACAGTGGGGCAGCGAGGGCACAGAAGGAAAAATGGACAAAAACAGAAGAAAACACGGGCACAGTACAGTGGGGCAGCGAGGGCACAGAAGGCAAAATGGACAAAAAACAGAAGAAAACACGGGCACAGTACAGTGGGGCAGCGAGGGCACAGAAGGCAAAATGGACAAAAACAGAAGAAAACACGGGCACAGTACACGGGCAGAGTACAGTGGGGCAGCGAGGGCACAGAAGGTAAAATGGACAAAAAAACAGAAGAAAACACGGGCACAGTACAGTGGGGCAGCGAGGGCACAGAAGGTAAAATGGACAAAAAACAGAAGAAAACACGGGCACAGTACAGTGGGGCAGCGAGGGCACAGAAGGCAAAATGGACAAAAAACAGAAGAAAACATGGGCACAGTACAGTGGGGCAGCGAGGGCACAGAAGGCAAAATGGACAAAAACAGAAGAAAACACGGGCACAGTACAGTGGGGCAGCGAGGGCACAGAAGGCAAAATGGACAAAAAACAGAAGAAAACACGGGCACAGTACAGTGCGGCAGCGAGGGCACAGAAGGCAAAATGGACAAAAAACAGAAGAAAACACGGGCACAGTACAGTGGGGCAGCGAGGGAACAGAAGGCAAAACGGACAAAAAACAGAAGAAAACACGGGCACAGTCCAGTGGGGCAGCGAGGGCACAGAAGGCAAAACGGACAAAAAAAAGAAGAAAACACGGGCACAGTACAGTGGCGCAGCGAGGGCACAGAAGGCAAAATGGACAAAAAACAGAAGAAAACACGGGCACAGTACAGTGGGGCAGCGAGGGCACAGAAGGCAAAATGGACAAAAAACAGAAGAAAACACGGGCACAGTACAGTGGGGCAGCGAGGGCACAGAAGGCAAAATGGACAAAAAAACAGAAGAAAACACGGGCACAGTACAGTGGGGCAGCGAGGGCACAGAAGGCAAAATGGACAAAAAACAGAAGAAAACACGGGCACAGTACAGTGGGGCAGCGAGGGCACAGAAGGCAAAATGGACAAAAACAGAAGAAAACACGGGCACCGAGGCCACAAGCGGAGGGGCGAGCTTACCAGCAGCAGCAGCGGGCGGACAGCACAGGCGGAGCTGTGTGGTGGGGGAGCGACCTACCTGGCAAGGTCAAGGGTCGCTCTCCTCACCGCGCAACGGCCGCCATATATGGGGAGGTGGGAGGGAGGAGCAGCTGGGAGGCAGGGGCAGCGAATGGGCAGTCAGGGGGGCGGGTCCGCAGGGGACGCAGCGGCGGGAATGGAGAGAGGCAGCGAGGGGCACAGAAGACAAAATGGGCACACGGGGGGTGGGGGCAGCGAGGGAAAAACAGAAGAAAACACGGGCACAGTACAGTGGGGCAGCGAGGGCACAGAAGGCAAAATGGACAAAAACAGAAGAAAACACGGGCACAGTACAGTGGGGCAGCGAGGGCACAGAAGGCAAAATGGACAAAAAACAGAAGAAAACACGGGCACAGTACAGTGGGGCAGCGAGGGTACAGAAGGCAAAATGGACAAAAAACAGAAGAAAACACGGGCACAGTACAGTGGGGCAGCGAGGGCACAGAAGGCAAAATGGACAAAAACAGAAGAAAACACGGGCACAGTACAGTGGGGCAGCGAGGGCACAGAAGGCAAAATGGACAAAAACAGAAGAAAACACGGGCCCAGTACAGTGGGGCAGCGAGGGCACAGAAGGCAAAATGGACAAAAAAACAGAAGAAAACACGGGCACAGTACAGTGGGGCAGCGAGGGCACAGAAGGCAAAATGGACAAAAAACAGAAGAAAACACGGGCACAGTACAGTGGGGCAGCGAGGGCACAGAAGGCAAAATGGACAAAAAAACAGAAGAAAACACGGGCACAGTACAGTGGGGCAGCGAGGGCACAGAAGGCAAAATGGACAAAAAACAGAAGAAAACACGGGCACAGTACAGTGGGGCAGCGAGGGCACAGAAGGCAAAATGGACAAAAACAGAAGAAAACACGGGCACCGAGGCCACAAGCGGAGGGGCGAGCTTACCAGCAGCAGCAGCGGGCGGACAGCACAGGCGGAGCTGTGTGGTGGGGGAGCGACCTACCTGGCAAGGTCAAGGGTCGCTCTCCTCACCGCGCAGCGGCCGCCATATATGGGGAGTTGGGAGGGAGGAGCAGCTGGGAGGCAGGGGCAGCGAATGGGCAGTCAGGGGGCGGGGCCGCAGGGACGCAGCGGCGGGAATGGAGAGAGGCAGCGAGGGGCACAGAAGGCAAAATGGGCACAAGGGGGTGGGGGCAGCGAGGGAAAAACAGAAGAAAACACGGGCACAGTACAGTGGGGCAGCGAGGGCACAGAAGGCAAAATGGACAAAAAACAGAAGAAAACACGGGCACAGTACAGTGGGGCAGCGAGGGCACAGAAGGCAAAATGGACAAAAAACAGAAGAAAACACGGGCACAGTACAGTGGGGAAGCGAGGGCACAGAAGGCAAAATGGACAAAAAACAGAAGAAAACACGGGCACAGTACACGGGCAGAGTACAGTGGGGCAGCGAGGGCACAGAAGGCAAAATGGACAAAAAACAGAAGAAAACACGGGCACAGTTCAGTGGGGCAGCGAGGGCACAGAAGGTAAAATGGACAAAAAAACAGAAGAAAACACGGGCACAGTACAGTGGGGCAGCGAGGGCACAGAAGGCAAAATGGACAAAAAACAGAAGAAAACATGGGCACAGTACAGTGGGGCAGCGAGGGCACAGAAGGCAAAATGGACAAAAAACTGAAGAAAACACGGGCACAGTACAGTGGGGCAGCGAGGGCACAGAAGGCAAAATGGACAAAAAACAGAAGAAAACACGGGCACAGTACAGTGGGGCAGCGAGGGCACAGAAGGCAAAATGGACAAAAAATAGAAGAAAACACGGGCACAATACAGTGGGGCAGCGAGGGCACAGAAGGCAAAATGGACAAAAAACAGAAGAAAACACGGGCACAGTACAGTGGGGCAGCGAGGGCACAGAAGGCAAAATGGACAAAAAACAGAAGAAAACACGGGCACAGTACAGTGGGGCAGCGAGGGCACAGAAGGCAAAATGGACAAAAAACTGAAGAAAACACGGGCACAGTACAGTGGGGCAGCGAGGGCACAGAAGGCAAAATGGACAAAAACAGAAGAAAACACGGGCACAGTACAGTGGGGCAGCGAGGGCACAGAAGGCAAAATGGACAAAAAACAGAAGAAAACACGGGCACAGTACAGTGGGGCAGCGAGGGCACAGAAGGCAAAATGGACAAAAAAACTGAAGAAAACACGGGCACAGTACAGTGGGGCAGCGAGGGCACAGAAGGCAAAATGGACAAAAAACAGAAGAAAACACGGGCACAGTACAGTGGGGCAGTGAGGGCACAGAAGGCAAAATGGACAAAAAACAGAAGAAAACACGGGCACAGTACAGTGGGGCAGCGAGGGCACAGAAGGCAAAATGGACAAAAAACAGAAGAAAACACGGGCACAGTACAGTGGGGCAGCGAGGGCACAGAAGGCAAAATGGACAAAAAACAGAAGAAAACATGGTCACAGTACAGTGGGGCAGCGAGGGCACAGAAGGCAAAATGGACAAAAAACAGAAGAAAACACGGGCACAGTACAGTGGGGCAGCGAGGGCACAGAAGGCAAAATGGACAAAAAAACAGAAGAAAACACGGGCACAGTACAGTGGGGCAGCGAGGGCACAGAAGGCAAAATGGACAAAAAACAGAAGAAAACACGGGCACAGTACAGTGGGGCAGCGAGGGCACAGAAGGCAAAATGGACAAAAACAGAAGAAAACACGGGCACAGTACAGTGGGGCAGCGAGGGCACAGAAGGCAAAATGGACAAAAAAACAGAAGAAAACACGGGCACAGTACAGTGGGGCAGCGAGGGCACAGAAGGCAAAATGGACAAAAAACTGAAGAAAACACGGGCACAGTACAGTGGGGCAGCGAGGGCACAGAAGGCAAAATGGACAAAAACAGAAGAAAACAAGGGCACTGAGGCCACAAGCGGAGGGGCGAGCTTACCAGCAGCAGCAACGGGCGGACAGCACAGGCGGAGCTGTGTGGTGGGGGAGCGACCTACCTGGCAAGGTCAAGGGTCGCTTTTATTGAATTTTGCAAAAACAATACCAGGAAAACAAGGCAAAACAAAGAAATAACATCCAGTAACTCTCACGTTGTCTCTGAAATGACATCATTAATAACAACACTGTGCTTTGCGAGGGCACGATTTATAGTTACATTAGGGCATGAGTTATAGTTACTTGAGACAACTATAATTAGTGAATTTCTGTGGCTTTTTTAGTTTAAAACATTATGGGGCCGATTACTATGTTGGGCAGATGGCCACCGATAGGCAGTCGATGGAAGTCCGTCGGACATCGGAAGCAGAGGTCCAACCTCCAAATTATGATGCGATCGGTCAGACAGCTGCAGGCTGGGGAAAAGACATATGCCTCTGACAGGACTGGAGATCCCGTTGGGGCGTCGTTTGGACTAAAAATCCCTAAATGGCAGCGGTGCCTGCTCAGGCATCACCATCAAGATTATGATGTCCGCTTCTGACAGCATTTCCATGTCGGCCTTTCCGACATGTGAAAGGCTGTCGGAAAGTGACTAAACGGGCCCCTAGCATGGCCCCGTAATCCCGCATCCTCCGCTATGAGGCCTGGTGGGCACCTGCGGTGCCACCTCACACCCCCATGCGCCATGTGGCAGGCACCGCATGGTGCCTGCCACACAGAGCATGGATGTTTAAAAAGTGTATTTTTTCTATTGAGGCTTGTGCTGCAGCCCGCAGCACAAGCTTCAGTAGAAAACATACACTTACCAACCGCCGTGGAGGAGGTCACATCATAATATGGGATGAGGGACCCCCGACTCCTTGTCAGGTGGCCCCGTTTCCACTATGGTCCGACCAACATCGTAATGAGGCCCCATGTTTTTTTTTATTTCAGTAAATTTTTATTGAATTTTGCAAAAACAATACCAGGAAAACAAGGCAAAACAAAGAAATAACATCCAGTAACTCTCACGTTGTTAGTCAAAGAGGATAGGAGGCATTTGTTCTGATAATGCTGTTTGGCAGTGGTACATACAAGTGGTACAATTGCGAAGACAGAAATAACATGGCAAACAGATAGATGTGTCCCTGTTGAGCTGCCTCATTTCGATAGGTTACCCTCAGGTTAATGCGTGTCTCTGGGTATTGTCAGCGGTGGACAAGAGTGCCATTTGTGACCATATCTAGCATATTACACATCACCTCTAGTACATATCCTCTATCCTCGTATGGCATATAAGGAAAGTAAACAACCTAATATAAATAGATAGGTAAATAAGTATGTAGGAGAGTAAGAACATAAGTAACAAAAAAGTAACAAAAAACTCGGGGTCAAGGGGTACTCATACTGACTGTAACTAGTCCGCACCTCAACATCATATTAGTTGTTTGGTAAGGTGGCCGTGAACCAGTCCTTGCTGTGAGGCTTGTTGGCTCTTTTGAGCTGGATAGCAGTATGGGTTTCAAGGGGGTTTAAAAACCGTAGAGGCGGCGTCAAGAGATTTCCAGATCTTCCTATGCTTTGGTTTCCATGGGGAAACTTGTAGGGCGATATTATCCGCACCCCTCAGGAAGGTTAGCCATTCCTGCCTTTTTTTGTATGAAATTTTATCAAAACTTTTCCAGTTAACAGGACTATTTTACATGCCAAGGTCAGCAATAAGTCAAGCAGAAAGCGGTCATCATCCCCCTTTAGTTCCGGGTCCTGGAAACCAAATAAGATATACAATATCTCTTTAACTGGGGAGATGTTGAGTGTCTGGGAGATGAGTTCGAAAACCTTGCTCCAGTTATTCTGCAACAGCGGACAAAGGAGAAGCATGTGTGGTAAGTCGCCTATTTGGGAGTTGCAATTCCAGCATTGTGGAGACTGGGTTAGTTTAAGATTAGGCCTTATGTTTTAACTGATATTTTCTCCTAACTAACTATAACCTCCCTTTAACCTTTGGTTTTTTGAGTGACTTTCTAAGGATTTTGTTATGTAAAGTAAGAAATTATTTCAATTCTGGCCCCACTCCCCAAGCCTCTAGGAGGCACTAGGGATTGCATCCCATGGGGCCAATATCTTAATAATTTGGGAGAGGGGCATGCAACCCCCTAGCCTTTTGGAGGCCACTGGGACCCTATTCCCTGGGGCTGACTTATTAAGTATGGGTATGGGGAAGTGCTTAAGGCCAACCTCCCTGAGCCATGTGTGCAGTGTCCCAGGAACCTAATCCCCTGGGGCACTGACTTGTTCCCTCCCTGGGAGAGTGCGGGTGGGGAATGTAAATGTAATTCACTGCCCACACTCTCCTGGGCAGGGAACACAGTGTTGTTACCACCCAGTAGGAGTAGAGTAAAAAGTTGCTCAGGCCAGGTGCTGGGCTGGAGAAAATCATTAGATTAGGCTCCCGTTAGCATTCAGGATGGATACTGGTTGGAGACTAGTTGGCAAGGGTTAAGTTAATATAAAGTGTGGGCATCCTGGGTAGAACAGGATACCTAAATAAAGTAAAATAAAATAATAAATGAGGGGCAGGAGACGCTCATTTATTATTCACTGCTCCGGGCAAGGAACACCCCATAATGCTCTGCGAGAGATTTTTAGTAATATTTTTGTATCGTGGTAGTGCACCTAGAAGTAGCAAGAGCACCACAAAGCATTTTCTAAATTCTGTGGAAGGCTGCAAGAGATGAAGCAGCCTCTCAGCGACATAAAAAAACAGCAAGTCATTGAATCCCTGACCCTAGGAGAGCTTACCATATTTTTGTAAAGCACTCCGAGCTGGAACTGTATGCTCATCAGCTGGAGTGGAGGGACCCCTTGTGGTTGGTTCCATGGTTGACCTTTGTGGCCTGAAAAATGTTAAAAAAAGACTCAAAGAGATGCTTAATGCTTTTTTTAATGCTTTATTACAATTATTCTGTGGCGACCACTATCATTAAACATTGCAATGTGTGTATAAACTATACATTTGATTATAGTTATTGATGACTTTTTGACAAAGCCGATAGGTTTGCTTATAGATGCTGATGTGCTGACCCCTTGATAAAGCCAATAGGCATAGTTTTTTTTATGTTTTGGTGTTCTGACCCGTTGACAAAGCCAATGGGTCTGCCTTAGTTAAAATGACACCCTTTACATTGTTACATGACATGGTCAGCTACTCACGATAGTGGCGCTGTCCAGAGTGCCCGGGGAGTGTCCCCAAACCGCATTCGAAAAAATATGAATTTTCAGTTGTTTATAAGGTAATCAAGTAAACTTTTAATTTATTTGTTCATTACATCAGTTATTTTCTGATTCCTCTTTTAGAATCCATCTTGGTTACTTGTCTTTAAACTTTTATGTCCATAGTCATGAATATCAATATGCCCAATGCATTTCGGGCAACACCCTTCATCAGGGGCTTTCTCTCGGCAACTTCGAGTCAGAGTGTAAGTTGTCCGTGAGTTGTATCCGCAATAAATGCGTGAAGTCTATACACGTCTCCCACAATGAAAAACCTGCACCCAGACCGAAGCTGCACACGGCGGAAGGCTGTACACTGCGGGGGAGTGGATGCCCAAAACTACGCCACGCACGACAATGCACATGTTAAAAAAAACACATCGTAATTCACTGGAAAAAACCAAAGGTTAAAGTTACATTATAGTTAGGAATTGTAATAATATCTTACCTTAAATAAAAATAAAAAAACCTCTGAAATTCACTGCAAAAATCAAAGGTTAAAAGGACATTATAGTTAGGCGAAAATGTCAGTTAAACTATTTATTTATATCTTCAATTCTTCAGCATTAGCAAGGCATCCGAAATTTTATATAAGTATCAAATGAAAAAAAAAACAATGGTCAAAGTAATGTTTTAGTTAAGTGAATATGTGAGTGAGAACATTAACATTTTGAACCCCAAAAAACACAGAACCCCTGCAGTCCCAGCCTGCTCCCTGCATGCTGCGGGAGCCAGTATTGGCCCACCCGCAGGAAGCTGCTATTTATGCTGCTCCCTCTGGCAGGAGTAATCTGTTGATCTGTTTCCCTGCCTGCATAAGCATATTTAAAGTTCCCGCCTGCTGGGAGCAGACTTTGTGTTTGATGCTGTTTGCCGGGAGTTTAAAAAATGTTCCTGCCAGGCAGGAGCAAACACGTTTCCCTGCCCACACTGGTGCGGGTAGGGAAACTGCTGTGTCCCAGGGTTGGGTCTTCCTGGGACACAGTATGTGAGACAGGCCCGGGGCATTGGGTCCACTGGGCCATTAAAGGCTCAGGTAGGGGGGATATCGGCCCCAGGATGGACGTCCCTAGGAGTATAATAGTTTGGTGAGGGGGGCCCGGTTCCCCATTCCCCTTTAAATACAAAACTTGACCCCAGAGGACAGCGTCCCCAGGGCCTAAAAAGGGTCAAGGAGGGGACTCCATGCCCCTCTCCCCTTTTATGGATATTTAGGCCCCAGGGTGGAGTTCCCTGGCCCTAAAATGACTTAGGGTCCACTCCCTCTTCCTCTTATGGAATGTGGACCCGGGATGGGCTCTCCGGGGCTTATAATGGCTTGGGGAGGGGGTGCATGCCCCAGTCCTCTTAACTAAGCAATGCGGCCCCAGGCCGACATTATGAGGTTTTTTTCCAATGCTGTGGGTGTTCCGCGGGATTGCAGAAAAAATTGCTGTTTCTTTTTCAATTTTGACCACAAGGGGGGTCCTTCTGGGTCTCTCCCATGGTGCCTAGGGGACAGGCTATCCCTACGCTGCCTCAATATATTATTTTTTTTCTCTATCTTTAGGACAGTGGACTAAGTCCCCAAGTCCTGTAATGGCTGCCAGCAGCAATTTTCTTTTGCTGCTGGAAGCCGATCAGAGCACTCACCCCCATGGGAGTCTGACTCTCAAGGGAGTGAATCGATGTGGTATTCTACAGGATTTTTGTTTGCGTATATAGTTATGTTTTACTGCATGTTCCTTTTCCCTCTTCCTTTTCTCCCTATACATCTATCTCCCATTTGCATTGTCCTGGCCACTGTTCTATTGGAATGTTAGTATTTGAATAGTACTGGATGATAGTTGGAGGCTGAATTGTAGAGGCGTTGACCAGGCTGGGCGTAGTTCGCTGAATTTTGCTACGCGGAACTCCGCGAAGTTACAAAAAAACTCTGCGGAGTTCCGCAAGTGGCGGAGTGCAGTGAAAACTGCAGTTCGCGCTGGTATTCCTGCCGCTCGGGTAGAAATTCTACCTGAGCGGTAGCTCGCACTCGTGAACTTACCATTCGCGATCGCGAGCGGGGAAAAAACTCTGCTGCACTACGCGAAGCAGAGTTTTCTGCACTCCACGAGCTCCGCGGAGTGCAGAAAACTCCGCAAACTATGCGAACGGAGCGAAGTTCACTTCCCAGGCCTAGCGTTGATGTGGCTGGAGTTTCTCTGTAATTCAAGATTCAACTTCAACTTTGACAACAAGTACAGTGTCTTGGATTATTATGAACTTCACATTGGTGATGCTTGGGTGCATCCAAGTGTATTGAGGAACTTTAACATGCCTTTCACTGCAAAGTGCCTACAATACCACTTCTATGCTACAAAAGAAGTGTACATTTGTGCGTGGCTCCATTTCAAAGACTGCCACAAGACAGATGCCCGTTGTTTAAGGTATTTATTCATGGGAATACCTTTTCCTACTAGCTTTTTACTCTTATCTCCTACAAGAGGCATATTTTGCTCTTAATTTGGAATGCAGGAACTTAACTATTCATTCACTTTGTCTGCCATGCCTGCAGGAGTTGGGAACTCTCCCTGGGGTTTAGTTGCTTCATTTGGGCTATGCGAGATGGAGCTGGCGGCCGCATGTTCAATTGATAAACGTTTTTTTTTTTTAATGGACCCATGCTGCTCTTGGATGCTTTTGGTTGCTGGTGGCATTGCACGCGGAGTTCCAACCTGCAAGGACATACTGACATGTTCCTAGTGCCGGCTGCTCTTTATCTCTCCGGCCATGCTCTCTGTCATCGTGCCCACCACTCTGCAATTCTTGTGGCTTCACAGCCACAGTCCACGGGCATTCTTTGTGCTGTTCTTGACTTTGCTTCACGGCAAAACATCGCTGGAGTTTGCTCATCATATTACGGCTGCCAGTGAATACTTCTCTGGCTCATTTTGCAGAAATAGAGGTGGAGCTAAGTAACTGATGCTCCTTTTGCAACTTGTTCCAGGAGTAAGGCATTTCTCTCCACTTCCTGGTTGACAGCAAACAGTATAAACAGACTACCATAATGTGCTATTTCATGTCCTTGGATTTCAGGAGGAAAAAAGGAGAAAAAGAAAAAATAATATCTATAACAAATAACATCTACTATTTTAACTTTCACAAGTATGATTTAACCTCACTTTTTTTTTGCAGTTGGATTTCGGGTACATAAATTAGTACCAGAGCAATTATAAGTGGTAGTTTATTTCTATATATAATATAACTTAAGATAAGAGTTTACTTCTTATTCCTGCATTTGAACTTAGTTATATTCTTGTCCATTATGCAACACATAACTTCCCCACCATCAGTCAAGGATTTTGTTACTGCTCTATGGAAACTAGCAGGATTGGGTAATTTTGGGGACAATACTGAGGATAGAATACAAGACCAATTCATGCTGAAGTGTAAGCGTGACAAAGTGCAGGAGGAATTGTGGATCAAAAATGACCCCAACCTAACATATGTTATAAATATTGCCAAACAAGTGGAACATTCCCTACATTGTATAAAAGAACTGAATAAATCCAAAGAGAAGGTGTCTTCTGTCCAGACCAATACAGGGCTACAAAAAGCAACCTCATGTCACCAAGAATAAGTTGTGTTATCATTGTGGTAATCCAAATCATTTGGCTAGTTGTGAAGCATGCTCATCATACCACACATTTTACAGATTATGTGGGAAGAAAGGTCATGTCACTAAATTTTGTAAGTCCTTGGCTTATAAAGAAAAAGCCATAAAATTGAATGTGAAGAAGATGATGTGATTTTACAGATTGTAAATGATGTTAAGTGTAAAATGTGAACATACTCCCAATGTGGTTTGTGTTAATGGGGTCAATGTGTCCATGATGATGGACTCAGGTGCGAGGTTAACCCTAGGGGTGGGCGGAATTTGCATAGTCGCGCTAACGCAAAGCTCAGCGAAACGGTAAAAAATCTCTGCGAGCACGCAAAAGTTCCGCGAACACGTGGAATTGCTTGTTCCGCCCGCTCGCGATGCTTTTTTCCTGTTCGCGAACGCTGTTTGTATGCTCGGGGAGAAATATCTCGCGAACACGCATTTTGAAAGCGCGAACAAGCAAAAAATTCTGCGTTCTCCGTGGAACGCGAAATTACCCAAATTCCGCAAATTCCGCAAGTTCCGCAAATTCCGCAAATTCCGCGAGTGGAACGGAATTTACCGCCCAGGCCTAGTTAACCCTAGTGTCTGATGAAGATTTTACCACACTTTTTGAGGGGAAGGTCAATCTTCATCACTCTGATGTAAGACCATATAGTTACAATGGTAAACCCATAGAACTAGAACTTTTGAGGCAGAGTTTGAGTTAAAAGGTAATCATGCTTCTGGGAAAGTATATGTTCATGTTAAGGGGGATACCATTTCAGTTGGCCCCACCAAAATATTCTGTGAATCTTTCTAGACTCCAATCATGATCCCCAGGTACAGGTCAGAACGGTAGACAATATATCTGACAAGCACCGACAAGAGTTTCCAGCAGTGTTCTTGGAAAAAGTGGGGTGTGTAAGGGGATATGTACATCACATTGTCTTGAAATACAAGGCCATTCCGATTGCTTGCAAAGTGATTCCGATAAATCATCACACGGCTGTTGAAGCTGAGCTTGAAAAATTGAAGCAGGAAAGGGTTATTGAGCCATTAGAGGTGACCAGCTGGGTCGTTCCAGCAATGGCAGCCAGAAAACCCTTGAGGGACATAAGATTGTGCATCGACTTGAGACACCTTAACAGAGAAGTTGTGGAGGACAAGTTTCCCCTTCAAAACATTCAGGAGATGATGGCAATGATAGGCAAGGCCATGTTTTTCACAGCGTTGGACTTGACCTCAACCTATCATCAGGTTAATCTTACAGATGACTTCAAGATTTCACGGCGTTCGGTACACCTTTTGGTGTCTGTAGGTTTAATAGAATGCTGTTTGGTCTATGTTCATCAGCTTCAGTTTTCCAGAGGATGATGACTAATCAATTTAAGGATGTGTCTCAAGTCAAATTCTTCCAGGATGATGTTTTGATTTACAGTGAGACAATTCAGGAGCACATTGTTTTTAAAGTTTTTCAGATGTAAGGGAACAACACTCAAGCTTAATTAGTATCATTTATGTCTCTCTGAAATTACTTACCTTGGACATGTAATAACGAGTAAGGGGGTCAAACCTAAAGAGGACTTGGTAAAGAGGTTGGTGAACATGCCATCTCTTGAAGAAAAAGTGGAGGTACAGTCCTTGTTGGGAATGACAGAATATTATTCTAGGTTTGTCCCAAATTTTGCTAGTCGCACTCAGGCTATAAGAATGCTGCTTAAGAAAAATGCTCACTTTGATTGGACAGTACAATGTCAAGAGGAGTTTGTTAATATTAAATCTGCCCTTATGTCCACCCAAGGTTTGGGAAGTTTTGTGCCAGGTAGACCTACGTGATTGTTACGGATGCAAGTGAAAAAAGGTTTGGGAGCTGTACTCAAAAAAGGACCAAGGTGAATGAGAGATAACTGTAGTGATTGCTTCAAGATCTTTGAGGGGTGAGGAAGAGAGGTATTCAACCATTGCCAAAGAGGCTTTAGCTGTTTATTGGGCCATTAAGAAGTTTAAACAGTTTGTGTGGGGAGACAACTTTGTTGGGCACACTGACCACAAGCCCTTGCAAGAAGTGCTTAGAAGGAGAGGTTTGGACAATATATCCTCCAGGATTTGTCAATGACTGGTAGGATTGCAAGATTTTCAGTTCCTTGACGCATGTATTCCAGGCATGGAAAACAAAGTGTCAGATTGTCTTTTGACATTGTCGATGGATGTTGGAAGTTTGGGTTCTAGTCTGGAAATGTGGTGGTTGGAGGATGAAGTGAAGGTGTGTTGTATCACACAACATTGTGTCTCTGAGAAGATGTGGTTACAAGAACAAGAGTTAGACAAAGAGTAGAAATTGTTTTTACCAGTTTATCAGGTCTAATGATAAAGGTTGGGTTAAAGAGACAATGTTTGCTGGTTATGCCAGGGCTGTGGATGAGTTGTCAGTGACTGATAATATTGTTATGAGAGGAACGAGGTTGGTTCCGCCTATGGGTGTCAGGCAGCAACTGGTGCAATTGGCTCATGAAGGACACCAGGGCATTACCAAAACTAAGGAAAAACTTAGGTGTATGTACTAGTGGCCAGGGCTAGATATCATGATAGAACGCATAGTCAGGGATTGTGGAGAATGGTGTTTAAGTGACAAAACTTTGAAGGTGAGGTCCTCCTTGATGGTGTGTAGAGATATCACTGCCGAGGTATGGGTTGAAATAGCCTTAGATTTGGTTGGACCTATAAGTTCTGGTGGGTCAAACAGGTATATTTTGGTGGATATGGATAAATTGTCCAGATGGCCTGAATTAGGAGTGGTGCATGAGATTACTACCAAGTCGGTGACACGTTTTTTTGTCTGAATTTGTTTGCCAGAAAAGGAAATTCTAAACGCATACTCACTGATAATGGGGTGCACTTTACCTACAAGGAAATGGAGAGTTTTTTGAGAGATGGAGGCATAATGCTTAAAAAATGCGCTCTTTGTCATCCCAAGAGCAATGAATTGATTGAGAGATTCAATCGTGCTCTTAAAGAGACTATTTAAATTGTGAAAGAAACTGGGGAAAAATTGGGTTCAAGCTGTCAAGAAGAGGGTTGAGGAGTAAAGGTTTACCCTGCATACCACCGCAGGGATTAACCCTTTTGTTTATTTCACAAAACGCAATCCTAAGACCACACTGATTCCTCCTTGGGTGAGAAGTTATGGTGGTAGTGAAGGAGGGAGTGATAATCAGGAGGAAAACATGTGACAAAGAGAAAGAGAGATGCAATCCTGAAGAAAATTTAACTATGATGGTCGCAAAGCTGTTAAACCCAATTTTGCTCAAGTTGGTGACTAGGTGAAGATCAAGTTGACTGGCAAGAATCAAGGTTCCATTTTCAGTGAAACCTACAGTGCCATAATGGTATTCTGTAGTGCGGCTAAAGTGAATGATGTTCGTATATGGAATTTGAACAGAATTGTGAAGGTGGATTGAACTTTATTTCAGGGTTACATTTTCACACAATTTTCTCAGTGTGTTTATGTGAGGGGAAGGTGTGTGGTATTGTACAGGATTATTGTTTGTGTATATGCTAACATTATATTTTATGGTATGTTCCTTTTCCCACTTCCTTTTCTCCTTCTACAGCTATCTTCCATTTGCATTGTCCTGGACACTGTTCTATTGGAATGTTAGTATTTGAATGTTAGGACTGGATGATAGTTGGAGGCTGGATTGGAGAGGCATTGAATTGCCAATCAGAACACTACATTTTTAATTTGACGGTCCTGTGAGAGCCTTGCGAGTCTCTTGCAGACCCACCCGTCCAAATATAGAAATATTTTTGAACCTTAAGTTTTAACAGACTACTCAACATATTTACACCAAATCACAAAAAGCACAATCTATGGACCAAGTGTAGCTTCCTGCCTAATTTGGTGTAATTCCATTCAGCAGCTTTTGCGGTACCACTTCTGAAAGACATCTGTGTAAAATGCATGGGGATTTTGCATTTTGGGACCCCCTTTTTTTTTCAATCCCCGCTTGACGTATCACCCCAAAACGTTCCATGCACAAATTAGGAAGAAAAAACAGAAAAACGTTTTCAAGGAGTGTTTGGGAGATTCGTCAAGCGGTGCCAAAGTTATTAGCAACACAAAAAATGCATTTCCTATGGAAACGCTGGCCAAGCCACCGACCGTGATGGCCGCGTAGGCTTGTAGCTCTGCTGCTGACTCCCTGCTCCACGCTTGTTAAGGCGGCACTGTCGGCGATGCTGCATTCCGAGACACCGCGGGAGGTGTAGGAGAAGATGGTGCGGCTCTTGCTGGTAAAATCTGCTTGATTACGGCTCGCGGAGCAGATCGGCGCCAACCTGTTGTGCTGGGCGTGGTGTGGCCTTCCGCCACAAGGGACGCCGGGGACTCGAGTAGCGCGCCGGCCGGAGCCGAGGCGCGGATTGCGGGACTGCTGAGAACTGAGACCGGGCGGCAGGCATGCTGAGGTGAGCGGTCGCGGTGGGGGCTGGAAGCTTCGTGACGCTGGTGGCGGGGCACAGACATTCCCTGGAAGCCCCGCAGTGTCAGGGGCCACGGGTGGGCTTGGGGACTGGCTGCCTGGCCGGGTGCTGTGTTGCCCACGAGTGCTTCTCCCCCCGCAGCCGCGATCCCCCCCTTTTATCCTGCACCGTGGTGGTGAGACCCCCCCCACCCGCCCCTGTGCACTACTACGGACCACATGGCAATGGCAGGGCCCATCCGGGCTGAGAAGAGCACACCGTAGGGGCGTACTGTGAGCAAGGACCAGCGCGCAGGCAAACAGCCTTGTACTGCACTGGTGTTGTCCTCCTGGGCGCCAGGTTGGAAGGTTGGAGAGTTTGATTGCTGCAGGTGCCGGGCTGTGGGCCGATGCTCTTCCATGGCCGACTACAATTCCCCTACTGCTGGCAGGGCCTTGTTCCACCTGGAGCACGCATGGGACACATAAATGGCACCTCTGCAGATGTAGATAAGTAGCTATTGTGGCGCTACCAGGCTGATATCATTTTTGGCTTAAATGAATGGAGTGAGAGGATGGTGGACCTGACTAGAACCGTGCTGGTGTGCAGCCTATCCACGAGTGGGCCTCATCCACCATTGATCTGTAGGTTGTTCACTAAGGGGCCACTGGCATGACCTAGACTGCTGCAAATCAACAACGTAGGGTATGGGGCGGAAAGACCCCAAGCAAAGCACCCTGTCCTTCAAAGCACCGGCCTCCGGCACTGCTGCGCAGCAGATCGGCATGGCGGAGGGAGGAGCGATGCACGCAACTGAGGTGGCTGGGCCCGACAGTTTGTTGACGGAATTTGTGGAAACACTCCTTACAGATCTATTTGACTGTGAGTCCTTCACCACTACATTTGTCATTGAACGTGCACACCGCATCTTGGGACCGCGACCTAATCCAGGGTGCCCGCCTAGACCAATTATATCCCGTCTTCTGAACTTCAGAGACAGTGATACTGCCCTACGGATGGCTCGTGAGAAGGGCCAACTTGAATGGCAGGGCTCGAGCATATCCCTGTACCCGGATTTCACCTTTATGGTCCAGGAAGCATGCAGAAAATACGCAGGGGTAAAGGCGGCCCTACGGAAGATGGGGCTACGATATGGAAAGCTATATCCAGCACGGCTGAAGTTTGATGTTGACGGGCGGTCCCGAGTATTCGACTCCCCCCATGATGCCCAAGAGTTCTGCCAGAAATACTCCAACGTTGTGAAGAAACGGGGCACGGCGTCACCACAGCAGACACAGGACATACCGGACTCCGGTGCAAGTGCGGACCTTTTCACCGCCAGTTAGTTACACAGAACTCGTCTTCAAAACCAAAGCTCTATGATGTCGCGTTTCATAATCCTTGAGCTGTGCCGCTATGGACTTGTGCCTATGGCACGTTAGAACACCTCTGTGGACGCATAATATGTAGGTATACAGGCACTATGTGCCAAGATCAGGGGAAGCGGCAGGGTGTTGCCACCCCTCCCAGTCCGGATGCACATGTCTCAGTTTATGCAGGATTATAGTATAATTTGTTTTTGTTTGTATAAATATTTCACTATGGTTATAAGGGTTGGGGACTTCCCCCTAGGGTTAGGTGAGGGGGATGGGCGGTGGGAGGGGGGAACTGGGTTTGCAGGCTAATGTTTGTAGTCCGCTGTTCTTGCAGTTGTCATTTACAGTGTAGCACAAGTGGCCCGGGTGCCAACAGGTCAGAAGTACAAGATATAGAATATGGTTAATAAGGTTGTGGCAGAGGCCAGTGTAGTAATGATGTCTTGGAATGTCAGGGGCTTAAATAATACCCGTAAGTATAAACAGGTGACCAATTATATGCAACGATATCAAGTAGAAATTGCCTTTTTACAAGAGACTCATCTTGCAGCAAACCAAGACCTCATTGGCATCGAGCTGGGGTGCACATAAATATTTTGCAGGATATAGTTCTTATGCCAGGGGGGTTGCAGTGTTGATACATAAACGGGTGCCATTTTGAGAGGAGGAGGTCTATCGGGATGTGGGGGATCGTTATTTATTGGTTAAAGGCTCTATGCTTGAACATTCTGTGCTATTTGTCACTGTATATGCCCCGAATGTTGATGACCCTCAGTTTTTTTACACTATCCACACCCACATAAACCGCATGGGGCAGTCTGTATTTATTTGGGGGGATTTTAACTTGCTGCTTGATCCGGAATGCGATAGTACAGCACATACGATAGCCACAAAACCAAGGGCGAGAAGTGTGGTGTTGGACACCCAAAGAAAAGTTTGGGTTGGTGGATGCATGGAGATACCACTGCACGGACCGTGAGGGGTACACTCATTATTCTGCACCTCAAAATACTTGGACACGCTTGGACTACTGGTGCCCATCTACTGGGGTGGCGGTATGGGTTGATGCGGTTACCCACCTGCCACGCACATTATCTGATCACTCTCCTGTGTTGATAAAATTGCAGATCCCCAGAGCAGGGGGGGTAGTGCGACCTTGGCGATTCCCGGATATGGCTTTGAGGGACACTGTCTTTGCAGCAGAACTTGGGGAAGCAATCGCTGAATACTTTGCGATAAATGTCAGATCAGTGGATTCTAAGGCTACCCTATGGGAGGCTTTCAAGGCCTATGCAAGAGGGGTGTGTATCTTGAAAAACGCTGGGGTACTTAGGGATCTGCGCCGTACACTTGCGCAGATAGAATCACAGCTTACCGAGTTGGATCGCAGCGCAGCTAACATTGGTCCCCCTGATCTCCAAAGATGTGCGGCACTGCTGACAGAATTTCATGAATTTCATGAATCCGCGGAACGTGAGGCGCACTTTTTAGGTAAATATGCTGTGGCTAGGCGGTATGGGGAGGGTGAAAGACCCGGTAGAACGCTAGCCAGACTGATGCAACAAACCTGTAGACCCACTTATATAGCTGAACTAAGTGGACATGATGGAGAGCAGATCACTGGTAATGTAGGGATACTGAGGGAGGTACTTAGGGGCTCATTATAATGGCGGGCAGACATCAGTCCGCCCGCCATCATAACAGTGATGGGACCGCCCGCCAGACGTGCGGCGGTCTCACCAGCCCAATTAGGATGCGCCCGCCAGTATGGCGGGCGCATCCTGGCCTTTTAACATTGCGGGCAGTGCTGCTGGCTGCAGCACCGTTCGCAATGCCAAAATGCCACGATGTGCATTCCCATGCACAACGTGGCAGGCATCACGCGGTGCCTGCCACCTCGTGCATGGGAATGTAAGGGTGGTGCCATGGGTACCCCCCAGTGCACCCCCCCAAACACACAGAGGGGGCCTGATACGGGCCCCCAAAGCCAGTCTCCGCCTGTCTTTTTGCGGCGGAATATCCGCCGCAAAAAGACAGGCGGAAGGGCACATCATAATCACTGCAATGTTGCCCTGGTTCTGGGTTCCGCAAGGCGGGCGGAAAAGGACCGCCTTGCGGGACCATGGCGGACGGACTTTCCGTCCGCCGCGGTACCATCATGATTCCCATCGCCATCCTAATTTGGCGGTGGGAATTTTCATTGTGATGGCGGAAGGACCGGCACCGCCGGCCCGGCGTTGGCGGTCCTTCCACCATCATAATGAGCCCCTTAAATATTACATAACGTTATATACCTCCAGAACTACTGAACTCCATTTGGACTACAGTGACTACCTCGACGAGGTCTCACTTGCCTGGATGGACAAGGCACACCAGGAATTCCTGGCGGAGCCCTTTTCAGAAGACGAAGTAACGGAGGCCATCAATGCGTTGGATTGCTCTAAAGCACCAGGGCTGGATGGATTCACGGGTTGTTTTTATAAGAAATATAAAAGCCTCCTTATACCCCATCTTATCGATATGTATCAGGAGGCCATTGAGGCTGGAGTACTTCCACCCACCTTGAGAGAAGCTGTTATAATTTTGTTGCCCAAGCCCGGTAAGGATGTACAGAAATGTAGTTCATATCGCCCCCTATCTCTCTTAAATTTCGATAATAAAATTCTAGCTAAAATGCTGGTGACAAGGCTTGCATTGATTGTAGAGAAATTGAGCTCCCCAGCGCAATCGGGGTTCATTCCCCATAAATCCACGGCCCTAAACACTCGCACGCTATTCGCCACACTGAATAGGATCTCGCCGACGGTCCCGGCAGCCGCTGTTGTCCTCGATGCGGAGAAAGCATTTGATTCGCTTGAGTGGCCCTTTTTATATGCCACCATGGAGAGACTGGGGGTGCCGGAACAGTTCCTGGCAGTGGTTCGGCTGTTGTACACGCTGCCTACGGCACATATTCGACTGAATGGCACGTTGACCAAAGCGTTTCCACTTACACGGGGAACGCGACAGGGATGCCCTCTATCCCCCTTGTTATTTGTAATTGCGCTCGATCCACTGGTGCGCCAGTTGCTAGAAAGGCATAGTCATCGGGGTTTGCAATTTAACATTGGGCCCTTATTACTCACACTCTATGCCGATGATATTATTCTATATGTACGGCACCCGGACGATAATTTAACGCCATTGCTCCGGGAAGTGACGAGGTACAGTTCTAAGTCGGGTCTGCATATAAATTGGGAGAAGTCAGAGGTACTCCAATTGACTGAGGCCACCTATGCTAGAACCGTGGATTACCCACTGACCTGGTGGGATGACTCTGTGAAGTATCTAGGAGTCCACATCCATCATATGGATAAGGATCGTATCCTCCAGCTGAACTATGGCCCGGCGCTCGAGAAACTGCGGCGCAACATTGAACGTTGGTTGAAACTGCCCTCGTCAATGGCCGGAAGGATAGATATAATTAAGTTGGTGGTACTACCACAATTTTTGTATCTCTTTCTAAACATTCCCATACCATTATATTTTTCTCTAACCTATGTACGCTGTTAATACAGCTGGTGTGGGGTGGTAAACAGCCCCGCATTGGCTGGGACACCTTAGTACTACCGTATGAGAGGGGGGGTTTGGTGTGCCAAACTTTCAGCTCTATTATCTTGTAGCGCAGGCAAGCTTTGCTCGACACTGGTATTGTGCAGACATTAGGATCCCATACTATAGACCTGAGGCTGATTTGGTGCTTCCAGCTCCACTCAACACTCTGCTGCCATGTGGGTTCCCTCGGGACCCGAAGGACATCCAGACAGTGTCCACAACCAGCTGGGCATGGCATAAGCTACTGCATGTAACGGGTGCTCGTGTATTATACTCACCCGCGCTACCCCTTGCGGGAAATGGTTGGGTTCCCATCTTGCAGGAGACCTTAGTGAAGCGCACGTTGGCTAAATATCAGATGATAACATTTGGTGATTTGTTTCCTGGAGGACATATTTTTTCGTGCACCGAAGACCCCCGCTTTAGAACCGCTACTATAATGGACCATTTTGTGCTGCTAAGAGTGCAGAGGGCATTGCGCGCATGCATGGATAGTTACCCTTTGCAACCTCCTGAATTTTCAATCTTAACTGGGGTTATCAAGGGTGGGGATGGGAGCCATTTGGTGGCATGGATGTACAAGGCGGCAGTGTCACTGCTTCCATGCCACAATACGGGTGTTCGGTCGGCATGGGAACGTTATTTTGGTTACCCGTTGACAGATGTGCAGTGGGGTCTGTGCTGTGCAGAAACACATTAGGTGTCTCCTAACCATCGGCACAAACTGCTGCATTTTAAATTTCTGTGTCCCCCAGTAAACTACATCGTATGGCCCCCTCTCGTCCACATACATGCCCGAGGTGTCGCTCTCCAGAGGCCGAATTTGCACACATGACGTGGACTTTCATTAGAATAGAGAGCTATTGGAGGTTGGTCTTTGGGGAAATATCCAAGATGGTAGAGGTTGAGGTTGCGCCGTCGCCTTTGATGGCATTGTTGGGGTATGTTCATGATCTTCCCAATCCAAATGCCGTATCGTTGTCATTGCGCTTCTTATTGCTAAGTGTGAGGTGGCTATCAAATGGGCCTGCACACAGTCCCCCACACTCAATGCATGGCTTCATAGTATGACATATTGTAATACCACGAGTGACACCTATGCACAACTGCAGCCACCGGCTGCTAGGCCCTTTAGACATTTGGCAACCGTTTCAATCCTACCTCCTGGCAACGCGGGATGGTAATAACACCCCCACACAGGATCAACCTGCACCCACTGGAACTGAAGCCAAATAAAGCCATCACTGGAATAAGTGTACCATTGTAAAAATTATTGTGTCAATCGCTGGTTATCGTGCCGGAATTATTTTGGTATGGATTTGTATCTGGTGTTGTATGGGTCCAGCTATGACCGCACTTGGATATACTGTCATGTACGATGCTGTTATACATTATTTATCCTTGTCGCTGCACTGTAATGCTATGCTCTCCTTCTTTTTTCTGTTTGCTGTACTTTTGAAAATTCAATAAAAACAATTGAAAAAAAAAACTATACCTACCCAGTGTTGACTGCCACTGTTTAATATATACGTATACATAGCAAAGGCATTTTTTGTTTTGCTAATAACTTTAGCACAGTTTAAGGAATCTTCACAAATTTTTCAAAACTAGTTTGCCACTCAATTCAACTGCTAACTGGAAAGTTTCAGTGTGATTTGTCAAGCGGGGGCCAAGAAAAAAGGGGGCCCCAAATCCCATTTTCCCTATGCAATTTCCCATAGGGATTTTACACATGACTACAATGGAATTACATCAAATTTGTCAAAAAGCTGGATCTTGGTCCAGAAAGAGGGCTTTTTATAATTTGGTGTAATTTTGTAATTGAGTAGTTTTGGAGTTATTAAAGAAAAAAGATTTATGTAGATCTAGGAATGCAGATCCACCACAGTTCAACTGTGGTGAATTCATTGATCCACACGTCAATAGCAATGCCATGATTGGCTACCACATCCTGAGAGAATAGTTGTGGCTGCCATTTTGACAATTGGGACTCGGCTCCCGGGGGGTAAATAAAATGTAAAAAGGATATAAGGGGTCAGGTTATGGGTACCCTGACCCCATGGGACTGATGTAGGGGTCTGTGAGGGACCCCTCATGAGGAAGAAATTGCGGGATTTTTATACGTGCGAGGATCCGTGGATCCACTGCGGTACTCAGCGCATCCCCCATGTGAATCTGCTGTG
Source organism: Calotriton arnoldi (assembly GCA_963921515.1). NCBI lineage: Eukaryota > Metazoa > Chordata > Amphibia > Caudata > Salamandridae > Calotriton > Calotriton arnoldi. The sequence goes on along the minus strand of CAWUFW010000904.1, from coordinate 946,467 downwards.
GATCTGCAGATTCAGAGCCCAATTTAAAAAACACATACAACTACTCACAGACCCACTCATACACTCTCTCACACACCAACACAACCACTCACACACCCACTCACACACACCCACTCATACTCCCATGCAGTCACTCAGACACCCTCTCACAAACCAATACAGCCACTGATACATCCCCTCACAGACCAAGAGAACCACTCACAAACCCACTCACAGACCCACACAGGCCCTAACACACCCACCCACACAGCCACTTCCACAACCACTGATACACCCATGCATAACACACACCTAGGTGCACACCCACACAACCACTCACACACCACTTACACACCCATACATCCACTCACACATCCACTCAGAGATCCAGAAAACCACTAACACACCCACTCATATACCCATAAAGACACTCACATACCCTGTCACACATCCATACAGCCACTCACACACACCCTGTCAAACACCCATACAATCACGGACACATCCACTCAGAGACCCACAGAACCACTGACAAACCCACTCACAGACCCACACAGGCACACAAACACCCACTCACATACCCACATACCCAAAACCAGTTACACACCCACACAACCACTCACACACCCATACAGCCAATCACACACTTTCTCACACACCCAGTGTATTAAATGTGGTTTTGTATTGAATGTCTGCTTTTGGTTGGGACCGGTTCCACGGAACTGTCGCAGATCCTGCAACATAGCCAGCAGACCCCTTATTTGACTGAGTATCTACAGTGGATCCAAGTGAGAAATTAAAAAAAAGGATTTGAAAACAAAAGAGCCAGTGTTTGGGAAAATGGTTGGCTCTAAAAAGAGCCTTTGTGTTTATGGTGTGTAGATGATAACTACACATAGAACAGGATGGAGTATTTTAAGTTGCTGAGGAACACCCTGTTGCCTATGTCTGTTAAATGGACTGCATATTTTCGATATATTCTGTCCATGTCAAAGTGTAAGTTGTTATGGTATATAGAGCCCATGTAGTGGTATCGAAAAATGCAGAAACAGCTTTGTTGACATGTTACCTGGTTTTCTCTATCTGTGGTCGAAATTGGGTTGACCATTGCCACTTTTATCTTTGGCAAGTGTTGGAGAACACCAAGGCAGTGTGTGGGTAAAGTGTCATTACTTTACTGATGGTATCCTTCATTAGGATTTCCAGTCCTACCCTAGGTATTATGCCTAGGTCTTTGCCACCACAGCGCACAATCATGAGGTCTGGATGTTGGCAATCCACCCTGTTTTAAACTAAAGGCAGCAATTGATGCCACTTTAACCATCTTTGGCCAACCCAATTAATCTTTACACTAGATCAAACTAGGTCCCTGTCAATGCCACTCTTTCTAGCACACTATCTGGCCCAAAACACAAACATTTGGCCCACAATCCATTTTGGAGACACAACAGGAGTAGCACACAGGAAAGTCTGCAAAAGAATGAGGCACTTTTGAAGATGAAAGGCAGCTAAAATGGAGGACATCAAGTAAAAAGAAAGGACCTATTTGATTGGATGGTGGAGATGTGCAGGGAACTTAAATTAGGTAAGGACTTTAAGAAAAACCGTAACTAACTCTGTGATTGGCTTTGGAAAAAGAAAAAAAAAGTTAGGGTTTGGTTTGGGATGTGCTTGGAATTGCTAACAGTCAATCACGCCTGCTACAGTTAATGCGAAGATGGAGTGGTGTTGAAAGAAAGTCTTGTGAACGTTTGACCCACTGTTATGCAAAGACTAATGGAAACATGATTACAATGGAAACAGAGTAAAAGAGTGTTGAGGGGAAGGGGACAAAACAGACTGCAGTATGAAACAGACAAGCAGAATACTGTACAAAAATTGCTCAGTAGGGATGGCATGTCTTTTAATTGATAATATTTTATAAAATAAAATATAAATGAAAAGCAGAAACAGCAGATTGTTGGATGCTTTTCAGGACTTCCATGTGGATCCACAGAGAATTCACATGGGGGGCCGCGCTGAGCGCCACGGTGGATCTGCGGATTCCCGAAAAGCCAACCAAATTGGGCTACTTTACAGGAAACATGGAAAGGTTTAAAGAGTGACCATTTAAAAGTGATATAACAAAGATGAAAGGAAGTTTGTGATTAGCTAAGTACAGAAGTATGAGTAAGAGCACATTGGGAAGGGTAGCCATTTTAGGTACTTTTCTACTGAGAGAGGAGGAGGATTGCCATATTTCTGACTTGAGATTTGCAGTGGAAAACAGATCATAACAGATATTAAAATAAAAGTTGAACAACAGCAAAGAGATTTTACAGGTATGTTAATTAAATTGTACTATAAACAAGTATATTTTTTTTAAAATGTGCATGTATATAACCTGAGAATAAATAACGCAAAAGAGAAGGGAGCTTAGATGAGAACATTGACTAAAAACATTGAGAGCTATAAAGGAGAAAGAGGAATTGCTATACTCAAATTATAGTTATTTTATTAAGCCAGTATGAAAGAATGTATTTGAAATTAAATGTGGGTGGTTGCTTATAGTATGTAATTTAATAGTAATTTACACCCACTCACACTGTCAGGATGTCAGTTACACACACAGTTACATCCCATAAAAGCACTTATGTTCCCAACGCTTATATAGCCAAACAGTGACTGACACACTCAGTCACACACCCATAAAACCATTCACACACCCATTTACTCACCTTTACATCCACTTACATAGTCATTCACTCATCCATACAGGCACTGCCAGACCTACTCACACACTTATACAGCCATTTATGTACCCACCACTCTGACACATGCACTTACACGTTCATACACCTAGATATACACCCAGTCACCTACCCATACAGCCACTCACATACCTATTTAGAAAACCATACAGCCACTCACACACCCAGTCAGACAGTGACAGAGACACTTACACATATATTCACACACCCAAACACCACTTATATATCCACCACTAATAGAGCTACTTGCAAACTGTTACACACCCACACACCTACTAACACAGCCAGGTACCAACCCATACAGCCACTTACATACCTATTTAGATACCCATACAGTCACTAACACCCAGTCACCCACACAGCTACTTACACATCCAGGGACACACCCACAGAGGCACTGATACACTCACTCACATATCCTCTCAACCACTCACACACCCAGCCACCCACCGGTACTGCCACTCATATACCCATATATAACACCCATACTCAGTCACTTACATAGTCTCTTACATACTGACATAACCACTTATGTATCTACTCACCTGCTTATAGTATGTAATCTAATAGTATGTAATCTCAAGATATATGTATTCTATATTTGCTTTTCAGGTATCTACTTTTGTTTAAAGAGGAATGGAAGATGGAATGGTGAGCTGAAATAAAATTAAGAATTCTGCTTCTTGAAAGCATCCACAAACTTTACAACAGATGACATACTTAGCACAACTGGCATATGGCATTTGCCACGATGAGTGACCATGTCTTGCAGTTTTGATGAAACAGTGGGGATGGTAAGTATCTGGTCAGATGGTAAGGGCCCCACAGAGGGTCTAGCTGCTTAAGATGCTGCACCACCTTCCCTCTCTCTTATCATCCTCTGATACATCCTTGTAAGTATGGTTTTCAGATGTTCCGAAATAGAGGATGTGCCAAGTGAATACTTCTTCACCGTATCTCTTGAAAGATTTTTGCTGTGTTGATTGCATTGGGAAACATTTGGAGCAACTTTCTTTTCTCCTGAAGGGATAGAGAAATATTTCCAAATGTTGGAGGAATTGTTTTGAGTGGGGAAGACTTCTTCTGCTTCATCCTCCTCTTTCCGTTCTCTTCTATCTTCAGCAGAAGGCATCTTAACTTTGAAAATCTCTTCTTTCAAAGGAAAGCCAAAAATACAGTGGAGCTGTGCTTTTGAGACTGTCTCCAGAGAGATGTGAAACCAAAATAACTGATTTAGGGTATGGTTTGCAATGCGGATGGGTGGAGAGATTCGTGGTGTCATCGCAGCAGATCCACGGATCCATAAAATGAATTAAAAAAAGAGAAAGACTTCCTGTATTGCATCTGTAGAAAGTTTACTTAAGTTATGTTACATTGATGTGTTTATTGTTACTTTTAGAATGTATAATAAGAATAAATGAATTAATAAAATGTATTTGTAAACTTGTAAAAATGTATATTACTAAATTGAACTTATAACTGAAATTGTAATACAATTTATATTGAAAAAAACTGTGAAATTCACTAGAAAACCAAGGGTCACAAGGACATTTTTGTTAGGAAATAGCATTTAAAAACATTGAAATTGACTGAAAAAACCAAAGTTTACAGGGCGTTATAGTTAGGAAATATAATAAAAAAATCCTTAGAAATTCACTGAAAAAACTAAAGGTTACATGGAGGTTATAGTTAGGGTCAGATTTTACACACACAAAACCAAAAAATTCAGCAGTTATAGTTACCTGAGCTCACTATAAATTACGCCTCTGCAACGCACTGCTTATGACCTCACATATTACATCACTCATGACATGGTCAGTGACATTGCAGATGACATCACTGATGACATCTCAAATTACATCACTGATAACATCACTAATTACATCATTCAGCAAAGTAAACTTCAATATACTTAATAAAATACCATTTGAATTTTTTAAAAATAAGAAAAAGACAGAGGTAAGAGACGTACAGCACAGAGCACACTTTAACCTTATCAACTACTACATTCATTTATCACATAAGAGACAGTTCTCAGCGGATACTCCTGTCTTGTCTTTTCTAAACCACTACTCAAATCACTAATGACTAAAGTAAAACGTCCATCTGTATTGGTTAGTCTGTTGCAAACCACAACAACACCATTCATGAACCTGGAAAGAAGTTTTTGTGAAAATGTCAGATTTACACAAACCACTACAACATACAACCAGTATGGAGGTCTTAGTGGAAAGGCCACTGTGTGACAAACCACTACTAAAATGATTCTTCATCATGCCTGGAGAAAGGTGTGAGCAGAGAGGTGAGTCTGTTGTAAATATCTACTACATTGAGTCTTCACCCTAGAGAAAGGTCTTAGTGAACAGAATGATTTATTGCAATCTACTACTACAGTCATTCATCAGAAAGGAGAAAGGTCTAAGGAAACTGGTCAAAATGTCATAAAACAGAACTATGCTCAGCCATCACTGTGGAGAGAAGTCTCAATAAACAGCTTAGACTGTTGCAAAGCACTACCTTACACATACTTCAGCAGGGGCTTGTGTCAGTGCAGAGGCAAGTACCATTAGAAACAGTACACCTGGTTTAATTACAGTATTATAGATCAGATGATATATTTTATAAAAAGTATTACTCAGTAGTACAAAAATAATAGTAATTTAACTTATGCAGTAGCTTAGTATTTATCTTTAACTTTGAGAAACTTTTACGAAACACCTACACTCACTGGATGATGTCATCAGTGATGCCATTTGAGATGTAATCAATGATGTCACTGACCATGTCATGAGAGATGTAATATGTGAGATCATAAGCAGTGCATTGCAAGGGCATAAGTTATAGTTATCTCAGGTAAGTATAACTGCTAAAGTTCTAAGGATTTGTTTATATAAAATCTGAGCCTAACTACAACATCTCTGTAACCATGTTTTTTCCAGTGGGGTAAAAAATAAATAATATATATATTAAGCAAATAAATGAAAAAGAGCACTCAACTGGTGTCCGTGTCCCGTTTTGCAGCCAGCAGCTGTGGGAGTTTGGTGAAGATCATATATATATATATATATATATATATATATATATATATATATATAAACACAGTACTCTCTGGGGTGAGATTTCAAAGAATTTTGCTGTGAAAATAACATGTTTCTCTTCCAGAATCAGTACTTTAGACAAGTCTCCGGGACGGCCATGGGAACCTGCTTTGCCCCCAGCTACGCAAATTTATTCGTGGGCTGGTGGGAGGAGCAGGTGGCCTGGGCCGTGCCAAATAGCACCTGGGCTGATAACATCGTAACTTGGCATCGTTATATCGATTACCTTTTCATCATTTGGAGGGGGCCAATCGAGACAGCGAGGGCATGCATTGAAGTGTTAAATTCCAACACGGTAAATTTAAAATTCACGGGGGAAGTAAACTCTCAATCTGTCAACTATTTGGACCTTAATGTCTACATCTCAGAAGGAAAACTGAACACGAGGCCATATAGAAAAAAAACAGCGGTCAATTCTACTCTGCACGCCACCAGCAGCCATCCTAAGAAACTCATAAATAGCATCCCCTATGGTGAGCTACTTAGATTGAAGAGAAATAGTTCGAATGAATCCGAGTTCCAACAGGCTGCGAATGCAAGTATGAGATGTTCAGCCTGAGGGGATATAGCAATTTGGTCCTGATGCAGGCATTAAAAAGAGCTAACTCTCTGGTAAGATCAGATTTGTTGAAAGAAAATTCCAAAGAGAACATTGGGCGCATGAAAGATAATGGGAAGTTTAGGATGATTACTACATACTCTGAAAATGCAGGGCAGCTTAAAAGAATCATTCGAAAAAATTGCCATACTCTATTGTCCGATTCTGTCATAGGGAGTGATTTACCCCCCAATCCCCTAGTAACATTTAGGAAAGCGAGGTCCCTCAGAAATGACTTGATCCACAGTCATCAGACTAAGGAAGTTGCGAAATCGAGATTGACAACTTTGAATGGGTTTTCCCCATGTGGGAAATGTAAGGCCTGCAACAAAAGTAAAAGTGTTCTATCCTACAGTGTTCCAGGGTTGGGAAAACCTAGAAATATCAAGAAATGTTTAACGTGCACTACACCTTACACGGTATAATGCTTAAATTGCCCATGTGGCTTAAGATATATCGGAAGCACGATCCACCCTATGAAGGTGAGAATATTAGAACACATGAGGGCCATAGCCAATGGGGATGCGACGTATCCGGTCGCAAGACACTTCGACAGAGTACATCAGCGCAATAGGGATCTTCTAACCTATTATTGTATCGACCATGTCCCAGTGAATTCTAGGGGAGGTGACAGAATTTTACGCCTCCGACATCTAGAATCCCGCTATATTATGAATCTGCAGACAAAAACACCATTGGGGATGAATAGCAGTGAGGAAATGGCAGTCCACTTAGGAGATTGAAGCGTAGAAAGTCAGAGCAATGTAGCTCATTCTATTGTGTATATGAACGGCTTCCAACTCATTTCCTGTCTCTATCTTTCTCTCTTAATTTCGTGAATCTCTTTTTCTCAATGAATTTTTCTCCAATTTTCTCTGATTGTTTCTGATTTTCTCTGATTTGTCTCCAACTTTCTCGAAATTTAGCTTAAAAAGAGGTTTTCTTCTGAAAAGATGTTTTCTTCTATTTTCTCTCTTCCTGACTCTATTATAGATAGAAATTTTAAGTAACAGATAAACTTGAATGTCTCGAATTCCGTTAGGGTTGGCCACCTAGTACGTGACAAATGGGCAATGAAAGCAAATCAAGTTCAGGCTATTTACTGTGTATAAACTTGCCCATTCAGGGCCCGATTAATTTTGTAGGTACTCACCATGTAATGTGAGGTATTATCTGATAACACACTCTGTGCAAGATAAGGTGACGTTACCCATTCAGGGTGAGATATTGATTAATTGGATGTTATTTTAGGCAAAGAATATGAATGTCGAAATTCGTCCATATAAATATGACATATAATACATATGAAGTTTAGAAAAGGTATTGATATCACAAATTGCACGTTGTTGTGTAATGGTTTTCCGATGAAATGGGGGAACTACTGTTTTTACAGTGTTAAAATGGCGGCGTTATTTGCATTACAGCCCTTTGTTTGTGTTGCCTACTTGAGAATGCATTTTGTATATAAAAAATGGTGGCCAAGGCGCATCCGACAAACATCGATAAAGGCATCAGCCGAAACGCGTACAGAAATCTCACCCCCGAGAGTGCTGTGTTTCTTTGCTGGGTACGATTACCCGGGAAACCTGGGAGCTGGAATATGCATGCGGGAGCACCCCCGCCACTAAAGCAGCCGCCCGTGAGTGCACCGTTCTGGTGAATTGGGAGCTGTAATATATATATATATATATATATATATATATATATATATATATATATATATATATATATATATATATACTCCAACTCCAGTTTCCTCAATTAGAAACGGACACCGACACAGGGGCTAGATTATTAACCTGTTCTGTGTTTATTCATTACGCTGTTATGCGTTTCGGCATTTCCTGCCTTGCTCACACAATATATGTATATATATTACCTACTGGCAGTCGCCAGTAAGTAGTTATAGTTAGGAAAAGCCTTTTTTGACTTGCCTATAACTTTGGTGTAGTTTGACCAATCTTCATGAAATTGTCCAAAAGAAGTGTCAAAGTAGGTTCTGTGTGTCATGGAAAGTTTGAGGGGGATCCGTGCAGTGGGGACCGAGAAATAGGGGTGCAAAATAAGGGTGAGTTTGTAATGTTAAATCCCATAGGAACGTGTTGTTGAACCTACAGCCCAAACCGCTGTACAGAATTACACCCAATTTGGCAGAAAGTTAGATGTTGTTACGCAGATTGTGCTTTTTAGGTCTCGCCTAGGCAGCGCGCATGCGCTGCTCTAGGAGAGGGCCTTTAGCAATCGGTCTTCACTTTTCAAGCACTCGCACTCGTGCTTATGGCAGCATCCACCTTGCAGGAGCGAGCAGCGGTGCAGCCACATTAATTACAAACAGCGCGCCGCTGCTCGCTCACGCAAGTTGGATGCCGCCACAAGCATGAGTGCGAGTGCTTGAAAAGTGAAGACCGCTTGTTGTAAACAGGTCTGTAAATCTTATTTTCAAATCACATTTGCTGTGACTTCAAAGTTAGATGAATTCCTGGTTTTGCTTGCAAACCCCCTCCCCCTTTGTTGCTTGAGACATGCTGGTGTTGCTTGTTTGTCCTGTGTCTCTTTCTAATTATTTGGCCACTCCCCTGCTAAACTCCTCTCCCGCTGCTGCTCTCTCCTTTGAGCTAGTGTGTCTATGGCCTTCGAGCGTTCACTTTCGAGAAAGAGCATGTGTCAGGTCAGACACTCGCAGCCCCCAGGAAGCCAAACACATTTTCTCGAAAACATATGTGACAACAAAAGCAGGGAAGGAGCTCTCCTCTGCAGTAATTAGATAAGTACTGTCTCATCATTCGGATTGCATATCCTGATGTAGCCTTGATCCATAACGTGACGTATACAGATGTGTGTACTGAGCCATGAGGAATGCTGTTTTTCATTAGTTCTCATAGTGTTCATCTGTATTTACCAGTATCCAAGCATCTTAGTTCCATATTTATCTACAGAGTGCTTCTGATCAGTGGCTGCCATGAAATATTAATCATGGCGACATCGAGAGATTACATTGGATTGCACTGATGAAAGTAGCTTTTAAGGTATGGTAAATGCGCAACTCTGTCAAATAACCTACTGTTATACCTGTAAAGCTGCAATGAACGTCATTTTGATGTGTTTTGCTTACGGTTTGTGCACATGTCAACAAACGCATAACACAAACACACGGGGGAGGGTGGGCAGATGCGAAGTGTGTCAAAATGTCAGAAACAGCAGCGTGTCAGCTAAGAATGACCACTACGGGGTTTGTTTGTGTAGTGCTTCGAACCACTACTGCTCCAAAGTTCCATTTGCCAGAGCCTTACCAGCCAAGCATTCTGATGTAACCTCAATTTTTGGGCTGGGGTAGAGGGGCTTGAAGGTGTTTTCTTGTTTCATATAGGCCCCTGGAGTGTACACATTACTTAAGATACTCTCATAATTTGTCTACGATGCTGCGCCATCTCTTTTACACAGTTGGAGGCGATGTCACACCCCTCCAGTGAAGGAGAGCTCGGTTCTGTAGAGAGATGAGCTGGGGTCACTCCTTTTGGACGCCGCAGGATTCTAGGTGCTAAGATGGACATAAGCACCCCAAGGACAGGTGATAGTGGATGTCCCTCTCGAGTGTCGCCCTTTGCTCCCCTATGTGCCATTCTTCGCTCATCTCAGTTCCTTTTTCTTTCTCAAGAGGCCCGAGTGGCCCTGTCAGTGTGGAGATCACAGTTCAACACAGGGAACAGGTAAAGTGCTTGATACATCAGTGCATGCTGCCGCACCCTGCACAGCTGCTAGTACACACCAGACTGCAGACCTGTTAGCAGCATTCGTCTACTCGGCAAACTTCCCTACGGGCTTCCTGTGCTCACAGCACAAAATCAAGGCCACAGGCAACTACACTATCTCAGCTCCAAGGCCACTGGAAAAATGGGCGTACAGCCATGAGTTGTGTCCTGCAGGCCATGATTGTAAGTGCTCGACAGAAGAGTAATGGTTGCATGCTTTTGCACCAAGTCATAGTCGCAGTCCTATGTCAAGGTGCTCCCCCTCCCCGCAAGAGGAGCTACATACCCAGGCCTCAACTAATTTGAGACACCAGAGAAGCGCATACCTCCAGGGGACTCTTCTCCTGAGACTGCATACTATGTACCTGGGCTCCCATTGCCGTGACACCACAGGGCTCTCACCCCTTTGAGATCACAGGACTCAGTGGGCAGCAGATCTCCTCCCCCTTAATCTATCCATGACTCCCACTTTCCAAAGACTGTAGGACTCCGTACCAACAAGCATGTGCCAAGGGACCTGGGCCTTGCCCTTAAGGTCGAGGATTCTGTACTAGTGTACCGCCATCGAAGATGCAGAGGCATCGTGAATGGGAGTGAATATTCTTTTTGCTCCTATCGACTTAAAACATAACGGACCACTGGGGCTGGTTAAGTGCTATGGAGACAGGGTCTTCTGCCAGTACTTCACAAGTGTTACACTATCTACAGCATGGACACAACTCCCCATCAGCAGGCTTATCAGCCTGAAAGTAAAAGTTACAGGTTTCACTATTTTGATCATGTATTGGCCTTTTTAAAACCACATAAGGAGATGTAATATACATGAATAATACCTGCTGTTGAAACCTGTGTTTACGCTGCAGGCCACTGATTCAAGTCAAAACTCTGTGGTCTAGTGGAGCTCTCAGTCCTTTTAAAGCAAGGCATGTGTGGGCTAAGCAGGAAATTGGAAGGCCTAGTATTAACAATTTAGATACATGGCTGTTCTACTTCATGTCTGCAGAATAATTTAGGGGGTGACCTGCTTCCAAGAGACTATACTTCTGCATCAAGGACAGAAATATAGTGCACCACTGCCTTTAACAGGCGCCATCTTTGGAAGCTACCAATGCCCTCATGGAGACAAATTACCTTAGCCTTAGAACAGGCTGAGATATTTCATAATTATTTTTTAAATCAATTTATAACCACAAAGTTTAAAGCACACACGCTTAAAAAATTGTCCAGCGCAACTGCCGCTGTTACACGGAATGTGACCAGTTGCTCGGTTTACTTTCTGATGTCTGTAAACTCACAGCTTGTGTACTGCATGGCTAAACACTTATATGGTCCCAAAGGCGAGACCTATTGGCTATGCCACTGCTTGTTGCTATTTGGTGCAAATACGTTCAGTAGTTTTTGAGGAATTAAATCCGAACAATGTAGTGATATTTCTGGTTGCGGATATTTTGTGTCGGTTTCGTGTTGGTCGCTGATATTTTGAGGCGACATCGTGGTAGATCGTGATTGCGTGCCAGCGGGAATGCTCTGATTGGTTGGATGCAACCTGAACAGAAAGTTGCAGCCACCATTTTATTGATCGAGAGCTTTTCCCAGGGCTGAAAATTTCTGTGAAAGCTAACATAAGGGGTCGGTTTTGAGGTACTCTGACCTCATGTTTGAGAAATGGAACGGTTAGTGACACAAATTGTGTGTCCAAAATGTATTTTTTTTATCACGCTCGATATTTGTGATGCCGTCGCGCTTGCCTAGCTATAAGGAAACAGTCGTACCTTTCAACAATTTAGAATTTTGAGCAATTCAATACAGAAATATAATAACGACTGTTTCATATACTGTTATAAGAGCACATATTATTTAATATAAAAATCATGAAAAGCATAGGAAAAAGTGGGGTAGTGTCTAAAATATTAGGAGAAGGGGAAACGGAAAAATCTCAGGCGAAATTGGTCCTTTTAATATCGTGAGTACACACGAGCCCACTGGAGGGTAAAAATTAATGAATTACAAATACAAGTACCAGCATGCAACAGTAAATAACTCTATTTAGAAAGGCACACCGGGGGCCTATAAAGGGAGGAGCATGCAGGGTCGAAGTGTTTGGACAGTTTAATGGTGTGACTGTGGATGCCCATGAAGAAGAAGTGGGATACTTCAAAACGCGTAGGCATGAGGATGTTAAGGTCGGGAAGAAATTGCACTCTCAGACTGCAAATTAAGGATTAAAACCCACCTGTTGTGCGAGTGCGTTCTCAATGCAGGAGGAACTTTGGAGACAAGTATAATCGCTTCCGGCCATGGAGAATCGCACCGCCTGCAAAATCAACGCGGGCCGTGGGCTGAGATACAGTGCCTGGCCATCACGGGCACACCAGGGCAAAGAATTGTGAGGGTGCCATGGCTTCCCGAGGCCCACTGGAGGGCGAAATTGGTCCTTTTAATATCGCGAGTACACACGAGCCCACTGGAGGGTAAAAATTAATGAATTACAAATACAAGTACCAGCATGCAACAGTAAAAAACTCTATTTAGAAAGGCACACCGGGGGCCTATAAAGGGAGGAGCATGCAGGGTCGAAGTGTTTGGACAGTTTAATGGTGTGACCGCGTATGCCCATGAAGAAGAAGTGGGATACTTTGAAACGCGTAGGCATGAGGATGTAAAGATCGGGAAGAAATTGCACTCTCAGACTGCAAATTAAGGATTAAAACCCACCTGTTGTACGAGTGCGTTCTCAATGCAGGAGGAACTTTGGAGATATATATATATATATATTCACTGAAAAAACCATAGGTTTTAGGGACAGTTATAGTTAGTTGGACATTGCACTCGTACAAAACCCGTGAAATTCCCCCGTTATAGTTAGTTCAGCTAACTATAACTCGCGCCCCCGCAATGCACTGCTGATGACGTCACATATTACATCACTCATGACATGGTCAGTGACATCACTGATGACATCACTGATGACATCTCAAATGACATCACTGATGACATCACTGATGACATCACTGATGACATCATCCAGTGACTGTGTGTTTCTGTAAAGTTTAAATATTTTTAATATATATAGGAAAAGACGTATTGAAGAATGAGTGGGTGTGTAAGTGTCTGTATGGATGATTTAGTAGGTGCGTGACTGACTCTATAAGTGAGTGATTTAACGTATCTTACTGAATGCATGGGTTAGTGACTAAACTGGATGAATGTCTGTATCCGTCTGTCTGTTGCTGTGTAAGTGGCTGCATGTGTTTGTGAATAGCTACATGAGTGTTTATATGAGTTATTGAATGCTTGTCTGAGTATCTGTATGGGTGCCTGAGTGTTTGTGTGGGAGGGGTGTGTGCAACTCTGTGCATAGATGTGTGAGTGGGTGATTCACTGGGTGGATGGTTTCAAGAGTGCATCTGTGATAGACTGTATGGGTGGGTAAGTGTGTGTAAGAGTGTGTTAGTGAGTGAATGTATGTCCCAGTGGTACATGTGTGAGTAACTACATATGTGAAAGGCAGTATATATGTGTGTTGGAGTATATAAATAGCTATAAGCAAGAGTGAGTGATTGTGATAGTGGCTGTATGGATGAGTGTGTGCTTGTATCAGTGATTGTATAAGAGCGTAACAATGTGCTACTATTTGTATGAGTAAGTGAGCTGGTGTGTGTATAACTGTATAGGTGAGTAAATGGCAGTGTGTTTAATTATTTGCATGACTGACTAGGTGTGTGAGTATCTCTATGGATGAGTGGCGTTGTTTGAGTGTCTATATAGGAGTAAGAGTGCATATGATAGTCCTGTACTGAGTGACCGTAAGTATGAGTGACTGTACGGGTGAGTGAGTGGATGTGTGTGTGTAGACCTAAGAATCAGTGAGTGGGTATGTAGTTATTGGTGTTGGAGTGTCTATGGTTTTGCGAATGGCAGTCTGTAATTTAGAGTGGGTGTATCAAAGGTTATATTAGGGTGTGAGGAGGTGCATCAGATTATCACGTGGATGATGTCATCAGTGATGTCATTTGAGATGTCATCAGTGATGTCATCAGTGATGTCACTGACCATGTCATGAGTGATGTAATATGTGACGTCATCAGCAGTGCATTGCGGGGCGCGAGTTATAGTTAGCTGAACTAACTATAACGGGGGAATTTCACGGGTTTTGTACGAGTGCAATGTCCAACTAACTATAACTGTCCCTAAAACCTATGGTTTTTCAGTGAATTTCAAAGGTTTTTTAAATGCTAATTTGTAACTATAACGTGTCTGAAACCTATGGTTTTTTCAGTGAATTTCAAAGGTTTTTTAAATGCTAATTTGTAACTATAACGTGTCTGAAACCTATGGTTTTTTCAGTGAATTTCAAAGGTTTTTTAAATGCTAATTTCTAACTATAACGTGCCTGAAACCTACGTTTTTTTCAGTGAATTTCAAAGGTTTTGTAAATGACAATTTTTAAATGTATTAATTGTTATATTAATTTTTTTCATACTGATTTACTACATTTTTAGAAACAATTTTTTTTACATATTTTATTTTTTAAATTACATTGTAATTACATTATATATTACATTACAAAAAATACTTTCTCAGAATGAATTACTTTAGTTTAAATACTTTGCAGATAGGCAATAGACTTTTAAGTACAGTAGTTACAGTTGTTGCAATGGGCAACACATTTTCAAACACAATGCAACATTCAGCTCAATGTGAATTTCTAGTTAAATGCAATTAGTTACTTTATGGATTACTTTTGTAACCACAGGACTGGATCCTAGATTCAGTCCTGGTACATCTCCTGTAAACAGTTGAGTAAAAGCGTTTTGGTTACAGTCGTGATTTTTAAGGAATATTATTGTATTTTAAAAGTTGACACTTAGAAACTTTTTCTCATAGAATCACCAATGTTATCCTATGGAAGGAAATTCACTTAGCAGGTAAAAACTGTTATCGTTACTTTTTCTTACTCAGTGTTGGATCCTGGATCCAGCACTGGTGCATCTCCTGTAAACAGTTGAAAGAATGCGTTTAAGTCATACAGGCGATTTTTAAGGAATATTTGTAGTTTGTGAAAATCAACACTTTGAAACTTTTTGCTGAAAACCAGTCAATTTTAGCCTATGAAGGAAATTCAAGTTACCGGTAAGTACGGTTAAAATTACTTTTGAGGATCAGTACTGGGCTGAAAGATGCAGCACTGAGGTCTCTCCTGATAACAGGTGAGTAAATCGGAATTCGTATTTCGGCTGATTTTAGAGGAATATTTTAAAGTTCCAAAACTCCACACTTAGAAGAATTTCCAAGTGAAACCAGTCAATGTTAGCCTATGGAAGGAAATTCAAGTTACTGGTAAGTACGGTTAAAATTACTTTTCAGGACCAGTACTGGGCTGAAAGATGCAGCACTGAGGTCTCTCCTGATAACAGGTGAGTAAATCAGAATTCGGATTTCGGCTGATTTTACAGGAATATTTGTATGTTTCAAAAATCAACACTTAGAAACTTTTTCAGCAAAAAGCAGGCAATGATATCCTATGGAAGGAAATTCAAGTTACTGGTAAGTACGGTTAAAATTACTTTTGAGGATCAGTACTGGGCTGAAAGATGCAGCACTGAGGTCTCTCCTGATAACAGGTGAGTAAATCGGAATTCGTATTCCGGCTGATTTTAGAGGAATATTTTAAAGTTCCAAAACTCCACACTTAGAAGAATTTCCAAGTGAAACCAGTCAATGTTAGCCTATGGAAGGAAATTCAAGTTACTGGTAAGTACGGTTAAAATTACTTTTGAGGATCAGTACTGGGCTGAAAGATGCAGCACTGAGGTCTCTCCTGATAACAGGTGAGTAAATCGGAATTCGTATTTCGGCTGATTTTAGAGGAATATTTTAAAGTTCCAAAACTCCACACTTAGAAGAATTTCCAAGTGAAACCAGTCAATGTTAGCCTATGAAGGAAATTCAAGTTACCGGTAAGTACGGTTAAAATTACTTTTCAGGACCAGTACTGGGCTGAAAGATGCAGCACTGAGGTCTCTCCTGATAACAGGTGAGTAAATCGGAATTCGTATTTCGGCTGATTTTAGAGGAATATTTTAAAGTTCCAAAACTCCACACTTAGAAGAATTTCCAAGTGAAACCAGTCAATGTTAGCCTATGGAAGAAAATTCAAGTTACTGGTAAGTATGGTTAGAATTACTTTTCAGGACCAGTACTGGGCTGAAAGATACAGCACTGAGGTCTCTCCTGATAACAGGTGAGTAAATCGGAATTCGTATTTCGGCTGATTTTAGAGGAATATTTGCACAATGGTGAAGGGAGGGGCGGGGCCTGAGGTGACATCTGTGCAAACGCGCCCCGTTGCGCGTTTTAAGTTGGGGGATTAAGTCCCCTTGAATCCTGAGGGTCCCTAGGGGCCAACTAGCCCACCAGGAACCTCCAATATGCGCCAGGGGCTGCGTTGCAGAGACGTGTAGAGAGGCCACACCCCTTTTTACACCTCTCTGCAACGCAGCTCTGTGGCGCTTTCTGGTTGTACCTGTTGGGCTACTTGGCCCCCAGGGACCCTCAGGATTGAAGGGGATTTAATTCCCCATCTTAAAACGAGCCACGGGGCCTGTTTGCACACATGTCACCTGAAGCCCCGCCCCCTCCCTTCACCACTGTGCAAACGCGCCCCGTGGCGCGTTTTAAGTTGGGGGATTAAGTCCCCTTGAATCCTGAGGGTCCCCGGAGTCCAACTAGCCCACCATATACCTCCAAAAGCGCCACAGAGCTGCGTTGCAGAGAGGTGTAAAAGGGGTGTGGCCTCTCTACACGTCTCTGCAACGCAGCCCCTGGCGCATATTGGAGGTTCCTGGTGGGCTAGTTGGCCCCCAGGGACCCCCAGTATTCAAGGGAATTCGTTCCCCCTCTGCAAACGCGCCAGGGCGCGTTTGCAGAGTGGTGAAGGAAGGGGCGGGGCCTGCGGGCCCGATCGTTTTTTTTTTTTTTTTTTTTTGGTCCCCTGAAGGGGGGCTGTGTGGGACCCCCTGAGCAGGCCTAGGGGGTTAGGGTGTTTCTACCCTGCCCTCTTTGTGCGTTTTGCGCACTTGTTTCTTTTTTTTTTCTCGGCGGGATACGCGCACCCTAAGCGCATCCCGCCGATTTAAAAAAAAAAAAATCTTTTCTGCCCAGGGGTCCTTGTGGGACCCCTGAGCAGACCTAGGGGTCAGGGTGTTTCTACCCTGCCCCCTTTTGCGCTTTGCGCACTTGTTTCTGTCCTCGGTTCTACCGAGGGACAAAATAGCTGCCAACACTTCTTGTTTTGGAGTGTTGACAGCCAATTAGCATGCAGCTCGTGATCGGGAGGGTACGCGGATCCGACGCGCCCATAGATATATATGTGATTTTAATTGTGAATTTCTCAGGAACTACTGAACGGATTTACACCATTTTAGCAAAAGGCACCAGTCTGAACCAAGGGCTACCTCTTTGCCAAATTTGGGGTAATTCCGTTCAGCAGTTCGAGGCTGTAGCTGCGACTAAAGGTTCCTATGGAAAAATGAATGGGGAAACGCGTTTTGGGACCCCCTTTTTTCTCGGCCCCCGCTTGACGTATCACCCCGAGACTTTCAGGGTAGGAGTGGACCGGAGCGCCCCAACAAGTTGGAAGCTTTCGCGAAGATTCGTCAACCGGCGCCAACGTTATTGCAAATAGAATGTCGCGGATTTCCTATGGATAATAGGTTGTAACTATAACTATCTACTGGCGACCGCCAGTAGATAATATATATATATATATATATATATATATATATATATATATATATGTATATTATCTACTGGCGGTCGCCAGTAGATAGTTATAGTTAGGACCTATTTTCCATAGGAAATCCGTAACATTCTATTTGAAATAACTCTTGCGTCGGTTGACGAATCAACACAAAATTTTTAAACTTTATGGCCCGCTCCGGTCCGCTCCTACCCTGAAAGTTTCAGGGTGATTCGTCAAGCGGGGCCGAGAAAAGGGGGTCCCAAAACGTGTTTTCCCATTCATTTTCCCATAGGAAACTTTAGCCACGGCTACAGCCCGAACTGCTGAACGGAATTACACCAAATTTGGCAAAGAGGTATTTCTTGGTTCAGAAAGAACCCTTTTTGTTAAATGGTGTAAATCCGTTCAGTAGTTCCTGTGAAAATCAAAATGAAAATCACATATATATCTATGGCCGCGATGGATTCGCGCACCCTCCCGATCACGAGCTGCATGCTAATTGGCTGTCAACACTCCAAATCAGGAAGTGTTGGCAGCCATTTTGTCTCTCGGTAGAACCGAGGGACAGAAACAAGTGCACAAAACGCACAAAGGGGGCAGGGTAGAAACACCCTGACCCCTAGGTCTGCTCAGGGGTCCCACAGGACCCCTGGGCGAAAAACCTTTTTTTCTTTTTAAAAATCGGCGGAATGTGCTTAGGGCGCGCGGATCCCGCCGATAAAAAAAAAAAATCAAAGCGCGGTCTCCCGCGCTTCGATGTTATTTGGTGGGTTAGTTGGTCCCCAGGGACCCTCAGGATTCAAGGGGACTTAATCCCCCAACTTAAAACGCGCCTTGGGGCGCGTTTGCACAGTGGTGAAGGGAGGGGGCGGGGCTTCAGGTGACATGTGTGCAAACAGGCCCCGTGGCGCGTTTTAAGATGGGGATTTAAATCCCCTTCAATCCTGAGGGTACCTGGGGGCCAACTAGCCCACCAGGTACGTCCAGAAAGCGCCACAGAGCTGCGTTGCAGAGAGGTGTAAAAGGGCGTGGCCTCTGAACACCTCTCTGCAACGCAGCTCTGACGCATACAGGAGGTACAGGGTGGGCTAGTTGGACCCCAGGGACCCTCATGATTCAAGGGAACTTAATCCCCCAACTTAAAACGCGCCACGGGGCGCGTTTGCACAGTGGTGAAGGGAGGGGGCGGGGCATGTTATTGTTAGAAATTAGCATTTCAAAAACCTTTGAAATTCACTTAAAAAACCATAGGTTTCAGGCACGTTATAGTTAGAAATTAGCATTTAAAAAACCTTTGAAATTCACTGAAAAAACCATAGGTTTCAGACACGTTATAGTTAGAAATTAGCATTTAAAAAACCTTTGAAATTCACTTAAAAAACCATAGGTTTTAGGGACAGTTATAGTTAGTTGGACATTTCACTCGTACAAAACCATAGAAATTCCCCCGTTATAGTTAGTTCACGTAACTATAACTCGCGCCCCACAATGCACTGCTGATGACGTCACATATTACATCACTCATGACATGGTCAGTGACATCACTGATGACATCACTGATGACATCTCAAATGACATCAATGATGGCATCACTGATGACATCATCCATGTGATAATTTGATGCATCTTTTTACACCCTAATATAACTTTGATACACCCACTGTAAATTACAGACTGCCATTGTCAAAACCATAGACACTCCAACACCAATTACTATATACACACTCACTGATTCTTAGGTCAAAACAGACACATGTACTCACTCACCCGTACAGTCACTCATACTTATAGTCACTCAGTACAGGACTATTATATGCACTCATACACCTATATAAACACTCACACACCGCCACTCATCCATAGAGGTACTCACACACCTAGTCAGTCATGCAAAAAATTAAGCACACACCCATTTACTCACCTATACAGTTATACACACACCAACTCACTTACTCATACAAATACTAGCACATTCTTCAGTGATGTCATCAGTGATGTCACTGACCATGTCATGAGTGATGTAATATGTGACGTCATCAGCAGTGCATTGCGGGGCGCGAGTTATAGTTACGTGAACTAACTATAACGGGGGAATTTCTATGGTTTTGTACGAGTGAAATGTCCAACTAACTATAACTGTCCCTAAAACCTATGGTTTTTTAAGTGAAAAATATATATATATATATATATATATATATATATATATATATATATATATATATATATATATATATATATATATATTGGAACACCATGCTAATTCTGAACAATGGAATACTGGCTGCCAGACTCAATTAACTCGCTCTCTGTATCCCTTGCCTCCTCTTCCAGACCTCCTGTCTCAAGGAGCACTGAAAAAAAGTGGCCCACGGTAAGAAATGAATCGCTACAATGCCCTCTGGCGCTTTCTATAAAAATCAGAAATTGTTAAAAGCAAACTTTGGCCAGGAAACCTGGCAAGTCCATAAATAAGAAAAATATATTGAATAACCCCATTCACATGCTTGACTTGAAAAAAAATCACAAGCTTTTACTAGCTTCAACCAGTCAAATCCCAGAGCGCTGAATGGCTGTGCTCATAAATATAAATGGCTGGGGAAAAAAAGCCTTTTTTTAATATCAGCAAATTTCCTTGTGTTACTAATCGGGGGCCTAACGGCGGCGCAACATACACGCACACGGAGAAAAAGCTTCTGGCCTGCCACCATTAAAGTGTTTATTAACATGGCTGCTCTCGCGTCGTGTGTTGCTGACAGCCAACATGTCAGCAAAGTGGCAGAAGAGCTGGGGTTATTGTCTGGCCGGTAGTTAAAATGGTTCGATATGTTACATTCAGGTCGTTCTTAACTCTGCGTAGGCAGATCAAAACGTGTAATTATATTTGCGAAAATTAAACGCAGACTGCCAGCCAGGCCTTCCATCCAGAGGCCGGGCTCATTTTGCAGATTTTATAGCGCCGACACCACTCGCCCCTCCGCCTCCTCACGAGAACCACTCAAATGCCTGCTACTAATTTGATTTTAACTAGGTTGTCGCAGACAGAAAGGTGTCTTGAAACAGGCCTTTTTGGAAGTGGGGGTACCTGGGGGCACCTGGCTTACCAAGCAATAAAAAGGTTTACTCGCTGGATCTAGCCTCTGTCAGCGAAGAAAAGACACATGAAAAGGCAGTAGAATTTCAAAATACTTGCAAAATAGTCTACATAATCATTTTGCAGCCGTGCACGGATGCTGAAAAGATGTTCGGTGTTCCATGTAAAATAGAGTTTTGCAGCTGGAGTCCTCTCCATTCATTCAAGAAAGGGCAATTCTAAAACCTTTCCTTATTTGTTGGCGTCAACTCGCTTTACAGCGTTTTGGGGATGTAGTTAGCCCCATAAACAGGGCCACTGGAATTAGGCATCAAGGGAGGAGCAAATTATGCGGCAGGGCTGACTAAATTATGCGCTAAGAAAAAGCAACTTGTGCATCTTAATTCATCACTTTTGTGATATTATTCATTATTTTGGATTTTTTTAACATGGTAATACTGTCTGGACAAAGATTTCACTCTATTAATACCAGTTTCACACCCAAATACAGCAAAAATCTATTGAAAGATGACCAGGAAACCTTTGCGAAGGCCCTTCCACTGCACAGGGACACGTGCCACTACGTTTTAGTATCTTTTGATCTGTTTGAGTTAGACCCAATTTTGGGGCATATTAACAAGGCCCGGCGATAAATATCGCAAAGCGCACTTAGCGCTTGCATATTTATCGCCGGCTATCTCTGCAATTTATCGCCCGGTTAGCGAGTTATCAACAACGCGCATCGCCGAGGCGATAAAATTCCAGAGATAGCGTGGATATCGCCGTTTTCCATGGTGGAAAACGGCGATATCCTAGATGATAGGGCCTGTGGTCTTAGCCACAGAATCCACCTCCCATGTTAAGTATGCCTTAGTCAGGAATTTAACAGACGTTTAAATTCCTGTGTTAAGGCATACTTAACGTGATTAAAATAATCGCTTCCCCGCATTGTAAATATCGCGAAGCTGCCTTCGCGATATTTACCCATGTTGTTTCCACAGACACGCCTACTTTGCATCTCATTAGCGATGCGAAGTTAGGCGTGCTGGAAACGGGAGCAAAATCAGCAAAACACGCGATAGCGTGTCTTTGCTGATAAGGCGATATAATTATCGCCGCTTTTCGGCCGAAAACGGCCGCAAAAGCGGCGATAATTGTTTATCGCCTCGTTGATAATATGCCCCAAAGTTTGTTAAAAACTGGAGATAATGCAGTAGATGATGCATTGTGTGACAAATGCGGCAAAGCCATAATTATACGGCAAACCCAGCAGCCTCAGAATCACATAATTTCAGCGGCCTGCCATAGAGTGCAGCAGGCAAAAATAAAATGCCTAATTTCTGATCTCATATATACTTTTAGTAATAAAGGTATATTTTAGGTCTGATAATAAGCAGCTTTGGTATGTAAAACAATGCTAATGTAACAGAATTCAAAATGTACTTAAGCTCATGGCAGGATGTCCTGAAAGGCAACACTTCATGACAGGCGGGACTTGGATGATGTCTTTATCCACGCCTATCAGCACAAACTACACGGTACACACATTGTATTGTGTGTGGCTGCCTGCATTATGCAAATAAAAAAAATAACAGAACGTCTACTGTCTTTCTTTATGTTCAACTTAACGAAAACATTAAATTATTAGCTTCGTCTGTATGGCTAGGTGTCCTAAACATATAGCACATAATGCAATTGAGCATGTTTGAAGATTGTGCATACATTCTCATAAAATAAACACTTGACTAACAAACCTGGAGAACACAAGCAAACTCGCATGCTGGTGAAAATATGCGAGCGGTGTGCCGTTTGTTTTCCGCTCTCAAACCGCACATGAATTCTGAATATGCATGCAAAACCACTCTTTTAAAAAGGTCTTAAATTGCGTTTTAAAGTAGTTGTTAGTGTACGGGGTTGTTACATGGTGAAAAATGATTTCTGAATGAGTAAAAAAGTAAAGAAAACAATTTGTGTTTTCTACATTTCTGCATGCATGCTCCACAGAATTATCCAACATGTGTGCAGTAGCCACAGAAATGTGCTTGGTGAATAGTAAATCTAGAAATCTCAGACTTGCCAAGATTTTTTTTTCATTCTTTATTTATCATTTTTCAAACGATACAAACAGTACCACGTTAGTGATAACATATGAATATGATGTAGCAAAAATAGTAGCTCCAGGAATGGAAGGAAGGACAACAAGAAGAATAGTTCTACACACGTAGTGACAGTTGTATCCATACGTAAGCCCATCAAACATCATTAAATGACATGTATAGCTGTTTCGACCAATTCAGACCCGGGATGTGGCGGAGGGTCGGAGGGGGTGGAAATGCCAAGTTCTAAGGAACATCAGCACTAGTTAAGGAGGCACCCAGTCCGGCCCGCCAAGGGCTTGTTGCTGTTAATACATGAGTAATGGCTGCCAAATGTCACGTGGACGGGATGTGGGTGGTTGTAATGAAAGATACAGGGGCATATTATCAAGGGCTTTATCGCCGCTTTAGCGGCACTTTTTACCGCTAAAGCGGCGATATTTTTATCGCCCTATTAGCAAGCTGTCGCTAACAGGTGTTAGCGACAGCTTTTAGGCGTTAGCGGCCGGTTTTACCATCGCCTTGCATGTCAGCGATAATTATCGCTAATGACATGCAAGGTAGGCGTTCCCCACTAAAAGCGACTGAAAACAGTCGCTAACACAACTAACCCCTATTAGCAAGGCAGGCGATGCAATAAAATAAATCACGCTAAGCGCTAGAAGTTAACACCTGCTACTGAGGATGACTTACCTGTTTGTAGTATAGGAGGTGGATTGTCAGGCTAAATCCATCCTTGCGTTAATGCGAGAATATCGCTGCTTTTCCAGCGATATTCTCACATTTTGCCGCTATCGCTGGAAATTTTATTGCTATGGAGATAAACCTTGCTAATAGGGTGTTATCTCAGCGATAATTTCCAGCGATAGGCGGCGTTAAAAAAATTCGCGCTAAGCGCGGTTAGCGATAAATATCGCAATTCCTTGATAATATGCCCCACAGCTCGCTAGTGGTATCACAGAACACGAGACTGTTAAGCCACTGTGCGCTGGTGGGATGGCGATTACTGCCCCAACATATCGCAACTTCATGTTTTGCCAGTAATAGTGCAATCGCTGTGAAGCGTCGGATCCCCTTTGGGACAACGCACACATACCCTAGCAGCGCCAGCAATGGGTCTGGTGATAGGGCCATTCCCAGCATCAAGGATAGCTGTGCAAAAATATCTGTCCAATAGTTGCCTACGTGCGGACATGTCCACGTGAAATGTAAGAAATCTGCATCATCAGCGTGACATTTAGGGCAGGTAGAAGGGTGGTGAGGATCCATCTTGGCCATGAAACTGGGTGTAATGTATGTACGTCTGAAAAATTTCAAGTGTATCATTTTGTGACTGATGCTGGGGAGACTAATTTGGTTTGCTGGCAACAGTAGTACCAGACATCATCTGGGAGAGGATGCTGCAGGTCCTCCATTCATGCCCCCCACAAGCGAACATCCACTGCGGGCAGCATAGCCAGACATGTCCGGTATAGTTTAGATACCAACAGGCACATGCATCAAAAGAAAAACCGGTCGCAAAGGGGCAGATTCTCATCTGCCCCTTTGCGACTGGTATTTTGCATTTGGGATGCATCATCCCAAATGCAAAAATCGCAATTTAAGTAATCTCTAAATTGCGATTACTTAAATTGCGATTGCATTTAAGGAATCGCAAATTGAGATTCCTTAAATGCAATGCATTAAAGTAAAAAAATTAGCGATTTCGCTAATAGGAGTCGCAAATTACCATCAATTTGTACTTGATGGTAATTTGCAAACACTTTGAAAAATGCACTAAAGTGCATTTTTCAAAGTTCCATTTTACACACACACATGCCCTTGGGGCATGTGTGTGTGCAAGATGTACTCATATGCAGATTTCAGGGGTGCAACAGGGTGTCCTTTTGACACCCTTGCACCCTTGAAATTGCATGCGCAATTTGCGAGTACCTATTGGGTACTCGCAAATTGCGAATGCAATTCCCATTCATTCCTATGGGCCTCTAGGTCCATAGGAATGAATGGGAAGACATTCCTTAATTGCGACTCGCAATTTGCGACTCGCAATTAAGGAATGTTTAGAAATCGCTACTTTTTTAGCGATTTCTACATGCATAGGCTTTTGCGATTCCTTAATTGCGATTCCTTAATAATCGCAATTAAGGAATCACAAAAGTCTACCTTGATGCATGTGGCAGCAAGTGTCCACCATCTGTATCTTCTATGAGGTTTATGAGGGGGGGAAATCCACCGGAGAAATGGGATAAGAGGGAATCTGGGCATGCGGGGCACTTTGGATATGATGTAAAATAAATCTGTTGATTGGGGTAAAGGTGGCAAAACTCGTGTCCTCTGCCCTAGAAGATGGCATGGCCGTCTAGAAAAACATCCCCGGTGTCGTGTAATGGATAGCATCTCTGACAAAGGCGGTAGCCACCGGTTATCAACAAGCGGTTGTGCAGGGGAGTATAGCCGCCCCATCCCCTGCAATCGTAGGAGTCGGTTCCATGCCCAGCATGTGGTAGACAATGGTTGGATGCCTGTGGGGTCTAAAGGTAGGAAAACAGGGAGTATGGCATTTATTGGGATCTCACCAGCATGATCTCATTCCACGCATTCATAGGGAAGGAGAGCATCCCTATGGTCAACATATAAGAAAGACTCAGGCAACTTATGATTAATGTCACAAAGCTGAAGGCACATGCTAGGACGCACAGAGAGACAAAAATTACATCAAATAGAAAAATATACTCTTCTTTATTATCAAGATAAAAATACAAATGATAATGTCTCTATAGTGTGTTCTTTTTGTGCAAATGCATGATCATTGTTATTAATTACCAAAAAATAGGAAATCATACATACATCATACTAGCCTAACCTCACTTATTCTGACTATTGCACATCTCCCTTGCAGACTGATGGAAATAACGATCATTGTAATTATACATTATATAACAAACTGATTGTTGGAATCATAGTTACATAGAAGTGACCTAATATCTTATTCATTATTCTTATTATACGCGCGTTTCGGCAGATCGCCTTCCTCAGGAAGTCACAAAATAAACAATCCAATCTAGTATCTGTGAACAATAAAACCAATGTTACATACTAGTATCTGCCTCCGCAGCTGTTGAATATATCTTAAAAATTAAATAGGTGATACAAAAACGGTTTGTGTGTGAGCGAAAAAGCCGTCATCCGCCGTCCAACAATCATATGTATCATGATGGGCTAAAGTCCATGCTGATGGAAATCTGTAGTGCTCAAAATGATCAATTCATGCCAAGATGGTAATAGTGTACAGGCACATGCATGTTCATGTGTGAAAGATCATGTTACTCCTAAATTTGAAAAGAGCATCGTAAATATAAATATATATATATATATATATATATATATATTTTTTTTTACATGTATTTATGATGCTCTTTTCAAATTTAGGACACATTGATTACCATTACAAGGATCTTCCTCATTTGGAGAATAGTGAGTTCTCAGATTTTGACAGGTCCTTATTAGGATAATATAATGCTGTCGCTAAGATCACCTTTTCACAATTTCAGGTGAGAGGGTTAGTACTAGGAGTAACATAATGATCTTTCATACATGAACATGCATGTGCCTGTACACTATTACCATCTTGGCATGAATTGATCATTTTGAGCACTACAGATTTCCATCAGCATGGACTTTAGCCCAGCATGATACATATGATTGTTGGACGGCGGATGACGGCTTTTTCGCTCACACACAAACCGTTTTTGTATCACCTATTTAATTTTTAAGATATATTCAACAGCTGCGGAGGCACATACTAGTATGTAACATTGGTTTTATTGTTCAGAGATACTAGATTGGATTGTTTATTTTGTGGCTTCCTGAGGAAGGCGATCTGCCGAAACGCGCATAGAGCAAGAATAATGAATAAGATATTAGGTCAGTACTATGTACTTATGATTCCAACAATCAGTTTGTTATATATTGTATAATTACAATGATTGTTGTTTCCATCAGTCTGCAAGGGAGATATGCAATAGTCAGAACAAGTGAGGTTAGGCCAGTATAATGTATGTATAATTCGCTATCATTTTGTAATTAATAACAATGATCATGTATTTGCACAAAAAGAACACACTGTAGAGACATTGTCATTTGTATTTTTATCTTAATAATGAAGAAAAGTATATTTTTCTAATTAAGGTAATTTTTGTCTCTCTGTGCATCCTAGCATGTGCCTTCAGCTTTGTGACATTAATTGTAAGTTTCCTGATTCTTTCTTCTATGTTGATTTCTATCCCTGCCTTGGGCAAATATTTTTGAAGCAGGGTACCCTTTTTCTTTAAATACAGAGCATCCCTATAGTACCAGTAATACGTGTACTGACATTGTGCAACTAGATAATAAAGGTGAAAATGCAGTACCCCAAAGCCACCCCTTTCATAGGGGAGAACCAGCGCATGCCAGCCCACCCACGGTCTGCGGCCCACCCAAAGAAGACACAGTAGAAGGCTTCCCAACGTGCCAAAGAAGTCATTCATGAGGGGAAGGTGTATATTGAGAAACAAATAAAAAAATCTGGGAAGAACCACCATTTTGATAATGGCGATTCGGCCGGCTATTGACAGCTGCAATTTAATCCATCTCTCAATCTGCGTTGTCAGCTTACCGATCGCAGGGCCATACTTCAGTCGGAGGATCTGGTCTTTGTCCCGGTGAATATGAATTCCCAGATATTTAACAGTGTACTCCCGCCACCGCAAAGGATAAGCGCAGTGAAACTGCATCGTCACCGGGGTCAGTGGAAACAACTCAGATTTCCCCCAGTTAATTTGAAGCCCGGAGTAAAGGGCGAATCACTGAATTTCTTGGATGACGGGGCCGAGTTTTGTTGCGGGGTGGCAAAGGAAAAACAATATGTTATCCACATACAATGAAAGAAGTAGCGAACTAGGGACGAATTGCAATCCGTGCTGGAGGTGCCTCTCCTGCAAATGTCATATGAGGGGGTCCATGGCCATAATAACTAAAAGCGGGCAGAGCGGGCACCCCTGCCTTGCGCTCCTGGCCAAGTTAAACAGGGAGGTCAGGGACCCATTAACCAGAAGGCATGTCATCGGCTGGGAGTAAAGGAGCATGATAAGAGTTATAAACCCCTGGGGAAGGTCAAGTTTCTGAAGTATCGCTAATAGAAAAGAACACTCAAGGGAGTCAAAGGGCTTTTCCACATCAAGCAGCGTGACTGCCGCTGGAACCTCAAGGGATATCCTATGCAGGACTGAGAACAACCTATGCAAATTGAGGGAAGTGAACCAGTGTGGAATAAACCCAGACTGAAGAGGAGATATAATGGTTTCAAGCAGGAGAGAGAGTCTGGGGCAAGTATTTTAGCAAGGACCTTATTGTCAAAATTCAGTAGAGACAGTGGACAATAATATTGGCAAAACTTAGGGTCTTTCTCAGGTTTTAGCGAAAGGACTACAATCGCTTCTCGCAATGTAGGGGGAAGAACACCCACCTCCTGCACTTCGGCATAAAGCTCCAGAAGACAGAGTGCAAGTAGGTGTTTATTCGTTTTTATAAAATATTACCGTCCGTCCATCGGAGCCCGGAGCCTTAGACCCATCCATGGAGCCAATAGCGGAAACAATCTCCTCCACTGTTATTGGCTCGCTTAGAAATTGCTGCTGCGGGGAGGCCAGCCAGACCATAGCCACCTCTGAGAGGTAATCTACCAGTGCACGGTCCTCCCCGGTGTAGCAAGGGGTATAAAGTCCAGTATAATAACGCAATATTTCCGCCACGACCTCATCATTATCCGAGGTCTTAGTACCATCTTTAAGTGTGAGTTCTGGAATATAATCACTGCCCCTCTGCGGGCAAAGCAGTCTAGCCAATGTGCGGCCAGGGCATTCGCCCTCGCCGTGATGGCTGGCCCTGGCGTACTTCCCAAGGTAGTTCACCTCCCAATCGGCAAGTTCGCAAAATTCCTCAATTGCCTTTGCCTTAAGCAATAACTTTTGCTTTATCAAGTAGCTGGGTTATGGCGGCGTCGATTTGCTGGAGTGCGGACTCAACCAGCACTAGGGAACAACATATATCACACAGTATTCTGCACTGTTTAGCTATAGTTACCCATCGTATATAGGCCTTGAAGGCCTCCCAAAGAGTGGGCTGTGTGGTAACGGTGCCCTCGTTCAGCTCAAAATATTCAGTGATAGCAGAACAGAGTTCTTCCTGGAAGGAGAGCCTGACATGGAAATCTCCACACATATGCCACACAATAGAATGTTTAACACTATTTTCACAGGAGCATGATCTGACAGCTTGCAGGGAAGGCAGTTCACCTCACTCAGCCAGGGAAGAAACGACATCGACATTAGCCAATAATCTAAGCGGGACAAGGTACCATGTGGTGCCGACTAGAAGGTATGTGCTGGAGTTAGGGTGTGCCGATATCGCCATGCATCCCTAAGGGAGTACATGGCACATATATCCTGTAGTACCTGAAGTGCATGGGATTTCCCACCCGGGCCACTCGCCATGGAATCCTGAGCAGGATTGTTTTTTTTTTTTTTGCAAACAAATTTTATTGAGTTTTCTGAAAACCGATACAATACTGTAGCAGTGCAAATTTTTAGTTTCAGTTGTCCAGACCTTACTATGGTTTACAGTTAGATACCACACAATAGTAAAGCATCCAGTTGTATAGTCCAATACATAAGTCCCATATACCCGCTACGAGGGAGTTCGTAATTGGCGTGATATCATAATAATATATTCATTTGGTTACTTGTAACTCTATAGCTCCTATATAGCTATGTAACTATTCCCAACTGTTCCCCCACCCTGCCCTCCCACCCAGGCGTGTCACATTAATCACTTATCTATCTAGTCGATTCAAGGGTATTCCACTCCTAATTTTGTTGATCACTGGTACAAAACTCAATTGGTATCTTCACAACTGAGCAGGATTGATACATAAGTTAAGGTCGCCCCCCATTATGACGTGGTCTACATCCAGCCTCTCCAGTATAGTCAGCAGCCCCGGGAAAAATCTGGTGAATCTACATTGGCATATACATGTTTTATTAACAGCACTTTCTGGGTCACCAGGCAGCCAGTGACCACTACATTCCTCCCCTCTTTATTGCTGAAGCAGTCTTTTTTTGGAATATGTTTATTAGTTTCAACAGGCATAGTAACAGACAATAAATGCAAGTCAAGAACCGAGTGCCAGTAATAAACAAACCCCCCTCCCCTCCCCAGGCAGAACGAATTACAAGTCATTGTACATTCTGAGAAATCCTGTGCACTGTTAGACAGACATGCATGGAGCAGCAAAGACGAAGGCAGTGTTTGAGTACTCGCATTAGAGCCGCTGGTGCATACAGATTAAGGGGCATACATTTCCTCAGGCTACATGTATGGAGCAGCAAAGACAAAGTCAGAGGTTGAGTTCTCGTAATAAAGATTAAGAGACATACATTTCCATAGGTTACATCAAATCTGGGTGGGACAACAGGTATGCAGTGAGCGGGGCCCAGAAATCCTTGGGGCGTGAGGCCTCGGGTAACTCTTCTTCATAGATCCCCAACTGATCCCTACAGTAAAGCAGATCCTGGATCCACTTTTTTACCGTTGGAGTGGTCTTAGCCCCCCAACATTGCGCAATAGCCCTTTTAGCAAACAAAGTGGATACTGCAACTATGCGTCTGTTGCAAGGCTTAAGGCGTTTAACATACCCAAGGAGGCAAATCTCAGGAGTGCAATGCACTGGTTCCAGCACAATATCAGTGAGCAGCTTCACCACCTCAACCAAAAGGCAAACACACCTGCACACAGCCATGCCACATGCAGGAAGTCCGCATCAGCCTGCCCGCATCGCACACAGTTAGCGGACTCGCGCAGACCATACCTACAGAGTTGCAAAGGGGTATAATATAATTGGTGTAAGAATTTGAAGTGAATTATTCGGAGGTTGCATTTCGCTGTGAGGCGACCAGTAAGCTCACAGCACGCCTTCCAAAGGTCTGGTGTGAGGGTGAACCCCAATGCCACCTGCCATCTGCGGCAGGAGGGGTGGTCACTCAGTTCTCGTTCTCGCAAGGAAGCATTATAAAATTTAGTAATTAATCCCTTACGCCCCTCTCCCGCCAGCATCGCCTGCAATGCCCGTAGAGTCATGGGTTCCTCCGGATATTCCGGGTTGATAGTTCTAATAGCTTGCCGGACTCGGACATAAGTAAAACCTAACATAAAACCACGATCCGCCCCCCCTTGTACCTCTTGTAGTGTCCTGAATTGACCTTGCGTATACAGGTCCCCCATCCGGGAGATACCAACTTTAGCCAACTCCCGGAGAGCAGGCTTCTCCCGTGCCGCAGAAATGTCGGGGTGCGAAGCCAAGGGCAGCAGTGGAGCATATAAATACGGGAGCTGAGCCCTTTTAGCTAGTATTCGCCAAGCCCACGCCGTGCATTGTACGGGGTTTATTTCAGTCCGAGGACCACCCGAGCCTCCAGACAGAGTCGCAGCCTGCAGTGGCATTGGAAAAACGGCATCCGATTCAATAGCTGTGTGAGGTTGAAACCGCTGCGGGAAGTGCCAATAATGCGCAAATTGCGCCTGCGCGCACAGATAGTATAGTCTAAGGTCGGGGGCCTCAAACCTGCCCCGATCAAACGGCTGAACCAAAAGATCCCAACTGCATCTAGGCTTCTTTCCGCCCCATACAAATGTAAGCAATGACGATTGAAGCGTTTTAAACAGCGCAACATTCAGCTTTATAGGAATGTTGACAAAGAAGTAGAGCAGTTTGGGGAGAAAGGCCATTTTTATAACAGCTATCCTATCTGCGAGCGATTGGGCATGTGCGCCCACCGTTCAGCCAATTCAGTGATACGCGTGACGGTACATCCATAGTTCTCAGATATCACCTTATCTGGCTCCCTATGCAGCCATACCTCCAGATATTTCACGGGATCTGACGTCCAGGTTAGTGGAAAGTCCAGCTCCACCTCTCTCGTACCTGCCGTCAGCGGAAACACCACTGACTTTGCCCAATTGATCCCGAGACCGGAATATCGCTCAAATTTTACATATTCTCGGAGCAGTTCAGGCAGAAACGAGGCGGGCTCCCGGACATAGAGTAACATATCATCAGCATATAGAGAGAACGTGAGTGGTCTCTGCGGAAAACGGAGTGCAGCTGCTGCATGCTTCTGACGGAGCTTACAGGCCAGAGGCTCTAATGCAAGCGAGAAGAGCATTGGTGACAGGGGGCACCCCTGCCGTGTGCCTCTTTCTATAGGAAATGCCGAAGACACCCATCCGTTAACTCGCACCCGAGCAACCGGATCTTCATAGAGCACTCTAATCCATTGCATGAAAAACAGGGGAAGGCCCATTCTAGTAAAGACCGTGAACATGTAGTTCCATTGGAGGGAGTCAAAAGCTTTTGATGCATCAAGCAGCACTGCGACTGCTTGGAAATCTGAGTCAAAGTAGTGTAACGTGGAGAAAACAGTGCGCAAATTGTGAGTCGTAGAGCGTGCAGTTACAAACCCAGACTGGTCAGGTAGGACCAGGAGAGGGACCAGCGGCTGAAGCCTGGTGGCAACCATTTTTGCCAGGATCTTCGCGTCGATGTTAATAATCGAGAGAGGTCTATAGGACTCGCACATATTTGGGGGCTTATCAGGTTTCAGGAGAGTCACCAGCAGGGCCTCTTTGAGAGTCGGCGGAAGCCGTCCCTTCTCATAAGCCTCCGCATAGACGTCAAGAAGCCTGGGGGCAAGATCCGACACATAGGCCTTATAGAATTCGCTGGGAAGCCCGTCCATCCCCGCGGCCTTACAGGTCGGTAAGGACATTATGGCGAGTTTAACGTCCTCAACATCAAACGGCTGCATAAGGTATTCGCGATGCGAATTAGAGAGCCACCCCAGTGCAACGTCTTCCAGATAGGAATCAATCTCCTCAGGTGGCGGGGAGTTCTAAGCGGCGCAAAGTTTAGTGTAAAATTGCAAGACTGCATCGCAAATTTCTGGAGTCGAGTAACGGGCAACCCCATCCTCATCGAATAGTTCCTTTATATACTCCTGGCTAGGCGGTGCTGCCAACTTTTGCGCCAAGGAGCGGCCTGGATGGCCCCCTTCCCCATAGTAGCGAGCAGTGCTGTGGCGAGAGCGGTGCAATAACTCCTGATCAGCTGTTTTATTATGTTCCGTGACTAGTTCTCGTATTGCAGGTAGTTTCCCTGGAGAGGGATTGGTCTCATAGTCACGCTCGAGTGTGGAGATGTCAGACGCCAATTGTTGAATCCTGCGTCGGATATCACGCAGCACTCCAGATTGTGCTCCTATACAAGCCCCTCAGATGGTGACTTTGAACGCTTCCCAAAGCACTCCAGCACTATCCACAGACCCCTCATTCTCTTTAAAAAATATTCGGATCGCCTCTCCAATTGTGTGTCTAAAAACAGGATCAGTCAACTCAGTCGGCTGCAATCGCCATGTGAAGGGCGGCCGTTCCCATGTGGGTACCTGCAACTCAAGGACTACGGGGGAATGATCAGAGAGTGTGCGAGCCATATGTCCTACCCTCACTGCCCAAGTGCAAACCACCTCTGAGACAAGCCAGAAATCTATGCGAGACCAAGTCCCATGGACAGAAGATA
Organism: Calotriton arnoldi; assembly: GCA_963921515.1. Classification (NCBI taxonomy): domain Eukaryota; kingdom Metazoa; phylum Chordata; class Amphibia; order Caudata; family Salamandridae; genus Calotriton; species Calotriton arnoldi. Next base: position 912,717 of record CAWUFW010000904.1, on the reverse strand, counting down.
CAAATGTGCTCTCCCGACCAGCGGGATGCTGAAGACGCCAAACATCGTGTAAGTGGCCTGCATCCAGTAACCCCAATAGTACTTCCGCTGCCTGTTTAGGCCTCGCCGCACCACTGCTAACCCTATCTAAGGTAATATCTAGACAAACATTAAAATCACCTCCCCAAATCACTGCAGCTGGTGGGAATTCGGAAATCCTACGCCACACATCCGAAAAGAAGGATGGATCATCCGTGTTTGGTCTATAAACATTAACCAACAGCACACTCATGCCACCCAGTTGCCCATGCACTATTGCCACTCATCCATGCTCATCCGTGTCAGTCCGAACCACAGTAAAGGGGACACCTTTTTTTACGAGAGTTAACACTCCCCTAGAGTAGGTAGAGTAAGAGGACGCAACTCTCGCACTCGCCCAGCGCGCACCCACTTTCTGTGCTGATTCTCTAGTGAGGTGAGTCTCTTGCAGCAAGGCTATTTGCACCTCCATTCTATCCAGATATGCTAATACCGATCGTATCTTTTTTGGGGTATTGAGCCCACGCACATTCCAGGTGAGGAACTTAACTTTACCGCTCATGCTGTCGAGCCATCTTTAACGAGACACATGCACAATAGTGCATACAATGCATGTCTGAAGTACCATAGTATTCCTGAACAGAGGATTCACAACACAGCTGCAATGTCATTCTGCCCTTCCCAAACACGAACCCCTTACCCCCCACCCACTTCAGCGTCCCCAACTCGCCAAAGCCATCCCAAGTCAAAAACCCCCACCCACAACATACCCATACAAGAGCAATGTGCATTTGGGGTACCCCCAATTCGGGGGCGCAGAGTGCTACTAGCCTCCCACATAGTAGGAGGTGGCCGAGCAGGTCTAAGAATGTGCCAGAATATTTAAACTGCACTCACCTTAGCGCACATTGTAACAGAGTGTGGTGTCTCCAGGAATTTTTGAGACACCCCAACTGGAGCACACACTAACAGGACATATCGTATCATGGACATAGTACAATCTTGAATTGAAGAGCGAGGTAAGCAGTTAGGTAAAAAAACATAGAACAGAAACAACAAATAGTCCATTTAGTCGTCTTCTTCTTGGGCCGTGCCAGGCCTGCGCCTCCTGCGTTTCAGTTGCTTCGCATGTTCGAGAGCTGCCTTAGGGTTGGAGAAAATCTTAGAGTCCCCATCGGGGCCTATGCGGAAGCGTGACGGGTAGAGCATTGCATACGGGACCCCCTCCGATTGTAGAAACTTTTTGACTGCACTGAATTCCCGCCTCGCTGACTGCACGGCCACAGTATAATCGGGAAAAAAGGCCAAGGTGTTGCCCTGATGTTCTTTAGTCCCCTTATCCTGAGCGAGACGTAGGATAGTGTCCCGGTCTCTGTAATTCAAGAGTCTAGCTATTATAGGACGTGGAGGGGCACCGGGTATAGGTCTCGCCACCAGAGAGCGATGGGCCCGCTCGATAACAAACATGCTGGAGAGGTGTTCAGTCCCAAAAAGCTCCCTAATTAGGTTCTCCATGAATATCTCCATTTTCCCTGGGGCTGGTCCTGTTAAAAGCAGTGGGTCGGAGGTTACCTACGTGTAATGTGCGGATACTCCTAACAAAGTCAACATGTTTCGAAGCTCTGCGGCTTCTTCATCAGGACTATGACTGATCACACCACGGAGCCGCGGGAGGCAATGAGTCAGGCGAGGCAATGTTTACGGAACTAATTCAGTCGCGACACCCTTCCCTCCCATTCTAGAGGCTCATGGAGCATTGTCTCCCAAACAATTAAATTAACTATTAGAATACCAAATGGGTACTGTATACAGTGCATGATTATTTGCACTTTTTCCACTTACTTGTACATATCACTAGTTTCACTTTATCGATACTTAGTACGGTAACATAGTGAGTACAGATGGGGTCAGTCATAGTCCTGATGAAGAAGCCCCAGAGCTTCGAAACATGTTGACTTTGTTAGGAGTATCCGCACATTACACGTAGGTAACCTCCGACCCACTGATTTTAACAGGACCAGCCCCAGGGAATATTAAAGTTTCTTAGTCCACAGGGGCCAGGTCCTTTTTAAACTTCACCTGTCTTACTTACCCTATACCCTTCCTCTCACAACTTCTACACCACACATAGTACTGAAGATCAGTGCTCCCGCGTAGTCGCAGGTCGTAGCACGCCCCGTCCCGCAGCGGGACGGGAAGACCCCCATGATGAAGCATGACACCAAGGGCCCTTTTGGTGTGTGAGGGGTATTTAAGCAAACACTGTGTGCTTCCTAACATTGTAGGAAATACACCTTTGACAAAGAGAGCTTTCCCACTGAAAGAACCCAATCTACAGGTGGATCCTTTTGTTTAGTATACAATTCCAGGGGAGGACGTATCCACCTATAGTGCCCGTTCACGATGCTACCTCTCTACTCCCTCCTTTTGTTTTTTGAAGCTATCTCCATTTTACCCACATTCGTGGACTCTGGCAGCCCCGTGAGTCGGATGTTGTTTCGCCGGGACCGCGCTTCCAAATCCTCGTTCTTGGCTTGGATGAGGGTCAACACCTTCTCCATGTTGAGCGCCTTACCAGCAACTTCGCTTAGTCCATCTTCGGTTGCTGAGACACGTTGTTCGACCTCTCCCATGCGGGCATTTTGTTTTTCCAGCTGTGATGACAGATGATCTAGGCGGTGGTTCACTGCTGCCATAGCACCTTTAATAGATTGAAGGCTGCGTTGCATCGCCAAGAGAGTAGCTTCCAGTGTGGGGGAGTCGTCACTGTGGGCGTCTGCCTCCGAGTCCGAGGCCGCCTTCTGAGAAGATTAGACTGGTTTGCGGGCCTCAAAGTGAGACGAGGTTGCGATTTGTCAGTTCTCCCCATGTTGACTAAAGTGAGTCGTGCCCCCCTATTCCGTCAGGCCCTGCCCGAGCATGGCAAATTATACATCAAACAGGCCGGGGGTAAAGCAGGAGCCAGAGCAGCAGGGACCCCCAAGGATAACTTTCACCGCACCACGATGCCAAGGAGGGTACGCCGGGCCGGCGCCAAATTATGGAGGCCCAGCAGGGTCAATGTCACTCATAGTGCCACCACAGAGTCACTCCCGGACACAAGATAAGCGCAGCACCACCACAGCAGTGCGTGAAATGCGGGGGGATTAGATAGTCTTGCTACACGAAGGGAGCCATGCGGAATTCCAGGGGTAGCTTTTCAAGGCAACGGCAGGCCTCCCGCGCAGTGCAGCACCTCAAACACCCAATTAGCCGCCAAATATGAAGGCAGCCGTCAGGCACAGTACCAGGAGGGGCCGGTTAGCAGGTCAGCAATCGTGGGGCAGCCATTCGTGACACCGGCGGTTCAGGGGAGGACCCAGCACACCAGCGGGGATGTAGGCCCAGCGAAGACACCGAGCGATCAGCAGCAGCAGGCAGCACCACAGCCAGGCCCCCCTCGCACGCAGAGCAACAGCCTTGCCAGGGGCGCGCTCCCACCAGCCCCAGCAGCAGCAAGCAGAGCGCCGCACCAGCCCAGGGCCCCCACCCGCCTCAGCAGCCACGGGCCCCGGAGGCGCCGCACCCCACTCACCACTGCCGGTACCAGGAGCAATGCGATTCATGGACAGCCACTCGAGGCCCAGCTCCGGTCACGAGGGGACCCAGGTAGGCGGCCGCTCTCTTCCATCCGCCGCTCCGCACTCCACAGTCGCTCAGTCAGCCCGGTGCGCCCTCATTCGCTGACACCTCAGGCCCAGAGCACCGCCATGGAGACGGCCCAAGCAGCCAGCGCACAGCAGGAGAGCCGGTGCGCGCTGACAGGCCAACGCAGGGGATCCGGGTCTCAGGAGCGCCCGGCGGCCACCATTTTGTGAGCGCTAATCGGCGGGGCAGGCAGGTCGAATTTAGTGCCCTGCAGTGGACCAAAGCGCGATTTAACTCTCCCAGCGCTTGCAGGTGAGCTCCACAGCACTGCCCAGTCCCGTCAGGGATGCAGCGATTTTCGGCAGCTATTGGTCGGATGATGGCTCGGCCGTGCGGAGCAGCACTAAGGTGCGGCCATCTTGCCGTGCGCCCTCTAGCACCCCGCTGAAGCAGTCTTTAAGCCTGAAGGGAACTTAAGGGTGGATTAAAATGCAAACCGCACGAGAGTCTGTGCTATAGGTGGAGAAGAATCTGTGTGGGCCCCAAACGAGACATAGGACAAGGAGGATCCAGGAGATAGATGCGTCCCTTGTAGAAATGCTACCTTTACCCCATGCCAGACTAGATATTGTAGCACTAGTTTGCCCTTTCAAGGGTTATTGATACCTCTAATGTTCCAAGTCATAAATGGGACCTCCACCCCTTTGGCCGGCATGTTATGAGACCTGGGATCTCCCTACGTTCTCCATGTAGAACCTGCGCAATCAAGAGTCAGAAATGTCCTTCCAGTGTGGTATACAATCATATCTGTCATAAACAACCCCTACCCCACCACCATCCCCCACTTATCCCAGGCAAAAAAATGCCCAGTGAATCCCCATTCTGTAACAATACAAAAAAATCAAACAATGAGAACAAATAACCATAGCGGTGTACACCTCATAGGGTGGGCAACGCCTCAACAGCCAATCCCCATTGTATACACGGTACAGCAATTATAGAACTGGATAAAGGATACATATGAGTATAAAATGGTAACCATAGACAAATAATGCAGCCATGACAGAATAATGTGTCACAACATTGTTTCGCTTTGGAGTCTCAGCAGAAGCAACTCAGTGGTAGCCATCCCGTGGGAAAGCACCAGTGATCAATCTGTAGGAGACAGGTCAGAGCTGTTCGTAGCCTGGAGGGCAGGGGGGAGGAGCCACCAGGAGAGTTTCCTGGATTCTGTTGGTGTTCCTTGGCATATTTTTTATGAAAAGGCCTGGACGTCCGCGGAGAGTCGAAAAACTGTGGTTTAACCTGAACGTCCACACGGAGGCAGGCCGGGTACAGCATGCCATAACGCAGCCCCAGCCCTCTAAGTGCAGCCTTTGCCTCCGCAAATTTACGACGAGCCTCCTGCACCAACAAGGTGAAATCTGGGTAGAAGGAGACAGCGGTTCCCTGATATTTAACCTGAACCCGCTCCCGTGCCAGACAAAGTGCAGTGTCTCTATGTCAGAAATTTAGCATTCAGGCAATGATAGGCCGTGGCGTCACCCCAGGAGGAGGCCTAGGGCCCAAGGATCGATGGGCTTGAACCACCAGGAAGGCAGATGAAAACTCCTCCCCCCAAACAGTTCCACCAGCAACTTTTCCATGAATAGGTCCATTATACCAGTAGCTGTGAACTCAGCAATGCCAGTAATACGAAGATTATTGTGGCGTAACCTCGCTTCTAAATCTTCATTTTTGATAGCCACCATTTTGACCTGGCACTCCAACTTTACACGCTGTTTTAACATGGTGGTGGTCTCATCCTCCAGTGTGGAGATCTGCCCCTCCGTCCCCTCGAGTCGAGCTTGATGATAATCAAGGCGCTAGCTCATGCCATCCATTCTGCCTGACAATGCATCGAAGCAGGCGTCCATAGCCTGAAACCCCACTCGGATCTCTGTGAACAGGGCTTCCGTGGTTGCAGTCTACACCACCTCAGAGGGTCTCTCTGCCATCTCCGCCATTCTAACAAGTGTCTCCGCCTCTTTCTGCTTAGCTGAGCATTCAAATTTCAATTCCCGTTGTTTGGAGTCCGTGTGACCAATTCTGTTGATGATGCAGAAGTGAATGTGGGGGGAGGCCCTGCAGGTAAAGGTGGAACACACCAGAACCAGAAGTGCTGCGCAAGGGGTCCAATGCTTCAGGACCCGGTAAGGCCCAGGTCAATGACAGAACCCTCTGGTGTCTAGTCAGAGTATACCATATTTATGGGATCAAAGCACCCCCTGCAGTCTAACCCACCACGGCGGCAAAAAGACTCCCCAGGCCGTGGATTCAAAAGGACCCTGTGAATCCCAGAGCCTTGTGCTGTATTGACACTGTGGCTACCGCAAGCTTCCCCCTCCCGGGGGGGGGGGAGAACAGGGCCACAACTCACCGCTCCCTCGGGCTATGCAGCTGCAATCTCCCACGGCGGTGACAATTCTGGCAATGCTATGGCAGCCAGCAAATGTGAGGGCCCGGGCAGTCCAGTGTAGGCAAACCAGCCGGTCTGCATGCTGTGGCCTCAAATGGTCACCGATGGCAGCAGCGCAGCTGCATCACCTCAGTCAGCAGTCAGCAGTCATGGGTTTGACGGCCCGCCGCCCCACCCAGCAGGGGCCCAGTCGGATGATGCGGCTCGCAAGCGGCAATGTGGGTGTGTGCGTAGCGGCGGGTCCAGGCAGGTCTCGACAGCCCTGGCCACAAGCACGCCCACGGCCCTTGTCGCTGCAGGGCCTCCAAGGTTCAACCGGGCCCACACCGCAATCACGTTTGTTCCTGCTCATTCCCCGCCTCCCCAGACCTGTTTTCATACAAGACGCATGTCTGCTTCACCACAGGGAGGGTGGAAATGTTTTCGGGTGATGTAGATCGTCCCGGAGCTGTGGCTAGCCAGTCGTTTCGGGGATGAGCTGGCAGAGCTTCAATGCCATGCAGTTATCTTGGTCGCTGGCTCGACCACACCCCCTCAACTTGTCAAGATTTTCAAGTGGCCTCCAGCTGAATGTTGCAAATAACCCAAAAAATGCAGAAATTTATGCAAAATATACGAAGCATAGGTTTATGTGTTTCTTGTTAAATTAGGTTTTGGTGTTTTTGCAGTCCTACAAAACATAATAGCCAAAACAAGTGTCTTACAATGAATGAATGAATGAATGAGAAAGTTTATATAGCGCTCAGCTACTCCAAAAGGAGTGTCCCGGCGCTGCAGAATCACGTGACTGTTGACCTAAAGATGGATTACCTTCCAAAAAGCCATGTTTTCAACAGTTTCTTGAAACTCGTCAGGTCCTGAGAGAGTCTGAGGGGCACCGGGAGTTTGTTCCATGCCTCTGCCCCCAGTAGGCTGAAGGATTTACCTCCCCTGCGTGCCAAACACACCTTAGGGACACGTGCATACGTCCCCGAGCTTGATCTGAGTGCCCTTGTCGGAGTGTACCAGCCAACCCGTCTTCTAAGGTAACGAGGCCCCTTACCATGAAGGGCTTTGAAGAACATTACTAATGCCTTGAACTGTATCCTCTCCCTGATAGGAAGCCAGTGGAGGGCTTTGAGATGAGGGGCCATATGAGACCTCGGTTTAAGGCGAAGAATAGCCCTGGCTGCGGCGTTTTGCGCCACCTGGAGGCGTTGTAGGAGACACTCCGACAATCCTAGATAGAGGATGTTCCTGTAGTCCAGTCTTGATGTAATCAGTGCCTGGACCACGGTCCTCCTACAATCCAGTGGAAGGAGTGGAAGAAACTTCCTCACCATCCTAAGTAATCCAATACAGGTCCCAACTAAAGCCTGAACTTGGGCACGCATAGAAAGAGCGGCATCAATGCGAATTCCCAAGTTTCTAACTATAGGCTGGGCCACACTGGGAGGAGAAAATTCCTCTGGCCACCATGGACTCCAATCCTGCACTGTGGGCTGGCCAAAGAGGACTATTTCTGACTTATCAGAATTACACTTCAGCTGGTTTTTCTCCAGCCACCCAAAAACGTCGGTGAGGCAAGATCTAATCATGTCCCCATCAAACTCGTTACCTCAGTTGCAGGAGAAAACCAGCTGCGTGTCGTCGGCGTATGAAATTATCTTTACTCCATACGACTCCACCAGTGTTGCCAAAGGGGACATATACAAGTTAAAAAGCGTTGGACTAAGGCAGGAACCCTGAGGGACTCCTACTTGTAAGCATGGCAGGGGGATGAGAACGGGGAGTCCAAATCACCTGCTCTCTATCTTCCATATAGGAGGCTAACAAGGCCAGAGCCCGTCCCCCAAAACCCATTCTTTCCAATCTGTCTAGAAGCCTACTGTGTGGCACCGTGTCGAACGCTGCTGACAGGTCCAACAGTATGAGGATTGCTCTGCCCCCCTGGTCAAGCTTCTCCTTTATGTGTTCTGTCACCTCCAGCAGCGCCGTTTCCGTACTATAATCAGCCCTGAAGCCTGACTGAGTAGGATGCAAAGATTGTGGGGCATATTAGCAAGACCCACGTTAAAATTATCGCCGTTTTAGCGGCAGGAAACTGCCGCTAAAGCGGCGATAATGGGCTTGCTAATATGCGTTATGGAATTCCAATAGAAGCCCAGGTTAGATGTGCAGGACATCTAACCTGGGCTTCTATTGGAATTCTATAACGCATATTAGCAAGCCCATTATCGCCGTTTTAGCGGCAGTTTCCTGCCGCTAAAACAGCGATAATTTTAACGTGGGTCTTGCTAATATGCCCCTGTGTTTTTCGGCGAACTCCATGATTGTTTTATTTACGTGCTTCTCCAGCACTTTCGAAAAGGCTGGAAGGAGGGAGATAGGCCTGTAGTTGGTGGGTATAAGTGGGTCGGCGCCCGTTTTTTTTTTAGCAGGGGCAGGATTTTTGCCTGTTTCCAAAGAGGCGGTACCACACCCGCAGCCAGTGAGGAGTTCAAAACCTCGTTAATATGCTGATTAATGGTGGGAGCCAGAGCCGGAAACAGCTTTGCGGGACAATCTAATGTTATTCTGGATATTCTTGGCTATTTGGCATGTTTCTTATGTTACCCCTTAAACTAGACTGTCAAAAAAATGCCAAAGCTGCTATTGTGCTTTAACCGGAAAGGTTGCTCAGTGAGTTAAACAGACAATGTTGCCATATATGTATGACCATAAATACATAAATACAAATCTGAGCAGCCAATTTAGCCTTTTATTCTTCTAAATTGATTCTTTGTGAACCATTGCATTGATAATCGTATCACCTTTTGTTTAAAATGTTACAAAAGGCAAAGACTGTGGTGACACACTCTATATTAGGACGTTCTTGTACAGTATAGGCCTAGATATGTAACCTTTAATAAATGACCAAAGCAAAGCCTGAAGGGAAAATGTTTGAATCTTAAGTTCCTGGGGTGAACTCTTCATTCCGATTTTCACTTTCAATCATGCTCACACAAGGTATTTGCAAACTCAACTCGTTCAGAACCACATATGCATAATATTGGCCTTTAAAACAGTTGAATATTCAGGGTAGTTGTAATATGAAGGCCGATGTGTGTAGCTGTCTTTCAGTGCCAGCACATATAGCCACAAGAGGGCACCCAATTAAAATAAGTGGTTTCAAAAATGCCCTGTTGAAAAGGGAGAGTCAAAACGGCAAAATAATAGTGTTTGGCACTTCGAAAATCCTTGCACTAGTCTAGTCATTAGGTGAAAAACTATAGTGTGTGATTACATCATCCACTAAAATTTGAGTTTCAATATTGTTGTCACGAGTCAAAGCAAAAAGTTTAAGGTGTTTTCTGGAATAGCCTAAAATGTATGCATTAACGTGTGGCAATCCTAGAATTATTTGTCTACAGGAGAGGCATTACACGAAGGACACCACAGGGGGACTCCAAGACCTGATAGGCAACAGGGCACAACAGGTCACTCATTTTGATATGAGTAGGAGGGGCGCTGAAGGACGCCGCAGGGGGACTACAAGCCCCAGAAGTCACCAACAACAGACAGGAGGGAGCGGAAGAGGTGGGCTCCTCCCACTGGCTGTGGCTGTAAATTGCTGCTATCACTCCCGCAGCGCGGGACGAACGTGGCCCAATTGCAAGCCCGTCCCCCCATTTTGGAACCCACATCTGTCTGGAGTCTTTTATAACGATCTAGTGCGGCCTTACGGGGTCCATTTATATTAAATGAGCGGTAGCTGTATTTAAATATTTGTTACTAAACTGAAGAAAAACACATTGTGGCCCTGTGCTGGATTGCTTTAGGGGGATTATTTTAAGCACATTTTTACATGCTTCGTAGTGATTTAAGGAGTAATGGTATCATGGGAAAGTGGAAGGCTCCTGATGCTCCTTAAGGCGCAGCAGTGAAAACAAGCATTGGCATAGCCAATAGGTCTCGCCTTTGGGGCCTTATAAGTGTTTAGCCAGAGCTATTGACTTTGCCAATGTCTTCAAGCTGTGCTGTAGAGAAGTGTGGCTGCTGTGCGGCATGCTGAAAAGTTATAATAAAAAAGTGTCAGAATCATTTTTGTTACTTTATATATGACCAAGAAGGCATTATGTAAAACTGAACGACCATATTAAAAAAAGTATTTTACAATAAAAAATTTCCTCAGTTTTCTTTTGTTCTTGCAATGCTGGCAATGGTTGTTTGTTAAAGCTTTTTTTTTGAGGGGGCATAAACAATCGGAGGGTGAAGGTTGGGAACTAGTACCTGTATTATAACACTAGCAGCGGCCAGACGCTAGGGGAGAATCAACAGATGCCAGATTCCGAGAGCAAGCTGAGGTGGTGCTGAGTGATGCTGAGGTGGTAGTGGTGGTGGTGGTAACTGTTGCGGAGACGATGCTGAGGTGATGCTGAATGATACTCAGGTGTTGCTGAGTGATACTGCTGTGGTGCTGAGTGATGCTGTGGTGGTGCTGAGTGATATTGTCTTGGCGCTGAGTGATGCTGTGGTGGTGCTGAGTGATATTGTCTTGGCGCTGAGTGATGCTGTGGCGGCGCTGAGTGATGCTGTGGCGGCGCTGAGTGATGCTGTGGCGGCGCTGAGTGATGCTGTGGTGGCCCTGAGTGATGCTGTGGTGGCCCTGAGTGATGCTGTGGTGGCGGTGAGCGATGCTGTGTTGGTGCTGAGCGATGCAGTGGCGGTGCTGAGCGATGCAGTGGTGGTGCTGAGCGATGCAGTGGCGGTGCTGAGCGATGCAGTGGCGGTGCTGAGCGATGCTGTGGTGGCGCTGAGCGATGCTGTGGTGGCGCTGAGCGATGCTGTGGTGGCGCTGAGCGATGCTGTGGTAGCGCTGAGCGATGCTGTGGTGGTGCTGAGCGATGCTGTGGTAGCGCTGAGCGATGCTGTGGTGGCGCTGAGCGATGCTGTGGTGACGCTGAGTGATGCTGTGGTGGCGCTGAGCGATGCTGTGGTGGCGCTGAGCGATGCTGTGGTGGCGCTGAGCGATGCTGTGGTGGTGCTGAGCGATGCTGTGGTGGTGCTGAGCGATGCTGTGGTGGTGCTGAGTCATCCTGTGGTGGTGCTGAGTGATGCAGTGTTGGCCCTGAGTGATGATGTGGTGTCGCTGAGTAAAGCTATGGTGGTGCTGAGTGATGCTGTGGTGGCGCGGAGTGATGTTGTGGTGGCGCTGAGTGATGCTGTTGTGGCACTAAGTGATGCTGTGGTTGTGCTGAGTAATGCTGAGGTTGTGCTGAGTGATGCTGTGGTTGCACTGAGTGATGCTGTGGTTGCACTGAGTGATGCTGTGGTTGCACTGAGTTATGCTGTGATGGCGTTGAGTGATGCTGTGATGGCGTTGAGAGATGTTGTGTTGGTGCTGAGTGATGCTGTGCTGGCTCTGATTGATGCTGTGCTGGCTCTGATTGATGCTGCGGTTGTGCTGAGAGATGCTGTGGTGTTGCCGAGTGAGAGATAGAGTGAAGATATAATGCCCAATTAGAGAGGGTGGTGAGAGAGAAAGAGAGAGAAAGGGTGTACATAGAATAAAGAGTGGAGCGGGATAGAGAGAGAGAAAGAAGGGGAGAGAGAGTGAATGAAGGAGTTTGAAAGAGAAACAGATAAAGGGGTGAGAGAGAATGAAAGGCTAAAAAAGATAGAGAGGGGAGAGTTAATTAAGTAGAGAGAGAATTAGAGAGGGGAGAGAGAGAGAAAGGAGAGAGACAATAAGAGTGGGGGGTGTGGAGTTTAAATAGAGTGAAGAAGTGACGCGGAAAAAGTAACCTTAAATATAGCTTTGTGCTTTGCGAGAATAAATATTTTAAAAAAACAGTGAGAGACAAAAATACTGGTAATTAGGCTGTGACTCCCAATATAAAACAAATAGCGATATAAGGTGAAATCAACCCACCGAAGCAATATTTCTAACTAGACAAAAAAAGCTTGCATTTCAATGCTAATCGCTGTTGTTTTTCATGTGACTGTAGTCCAGGGCCCTCAGTTGGTAATGTGAGCTGCTGCTGCGATTGAAACATCAGAGTCCAGAGAGTTAATGAGCCATGACGAGGAAATGAGGAAGAGATAGGAAACCCAGATGCCAGCTGCGCGTGCACGCCATCGTGAACTCAAGCTGGTCGCCAGCCGAAAGCCAGTGTTTGCACTTCCAAAACCCGCTTACTAAAACTCTCGGCCAGACCAGCGCAAGCGCTGGTGCAGGCCGAGACCTAAAAAACTGCTACCCCAGTTTTGCAAAATCCTCCATCAACAGATGAACTCACTCCGGTTCAAGATACAGTAGACTGACTCAGTGCAAAGAATGTGTACTATCATGCCCAAGGTCATTCGAACAACTGGGTTAAAATCGAAATCATTGATTATTTTTTTTTTTTTTTTTCTTCAGGAGACTGGGAGGCCCAGCCCAGTATTTAGAACTGGCTTTACTCATTATTGCATTGATGCTATTGTATAGGGCCAGGGCAGACCATCAGGGGCTTAGCGATCTGGGTCAGATCAGCACGAAATTGTAGAATTAAGCTAGTACTAATATATTTGTAAGATATTTTGGGTTTAAATCTCCACACCGCCACAGGGGCCAGTTTGCGTATTTTTAACAGTTAGAATCAAATCCCTGCCAAGTATACGGAATCTGAAATATTAACTCAGTTAGAGTCATATATAGAGCACATCATAGAAAAGGGCCCTTTGGTTGTACCAGGGGACTTCAATATCACATATGAGCACTTAGATAACCCAGAGTATGCCATCTCAGGCCTGTCACTGCAGAGCCTGTGTGCGCAGTTTACCCTGCAATGTCGATTTGGCATTTAAAAACCCTTGACAATAAACCAAAATACCTGATTGAAAAGGGCAAGGTCCAATTTCCTTTGTAAAACTGGTGGCGGGGGGCTGTACCCTCAACCCACTTGATGGTTATAACCAATTACCAGTCTTATCCAGTCCCCAAATGCCCCCCCAAAAAATTCTTTCTTTTTTTCTTTTATAAGCACATGTTTATCAGTCCACTCTCTACAGACATACCCCTTACTGAAAAAGGTGTATATAAATAACCCCTTAAAAATAATTGGTGTGAAGGTGAGAGAGTCCCTCACATGCGCTACACCAGAGGAGCTACTGGTAGGTTCTCACCAGTGTGCCCACAGTTCTCATCATTGGTAACTCTCTCACCAGTGAAAACAAGAAACAGAAAACAGATATCCAGTTAAAGAAGAGGTGTAGACAATAATAAGTGTATGTCTAAAGAAGACCCCGTGGTGTTTCTCTAGATAAAATTGAGTTTAGGACTCACATACATCAGTTTCCAATTTTATTCGAGATCGTGAGCCTGCTCAAAGTTTAAAACCAAATTGCACGTTGTAGACCATTTAAAGATGGGCCAACATGTTTCATTGCCTGTCCTCTGTTGCGGCAATTTCATCAGGGCTCGAGGCCATGAATAACCTCACTGGACTCCTACTTCTATAAGGAGACTGACAGGTGGTTGCCACAGCCAATCATACCGGCTCCCCACCGTGTCAGGGGGTGTGTTGCTTTCAATCGTTAATCCCCCGGCATATGCAATTGCCGTTAGTACACCGCGTCTACCCGGTTGGAAAACTTTATCTCATTCCGGCGTTTTTGAGGGGTTATTTATATACACCTTTTTCAGTAAGGGGTATGTCTGTAGAGAGTGGACTGATAAACATGTGCTTATAAAAGAAAAAAAGAAATACATTTGTTTGGGGGCATTTGGGGACTGGATAAGACTGGTAATTGGTTATAACCAGCAAGTGGGTTGAGGGTGCAGCCCCCCGCCACCAGTTTTACAAAGGAAATTGGACCTTGCCCTTTTCAATCAGGTCTTTTGGTTTATTGTCAGTTGTGAGTGGAGGGCGACCTGGTTGATTCATTTCCCTCTTGAGCTCCTTATTGTGGTTTATTTAAAAACCCTTGCCAAGCCTTAAATGCCCCTTTTCTTACATATAAGTCACCCGTAAGGTAGGCCCTAGGTAGCACATAGGGAAGGGTGCTGTGTAAGTAAAAGGCAGGATATATAAACTTAAGTTTTACATGTCCTGGTAGTGAAAAGCTCCCAAATTCGTTTTTTCACTACTGTGAGGCCTACCCCTCCCATAGGTTAACATTGTGGATTCCTTGTTACGTCTAATATGTGTAATTCCCGATTGGAAGGAGGTTGAGCTTTCATGTTTCAGTACCTATCGAATTGTAATGATAAATCATCTTTAATGGTAAAGTCGAATTTATCATCACAATTTTAAAAATGCCACTTTTAGAAAGATGGAATTTTTCTGCTCTTAGCCCTCTGTGCCTGCTGCCTGTCTCCAATACTGGATTCAAGCTAGCCTGGCTGATGAGGGGTGTTACCCCAAAACCGGTCCCAGGAGGCTTGTTTCTGGTTCAGGGAAGACCTTGCTTTGCAGTTTGGGCTTGACTGTTCCCATGAGGCACAGGGTCTAGACTGATTTGCATATAGCTGGGTCTGAACCAGGCCTGGGCGTAGTTCACAGAGTTTTGCTACGCGGAACTCCGCGAAGTGACAAAAAAACTCTGCAAAGTTCCGCAAATGGTGGAGTGTAGTGCAAACTGCCGTTCGCGCTGGTCTTCCTGCTGCTCGAGTAGAAATTCTACCCGAACGGCAGTTCGCGCTCGCGAACTTACCGTTCTCGAGCACGAACGGAGAAAAAAACTCTGCTGCACTACGCAGAGCGGTGTTTTCTGCACTCCGCGAGCTCCGCGGAGCGCGGAGTGCAGAAAACTCCGCAAACTCCGCGATCCGAGCGGAGTTTCCCACCCAGGCCTAATTAAGGTGGCGAAGTGAGCTAAAGAACGATGATGGATTCAACCCAGATCTGTGACTGGGGGTGAGTGTCTGAAAAGTTTAAGTGCTCCGTCCATCATCTAGTTGTGTTTGCGCTGTCTCCAATACACGTCTGGGGTGACAGCTGGGCCTTCTGCATTCTCTCTAGACCGCCACACGCAAAGGAAGCCTAGGTGTGACTGATGGGCCATCCAAATGCTGCTGGGCCATCCAAATGCTGATGGGAGGGAGAAGTTGGGCACAGCCTCACACTTACACCTGATTAGGCTGTGTCCTGTCCCCACACACAGCCAGAAACAACCAAAGTATGTTGTTCCTAGAAATCCATGACTTCTCCCATTTGATTCTACGTCCACGTGGTACCTCACTTCAAATTCAAACTCCGTCGTTTGAATCTCCAATTATTCCATTAAATATGTAAGTCGAGTATGCAGTCCAAAGTCAAATCCTCTTTTTACTCAATCCACATGCCCTTGTTCTGCTCATGACGCAACGCAA
The DNA here is from genome assembly GCA_963921515.1 of Calotriton arnoldi. Taxonomy (NCBI): domain Eukaryota; kingdom Metazoa; phylum Chordata; class Amphibia; order Caudata; family Salamandridae; genus Calotriton; species Calotriton arnoldi. The sequence goes on along the minus strand of CAWUFW010000904.1, from coordinate 897,298 downwards.
ACAGCCGGTATGTTCCAAATTTCGTACGAATCGTCTGAATTTAAAGTGAGGTACCACCGCAGACATAGAATCCAATAGGAGAAGTCATGGATTTCTAGGAACAACATACTTTAGTTGTTTCTGGCCCTGAGGAAGTCTAAATGTTGGGCAAAATGCGCTGGCTGTGCTGAAATGTCGGTCACAATTAAAAAGATGTTGAATAAAAGAATCAATGCAAGCAAAGAAAAGACCTCTCATATCATCCTTTTGCTATGAATACAGCAATGTGCTTTGTCATCTTTTTTTGTTGAAATTTGCCTCTCTATATGTTTATAAACACCCTATTCCTATTTATAAGGTTACAGAATAGTAATTACTCCCATGTGAGATGGGGAAGCAAGGGAGAAATAACCAGTCATATAGCAGTTGAGAAGGGGGCTTATTAGGTAGGTGTATTGGCCCCGACCCTCTACACTTTATATATGAATGCCAAGGTGAAACATCTAGACATACCAAGCAGTGATAAACCAAAAGTAAGCTGTTCCAAGCTGCCAATGTTGTTATTTGCAGATGAGATGCTCCTCATTGTTAAAACCCCTTATGGCCTACAGCTCCTGGTTGACCCGTTTATGACATTCTGCATCGAATGGGTGTTGGAGCTTATTCCATCAAAAACAAAGCATATGTCATTCAACCATTATTAATCTAAAAAGGATTCCCAGAGAGATATTGGATTATCTATTGAACGTGTCATGAACTTTGAATATCTTGGAAAAAGGCTCACAAGCAATATGTCCTGGTCATCCCAGATGAACAAAGTGTACTGGAACTGAATTATCACTCTATGGCAATAACAAAATCGCATAAGAAAACAACACTAAGAACTATCTCCCTGGCCATAGAGATATATAACACCAAAAGCCTAGCAACAGCCTTATATGGGGCTGAACTGTGGGGTTATTCCAGGGATCCCAAATTACTTAGATTGGAGAATACATTTTTAAAAGCATTAGTTAGTTTACCACAGAGTGCCCTGCTTCTTCTATTATACATGGATATTGGCTAGAAACCTGTTGCCGACGTTGTGAAATTAAGACCACTGCATTACTGCCATAGATTGTGACACACAGATGAGTTAGTTGCAAAAACAACAGTTGATGGACAGAATGCAGAACAATGTCATACATTCACCCCAGTACAGAGATCTGGGCCTAAATCCATCGTTTTTTTGCTCACCATGCCATTCCAGTTTGAACCCAGCCATATCCAAATCAGTCTTGACCCTGTGCCTCATGGGAACAGTCCAGCTCGAACTGCCAAGCCAGGTCCTCCCTGGACTGGAAACAAGCATCCTAGGACCGGTTTCAGGGTTTCACCCTCTTCAGCCAGGATAGCTTGATTCCAGTGGCATGGAGAGCACGGAACCCACGTCTGGGCATACCCGTCCCACTCGGGGTGACAAATGCAAAAACAACAGTTGATCGACAGAATGCAGAACAATGTCATACATTCACCCCAGTACAGAGATCTGGGCCTAAATCCATCGTTTTTTGCTCACCATGCCATTCCAGTTTGAACCCAGCCATATCCAAATCAGTCTTGACCCTGTGCCTCATGGGAACAGTCCAGCCCGAACTGCCAAGCCAGGTCCTCCCTGGACTGGAAACAAGCATCCTAGGACCGGTTTCAGGGTTTCACCCTCTTCAGCCAGGATAGCTTGATTCCAGTGGCATGGAGAGCACGGAACCCACGTCTGGGCATACCCGTCCCACTCGGGGTGACAAATGCAAAAACAACAGTTGATCGACAGAATGCAGAACAATGTCATACATTCACCCCAGTACAGAGATCTGGGCCTAAATCCATCGTTTTTTGCTCACCATGCCATTCCAGTTTCAACCCAGCCATATGCAAATCAGTCTTGACCCTGTGCCTCATGGGAACAGTCCAGCCCGAACTGCCAAGCCAGGTCCTCCTGGACTGGAAACAAGCATCCTAGGACCGGTTTCGGGGTTTCACCACTCTTCAGCCAGGATAGCTTGATTCCAGTGGCATGGAGAGCACGGGACCCACGTCTGGGCATACCCGTCCCACTCGGGGTGACAAATGCAAAAACAACAGTTGATGGACAGAATGCAGAACAATGTCATACATTCACCCCAGTACAGAGATCTGGGCCTAAATCCATCGTTTTTTGCTCACCATGCCATTCCAGTTTGTACCCAGCCATGTGCAAATCAGTCTTGACCCTGTGCCTCATGGGAACAGTCCAGCCCGAACTGCCAAGCCAGGTCCTCCCTGGACTGGAAACAAGCATCCTAGGACCGGTTTCGGGGTTTCACCCCTCTTCAGCCATGATAGCTTGATTCCAGTGGCATGGAGAGCACGGGACCCACGTCTGGGCATACCCGTCCCACTCGGGGTGACAAATGCAAAAACAACAGTTGATGGACAGAATGCAGAACAATGTCATACATTCACCCCAGTACAGAGATCTGGGCCTAAATCCATCGTTTTTTGCTCACCATGCCATTCCAGTTTGAACCCAGCCATATGCAAATCAGTCTTGACCCTGTGCATCATGGGAACAGTCCAGCCCGAACTGCCAAGCCAGGTCCTCCCTGGACTGGAAACAAGCATCCTAGGACCGGTTTCGGGGTTTCATCCCTCTTCAGCCAGGATAGCTTGATTCCAGTGGCATGGAGAGCACGGGACCCACGTCTGGGCATACCCGTCCCACTCGGGGTGACAAATGCAAAAACAACAGTTGATGGACAGAATGCAGAACAATGTCATACATTCACCCCAGTACAGAGATCTGGGCCTAAATCCATCGTTTTTTTGCTCACCATGCCATTCCAGTTTGAACCCAGCCATATGCAAATCAGTCTTGACCCTGTGCCTCATGGGAACAGTCCAGCCCGAACGGCCAAGCCAGGTCCACCCTGGACTGGAAACAAGTATCCTAGGACCGGTTTCGGGGTGTCACCCCTCTTCAGCCAGGATAGATTGATTCCAGTGGCATGGAGAGCACAGGACCCACGTCTGGGCATACCCGTCCCACTCGGGGTGACAAATGCAAAAACAACAGTTGATGGACAGAATGCAGAACAATGTCATACATTCACCCCAGTACAGAGATCTGGGCCTAAATCCATCGTTTTTTTGCTCACCATGCCATTCCACTTTGAACCCAGCCATATGCAAATCAGTCTTGACCCTGTGCCTCATGGGAACAGTCCAGCCCGCACTGCCAAGCCAGGTCCTCCCTGGACTGGAAACAAGCATCCTAGGACCCGTTTCGGAGTTTCACCCCTCTTCAGCCAGGATAGCTTGATTCCAGTGGCATGGAGAGCACAGGCCGTGGGTCCCTTGCTCACTGTGCCACTGGATTCAAGCTAGCCTGGCTGAAGAAGGGTGACATACCCTGAAACCGGTCCCAGGATGCTTGTTTCCGGTCCAGGGAGGACCTGGCCTGGCAGTTCGGTCTGGACTGTTCCCATGGGGCACAGGGTCAAGACTGATTTGCATATGGCTGGGTCCAAACTGGGGTGGCATAGTGGGCAAAAGAACGATGGATTTAACCCAGATCTTTTGACTGGGGGAGAATGTTTGCATTGTCAGCATTCCGTCCATCATTTGTTTGCTGGAACACTTTTCGCCCTAAGTGGGATGGGTATGCCCAGACGTGGGTCCCTTGCTCACTGTGCCACTGGATTCAAGCTAGCCTGGCTGAAGAAGGGTGACATACCCTGAAACCGGTCCCAGGATGCTTGTTTCCGGTCCAGGGAGGACCTGGCCTGGCAGTTCGGTCTGGACTGTTCCCATGGGGCACAGGGTCAAGACTGATTTGCATATGGCTGGGTCCAAACTGGGGTGGCGTGAGTGGGCAAAAGAACGATGGATTTAACCCAGATCTTTTGACTGGGGAGAATGTTTGCATTGTCAGCATTCCGTCCATCATTTGTTTGCTGTAACACTTTTTGCCCTAAGTGGGATGAGTATGCCCAGACGTGGGTCCCTTGCTCACTGTGCCACTGGATTCAAGCTAGCCTGGCTGAAGAAGGGTGACATACCCTGAAACCGGTCCCAGGATGCTTGTTTCCGGTCCAGGGAGGACCTGGCCTGGCAGTTCGGTCTGGACTGTTCCCATGGGGCACAGGGTCAAGACTGATTTGCATATGGCTGGGTCCAAACTGGGGTGGCGTAGTGGGCAAAAGAACGATGGATTTAACCCAGATCTTTTGACTGGGGAGAATGTTTGCATTGTCAGCATTCCGTCCATCATTTGTTTGCTGTAACACTTTTCGCCCTAAGTGGGATGGGTATGCCCAGACGTGGGTCCCTTGCTCACTGTGCCACTGGATTCAAGCTAGCCTGGCTGAAGAAGGGTGACATACCCTGAAACCGGTCCCAGGATGCTTGTTTCCGGTCCAGGGAGGTCCTGGCCTGGCAGTTCGGTCTGGACTGTTCCCATGGGGCACAGGGTCAAGACTGATTTGCATATGGCTGGGTCCAAACTGGGGTGGCGTAGTGGGCAAAAGAACGATGGATTTAACCCAGATCTTTTGACTGGGGGAGAATGTTTGCATTGTCAGCATTCCGTCCATCATTTGTTTGCTGTAACACTTTTCGCCGTAAGTGGGATGGGCATGCCCAGACGTGGGTCCCTTGCTCACTGTGCCACTGGATTCAAGCTAGCCTGGCTGAAGAAGGGTGACATACCCTGAAACCGGTCCCAGGATCATGTTTCCGGTCCAGGGAGGACCTGGCCTGGCAGTTCGGTCTGGACTGTTCCCATGGGGCACAGGGTCAAGACTGATTTGCATACGGCTGGGTCCAAACTGGGGTGGCGTAGTGGGCAAAGAACAATGGATTTAACCGAGATCTTTTGACTGGGGGAGAATGTTTGCATTGTCAGTATTCCGTCCATCATTTGTTTGCTGTAACACTTTTCGCCCTAAGTGGGATGGGTATGCCCAGACGTGGGTCCCTTGCTCACTGTGCCACTGGATTCAAGCTAGCCTGGCTGAAGAAGGGTGACATACCATGAAACCGGTCACAGGATGCTTGTTTCCAGTCCAGGGAGGACCTGGCCTGGCAGTTCGGTCTGGACTGTTCCCATGGGGCACAGGGTCAAGACTGATTTGCATATGGCTGGGTCCAAACTGGGGTGGTGTAGTGGGCAAAAGAACGATGGATTTAACCCAGATCTTTTGACTGGGGGAGAATGTGTGCATTGTCAGCATTCCGTCCATCATTTGTTTGCTGTAACACTTTTCGCCCTAAGTGGGATGGGTATGCCCAGACGTGGGTCCCTTGCTCACTGTGCCACTGGATTCAAGCTAGCCTGGCTGAAGAAGGGTGACATACCCTGAAACCGGACCCCGCATGCTTGTTTCCGGTCCAGGGAGGACCTGGCCTGGCAGTTCGGTCTGAACTGTTCCCATGGGGCACAGGGTCAAGACTGATTTGCATATGGCTGGGTCCAAACTGGGGTGGCGTAGTGGGCAAAAGAACGATGGATTTAACCCAGATCTTTTGACTGGGGGAGAATGTTTGCATTGTCAGCATTCCGTCCTTCATTTGTTTGCTGTAACACTTTTCGCCCTAAGTGGGATGGGTATGCCCAGACGTGGGTCCCTTGCTCACTGTGCCACTGGATTCAAGCTAGCCTGGCTGAAGAAGGGTGACATACCCTGAAACCGGTCCCAGGATGCTTGTTTCCGGTCCAGGGAGAACCTGGCCTGGCAGTTCGGTCTGGACTGTTCCCATGGGGCACAGGGTCAAGACTGATATGCATATTTCTGGGTCCCAACTGGGGTGGCATAGTGGGCAAAAGAACGATGGATTTAACCCAGATCTTTTGACTGGGGGAGAATGTTTACATTGTCAGCATTCCGTCCATCATTTGTTTGCTGTAACACTTTTCGCCCTAAGTGGGATGGGCATGCCCAGACGTGGGTCCCTTGCTCACTGTGCCACTGGATTCAAGCTAGCCTGGCTGAAGAAGGGTGACATACCCTGAAACCGGTCCCAGGATGCTTGTTTCCGGTCCAGGGAGGCACCGGCCCTGGCAGTTCGGTCTGGACTGTTCCCATGGGGCACAGGGTCAAGACTGATTTGCATATGGCTGGGTCCAAACTGGGGTGGCGTAGTGGGCAAAAGAACGATGGATTTAACCCAGATTTTTTGACTGGGGGAGAATGTTTGCATTGTCAGCATTCCGTCCATCATTTGTTTGCTGTAACACTTTTCGCCCTAAGTGGGATGGGTATGACCAGACGTGGGTCCCTTGCTCACTGTGCCACTGGATTCAAGCTAGCCTGGCTGAAGAAGGGTGACATACCCTGAAACCGGTCCCAGGATCTTGTTTCCGGTCCAGGGAGGACCTGGCCTGGCAGTTCGGTCTGGACTGTTCCCATGGGGCACAGGGTCAAGACTGATTTGCATACGGCTGTGTCCAAACTGGGGTGGCGTAGTGGGCAAAAGAACAATGGATTTAACCGAGATCTTTTGACTGGGGGAGAATGTTTGCATTGTCAGTATTCCGTCCATCATTTGTTTGCTGTAACACTTTTCGCCCTAAGTGGGATGGGTATGCCCAGACGTGGGTCCCTTGCTCACTGTGCCACTGGATTCAAGCTAGCCTGGCTGAAGAAAGGTGACATACCCTGAAACCGGTCCCAGGATGCTTGTTTCCGGTCCAGGGAGGACCTGGCCTGGCAGTTCGGTCTGGACTGTTCCCATGGGGTACAGGGTCAAGACTGATTTGCATATGGCTGGGTCCAAACTGGGGTGGCGTAGTGGGCAAAAGAACGATGGATTTATCCCAGATCTTTTGACTGGGGGAGAATGTTTGCATTGTCAGCATTCCGTCCATCATTTGTTTGCTGTAACACTTTTCGCCCTAAGTGGGATGGGTATGCCCAGACGTGGGTCCCTTGCTCACTGTGCCACTGGATTCAAGCTAGCCTGGCTGAAGAAGGGTGACATACCATGAAACCGGTCACAGGATGCTTGTTTCCGGTCCAGGGAGGACCTGGCCTGGCAGTTCGGTCTGGACTGTTCCCATGGGGCACAGGGTCAAGACTGATTTGCATATGGCTGGGTCCAAACTGGGGTGGTGTAGTGGGCAAAAGAACGATGGATTTAACCCAGATCTTTTGACTGGGGAGAATGTTTGCATTGTCAGCATTCCGTCCATCATTTGTTTGCTGTAACACTTTTCGCCCTAAGTGGGATGGGTATGCCCAGACGTGGGTCCCTTGCTCACTGTGCCACTGGATTCAAGCTAGCCTGGCTGAAGAAGGGTGACATACCCTGAAACCGGTCCCCGGATGCTTGTTTCCGGTCCAGGGAGGACCTGGCCTGGCAGTTCGGTCTGGACTGTTCCCATGGGGCACAGGGTCAAGACTGATTTGCATATGGCTGGGTCCAAACTGGGGTGGCGTAGTGGGCAAAAGAACGATGGATTTAACCCAGATCTTTTGACTGGGGAGAATGTTTGCATTGTCAGCATTCCGTCCTTCATTTGTTTGCTGTAACACTTTTCGCCCTAAGTGGGATGGGTATGCCCAGACGTGGGTCCCTTGCTCACTGTGCCACTGGATTCAAGCTAGCCTGGCTGAAGAAGGGTGACATACCCTGAAACCGGTCCCAGGATGCTTGTTTCCGGTCCAGGGAGGACCTGGCCTGGCAGTTCGGTCTGGACTGTTCCCATGGGGCACAGGGTCAAGACTGATATGCATATGGTTGGGTCCCAACTGGGGTGGCGTAGTGGGCAAAAGAACGATGGATTTAACCCAGATCTTTTGACTGGGGGAGAATGTTTACATTGTCAGCATTCCGTCCATCATTTGTTTGCTGTAACACTTTTGGCCCTAAGTGGGATGGGCATGCCCAGACGTGGGTCCCTTGCTCACTGTGCCACTGGATTCAAGCTAGCCTGGCTGAAGAAGGGTGACATACCCTGAAACCGGTCCCAGGATGCTTGTTTCCGGTCCAGGGAGTACCTGGCCTGGCAGTTCGGTCTAGACTGTTCCCATGGGGCACAGGGTCAAGACTGATTTGCATATGGCTGGGTCCAAACTGGGGTGGCGTAGTGGGCAAAAGAACGATGGATTTAACCCAGATCTTTTGACTGGGGGAGAATGTTTGCATTGTCAGCATTCCGTCCATCATTTGTTTGCTGTAACACTTTTCACCCTAAGTGGGATGGGTATGCCCAGACGTGGGTCCCTTGCTCACTGTGCCACTGGATTCAAGCTAGCCTGGCTGAAGAAGGGTGACATACCCTGAAACCGGTCCCAGGATGCTTGTTTCCGGTCCAGGGAGGACCTGGCCTGGCAGTTCGGTCTGGACTGTTCCCATGGGGTACAGGGTCAAGACTGATTTGCATATGGCTGGGTCCAAACTGGGGTGGCGTAGTGGGCAAAAGAACGATGGATTTATCCCAGATCTTTTGACTGGGGGAGAATGTTTGCATTGTCAGCATTCCGTCCATCATTTGTTTGCTGTAACACTTTTCGCCCTAAGTGGGATGGGTATGCCCAGACGTGGGTCCCTTGCTCACTGTGCCACTGGATTCAAGCTAGCCTGGCTGAAGAAGGGTGACATACCCTGAAACCGGTCCCAGGATGCTTGTTTCCGGTCCAGGGAGGACCTGGCCTGGCAGTTCGGTCTGGACTGTTCCCATGGGGCACAGGGACAAGACTGATTTGCATATGGCTGGGTCCAAACTGGGGTGGCGTAGTGGGCAAAAGAACGATGAATTTAACCCAGATCTTTTGACTGGGGGAGAATGTTTGCATTGTCAGCATTCCGTCCATCATTTGTTTGCTGTAACACTTTTCGCCCTAAGTGGGATGGGTATGCCCAGACGTGGGTCCCTTGCTCACTGTGCCACTGGATTCAAGCTAGCCTGGCTGAAGAAGGGTGACATACCCTGAAACCGGTCCCAGGATGCTTGTTTCCGGTCCAGGGAGGACCTGGCCTGGCAGTTCGGTCTGGACTGTTCCCATGGGGCACAGGGTCAAGACTGATTTGCATATGGCTGGGTCCAAACTGGGGTGGCGTGGTGGGCAAAAGAACGATGGATTTAACCCAGATTTTTTGACTGGGGCAGAATGTTTGCATTGTCAGCATTCCGTCCATCATTTGTTTGCTTTAACACTTTTCGCCCTGAGTGGGATAGGTATGCCCAGACGTGGGTCCCTTGCTCACTGTGCCACTGGATTCAAGCTAGACTGGCTGAAGAAGGGTGACATACCCTGAAACCGGTCCCAGGATGCTTGTTTCCGGTCCAGGGAGGACCTGGCCTGGCAGTTCGGTCTGGACTGTTCCCATGGGGCACAGGGTCAATACTGATTTGCATATGGCTGGGTCCAAACTGGGGTGGCGTAGTGGGCAAAAGAACAATGGATTTAACCCAGATCTTTTGACTGGGGGAGAATGTTTGCATTGTCAGCATTCCGTCCATCATTTGTTTGTTGTAACACTTTTCGCCCTAAGTGGGATGGGTATGCCCAGACGTGGGTCCCTTGCTCACTGTGCCACTGGATTCAAGCTAGCCTGGCTGAAGAAGGGTGACATACCCTGAAACCGGTCCCAGGATGCTTGTTTCCGGTCCAGGGAGGACCTGGCTTGGCAGTTCGGTCTGGACTGTTCCCATGGGGCACAGGGTCAAGACTGATTTGCATATGGCTGGGTCCAAACTGGGGTGGCGTAGTGGGCAAAAGAACAATGGATTTAACCCAGATCTTTTGACTGGGGGAGCATGTTTGCATTGTCAGCATTCCGTCCATCATTTGTTTGCTGTAACACTTTTCGCCCTAAGTGGGATGGGCATGCCCAGACGTGGGTCCCTTGCTCATTGTGCCACTGGATTCAAGCTAGCCTGGCTGAAGAAGGGTGACATACCCTGAAACCGGTCCCAGGATCTTATTTCCGGTCCAGGGAGGACCTGGCCTGGCAGTTCGGTCTGGACTGTTCCCATGGGGCACAGGGTCAAGACTGATTTGCATACGGCTGGGTCCAAACTGGGGTGGCGTAGTGGGCAAAAGAACAATGGATTTAACCGAGATCTTTTGACTGGGGGAGAATGTTTGCATTGTCAGTATTCCGTCCATCATTTGTTTGCTGTAACACTTTTCGCCCTAAGTGGGATGGGTATGCCCAGACGTGGGTCCCTTGCTCACTGTGCCACTGGATTCAAGCTAGCCTGGCTGAAGAAGGGTGACATACCATGAAACCGGTCACAGGATGCTTGTTTCCAGTCCAGGGAGGACCTGGCCTGGCAGTTCGGTCTGGACTGTTCCCATGGGGCACAGGGTCAAGACTGATTTGCATATGGCTGGGTCCAAACTGGGGTGGTGTAGTGGGCAAAAGAACGATGGATTTAACCCAGATCTTTTGACTGGGGGAGAATGTTTGCATTGTCAGCATTCCGTCCATCATTTGTTTGCTGTAACACTTTTCGCCCTAAGTGGGATGGGTATGCCCAGACGTGGGTCCCTTGCTCACTGTGCCACTGGATTCAAGCTAGCCTGGCTGAAGAAGGGTGACATACCCTGAAACCGGACCCCGGAAGCTTGTTTCCGGTCCAGGGAGGACCTGGCCTGGCAGTTCGGTCTAAACTGTTCCCATGGGGCACAGGGTCAAGACTGATTTGCATATGGCTGGGTCCAAACTGGGGTGGCGTAGTGGGCAAAAGAACGATGGATTTAACCCAGATCTTTTGACTGGGGAGAATGTTTGCATTGTCAGCATTCCGTCCTTCATTTGTTTGCTGTAACACTTTTCGCCCTAAGTGGGATGGGTATGCCCAGACGTGGGTCCCTTGCTCACTGTGCCACTGGATTCAAGCTAGCCTGGCTGAAGAAGGGTGACATACCCTGAAACCGGTCCCAGGATGCTTGTTTCCGGTCCAGGGAGAACCTGGCCTGGCAGTTCGGTCTGGACTGTTCCCATGGGGCACAGGGTCAAGACTGATATGCATATTTCTGGGTCCCAACTGGGGTGGCATAGTGGGCAAAAGAACGATGGATTTAACCCAGATCTTTTGACTGGGGGAGAATGTTTACATTGTCAGCATTCCGTCCATCATTTGTTTGCTGTAACACTTTTCGCCCTAAGTGTGATGGGCATGCCCAGACGTGGGTCCCTTGCTCACTGTGCCACTGGATTCAAGCTAGCCTGGCTGATGAAGGGTGACATACCCTGAAACCGGTCCCAGGATGCTTGTTTCCGGTCCAGGGAGGACCTGGCCTGGCAGTTCGGTCTGGACGGTTCCCATGGGGCACAGGGTCAAGACTGATTTGCATATGGCTGGGTCCAAACTGGGGTGGCGTAGTGGGCAAAAGAACGATGGATTTAACCCAGATTTTTTGACTGGGGGAGAATGTTTGCATTGTCAGCATTCCGTCCATCATTTGTTTGCTGTAACACTTTTCGCCCTAAGTGGGATGGGTATGACCAGACGTGGGTCCCTTGCTCACTGTGCCACTGGATTCAAGCTAGCCTGGCTGAAGAAGGGTGACATACCCTGAAACCGGTCCCAGGATCTTGTTTCCGGTCCAGGGAGGACCTGGCCTGGCAGTTCGGTCTGGACTGTTCCCATGGGGCACAGGGTCAAGACTGATTTGCATACGGCTGTGTCCAAACTGGGGTGGCATAGTGGGCAAAAGAACAATGGATTTAACCGAGATCTTTTGACTGGGGGAGAATGTTTGCATTGTCAGTATTCCGTCCATCATTTGTTTGCTGTAACACTTTTCGCCCTAAGTGGGATGGGTATGCCCAGACGTGGGTCCCTTGCTCACTGTGCCACTGGATTCAAGCTAGCCTGGCTGAAGAAGGGTGACATACCCTGAAACCGGTCCCAGGATGCTTGTTTCCGGTCCAGGGAGGACCTGGCCTGGCAGTTCGGTCTGGACTGTTCCCATGGGGTACAGGGTCAAGACTGATTTGCATATGGCTGGGTCCAAACTGGGGTGGCGTAGTGGGCAAAAGAACGATGGATTTATCCCAGATCTTTTGACTGGGGGAGAATGTTTGCATTGTCAGCATTCCGTCCATCATTTGTTTGCTGTAACACTTTTCGCCCTAAGTGGGATGGGTATGCCCAGACGTGGGTCCCTTGCTCACTGTGCCACTGGATTCAAGCTAGCCTGGCTGAAGAAGGGTGACATACCATGAAACCGGTCACAGGATGCTTGTTTCCGGTCCAGGGAGGACCTGGCCTGGCAGTTCGGTCTGGACTGTTCCCATGGGGCACAGGGTCAAGACTGATTTGCATATGGCTGGGTCCAAACTGGGGTGGTGTAGTGGGCAAAAGAACGATGGATTTAACCCAGATCTTTTGACTGGGGGAGAATGTTTGCATTGTCAGCATTCCGTCCATCATTTGTTTGCTGTAACACTTTTCGCCCTAAGTGGGATGGGTATGCCCATACGTGGGTCCCTTGCTCACTGTGCCACTGGATTCAAGCTAGCCTGGCTGAAGAAGGGTGACATACCCTGAAACCGGTCCCCGGATGCTTGTTTCCGGTCCAGGGAGGACCTGGCCTGGCAGTTCGGTCTGGACTGTTCCCATGGGGCACAGGGTCAAGACTGATTTGCATATGGCTGGTTCCAAACTGGGGTGGCGTAGTGGGCAAAAGAACGATGGATTTAACCCAGATCTTTTGACTGGGGGAGAATGTTTGCATTGTCAGCATTCCGTCCATCATTTGTTTGCTGTAACACTTTTCGCCCTAAGTGGGATGGGTATGACCAGACGTGGGTCCCTTGCTCACTGTGCCACTGGATTCAAGCTAGCCTGGCTGAAGAAGGGTGACATACCCTGAAACCGGTCCCAGGATCTTGTTTCCGGTCCAGGGAGGACCTGGCCTGGCAGTTCGGTCTGGACTGTTCCCATGGGGTACAGGGTCAAGACTGATTTGCATATGGCTTGGTCCAAACTGGGGTGGCGTAGTGGGCAAAAGAACGATGGATTTATCCCATATCTTTTGACTGGGGGAGAATGTTTGCATTGTCAGCATTCCGTCCATCATTTGTTTGCTGTAACACTTTTTGCCCTAAGTGGGATGGGTATGCCCAGACGTGGGTCCCTTGCTCACTGTGCCACTGGATTCAAGCTAGCCTGGCTGAAGAAGGGTGACATACCATGAAACCGGTCACAGGATGCTTGTTTCCGGTCCAGGGAGGATCTGGCCTGGCCGTTCGGTCTGGACTGTTCCCATGGGGCACAGGGTCAAGACTGATTTGCATATGGCTGGGTCCAAACTGGGGTGGTGTAGTGGGCAAAAGAACGATGGATTTAACCCAGATCTTTTGACTGGGGGAGAATGTTTGCATTGTCAGCATTCCGTCCATCATTTGTTTGCTGTAACACTTTTCGCCCTAAGTGGGATGGGTATGCCCAGACGTGGGTCCCTTGCTCACTGTGCCACTGGATTCAAGCTAGCCTGGCTGAAGAAGGGTGACATACCCTGAAACCAGTCCCAGGATGCTTGTTTCCGGTCCAGGGAGGACCTGGCCTGGCAGTTCGGTCTGGACTGTTCCCATGGGGCACAGGGTCAAGACTGATTTGCATATGGCTGGGTCCAAACTGGGGTGGCGTAGTGGGCAAAAGAACGATGGATTTAACCCAGATCTTTTGACTGGGGGAGAATGTTTGCATTGTCAGCATTCCGTCCATCATTTGTTTGTTGTAACACTTTTCGCCCTAAGTGGGATGGGTATGCCCAGACGTGGGTCCCTTGCTCACTGTGCCACTGGATTCAAGCTAGCCTGGCTGAAGAAGGGTGACATACCCTGAAACCGGTCCCCGGATGCTTGTTTCCGGTCCAGGGAGGACCTGGCCTGGCAGTTCGGTCTGGACTGTTCCCATGGGGCACAGGGTCAAGACTGATTTGCATATTGCTGGGTCCAAACTGGGGTGGCGTAGTGGGCAAAAGAACGATGGATTTAACCCAGATCTTTTGACTGGGGGAGAATGTTTGCATTGTCAGCATTCCGTCCTTCATTTGTTTGCTGTAACACTTTTCGCCCTAAGTGGGATGGGTATGCCCAGACGTGGGTCCCTTGCTCACTGTGCCACTGGATTCAAGCTAGCCTGGCTGAAGAAGGGTGACATACCCTGAAACCGGTCCCAGGATGCTTGTTTCCGGTCCAGGGAGGACCTGGCCTGGCAGTTCGGTCTGGACTGTTCCCATGGGGCACAGGGTCAAGACTGATATGCATATGGCTGGGTCCCAACTGGGGTGGCGTAGTGGGCAAAAGAACGATGGATTTAACCCAGATCTTTTGACTGGGGGAGAATGTTTACATTGTCAGCATTCCGTCCATCATTTGTTTGCTGTAACACTTTTGGCCCTAAGTGGGATGGGCATGCCCAGACGTGGGTCCCTTGCTCACTGTGCCACTGGATTCAAGCTAGCCTGGCTGAAGAAGGGTGACATACCCTGAAACCGGTCCCAGGATGCTTGTTTCCGGTCCAGGGAGGACCTGGCCTGGCAGTTCGGTCTAGACTGTTCCCATGGGGCACAGGGTCAAGACTGATTTGCATATGGCTGGGTCCAAACTGGGGTGGCGTAGTGGGCAAAAGAACGATGGATTTAACCCAGATCTTTTGACTGGGGGAGAATGTTTGCATTGTCAGCATTCCGTCCATCATTTGTTTGCTGTAACACTTTTTGCCCTAAGTGGGATGGGTATGCCCACACGTGGGTCCCTTGCTCACTGTGCCACTGGATTCAAGCTAGCCTGGCTGAAGAAGGGTGACATACCCTGAAACCGGTCCCAGGATGCTTGTTTCCAGTCCAGGGAGGACCTGGCCTGGCAGTTCGGTCTGGACTGTTCCCATGGGGCACAGGGTCAAGACTGATATGCATATGGCTGGGTCCCAACTGGGGTGGCGTAGTGGGCAAAAGAACGATGGATTTAACCCAGATCTTTTGACTGGGGGAGAATGTTTGCATTGTCGGCATTCCATCCATCATTTGTTTGCTGTAACTCTTTTCGCCCTAAGTGGGATGGGCATGCCCAGACGTGGTTCCCTTGCTCACTGTGCCACTGGATTCAAGCTAGCCTGGCTGAAGAAGGGTGACATACCCTGAAACCGGTCCCAGGATGCTTGTTTCCGGTCCAGGGAGGACCTGGCCTGGCAGTTCGGTCTGGACTGTTCCCATGGGGCACAGGTTCAAGACTGATTAGCATATGGCTGGGTCCAAACTGGGGTGGCGTAGTGGGCAAAAGAACGATGGATTTAACCCAGATCTTTTGACTGGGGGAGAATGTTTGCATTGTCAGCATTTCGTCCATCATTTGTTTGCTGTAACACAGATGAGTTGGGGCATTCTAGGCTAGCAATCATGGAATTAATGAAAATGAACAAACCATCTAAACATCCATGGAGCCACGTGTCAAATCCATGCTGTATAAATTAGGCCTAGATGCTCTGTGATTGTTCCCAATTGAG
The DNA here is from genome assembly GCA_963921515.1 of Calotriton arnoldi. Classification (NCBI taxonomy): domain Eukaryota; kingdom Metazoa; phylum Chordata; class Amphibia; order Caudata; family Salamandridae; genus Calotriton; species Calotriton arnoldi. The sequence continues at coordinate 881,835 of CAWUFW010000904.1, read as the reverse complement.
GCCCATTAGGTTTCCAAGGTTGCTCTAACAGATAGATTTTGGTCCTTTTCATGGGATGGACAGCTCTATATGTGCAGGCTTGGTAGTATCTCAGACCAGTTCTTGGATAATCAATGTCTTCCATTCTTTCAATCGTTTTAGATAATCTAGCCTGCCCAATTGCCAAGCAAATGTACGTTAAATTTATATATGAGTTTCTTCCTATTAAGAGTTATTGAAGCATACGGGGTAAAAACCTACATGATAAAGACAGACTTCCACAAAGCAAAACAGAGACAGAATCAGATTCACACCTGCTTTTTTTTTACAAAACATATGCCCATGCAGGAAATGGATCTATTGCAACTGGGGATGAGGCAGTATGCTGAGATCCTGAGAATTTTAAGAACTGATACAAGAGAAGTATAAAAAAGATGGAGCCGCAAGAAAAACTTTTGGTGCTTGCTTCCAAAGTCTGTCGTAGCTCGAGAATTGGAGCCAAAATATTACAAGCAGTAGGTGCAAAGAAGTTGTGGGAAGGTGGCAGCTCCACACCCTCCAACACTGGGAATTATTCCAGTTACATAAGTACTCAGAATATTGCCTGTATTATTCAGTAATCACAGTAAGCTAAGTATAATCCAATTCTTATTTATTGGCACTATTTAATTTAATCACACAGCCAACATGTGTTTCGTCATGGAATATTTTAAACCGTCGACTACATCAAGGCTAAAACAAAACTCAGAATGTCTATCATCCAGTTATCGTCCTCATAGTATCTCTGAATCAAGTGATGAACTGATGCACTCTTATAATCTATCTGAAAAATTATCTCTGTTGCAAAATAAGCTGTTTATTTCATTCTTACGGCACTGAAAGAGACAGAGTCTATAAGGACCATTACTGAATGATAGGCATTTGAACTTTTGTTTGAGTCCTCATGAAGTCGGCGGTTTCCCATATACCATGATGAAACATGTTGGCTGCATGTTTACATTAAATGGAGCTAATAAATAGGAATTAGATTATACTTAGCTGACAGTCATTACTGAAGGATGCTTGAGGAGCAGCGTAATTTAGGCTTCACCCTTTATACATCACAAATATACATTTTTATACTCATATATACCATTTAGATTCAATGTGTGACTTAATTTTATTACCATGTTTGATGCATTTAAAACGTGTTAATCATGTGCAACCATTGTAGCCATTAAGGATTCATGTGTAAGTGCATTAAATGATCAATTGACTCATGTAACCATGTTTTGAATATTTATGTTTGACATTTATTTCTATTACATAAATATAGATGCATAATTGTGTAACCAAAGTTTATTTTGATTCTCGAGTTAACTTAGCTTGACTTCAGGCCTCAAATGAAATGTGTGATTTAACCTTCCAAGTAGGCTATTTCTTTCTTCTGCTGTTGTGTTATCATGCTTCTCGTTAGTTAGAGAAAGGTTCATTGTTTGTATTAGATGTCTGATAGAGAGGCCTGTGTGGAGGATGCTGGCAACAAACTCGGAGAAATAATGGTCAAAGGAGGTATTCTGTTTATCACGTGCCAGGATGGTGGGGTGCTCAATGTTATTTACTTTGCGGCAGTTCCAGTTTCGATTAAATGGAAACTTAAGGGATTATGTTGGCTCCCTACACATTCAGCAATCTGGTTGGTTAATGGTGGTGAGAAGAGGGATATGGATGTTTTTGAACCTACTGTTGTATTTAAATGGTGTTTCCACAGCTAGTTTGTCAGACTTTCCCCTGTATCTAAATGGGAACAGATCTCTCTTGTTGGGCTTTTTCCTAAGTGTGGAGCTTCATGATCAGCATGTCTTTTATTTTTCTGAACTTCTACAGAAGTTCTGTTCTATGCTGACCACTTTTATGGTCCCCAAATAGAAATCCCTGTTAGATATTTGAATCCTCAGCATATGTTTAGATTACAACAGGGAAGTGTCTTTATGGAGCATCTGATTGTGACCATTTGTTTTATTTGCATTGTGGCTGTTACCATTCTGTATCTCATATTATTACGGCTCAATTTATTGGCACATTTCAGCCATCAAACTATATTGCTGTATCTTCTAAATTAATTTTTATTCTACATATAAACCAGTTAGATACATTTTCCAAAATAAACTCATCTAATTAAAATGATATATTCTTGGTCCTTTTTGTGGAGTCACATTGGCTTCACAAGTTGTAAATATATTTCTAATGTTAGCTCCTTTCAGCACTTCAAGTCATCTAACAAAGGTTTATACGACCAATGGGGAAATATATTTGATGATTTTACAAAGGTATTAGGGTGTAATTTCCAACGCTGTCTAATGGGCAATATTGTGAGTAATTATGATACAAGAGAAGTAATTGTCTACAGTGTTGTCAAGTTTCTATCAGACACGTGGTTACTGAGAAGGAAGCACTGTGTAAAAGATTCTAAACATCCAGGGGCAGAATTGCCAACTTTACCTTAAATTATGAATATCTCATGTCATCTAATGATGTATTATACTTGGTTTCAAAATTTCGTATGCATCGTTGATAAATTTTGATCTTTATTTATGGATTTAGATTGCATTTTTATCATTTTGTCATGTTTTATGGGATTGTACCCGAAACAGACACATTTGATTGTTTATATGAGATGGTGCAACTTACTCTTGTCATCTTGTAGCAGTCATGGCTGTTGGACCTGGCCCTCTCTGCAGGGTCACCCCCAGACTTTTAGTATTCACCCCTCCTCCTTGGCTGAATTTGTTTTTATTGGCTTTAGAACTCTGTGCACTTTACCCCTGCTAACCAGTACTAAAGTGCCTGTGCTCTCTCCCTTAAATACGGAAAAATTGGTCTACACCTAACTGGCACATTTAATTGATTTATAAGTCCCTAGTAAATGGCACTACAGTTACCCAGGTTTTGTAAATTAAATGCTACTAGTGGGCCTGCAACACTCATTGTGCTGCCCACTTAAGTAGCCCTTTATAGCATGTCTCAGGCCATTTCGACCTGGCAAAATACACCTTTTGCCAGGCCTAAACCTTCCTTTTCAATACTTAAAGTTAACCCTAAGGAAGGCCCTAAACACTCCTAGGGCAGGGTGCATGGTATTTAAAAAGTAGGACATGTGGGTTTAAGTTGTACATGTCCTGGTAGTGAAAAAATCCTAAAGTAGTTTTTTACAGTTGTAAGGCCTACTGCTCCCATTGCCTTACACTGTATTGCCTTATTACATGTAATAAGTGCTAACGTTTTAATGGGAACAGATAGAAAAACACTTCTTGGTCTCTTTTGAATTGTAATTTAAAAACCTCTTTAATGGTAATGCTGGATTTTAAGTGAAATTGTATAAATGCCACTTTTAGAAAGTTGGCTTTTGTGTGCCCAAATCAACTGTGCATTTCTGCAAGTAGCCTATGTCACACAACTCTGCTGTTATGGGTTGTATTTTGCTGCCAGACATTGAAACCAAAAGGGTTAAGTGTGTACAGGAAGGGCAATCCTGCCAGGATGGGTGTGGGCAGAGCTGTCCCCAGCCACACTTGCACTTCAAAGCAGCTTGGATGTAGCATACACAAAGGACCATGACACTAGCCTTTTGTCATGCCAGACATTTGCGAGCCAAAACCAGGAAGGGCAGGGGAGTGAGCCAGGCGTTGCCCTCCATGCAAAGATAAGCACTGGGGATAAAAAGTGGCACTCTCAGACCACAATTAGGTTACTTATAGACCTGTGGAAGTCTCACAAGAAGGACTGCCCTGCTTCCCTGCTGCTAGAAAGACTGCCCTGCTGCTTCCGGAAAGAAGATTGCACATGTTCCCTAAACCCAGGATCACCAGAGTGACTCCAAGGGCTAGCCTCCTGTGTGAGCTACAGGGACACATCAAGCTCTGGAGACCCAGCAACCCACCTGCCTGCTACTACTCCCAGCTGGAGTGACTCCCAGCCCCTAAGTGGTGCCCCCCAGCTCCTGAACTCATGGTGTGGTGCTAAAGTGGCCTCCTTCTACCAAATCCCAAAACCTGGGACTTATAATATTTCTCAGGAAACACTGCTCAGAAAACTGGCAGGAGGCTGGGACATACCTGAAAGCCACACCGCTGGAGGTGCATCAGCAGCAAAATTGACTTTGCCGCAACTCCCAGTATGTTCTTCTCCACAGCAGCAAATCCTTTTTATTGGGACCTCTCTACGAAGGTATATGGAATAGTGAAAAGCGTCTTTTCAGATGTACATTTTGCTACCTGAAAATAAAGTTATACAGCCTACAGTGGCACTTTCTAATTCTTCATGTAAGATTGAATGCATTTACATACTTCCCATGAAAATAATGATTGGTTAAATTGGCACATCTCAAAAGCCCTTCTGCAGCATGGTTTTTTCATGTGTGGGAGGTCGTGGGATTGGCTCTTCTTCTTTCTCTGAGTCAGATACTGACACTGTTACAGTTAGTCCTCTCTTTGTTGCAATTATGTGCAGAATAGCATATGTTGTTACAATTTTTGCAACCGATCTCTGGAGAGTATTGCAGGGCGCCACCACTCTTATGCAGACATCTAAAGTGACTTTTTAGTATTCCATAAGTATGTTCTATTATGCCTCTGGTTCTACTGTGTGCCTCATTGTAACGACGTCGGGAGTAGTGGTGGACAGATGTGGTGCCAATATCCATGGCCATAGGGCATAAGCACTATCACCTACAAACAGACAAAACATACTTAGCTATAGAATTAAATTGACATTTAAGCTCTATGTTATATAATTCTATATGTATTTACTCAATAAATATCCGTCTTCAAAATCTCCTCTTTGTACCCTTTGGTAAATTCCACTATGTCAGAATAAGAAAGAGTCGTGGGTGCTCCCTGAAAATCGGGCAAAAATATCTGTTATTTTTTGGATCATGCACCACTTGAATGTTCAAGGAATGAGTATTTTGCTATTTCTGAATAAATACTCAATCTCAGATGGTGGGCATATAGGCACATGTGTAACATCTTGACATCCAACTATAATGCGGAAGGTTGGCAATCCTATACAATTCTATTTTGTTGGTGTGCAATTCCAGTACATTTTCTTGGAAAATATATATAGATCTGCATGCGCATCAACACTGCATCAAGAAATGCAAAAGAAAATGAGGAAGGGCACTCTGTGACACACCCCCAGCTGCTGCAATTACACCTTGGTGGATACCAGAGGCTAAGAGATGAAAACTACATGACACCTTTACCTGGGTGAAGATGGACTTACTGCACAAGGTGTGTCTATCAAGCTGAGACTTTAAATCAGCTACGAGGTCCTCGATTACAGCACCAGTTAGCCTGTACTTTACATATATCTCTCTTCCTCAATTTGGTCAAATAGTCTAATCCTCAGTCTGAAGATACTCTCCTGCCTTCTCCTCCTTCTCTGCAAATTATCCAGAGTACACATTCTCCTTGCCATTTCATACAGAGCATCCATTTTGCACACAGTTACCACCTGGTTTGAGTCGGTGGTAAATTGCATGTGCAAAATTGTGTTTTTGCGACCAGTAACCAGTTGTGATAGATTACCGAGCCTAAAAAAGTTTGTACATATGGCCCCCAGACTTTGATTAGGAAGAAACATACCTGACCAAAGGATCAGGAGTGGCCGGTGCAGGTAAGAGCGGTGGGGCGAGGTGGGGGGGGAGTTGACAGACGGCAACAAGGGAAAATAAAATAAAAAAAAAGAAAACTACTTACCTTGCGCTCGCTGCATCCCTGACTCAGTGATGCGGCGAGCGCAAGGTAAGTGGTTTTCTTTTTTTAAATTTTATTTTCCCTCGTCGTCGTCTGTCGACTCCCCCACCCCGCCCACTGCTCTTACCTGCACGGGCAGCTCCTGCAAAGGATGGTGATGATAAATATCCTTTTGTAAAGCATGCCATAGCAAGTGAAGGTTTCATGACACTATGATGGTGACAGACGGACATTTATCTGTGGAATGTTGAAGTTTTAAGTTTTTCCCCACACTGAGAAAGGAATTATTGAGGTAAAACTAACCCAACAGTGCATTTTAGGACATTGTAGGGATGGAAGGTCCTCAGCTATGTGAACAAAAGAAAGATAATTGAAAGGAATGCCCCTACACAGTTTTTTAGTATGAGAGATTGAAGGGTCCAACCCTGAAAGAAACTTAGGGGCACATGCATCAAAGTTACAATTTGCGATTACCAAATAGCGATTATTAAGGAATCGCTATTTGGTAATTGCAAATGCCTATGCATGTAGGAATCACCCAAAAATTTGCGATTCCTTAACATTAGCTAATAGCGATTCGAAAATTGCGAATCGCTATTAGCTAATGTGACGCCATTCATTCCTATGGGCCTACAGGCCCATAGGAATGAATAGCATTGCATTCGCTAATTGCATGGCATTGCATTCGCTTATTGCGATTACCAAATTGCAAATCCAAGGATGCCCAGGAGCCTAAGGCCCCCCTGAAGCACCCCACAAAAAAAGGTAAGTTTGCACATGTAAAGCACACACATGCCCTGAGGGCATGTGTGCACTTCATGACACTTTGAAAAATGCATTTTTGTGCATTTTTCAAAGCATGCACATATTACCATCAACTTGAAGTTGTTGGTAATTAGCATTTCCTAAATGCACAGTTCGCATTTAGGAAAGACTACATGCATAGGCATTAGGGAATCGCAAATTGTGATTCCCTAAATGCATTCGCAATTTAGGTAATCACAAAAAATTGCGATTACCTAAATTGCGAATGACCAAAACCTACATGCATTGGAAACGGCCTTTTTCCATTCGCCTGTATGGGCCCGTTTGCGAACGGAAAAAGGCTTGATGCATGTGCCCCTTAATAAACTTGCACTTGCTTTGCAACTTGAAGCCCATAGGAATCTACTGCCAGTATGGGCTGATCACACAGCAGTGATACTATAGTTTTATACATTATGCCGCATATTTCACTTTTCCATATTTCCTATACCTCTGTAACCAGGCCTAGAAATGCTGGCAAATAGAAGAGGTGCCCTTATCCTGCTCTCACTATGCTCACAGCCTGGACCTAATGCGGTATATTTCAGCAATGTTTCAATAGGGATGATGAAGAATTAGTTATTTGTAAAAATGAACAGTGGATACATACATTGCTGGCATACTTCACTCACGCTGTTCATGGTTCTGCACACTGCTGACTTAAGTGCAACCACAAACATTCTATTGCAGCACAAGGAGAAAAATAATTAGAAGGAAAATTGTATGTGGGAATTCCACAGTTTGGCTCCATGGTCTTCAAGAAAAATACCTATATAATTCGCCCTTTGGAATGTGTGTTGGGTGATCAGACATGCAGCCACCAAATGCATAGTCTTGTCGTCCATGTAGTGGGGTTATAGCTTTTGCGGTGATCCTATTGGCCCCGCTGCATGTACAAAGAACTTTGATCTGAACACATGAATCCCCAGAAGCCACTTTCAGCGCTAGGTGGGTCTGATATCACAACACAAATGTCTCCATGACCTAATTTTACCAATTCTTTAAAATATACATAGAGATGGCTTTGGCTCTGCCAAGAAAAATAATTCCTCTGTCACCTCATGCTATTTAATCCACAACCAATGGATTGCATGCATTATACTGCACAGGGGTCGATTTTACACCTCAAAAGGGCACTGAATTATTTCACAAATATTCTTCATATCATAGAAACTAGAGGGCATATTTACGTTCCCTGGCGCATCCCTGCATATCAGCAGGGATGCGCCAGGGAAAATGCGTCACGCAAGTTTACCCTTGCGCCACGTCCGATGCACCGCATTTACAATGCGGCGCATCGTGGCGCAAGGATAAGCAGATGCGTGACGCATCTGCCGGCGGAAGGTTGGCGCAGTGCTGAAGTTGTGTCGCAAGCGCGATGCAACTCCAGCACTGTTCCAACCTTCCCTATCCCTAACATGGTGCGTCAATCCTTACGCCTGCAGGCGTAAGGATTTGACGCACTAGCTGCCGAAAAGTGACTGCGTGAAATCTTGTAGATTTCACTACGCCACTTTTCCGAGGCGTTCCTGCGCCGGAACTCCCCCTGCGCCGTACGCCCACATGAAACCTGACGCAGGTTTCATGTGGCGCAGGGTTTACTACGTGACGCATCTCCCTAGATGCGTCACGTTGTAAATATAGCGCAACGCGGCGCATGGTTTGCGTCGCCGCTGCGTCACATGCGTGACGCAACAGCGGCGCAAGGGGCTTGTAAATATGCCCCATGGTGTGCAGAAAGTAATCGGTTTTTTTTCACTACAGAGAGATTTGTTTGCAATATTTTGTTCTGGACTCAAAACGTAAGCCAGTCTGATTGGCTTTGTCAACGTTTGCTTTATGTGGCTGTTACTCCTCAAATCCAGACACATTCTGACTGCCTGGTTTTGAAGCTTTCCTAACCTGAGCATCTGCGACTGCCTGTTGTTTCTCATCCTCCACAATCAAACACTGGGTCACCAAATCTTGAATTACAAAACTACAGAACAAAAGTGACAGTTGAGACATGCTTTACTTCCACTGAGGAACTCAAGTTGTCAGCCTCTTCTGTAGCAACCCATTTAAGTGGGCTGATTAAAATCAATATAGCCCATTAGTTTTGATCACTTCCATTTTCAATAATCTATTGATATATTGCTCGGACTTTAATAAGACAAAACACATTTCCTCTACTGGTGCCCTCTAATAGGCAAAGGTCAGACTGGTTGGGAGGGGTCGCTAAAAGTAACTGTGTATTTACTGCCTGACTGCTGATTGAGAACATATCTGGTCCGCAGGCTTCAGATGGTGTTTGGACAGGAGATTTATGTCCAGCTTCCTGTTTTTCCGAGGCGAACACCATTTAAAAGGAATAATGAAGCGTGCCATTGTGTGAGTCTCTGTTAGCTTTGCCACGAATGACAATGTAGTTTCCTGTTTCTAAGACTTTTCTTTTATTTTTTCAACCACTTCCTTTTTAAGATTATTCAATGATACGCTATCTAACAATCCCAAACAAATTACGAGGAATTTAGGTATTCTTAGTACACAACAATACCAGACCGTGAAATAAACCAGATCACCGAAATAGAACACTGTCACTTTAAATGTCTAGACCCTTGATGTGTTCAGCGAAGTTCCTGTTCGTGTGGGGCTGACCCTAGAAAAGCAGAGCAACAACATTTTATTAGACACAACTCATCATGGGCTAACCCATTACAACTGTTTATAAACACAGGTCGTACGGCATTAAATCCATTCCCAAATAAATGGAAAAGTACTACAGGGCTAAATAAAACAAAAGCTGTATATTTGTATCCTTGACTTACATGACATTGGGGCATATTATCAACGGGCCGCGATAAAATTATCGCCGCTTTAGCGTCCGTTTTCGGGCGAAAAGCGGCGATAATTTTATCGCAATATCATCAAGGACACGCTAGCGCGTGTTTCCTTGACTTAGCGCCCGTTTCAGCACGCCTAACTTCGCATCTCTAATGAGATGCAAAGTGAGCGTCACTGGGCGTACCCCTGATGGACTACCTTGTTAAATATCGCAAAATGTACATCGCGATATTAACAAGGAGTCCCACGCATTTTGCAGACGTTAGTTTTGGCGAAAACCGCGGTTTTCGCCAAAACTAACGTCTGCAAAAATGCCGACTTACCTATACCTAACAATGGGGGTGGATTATGCTGATACGACCACAGGGTCGTATCAGCAAGGTTATCGCCGTTTTCCATGGAACATCGCTGGAAAACCAGCGATGTTCCATGGAAAACACCGCTATCGCTGGGAAATTATCGCCATTGCGCTATGCGTTGTTAATACAGCGATAGCATGGCGATAATTGCCAGCGATAGCCGGCGATAAAAAAAATCTCGCTAAGAGCGGCCAGCGATAATTATCGCTGCCGCTTGATAATATGCCCCGTAGTCTCTCTGTCTTCTGGATTGTGCTGGGTTGCTCCTCAAGACATAGTGGGTCTAACATCATCAGTTTTGTGTCTGCTCCAGCTCCCTTGGAATAATTCAACAAGGAATACCTATTCTTCTTTGTTATTCTGTTGAAAGAACTTTCCCGAGCCCTTATAGCATCATTTTGCATTCCCACAGCATCGTCCTAATCCATGCATGCTAACTCTGGGACACCAGTGCCGTTACCTCTACAACTTTTCAAAAAATGAGACTGTAAGACATGTCATGAAACCTTTCTTATAATCTCACTTAGCAGTGTCGAATGGTTACTTTTACCTCTGGAACAACCCACTGTGTGAGATCAAATGCCATTTGAAATTTGCTCCCTCTGTGACTCTACTGGACAAGAACCTAATCTCTGACCTGCTTGTTAGTTTCGCAAGCTCCTTCAAATGGTTTGGTAGCTATTTTTCTTCCTGTCTTAGAGTGTGGCCTATATGTCCATTGGCGAGCATCTCCTTGAGGTGCGGTTTGCAAAACATAATGCCTTGTGCGTATAGTTGGACCTGTAATGATGCAGAGGAGAGGCTGCGGTAAGACTGTTTATTTGGTATTCAGGCATAACATTTGTAGATATGCCAGCGCCCATGCCTAAAGACTTCATAGACAATGTGAATATCATCTTCAGCCTCATCTTTATCCATGTTTTGAGTTATGCTTGCTGGGACTTTAGGATGACAGCCCTAAACTTGCTGTTTGGTGAATGTGACCTTCGATCAAGTTTGAAAGGTAAAGCTAGTCCTGCTAACTTTGTGATTATTTTTGGCGAATACAGAGCTTAACCTTGTAATGGTCTCCACCGCAGTGTGTGTACTTTCCACCACAATTTCCGCATATGGTAGTGAAAAACGCTTTCATTTGTTTTTCATCACTGCAAGGCCTGCCTCTCCCATAGGATAACATTGGGATAGCTTTATCACATTTAATAAGTGATAACTTTCAAGTTGGAGCAGGTAGGAATATCGAGTTTGGTGTTTAAAGAACTGTAATTTAAAGCCCTCTTTAATAGTAAAGTTGGTGCAAGAGAGATGGTTTTCAGTACGATTTCTTTGCAAAATGGTCCCATAACTAAGACTTGATATGCACACCTGCAAGAGCAGACTTGATGTGTGCGTGGTGTACATATCAAACACCTCATGGGATTGTCAGTGTGTTTTGGACCATAATGCTTGACTCAAACAAAATGAGTCATGGCAGCTTGTTAGAAGAACATCTCTTTAATAGTTGTCTTTAAACTTCTCTTTCACATTACAGTATGTTACTATGGTCTGCACTTGTGATTCTTCCAGGGGAGGTAATGAAATGTGGAAGTGATGACAAGGTGTCTATCTGAGTTTAAGTAACTATCAATTAACTCACCCTTTCACTATACTGCTTATCGGACAAGTAAACATTCATAGTCATAGCTGACCAGTGGCCCAAAGAGCCTATTTAGGGCCACAAGCACCATCAAATAACAATGATGGGGAGAGTATTGGGGAGAGTTCTGAAAAGATTGTGGTCATCTTCCCCTTTCAGGTGGACCAGTAGTTTTCTTTTGGATGCTGTTAGGCCTGTCATATTTTGGCGTGGTTTCCCCTGTCTTTTTGCTTCTGACCTACTGTTTGTGACTGTGTACTGAACTTAATTCCTGCTGGTTTTAAGACTCATGGCACTGCTGACCAGTGTTAAAGTGCATGTGCTCTGTGTCTGAAATGTGATGGCATTTGGTTTCTCCATGATTGGCATATTTGATTTACCATTAAGTCCCTAGTACAGTGCACTACACGTACCCAAGGCATGTAAATCAAATGCTACTAGTGGGCCTGCAGCACTGATTGTGCCTCCCACATGAGTAGCCCTTCAAACCCATCTCAGGCCTGCCACTGTAGAACCTGTGTCTGCAGTTTTAAATTGCCATGTTGAGCTGGCAAGTTCACCTACTTTCCAGGCCCAAACCTTCCCTTTTATTACATATAAGGCACTCCTAAGGTAGGCTCTACATAGCCCCATGGGCAGGGTGCAGTGTATTGAAAAGGTAGGACATGTGCTTTTAAGTTTTACGTGTCCTGGTAGTAAAAAACTGCTGAATTCGTTTTTCACTACAGCATGGCCTGTCTCTCCCATAGACCAGCATTGGAGTTGCCTTGCAACACTTTACAAGTGTATCTTCCAATTGGGAGCTGATAGAAAATTGGAGTTTGGTGTCTTTAGACTCACAATTTAAAAACACATCTTTTAGTGAAGTTGGTTCATAAATTGCAGGTATGAAAATGCCACTTGTAGAAAGTTAGCGTTTTCTTACTTTCACCATTCGGTGCCTCTGTCTGTTCCTAGAATACATGTCTGGGTTGGATGATAGTTGGGCGTGGGGAATTCACTCTAGACAGGCACATAAAAAGGATCTGAGGTGTACCCTACATATCCTGATGGCCCATCACCAGGATGATGGGTCTTCCTGAGCTAGAGTGGTGGGAGAAGTTGACACTTGCTCCTGAGTAGGGCTGTGCTTGTCCCCGCACAAAGAGCTGCATACCCCCAGCAGTGTGTCTGAGGCCTGTGCCAGGAAGGGCAGGGTATTGTGCACTACAAAGACTTTTCTTTGAAGTCTCCCTACTTCAAAGGCTAAAATGGGTATAAATACTGGACCACTGACACCATATACTCTGAACACTTCTGGAGTGAGCACATTCTGAAGGGAAGAAGAGCTATTGGACTGCTAGGAGGGGCTGCCACTTTGATGCTTTCCTTGCTGTGTTGGCCTGCTGTCTGCTGCTTCTTGCCTTGGAGTGAGAGGACTGGACTTTGCTCTCTGCATCCTGCTTTCTAAAGTTTCTCCAAGGGCATGAGGAGAGCTTGCCTCCTGTTGGAAGTCTCAGGGCTATCAAAGACTTCACCTGCATCTTGCTACCAGCAGCTGGGCTCCTCTGCTGTGAGTCCTGACCTGCCATGTGGTGCCAAACCCAGTCCTGGAGCCGTGAAGGTGATTCCTGTGCTGCAACCAAGAAATTGATGCATCGAATTCAAGCGTCACTTCAGAACTGGTGCATCCCTGCGAAACTGTAGCATCACTGTGGAATGCATCGAAGCCGTTGTCCCCGCTCGCTGAATGCGCGACGCAGCGATCACAACTTACAATGTAAGCCCTGACTTTGCCGCAGTACCTCCGAAGTACTTCCGCCGCATGAGTCTCGAGCACCGTTTCACCGAAGTCCGTGATGCACCGCCAGGCAGTTAGGCAGAATGACAAGCTCAAATTGGAGCAAGCACAACACTCAGATCAAGTAGCTAGATGTCCGGCAAGTGGTTGATGGGCACCAGTGGGCTACACATAAGAACCAGCAAAACCTGCACTTATTGCCAGTGTTGTTTCATGAATTGCTCATTGTGGGCACATACTGTAAGATACTGATGCAGCAAGCATGGACTGAACACCAGTTGCTCTTTGTGGCTAGTAAGGCAGTAAGGCAGTCAGGCAACTTTCACATCACCAAAGTATGTCATGGGCCAAACTATGGCATTAATTTTCTGGTAATTGATACATAGTTGTACAGTAGAGAGGCCACTGATTTTCTTCTTCAGGAATTAGAGGAGAAGTGAACATTCTAGATCAGAGGTCATGACAAAGTAGGAAAGTCCACATCTTCACGGTCATCTTATATTTTTTTAGTTAGAGTGTTAAATAGCCGTTAGCAAATGCTGACCTTGAGAATAATAATTTCTTTGGAGGGCAACATGAAATTGTTAATCAAATATGTGAGATTTTATTAACCTTATTTCATATAGTTATGGGACATCACAATAATATTACTTTAAATGTTTATAAGCCGAAGGAATCAAGCAACATAAAAAGGAAAGGCCTAAACACAAACCCATCCTTGCTTAAATAAATGAGTTTCCAAAGACAGTGAGGTGCCAAGGAATATCTGATAAAAGGCTGAATGGACAAAAACTCTGCATTGATTTATATGACACAATTTTGAGGAGTTTTTGATAAATACAAGGAAATCCCAATAACAAATAATTGTGCTCTTTTTGTGAGAGTCTTGCTACCACACTTCCACCTTTATAATTCTAGACATTGTCGTACAATTCTCCAAATCATAGGTTTATTTACCAAACGTCCATAACTTCTAGGGAAATTTTGGTCAAAAATCCAGAATTTGATAGACATGTTCTAAAGTATTGTTCCTCTAAAATTATTACTGTATGTATGTTTTTCAGGTATTGTGCAGAAATGTCCTTGGAAAGAAAAACAGCAGCATTCAATTTTTTGACACAAGATACCATATTCCAAACAGTACAGTCATCTTTGAGAACTATACTCTTTACATATATGTTGACCATTTGGCTAACCATTAATTAAATGGGGTAACCCAACATAAAGTCCGTGGACCTGGGTATCAGATTCAGTAAAGAAACAATGGTCCTGGACCAATACTTGTCAAACCATAAATCAATCAGAAAGTACTGATATTCTCAGTGGTAGCTACTATTGAGTCAGCTCATACCAAAAAGCAACTAATACAAAAAACAAGTGTGCACCAAACACAATCATTTCAAAAGCAGTTTCTTTCAAAAAACAAGGGCATATATTTTATTTTTCATATATATATATATATATATATATATATATATATATAATATATAATACAATAAAAAATCATCGCATGATTCAAAGAGGTCAAGAGAAAGAGGGTGAAGAAAAGGATTGCTCCAAAGAGGAACGTGAAGGAATTTAGTGCTCAAGTGTAAAAAGATTTATGAACATGGAAAGATTCCCAAAAGAGTGAGAAATATATATTTACACGATTCAAAATAGGCCTGGTAATTAATAACCAGTCGTCAGGAACCTGGCCCGGTACAATGGTACATTTATTGTATTTACGCACTTGATTTCTAAAAGTTAAAGGGTTATGTTTCTTTCGAGGAATGGGCACAGAAAACAAGGGTCCAGGTTTCCTTAATGAAAGGGGTGTAGTGTCGACGTTTCGACCCGACTTGACGGCAAAAGTAGGGAAATTTGAACCTCAGCCACGCGGGTCTTCTTCAGGACAAGGGGCCAATCAGGAACGGGACAACCCTCATAGTGTCATGGGTGGTGCTCAGTTTTTTTAAAAACCTGCCTTATGAGTGCGATATGATGCCCAAGAAATGGGAAAAGGACCCCGCAACGATTACGCGGAGTTCATTTGCAATAGGGCCTGTGTAATCAAAACCTACAGGACCCGCATTGAATACACAGTGAAAATTCACTAATTTCAAAATCTAAGGAGGTCGGAATTTCTCGACCTACCGGAGCTTAAGCGCCGTCATTCGCCGATTATTTCCATTGCGGTATCAACCACTTGGCTAAAGCAGTTATATCCTGCAGTATGGAGGTCATCTCATATGCAGATGACACACAATTGATTATATTGATGGGTCCTAACCCCAAATCCACAAAATCTAAATTTAGAGAATGCATGAGGAAAATTGCATCCTAGATGTCCCAAAGCTGTCTGCAGCTTAACAGTGATAAGACTGAGATCTTGCTGATGGGCAAAGCCCACACCTACTGGTCGTCCATCTGAACTGGGCACCACCCCTCAACCTCAAAAGGCAGTAAAAAATGTGGGCTTTCTAATAGATGACAATCTCACCATGAAAGAGCAGGTCGGGTCCACTTGCTGCACCTGTTTTGGAATCATGCGAATGCTTAGGAAAGCATTTCAGTGGCTACCTCTCCGTACAAGGAAAACTCTTACAGAGACTCTGGTGGTCAGCTGCAAGGATTATGGTAACGCCTTACTGGTCTGAGCCAATGAAACTCTTCTATCAAAACTTCAGGTAGTCCAGAACACCGCTGCATGCCTAGTTTGCAAAATCCCCCCCCCCCGCACTCCCTCAGAGCCTACTCTTAGATCTCTCCACTGGCTTCCTATCAGGAAACGTGGCACCTTTAAAGTCCTTTGCTTGGTACACTAATCCCTATCAGGCAAGGGCTCGGTATACCTCCATAACAAACTTCATCAATATTTTCCCACAAGGAATTTGAGATCAAAAGATCAGCATTTGCTCTACCCCCGCTGCATTCGCACTGTCAAATACACTGGCAGATCTTTCTCTTATCTTGGACCTCACCTTTGGAACAAACTTCCGCAGCAGATCCGTGACTGATCTGACTTTGTCCGCTTCAAAAAACTCCTTAAAGTCTGGCTATTTTAATCTCTCCACTTTTCTTTTCCCGCCAACCTGGTTTTGTGCTCCAGGTCAGAGATGCCCCAGCGGGGGTTATTCATTGCACTATATTAAGTTTATTTAACATAACATAACTTGTCATTTAAACAAAACTATTGTTACAACATAACCCTAGAGTTACTGCTGATCCCATACAATCATTGGCTCATAGTCTCAAAATTTCATTTTCCACGCAACAGTTCAACAGGAAGTGCTATGGCAAATATTCACTCTAAATTGCACCAATACAATTAGGTTAGTCATAAAGCTAAGAGCCTGTTATTATTTAGGGCATTATGTCAGAATGAGAAATGCATCCCAGGCTTCCTTTTCTGCTCACATCTTCTGAATTTCAGTAGATTGCCGGGCTACAAGATGGTTATGGAGACTCACCAATATGGTTTCTGTTGCTGCGCTCTAATTTCAAAGTTGTAGCGCTCATTGAGACTACAATATGAAGCTGTTTTAAGTCATACTTGGTCGCGATTCTTGAGTGGTGCCTAAAGTCCAACGTCCTGCTCTGGTTACTTTACAAAGTTGGGGTGAGCTGAACTAATCTATTTATGTGCGTAGCATACAATGTTCTTGCCACAATGTGAAGCAATGCCGCTGAGTTTGGCATGTATATTCCAAAAGACAGTTAACATCAAGTCACTTTGTGTCCTGCAGTGTCTCAACCTGCTCAGTAGCATTCAGTACCTTGGGATATGTCAGATATATAGACAGGCTATATGTTGACACGGTTGCATGTGATTTCATGGAAAAATTATTTCATGGAATACCATTACTGAGAAACCATTTAATCTAAACTGTTTAATGGTAATTTGAGAATGAATGGCATTTACCTTTTCATAGAAACCAATTCATAGAAAGTCTTTTTGGTTGAAATTGGATTTGAATGCTCATTTATTATGTGTAAATATAACGTCTTAATTTAAGAAGCATTTTTGTCGGAGGGATTTATTTCAGTGCTTTACTTCAGGGGACATCAGTTCATATTTATATTGTCTACATTGTCAGGCAATTATGTTAGATTCTTTCTAATTCTCTGAGCCATCCCAACCCCTAAACACCATCAATATCTGCCCCCTAAAACCACTCACCACACCTAAACAACACTCATCCCTGAAGCCTAAAAGCTCTTCTACCCCAAAAATCCACCATCCATGAACCCTAAAATCACTCACTACCCCTAACCCCACCCATTCCTGAACCATAGAACCCCTTTCTATGCCTAAATCCCACCCATCCCATACCCCTTAAAACACCTCAACACACCCAAACTCCACCCTTTCTTGAACTCTAAAAATCCCTCAATGCCCTTAAACACCAGCCATCAATGACCCATATGAACTCATCATCTTAAACTACTCATCCCTGAACCCCCAAAAACTACTCCTACATCTAAACTCCACCCATCCATGTATCCTTAAACCCACCACTCCTCTAAACTCTACCCCTTCCTGAACCCTAAAAATTCTTCAGCAGCCCAGCTGCTATCCATAATTGAACCTTAAAACCCTCACCAGCCCTAAACTCTGCCCATCCACGAATCATAAAATCTCTCAACACCTAAACACTCCACACGTCCCTAAGACCTAAAAACACCTCACACACCTAAACACTACTCATCCGTGAACCCTAACAAGTTCTCACCTCCCCTGCACTCCACACACCTCTGAACTCTAAAAACTCCATTCTATGCCCTACCACCAATTATTCCTGACCTCTAAGAATCTCCCTAAATATGAGCCATCCCTGAGCCCAAAAACCCCACAGTAGTCCTAGACTCCACTCAAGTTTAATGTAATTTTGGATTTTTTTAAAAATTATCTTTACTTTAAAATGCAAAATGTTTCCTTTAATTTTCGATTTTTTTGTATTTCCTTAAAATTGTCTTTCCTTAAAAGTGGTTTTCCATTATCTTGTCTCCTCCAATGTGGTTTCTATGTTTTCGTTTTTCTATGAATTCACCTACTACTTGTTGACACTGGTATGCATGGCTTCGTAATGGCGGTTCTGTTTTTCTACAGTTTCCTGTGTTGAAGGCAGTTCACAAAAATGCACTGAATTGACAAAGTGCCCATTGGTTCTAACTGCCTTAGAGGTTGGCAAAAAGTAAGCAAAAGGCAGAGATTCTGCATAAGAAACCATTTTACTACAGGAAAGTTTCTGAATTAATGCCCATGATGCCGCAGGGACGCGTATGCAGCAGACGGAATGACCAGCTGGGGCAAGGAGTTCAGCACAGCCTAAACTAGGCTGTGACATGTGATGTTGTTCGTAATGAGGTCCCCACATCATAAAATGCGGTTACACATTTCCATATGCTGGTCTGGCGAAATGAAATCCTGGCATCGCGGCGTGGTGAGTCAGGTGAGACCAGCTTCCCGTTCCTGCAATCACATATTTTTATTTGCTCCTGTTGAAAGGTTTCAATTTCCCCTTCTTTTCCCACTTTTGAATGATTCAGAATTTCGTATGTGCCTATTGGGTAAAACACTAGTATAAACTCTACAAAAATACCCCCACACATCTTTACGTTCAGCGAATACGCATGAGGTGAGTTTCTACGTAAGTGTAACAAGAATGTTGTGGCTCTGAGCGATACACAAAACCCATAAAAGTTGGGTTTATTCATTGTGGCAAAAATTTACTTTCTTCACTCCATTATAGCACCAATAGGCTTTTATGGATCCCAAAAACATCACAAGCTGTTTTCTCTGCTCGAGTCCTGGTCGAAGATTACATCCTGGCCACAAGGCAATCCCATCATGCTTTTCTCTAAATTAAAAAAATATATCCCCTCACCATCCACGTGCTTCGGTGCGAGCATTATAAACATCAATATTTCAGCTTCTTTTTATAGCCATCAGCTACTCCCATTGAGGCACATTGTGAACATTTACAAATATTTCAATCCATCAAAAATGAATAACCGTGACACATGCTAAAAAAATCAGTCTGTATTATTGATTTTATGGTCATGATAAAGTTCTTTTGACTTGCTGAGTACAACTGTCATTGTCACTACTGCACTCAGATACCTAAAATTAGCCAAGTCCACCATTTAAAATATAAAAATATATATATTTGGGAATGTTACCTATCCAAATATAGTTCAAAATAATGTGAAACATCAATTTCCATTTTTACATAATGAGGACAAAATATATGCCACAAGTATAAAAGCACTAAACAATACATTAGACAGTCTGTATGTTTGCGACATACAGCAATTAGGTCGATAAACGCAACTACATTTGGACATAAATGCACATTTTATTACATTTGTTTTAGTGCATATTTTGAGGAAAACCATGCATGTGTGTTCACAGAAACACCACCGCCTTTTTTGAACTTTCAGTTTTGCACATTAAGGGCATTCTATAGTGCTCATCCTTCTGATTACATTTTGTCATGCTCCTACAAATATGTGTCAGCCTCCCGATTGCATTTTATTATACGGTTTTAGGCTTTCGTGAGTGTAACGGTAAATATCGTTCACAACGAATTTTTTATAACGAGGACTTTGACCCCGCATACCATTACTCCGCATAGTGCACCTACCCCGCATACCATTACTCCGCATTTTTTTACAATGCGTGTGCATTTACCACGCCTGCCTTTACAACGAATTTCGTTGTAAAGGTATGTATGGTAAATGCACATGCCTTGTAAATAAAAAATTTGGGCGATCCACGTCATTGTGAGGAAACAGAGGCTCTTCCGTTTCCTCACAATGACGTGCACCGCCCCTCAGAGACAGACGACGTGAAGCAGGAACCAGGAGGAGAGAGGAACCACGAGGAGAGAGAGGTAAGGGGGATTGGGCCTGGGGTGGGGGTTAATTTTTTAGGTTTAGGGTAGTCTCGGGGGGTCATGCGGGGTAGTGTTTCAGTGTAGCGACCGGACTGGGGGTCATGGGGGTCGTGCTGGGGGTAATGTTTTAGGGTTTAGGGTAGTGTTTGTGTAGTGTAGGGTAGTGTTTTAGGGTTTAGGGTAGTGTTGGGGTGTTTGTGTAGTGTAGGGTAGTGTTTTAGGGTTTAGGGTAGTGTCGGGGGGTCGTGCAGGGTAGTGTTTGAGTGTAGGGACCGGACTGGGGGTCGGGGGGGGTCGTGCTGGGGGTAATGTTTTAGGGTTTAGGGTAGTGTTTGTGTAGTGTAGGGTAGGGTAGTGTATTAGGGTTTAGGGTAGTGTTGTGATGTTTGTGTAGTGTAGGGTAGTGTTTTAGGGTTTAGGGTAGTGTCGGGGGTCGTGCAGGGTAGTGTTTGAGTGTAGGGACCGGACTGGGGGTCGGGGAGGGTCGTGCTGGGGGTAGTGTTTTTGGGTTTAGGGTAGTGTTGTGGTGTTTGTGTAGTGTAGGGTAGTGTTTTAGGGTTTAGGGCAGTGTCGAGGGGTCGTGCAGGGTAGTGTTTGAGTGTAGGGACCGGACTGGGGGTCGGTGGGGGTCGTGCTGGGGGTAGTGTTTTAGGGTTTAGGGTAGTGTTGTGGTGTTTGTGTAGTGTAGGGTAGTGTTTTAGGGTTTAGGGTAGTGTCGGTTGGTCGTGCAGGGTAGTGTTTGAGTGTAGGGACCGGATTGGGGGTCGGGGGGTCATGCTGGGAGTAGTGTTTTAGGGTTTAGGGTAGTGTTGTGGTGTTTGTGTAGTCTAGGGTAGTGTTTTAGGGTTTAGGGTAGTGTCGGGGTCATGCAGGGTAGTGTTTGAGTGTAGGGACCGGACTGGGGGTTAGGGGGGTCATGCTGGGGGTAGTGTTTTAGGGTTTAGGGTAGTGTTGTGGTGTTTGTGTAGTGTAGGGTAGTGCTTTAGGGTTTAGGGCAGTGCTGGGGGGTCGTGCAGGGTAGTGTTTGAATGTAGGGACCGGACTAGGGGTCGGGGAGGGTCGTGCTGGGGGAAGTGTTTTAGGGTTTAGGGTAGGCCTGGGCAGTGAACTTCGCTCCATTCGCGGGGTTTGCAGAGTTTTCTGCACTCCGCACTCCGCGGAGCTCGCGGAGTGCAGAAAACTCTGCTTCGCGATGTGCAGCAGGGTTTTCTACCCGAGCGACAGGAATACCAGCAATACCAGCACAAACTGCAGTTTGCACTGCACTCCGCTACTCGTGGAACTTCGCAGAGTTTTTTGTAACTTCGCGGAGTTTCGCGTAGCAAAACTCCGCGAACTACGCCCAGGGTTAGTTTAGGGTAGTGTTGTGGTGTGTGTGTAGTGCAGAGTAGTGGTTTAGGGTAGTGTTGGGGGGTCGTGCTTGGTATTGTAAATGTAGGGAGAGGACTGGGTGTCGGGGGAGGGTCGTGCAGGGGTACTACATTAGGGTGTAGGGTAGGGCAGGGTACTCTCACTTACCTTTAAAACTTTTACTATGAGTATACCTTTACCACACATGCCTTTGCGTTGTAATGGCATGCGTGGTAAAGGCACAGTCGTGGTAAAAGTTTGCGTTGTCATAACTTGCGGGGTCATTGAATTAGCGTTGTAAACATTTCGTGGTGATGGTATGCGGAGTGTTTGTTAGCAGGGTAACATCATATATTCGTGTGTAACCATTGCTTCTATCAATCTTCTGTAGATTTTGGGCATATCCTTGAAAGCGTTGTTGACCTTTGCGCAAATGTTAGGTAATAATACAGCATATTTTCACTTTCATGCATATTGTTACATATTTATGATCATCCTCTTGAAGCCATTTCTTGTGAGCAGACTTGTGTATAGTTCGAGAATGCTATAAGTGTGCATATACTGACCTTACTTATGACCCTATACTTTCACCAAGTGCATATTTTGGCATTTGTATTTGCATTTTTCATCTGCACGGATATTCGGGGCACAATGTTTTATATGAATATGCTAGTGAGTAGATTGGCACCTCTTTGTACACATTTTGGACATCACAAAGACCAATGATATATATTCATGTATATTTGGATCATAGCGTAAATGTTCACACTTGTCCATGTCTGCTCAATATTAGCATTCTTCTCGCATTTGGTATATTGATATCACTACTCGTATTGATAATCCTAATGGACACTTTGCGCTTCTCTTTGACCATATTTAACAATCGTGTGCACATTTCGAACCTTATATTTGGCATATTTTTAATCTCTGTATATTGGTTTAACATGCATCATATTTTGACAAATATAGGACTAACTTCATGTTTGAAACTACTGCATTCTTACGAGCATGCCTTTCCAACTTTTACAAATTGTTTTCACAAACATAACTTTTTTGACAGTTCTTCTGCATAGAAATATTCATTGTTGTCCCTATCTTTAATGCTCGTGCATACTCTGTATATTTCTTCCTTGGAAGAGTATTTTAATTCTGGTGCCATACTGTCTAACATTATTAGCATCTTTTTCGCCTTTGTGCATTCCTTGGTCATTAGGGAGAAAGAAGAGCAAATTTAAGATGCTGGCAGTGAGAACTTCAAAAGATCTGTCTCCTGGGTGGCAAAGAAGCTCAACGGGTCTGCTAGGATGTATTGATATTGGTCTTAACTGCAATATTTCGTTAACTTGATGACCAGAACTTCTTTCTCCAACAGACCTCAGTCATTCTCAAGGGCATACCCCATGCATCTTCGTGTACACATTGAGGCAGCATCTGGAAATATTCATTTAATGTTTTTGGACATTTTGGACTTTTTCATTAGCTTACTGCAGGCACTGGACTGTGCTTATTTTGGCTATCAGCATTAGGAACAATCTGGATTTTACCAACCTTTTTATTGAAGGAAGAAATTATTTTATGTTTACATTGGTTTCTTTCCCAGGCTGTTGTTTTATTATATTTTGAAGATCCAAATATATCGTGTTAATTGGAATTAGGTTGGCCATGATATATTTTTTTCCAATAGTGGATTGATTTGCACAGGAACAGTGTGCTGAGCATTTAAACGTCTTTATCCAAAGTAAGTTGTCTTTTAAGAAGTTCCATGGCACTGTCACTGCATGTCTGCGACATATTTAAGAAATATCTTTAATATTTTTTAGGTATGTTTTAGTGGTATGGCTGTCACTAGGCTGGCTGTTGATTTGAATCTTGAAACCAGAGCTCTGCACTTCAAAAAATTCTGTTCACCTAGATCTAGTTGTAAATTGTCAATTACCACTGTACACAAGAACAGATACATTGTATTTCACTGCCTTTATTGATTCAAAATCAATCACAACCAGATGAACACTGCAGGTCACCACGAGGCTGTAGTGATCAGTAATTCTGAAAATAGCTCCTCCAATTCATAACTGGTCATTATGCTGTCTTTACCTTGAACCACATTTACTTAAGGGCACTGATTTCCAAAGAAATCTAAAAAAAGTTAATCTACGCATGTTCACGTGCTTCAATGCACAAGTGTTGATTTACATGTTTGGAAAATTCAAATATTTTTCCCATAGTACACCTAGAAAGATGAATCTGTTTCAAGATCCAGGATTGTACAGTATAGTACAACTTTGCATTGTGGTAAGGCAGCCTGCAGTGCAAATGGGCTTGTCACCTTTTTTGTTTTTTTCTCAAGAGAAAAAATTATCAGCTACCTACCCCTCCACCTATGCACACCTCCCTCTCTTGCGGAGTTCAGAAGGGGACTCAAGGCCTGACTCCCAGGGAGATCTCAGTGCTTGCATACCCTCAGGGGTGAATTGCTGAGCTCTATAAATACTGTTGGATTTGATTTAACACTGTCAACCACTGCACACTACTGCAAAGACTTCACAATATCGGAATCTATGAAAATACGTTAAAATATATTGCTTCATATCTCACAGACAGACTAAGTGTAATCTACCTACCCCGTTTCACATTACCTCCTCAACACAACACTGTGGCATTCCTCCGGGGTACATCATCTCCCCTCTATTATTCAATATCTACTTAACGCCCTTACCAAATTTGATCAAATAATACAACCTCACCTGTTACAACTATGTAGATGACACCCAAATCATTTTAAAAATTGGTATCCCTGAAGATCTCTGCAATTCACAACTGGACTGCCTTCATGTCTTAAACACATGGATGATAAATAACCATCTAAAGCTCAATACCGCAAAGACAGAGAATATGACGTGCGGACAATGGCAAAACTACCAGCCTACCACCATGTGGCATAAGGAATTTGAAGCCCCTCCGACATCATAAAGAGAAGTTAGAAACCAGGCATTCAGATCTATCCTTGATACCCCATGCTAACAATGTCACAAAGAGTTCCTCCTACACAATGAAAACACTACGTCACATCTTCCCATACCTTGCATACCAACATAAAATGCAAGTCATCCTCACGCTCGTAATCTCCAAGCTTGACTATGCCAACAGCCTTTACCTCAGCGCAACCGCATTCATTATATGCAAAATACAACTAATGCAAAATGATGTTGCAAGGCTTCTTCTCCGCCTTCACCCAAGAAAATGCATGCCTCCAGTCCTGCAATTGCTCTATTGTCTACCTATAGCTAGAAGGCAATGATCAAGGCACTCTGCATCATCCACAGAGCCTCCCAAGGAAAATGACCCCTGTACCTACAAGTTAAAATCAAGCAATACAAAACAAACAGGTCACTGAGCCCTAGGGTAAACAGCCTTTACAACGAGGCCGGAATAACGCGTAGCTTTTACAACAACTCAATTACAACCAATGCATCTTTGCCACAAATGTTTTAACAACCAATATTTTTACCACGAATATGCCTTTACCTCACATGCCTTTACAACGGAACTAATGGTTGACGCGTTTCAGCGTTTGCCTTCAATTGGCTATATATATATATATATATATATATATATATATATATATATATAGATATATAGATAGATAGATAGATTAATAGATAGATTAATAGATAGATTAATAGATAGATATATGTTCAACAAAAACACCCTCATTTTGAAAACGCACTCCACAGCAGATTAGTTAAGATCAGCCAGCTTTTTATTCGTGGATGTTTCATCTGGCGGACGCGTTTCGGAGCATGGCTCCTTGTTCACAGGCTGCCACGATGTTCGCAGTGTGCTGAAAGGCATATTTCCCTGCATAAAGTTCTCCTTAAGTAGGTTCCAGGTGAGTAAACTTGAGTCTGCGCAACATCGTGCAATAAGTAATAGTACATTACCCTTAGTGGGCCTCCAACTAGTAAAAAGTAGTAATTACGCTACTCTGCTGTTCCACAATTAAATTCCCGGATTGTCAGGATCTCGTGGCCCCCATTCAGCATCTCGGGGTGGTGCAGTTCAAACGGCTGAGCTGCCTCTAATTTTATGTTCAACCAAAACGCCCTCATTTTGAAAATGCACTCCACAGCAGATTAGTTAAGATCAGCCAGCTTTTTATTCTTGGATGTTTCATCTGGCCTGACGCGTTTCGGAGCATGGCTCCTTGTTCACAGGCTGCCACGATGTTCGCAGTGTGCTGAAAGGCATATTTCCCTGCATAAAGTTCTCCTTAAGTAGGTTCCAGGTGAGTAAACTTGTGTTGCCTGCTGGGAAAAATAGTGCATGTCAGTAAGTAGTTCTATAGTAGAGTCTGCGCAACATCGTACAATAAGCAATAGTACATTACCCTTAGCCTGTGAACAAGGAGCCATGCTCCGAAACGCGTTTTCAAAATTAGGGCGTTTTGGTTGATCATATATATATATGTATATGAGTTGCCTATATCTTTGGCACCGTTTGATGTATCTTCACAACATTTTCCCCCCAAAAAATGTCCCGGTGATTCTAGTTGTGCATGGAACAAGTGGGAGCCGAGAAAAAGGGAGGGTCAAGAAAAGTGAGTTTCCCATGTTAATTCCCATTAGGGCTTTGAACACGACTACAGCCCAAACCGCTGAATGGAATTACATCAAATGTGGCAGAAAGGTAGCTTTTGGTTCGCAGATTACGCTTTCATTTATTTGGGGTAAATCCATTCAGTAGTTTGCAAGAAATTAAAGGAAATCTGAATTTGTATATCTGAGGTCACGAAGCCATCGCAAATAATAATGAGCTTGTGCAGAGATTTGCAAGCTTTGATTGGCTGCCCACACTTCAACCAGGAAGTGTTGGCAGCCATCTTGGTGAGTCAGCTTCAGATGAGTCCCAAAACAAAAATGAATAAAAAGAAAAGGGGGCAGGGTACAAATGCCTTAGCCTTGACCCTGGGTCCCAGAGGGACCCCGTTCAGGGCAAAAAAAGCTATTTCTTGTTTTTTTTAATTCACGGTGAAATTCACGGATATGGGCAAATATCGCTGTGAATTGAAAAAAAAATAAAAGCAAGCATGGTCTCCTGTGCCTGTTTTTAATGTCACCCTCAGGTGGGTCAAGTCCTGGGGCATGCAGAGTTTATAAAAAAATGGAGGAGGGCGCACAGGGTCCCACTCCAAGGGCTTATGTATGCCCCAAGGACCACCACCTCCCCGGGGCTCATGTTCATATCAAGTGGGGGGTGCACGGACACCCCCTATACCCAAGGGACCACCACCTCTTCAGGGCTGTAAATAAAAGTATATATCGGGGGCCACCCGGACCCTCTGGGCCCCGGGGACCATCACCTCCCTGGGGCTAACATAAACATTAAAGATGGGGTCTGCCTGGGCCCCTGGCCCCAGGGAACAGCACCTTCCAGGGGCTTTCTTTTCTTTTAGAAAAGGGGGGGCACGCAGCCTCACTCCCGGCAGTTCTGAGCCCCAGGGACCACAACCTCCCTGGGGCTTTCTTTTTTTCTATTAGAAGGAGGGGGGCCATTCTCGGCCCCAGGGACCACCACCTCCCCGGGGCAGGGCCTTGAAAATCAAAGGAGGGGGGCAGCGCGGCCCCCCTCCTGGAGCCATATATGGCCCTAGGGACCACCACCCCACAGGGTCGGCTTCTGCTATGTCCTGGGGTGCCAACCCCAGACATAGCTGTTTGCTTTTGCTTGGAGGGAGGTTTGACAGCTCCCGCCAAGCAAAAGCAAGCACTCCGTTCCCACTTGCTGGAAGTAGAGTTTTCATGTCTTTCCCTACCCGCAGACATGCGGGCAGGGAAAGAGATGAAAGGTTTGCTCTCGTAAGCAGGGACCTGCACTTCCAGCAGCTCCCTGTGTGCAAGAATAATGCTGGCTCTCACAGGAGGTGGGGAGCCAACTGGGACCGCGAGGGCCTTGAGACTCCCCTTCGGTCCCATAGCACACTGAGTGCCCTGGGTGGGCTCCAGGGCACCCAGAGAGACTTGACCAGGCCCTAGGGGATGGGGTCTTCAGTGCTGATAATGGAAGGGGGGGCTATGTGGCCCCCCTTCCCATTGATTTGTGGCCTAGGCATCAGAGGATGGGGTCCCGGGGCCTAATTCTGCCTGGGGAGGGGGGGCTGCGTGGCCCCACCCCGATTATATTTTAGGCGGGCTCCATGGGATGGGGTCTCCGGAGCCAAAATCAGTCCGGGAAGGGGGTGTGCAGCCACGTCCCTCATTAAGTCATGGCCAGGCCCCGGAGCATGGGACCCCTGGGGCCATTCTGGCCCTGATGGTCATTTCACAGAAATTAAACCTCAAGAGGAAGCACTTACAAAGAAAAACATAGCAGGTGTATTGAAGCTCCACTTCTGTAAAGGACAAATGATCCTAACTCCAGGGCTTGGCAAAGGCAAAGCAAGTGTGTTTTCTCTGCAATTCCATATTGAAAAGCGATCTTTGTGGAAGTGAATGCACTGATCTTTTTGAGCACAATCTGTAGTGACTGTGATGAGTGGGTTCTTGGTTGTCCTGTCCTGGTGAGAACAGAGTCCATGGTTCTCCCTCTAAATTGCTAGGAGTATGTAAATGTAAAAATCACTTGGAAGCTTCCCTGTTTAGCCCCACACACCTTAGTAGTATCCATAGGTCTTCCTGCCTTTTGCCAGGATGATGGACAGCTTAACAAGTGGCCCCCAGCGCGTTTCCTGATGATTTTGGTGAGGAGTTCTTGATGCCAAGGAATATGAGGACATCTCCACCAAACAAAGAAGCGCTAACTTCACATAGTTAAGAGGAAGGACCCTTGTTTGGTGGACATTTACCTTTTTGTAGTCTTGTCATCTTCTCTATAGGAGGATTCACGTTATCACATATTTCTAGACAAAGATGCACCAGGAACAATCACATTGCCAAAACGCACATGAGAACACTGGTGACATTTCCTCATGCTCCATTACGCAGCTGTAGTGCAGAATACATACTGGACAATTACCCAAGGAGGTAGCGCTTAATAATTAACCAGTAGAAAGAATTCCACTTGGGTAAATATTTTGTGCAAAACTGTAGACTCTTGTTGGATGAAAGGGCAGGTGCGGTTCTGTTGTGGCCGAGTCCCTGACACAGCTACTGAGACACCCACACAGACACCTACTCTCACTCTCACACTCAGGCACAGACACCCACTGACAGACCCACTCAGACACTGATACACCCACTCACAGACCCACTCACACACCCACTCACAGACCCACTCACACACACACTCACAGACCTACTCAGACACTATCACACACATCCATAGACCCACTCAGACACTCATGCACCCACTCACAGACATACTCAGACACTTTTACACCCACTCACAAACCCAGTCAAGCATTCATTCCCCAACTCACAGAACTACACAGACACTGTCACAGCCACTCACAGACCCATTCAGACACTTATGCACCCACTCACAGACCTACTCGTACACATACACCTACTCACAGAGCCACTCAGACACTCATGCACCCACTTACAGAACCATTTATATTCTCTCACGTTCACTCACAGACCCACTCAGACACTCATGCACCCACTCACAGACACACCCAGGCACTCTCACACCCACTCACAAACCCACTCAGGCACTCATGTACCAACTCACAGAATCACTCAGACACTCTCACAGTCACTCACAGACCCATTCAGACACTTATTCACCCACTCAGAGACCCACTCAGAAACATACACCCACTCACAGACCCACTCAGACACTTATGTACCCACTTACAGAACCACTCATTCTCCCTCACACCCACTCACAGACCTACTAAGACATTCATGTGCTCACTCACAGACTGACTTACACACTCATGGAGGCACCAGCATACCCACTCAGACACTCTCACACCCACTCAGACACACACTCAGACACTCACTCAGACACTCAGACACCCACTCAGACACCTACTCGGAGACTCACACACCCACTCACAGGCCTACTCATACACTCATGCAGTCACTCACACACCCAGTGAGACACTTATGCAGCCACTCCCAGACCCACTCAGACACTCACACACCCTCTCCCATACCCATTGAGACACTCATGCACTCACTAACACACTCACTGAGACACTCATGCACTCACTCATACACTCACTCTCAACGGTTACAGGCTACAGTTAGGAACTAAAAATAAAAAAACTTAGAAATTCACTTAAAAAAACCAAAGGTTACAGTGGCATTATAGTTAGGAAATAACATTACAAAACCGTAGAAATTCACTAAAAAACAAAAGGTTACAGGGACCTTATAGTTAGGCTCAGATTTCACTCATACAAAACCAATTAAATTCAACAGTTATAGTTACCTGAGCTAACTATAACTACAGCCACTCACACAACCACTCACTCACCTATACAGATACTCATACAACCAGTCACTGACCCATACACATACTCACACACCAACTTATTTACCTAAACAGCCAAGCATATACCCACTCACTTACCCATACAGCCTCTCAACATAGCCATTCACTCACTCACTCACACAAGCACTCACACACTCAATCACACAATCACTTATATACCCATTCACACATCTGTGCAAGCATTCACATACCCACTCACTCACCCATACTGCCAGTCACACAATCACTCAGCAATGCAGCCACTCGCACACCAACTCACTTAACCAAACACCTACTCAAAGAGGCATTCACACAACCACTTACATACCCATACAACCAATCAGATACCCAGACACACATCCCTACTACCACTGACACAGCCATACAACCAACCATACACTCATACCTTCATAGAACCACTCATATAGCTACTCACACACCCTGAACACCAGTGACAACCCCATTCACAGGCCCATATAGCCACTCACATACCTACTGACAGATCTATAGAGCCACTCGCACACCCACTCACAGATCCATACAGTCACTTGCACAGTCTCTCACTAACCTATACAGTCACTCAAAGAGTCACTCACTCATTTATACAGCCACTCACACACCCACCCACTCACCCATAGAGTCACTCACTCACACACAAACACACTCACCCACCCACACAACCACTCATACAGCCACTCACTCAGTGATACAGCCACTGATACACCCACTCACTCACCAATACAGCCACTCACACAGCCACTCACCCACCCACACAGTTACTCACACACCCACGTATTCACTCATACTACCACTCACACACCCACTCACACACCCATACAATCACTCACACAACCACTCACACACCCATACAACCACTTAGACACCCACTCACAAACAGATACACTCAGTCACGCAGCCACTCACATAATATATGTTAGAGGTAGTACCATCCATTAGTAGTACACCTAGCATACTGATTTAACTTTTGTAGTAGCTAAGTATATATGTGTAACACTCATAAACCCTTAGAAAACACTTACACTCACTGGATGATGTCACCAGTGATGTCATTTAAGATGTCATCAGTGATGTCATCAGTGATGTCACTGACCATATCATGGGTTATGTAATATGTGAGGTCATAAGCAGTCCATCGCAGGGAGCATTATAGTTATTAAATAGAATTAAAAAAACCTTAGAAATTCACTGAAAAAACCAAAGGTTACAGAGACATTATAGTTAGGCTCAGATTTCACTCATACAAAACCGGTGAAATTCAGCAGTTATAGTTACTTGAGCTATCTATAACTTACGCCCCCACAATGCACTGCTTATTACCTCACATATTTGGGTGGCAAGGGTATTTTTAGGGTTTAGGATGGCTATGGGGTTTTGGGTGGCAAGGGTATTTTTAGAGTTTAAGGTGGTTATGGGTTTTTGAGGGGCAAGGGTATTTTTAGTGTTTAGGGTGAGTGTGGGTTTTGGGTGGCAAGGGTATTTTTGGGGTTTAGGATGGGTGTGGGTTTTTGGGTAGCAAGGGTATTTTTAGGGTTTAGGGTGGGTATGGGTTTTTGGGGTTATAAGTTCCTAAGGCAAGAAATATACTTACATATGTATTTTATATAAATAAATATAAATATATATATATATATATACACACACACACACTTACATACATATATATGGATGTGTATATATATTTTACATTTTCACATATATATATAGTTAGAGACTCTGAAACGCGTCAGGCCAAGGGTTTCCAAGACGGGATCGGAAGCTCTCTGTTTCTGTGGAATAAAAGAGGTTCTTTTACCTGTTGTGGTGTGCGGCCTCAATTTGCTGAGCAAAGTTGGAGTATATATATATATATATATATATATATCTCCACAAAAACAGGTTGCCCATGAGAAGACGCCTACTTCGCAGCAGGGCGTCTTCGCGACCGGGCCGGCCGCAAAATATCCACAAAAACAGGTTGCCCATGAGAAGGCGATTGAATGTCTGCCATCACTCTTCCCCTTTCTGCCCGTGAACAAGAGCACAGGAGTGCTTGAAACGCGTTGGGCTGCTGTATTTCTTTGGTGTGATGCTGTGATGCTGCTTTGCTGAAGAACCCCATTAAAGGTGTTTTACTCCCTGGCTAGTGGCGTCTTCTCATGGGCAACCTGTTTTTGTGGATATTTTGCGGCTGGCCCGGTCGCGAAGACGCCCTGCTGCGAAGTGCAGATCCAGTGTTTGCACTTTCAAATGCATTGGAACCAGGGATGGCCGTGTGGTTGGACATTAAAGATTCAGCGGAGCGGTGTTGTACAAGCTTCCCCCAAACCCACTGTGGTGTTTTATATTTGGACTACGAGGAGAGACAGGGCGGCCCCCACAAGGGATAAACTCACAGGAACTACAAGTAACAGCATGCTTTGCTTGCCTACGCCCACTGGGGCGTGTCTTGGTGTAGTTATCAGGTGTTCCTGATTGAATGTCTGCCATCACTCTTGCCCTTTCTGCCCGTGAACAAGAGAACAGGAGTGCTTGAAACGCGTTGGGCTGCTGTATTTCTTTGGTGTGATGCTGTGATGCTGCTTTGCTGAAGTCTCCCATTAAAGGTGTTTTACTCCCTGGCTAGTGGTGTCTTCTCATGGGCAACCTGTTTTTGTGGATATTTTGCGACCGGCCCGGTCGCGAAGACGCCCTGCTGCGAAGTGCAGATCCAGTGTTTGCACATTCAAACGCATTGGAACCAGGGATAGCCGTGTGGTTGGACATTAAAGATTCAGTGGAGCGGTGTTGTACAAGCTTCCCCCAAACCCACTGTGGTGTTTTATATTTGGACTACAAGGAGAGACAGGGCGGCACCCACAAGGGATAAACTCACAGGAACTACAAGTAACAGCATGCTTTGCTTGCCTACGCCCACTGGGGCGTGTCTTGGTGTAGTTATCAGGTGTTCCTGATTGAATGTCTGCCATCACTCTTCCCCTTTCTGCCCGTGAACAAGAGCACAGGAGTGCTTGAAACGCGTTGGGCTGCTGTATTTCTTTGGTGTGATGCTGCTTTGCTGAAGTCTCCCATTAAAGGTGTTTTACTCCCTGGCTAGTGGCGTCTTCTCATGGGCAACCTGTTTTTGTGGATATTTTGCGGCTGGCACGGTCGCGAAGACGCCCTGCTGCGAAGTGCAGATCCAGTGTTTGCACATTCAAACGCATTGGAACCAGGGATAGCCGTGTGGTTGGACATTAAAGATTCAGCGGAGAGGTGTTGTACAAGCTTCCCCAAACCCACTGTGGTGTTTTATATTTGGACTACGAGGAGAGACAGGGCGGCACCCACAAGGGATAAACTCACAGGAACTACAAGTAACAGCATGCTTTGCTTGCCTACGCCCACTGGGGCGTGTCTTGGTGTAGTTATCAGGTGTTCCTGATTGAATGTCTGCCATCACTCTTCCCCTTTCTGCCCGTGAACAAGAGCACAGGAGTGCTTGAAACGCGTTGGGCTGCTGTATTTCTTTGGTGTGATGCTGTGATGCTGCTTTGCTGAAGTCTTCCATTAAAGGTGTTTTACTCCCTGGCTAGTGGCGTCTTCTCATGGGCAACCTGTTTTTGTGGATATTTTGCGGCCGGCCCGGTCACAAAGACGCCCTGCTGCGAAGTGCAGATCCAGTGTTTGCACATTCAAACGCATTGGAACCAGGGATAGCCGTGTGGTTGGACATTAAAGATTCAGCGGAGCGGTGTTGTACAAGCTTCCCCCAAACCCACTGTGGTGTTTTATATTTGGACTACGAGGAGAGACAGGGCGGCACCCACAAGGGATAAACTCACAGGAACTACAAGTAACAGCATGCTTTGCTTGCCTACGCCCACTGGGGCGTGTCTTGGTGTAGTTATCAGGTGTTCCTGATTGAATGTCTGCCATCACTCTTCCCCTTTCTGCCCGTGAACAAGAGCACAGGAGTGCTTGAAACGCGTTGGGCTGCTGTATTTCTTTGGTGTGATGCTGTGATGCTGCTTTGCTGAAGTCTCCCATTAAAGGTGTTTTACTCCCTGGCCAGTGGCGTCTTCTCATGGGCAACCTGTTTTTGTGGATATTTTGCGGCCGGCCCAGTCGCGAAGACGCCCTGCTGCGAAGTGCAGATCCAGTGTTTGCACATTCAAACGCATTGGAACCAGGGATAGCCGTGTGGTTGGACATTAAAGATTCAGCGGAGCGGTGTTGTACAAGCTTCCCCCAAACCCACTGTGGTGTTTTATATTTGGACTACGAGGAGAGACAGGGCGGCACCCACAAGGGATAAACTCACAGGAACTACAAGTAACAGCATGCTTTGCTTGCCTACGCCCACTGGGGCGTGTCTTGGTGTAGTTATCAGGTGTTCCTGATTGAATGTCTGCCATCACTCTTCCCCTTTCTGCCCGTGAACAAGAGCACAGGAGTGCTTGAAACGCGTTGGGCTGCTGTATTTCTTTGGTGTGATGCTGTGATGCTGCTTTGCTGAAGTCTCCCATTAAAGGTGTTTTACTCCCTGGCTAATGGCGTCTTCTCATGGGCAACCTGTTTTTGTGGATATATATATATATATACAAAGGGTTTATAATTACCTGTAAAATACGTACATTTTCGTGGTAAAGGCATGCATGCTAAAGGCATATGAGTTGTAGAACTTATTTGTGGTAAAAACATTCTTTGTAAAGAAGCATTTATTGTAATGGAGTCATTGTAAAGGCATATGTATTAAAGACATGCGTGGTTCCGTCATACAACCTGCTCCAGACTTGCACCACTTATTTTCTTACCACCTTACCATAAGAAATCCATAGGAGGTACTGCTTTCTTAGTACAAGCCGCTAAACTCTAGAACTCACTACAGGCCAGCATCAGAAGAATCCAGAAGCATATATAATTCTCAAGACAGTTCAAAGCTTGGCTATTCCCTATAAAACTGCGCCACCTGCATACCGGCAACAGAGCTCAGAAAACAGTCATACTCTCAAGAGCAAACCTCAGCTTACAACCCACAAATTGCAAACAACACAACCAGAAAACTGCTTTCATTATGCAGGGATATGAAAAAGGGCTGACCTATGGTTCGTCGTGGCATTATATAGATATATTCTTCCCTATTTAACAGTTATGGTGAACAGTACTACTAAAACCATATTACACAGCGGTCAGAACAGATTGTAACTTACACCTATTAAATTCACATAATAGATACCTGCTATGGCGGTTGTTCATCACCAGCACAGTACAGCCAAAAACCCAAACATCACCAAATGAACAGGCATGAAATAACTGAAGAGATCTGCCACACATTACTAAACAATTTTAGATTACTTTAATATAGTCCATTCACTGCAGTTCCCAAATATCTGTACAATCTAACCACTTCCTTACATCTCACATGGACAGCCAGATATGGGGTGATGACAAAAATGGCAATTCCAGCAGACCCACGCCTACAAGGTCCTGCACAATGAAGAACCAGAATACATTAAATAATTGCATGACCTTCCACCAACCGACCAGACACCTTCAATCAACTTCCCTCTCCCTTGCAGACATCCTACAGATCAGCCGAGCCAACAGCAGAGGATGCTCCTTCTCGCCCCTTGTTGCCAAGGTCTGGAACAACCTTCCCCTGCATCTCAGGACTGCACCGTCGCTCCAGCAATTCAGAAGAGAACTAAAGATCTGGATGTTTGAATGATCAAACCTCCATGCAGCAGCATGCAGCTCCAGCACCTCAAGACCCCCAGGGTGAATCACCACACTCTATAAAATATTTCTTATTGATTGATATCTGTTTGATCTCTCAACTTTTCTCTCCCTCCAACCATGCCAGCTCATAATCACAACTATATACAAAATATCAGATTGGGCAACCCAGTGCTCTAACCAGCTAATCATACTATATCACATGATATAACATAAAGGGATCTGCAGAGCTGTTCAAGCTAACAACATATTGAAAAAATCATTAAACTGCGTGTTTGTCACTTACACTTCAAAATCCAATACACTGGTATGCGCTGTATGCCATAACATGATAACCACACCTTGATGGTCATCACACACGACATGGAAACACTTCCCACATAGGCTCAAAACAAAAACGACATCCTTCCAACCACACACCCTATATGGCATAGCATGCCACTTATGTAGGCAAGCGGTTCAGCGACCCAAACAGTGGTAGTAAACGCTATATAAATGCTGCAATACAATACAATACAGTCATTTTTCCACACAGAGTAACCCTTCTCCTTCATCCTCAATGGTTCACTGATAGAATATCGACCCCCAAAATATCCCCATACACAAATATTGAGGTATAAATATCGATGTCAAAAATATCGACATCCTATATTTATAATGGTAAGTACAAAAATGTCGAAAAAAATATTGATGTAAAAAATATAGTTGTGCAAAATATCGATTTTAATATATGTGTAAAATTAATATTAAATAATAAAATTAACTTTAAAAAATAAATTAGATTTAATATACATTTTAACAAATATAACATTTAATTAAAAAATTTAAACATACGTATATAAAATGTAATATATATATATATTTATTTTAAAACAATTAATAAACTATTAATTTAAATTTATTTTATAATTGTATACATGAAAATTTACAAATAAATATATATATATACATACACCAATAACATAAAATCTAATAAAAAAACATTATATTATAAATTAAAACATGAAACTATTTCAAAGTCTTTAAACTTACATTTTCCACTTCAGTGAGTGCAACAGTAGGTAAAGTGTTGGATAGCGGAGGGGTAAAAATTACTATTCCCACTCCAGTGAGTGCAACAGTAGGGAAAGTGTTGGATAGCGGAGGGGTAAAAATTGCTATTCCCACTCCAGTGAGTGCAACAGTAGGGAAAGTGTTGGATAGCGGAGGGGTAAAAATTACTATTCCCACTCCAGGTAGTGCGACAGTAGGGAAAGTGTTGGATAGCGGAGGAACAAAAATGATTATTCCCACTCCACTGACTGCAACAGTAGGGAAAGTGTTGGATAGCGGAGGGGTAAAAATGACAATTCCTGCTCCAGTGAGTGCAACAGTAGGGAAAGTGCTGGATAGCGGAGGGGTAAAAGATACCATTCCCACTCCAGTGAGTGCAACAGTAGGGAAAGTGTTGGATAGCGGAGGGGTAAAAATTACTATTCCCACTCCAGTGAGTGCAACAGTAGGGAAAGTGTTGAATAGCGGAGGGGTAAAAATTACTATTCCCACTCCTGTTAGTGCAACAGTAGAGAAAGTGTTGGATAGCGGAGGAATAAAAATGAATATTCCCACTCCAGTGAGTGCAACAGTAGAGAAAGTGTTGGATAGCGGAGGGGTAAAAATTACTATTCCCACCCCAGTGAGTGCAACAGTAGGAAAAGTGTTGGATAGCAGAGGGGTAAAAATTACTATTCCCACTCCAGTTAGTGCAACAGTAAGGAAAGTGTTGGATAGCGGAGGAATAAAAATGACTATTCCCACTCCAGTGAGTGCAACAGTAGGGAAAGTGTTGGATAGCGGAGGGGTAAAAAATACTATTTCCACTCCAGTGAGTGCAAAAGTAGGGAAAGTGTTGGATAGCGGAGGGGTAGAAAATACTATTCCCACTCCAGTTAGTGCAACACCAGGGAAAGTGTTGGATAGCGGAGGGGTAAAAAATACTATTTCCACTCCAGTTAGTGCAACAATAAGGAAAGTGTTGGATAGCGGAGGGGTAAAAATTAATATTCCCACTCCAGTCAGTTCAAAATTTAAAACAAACAAAATATCACCAACACAAAATATTAAAAATAAAATAAAATGAAAAATATATAAAAATATTTTTAAAATCTAAAAAAGAAACATATTATAATGTTAAATAGATATGACAAATACATAAAAAAATTATTTACAAACAACTATTTTTAATTAGGAATTATTTATAAACAAAAACATTAATTATTACATAAATGTAATCTTTTTTATTTCCTACCCTAATACACCGCACAATTCACAACACACATCTAAATTTTTTAAAAATGTACCTCCATAATTAACATGATTAACTATCAATTAAATAAATATTATTAATTAAAAAACAAATTAAAACAAATAAAAATGTATTTAGTTCCCAAACGTTACCCCTATAAAACCAAAACTCACACAAAAAATGAACAATTACCCTAATTAATTATCAATTGATGAATTAATTTTAATGATCAACTAATTATTAATTAATTAAACATAAATTACTTTCCACCCTCTACCCCTATAAACCCCACAACCCACACCTAAAAATCATTACACAGTTTTTATAATTAATTTTAAAATAATAAATTAATATCAATTAACAACTACTTAATAATTAATTAAAAATAAATTACTTCCCACCCTTTACCACTATAAACCCCACAACTCACATCAAAAATTGATTTCACAATTGCCATACTTTGGGGGTCATTACGATGATGGGCGGATCGCCACCGCCCGTATGGCGGTGGCGATCCGCCCGCCATATTCCCCCGCCCGCATGCCAATTCCCCCCACCATATTACGATGGTGGGGGGAGCCCGGCGGACGGAAAGACCGTCCGCCGGTTTTCCGCCGGTCCAACAGGGGACCGGGCGGAAAAGTGCAATAATATGGTGGCGGTGTCTGCAAGACACCGCCATCCATATTAGGATGGTGGCGGTGAGCTGCATTTCCATGGCGGCAACACCGCCATGGAAAGGCATACGGACTCCGCATTTGGGGGCCCGTAGCGGGCCCCCAGGATGTTGCGGGGGTGGGGGGTGCACATGGGGGGTACCTATGGTACCCCCTGCATTGGCACAGACAAGGTGGCAGGCACCGCGCGGTGCCTGTCACCTTGTGCATGCCAATGCACGACGTGCATTCACAGCATTGTGGCGGGCGGTGCAGTGAACACCGCCCGCCACAATGTTGAGAATAGGGGATGCCACCGTCACCGTGGCATCCTAATACTCGCGGCGGGACCGCCGCTCCTATGGCGGATGGTCCCATTCACCGCTACGGTGGCGGGTGGACTTTGTCCGCCCGTCATCGTAATGACCTCCTTAAATTTTAATTAATTAATTAGCATTAATTAACAAATAATTAATAATTCATTACAAATAAATTACTTCCCTTTCCTTTACCCTATAAACCCCACAACCCGCTCCTAAAAAAATTACAAAATTACCATAATTAATTAATTAATATTAATTAACAACCAATTAATAAATAATTAATAATAAATTACTTACCACAGTTAACACTATAAAATCTAAACCAAATAAATATTACTAAATAAAAAATAATCAATTTATTATAATGAAACTACTTCCCACCCTAATCCCCTATAAACCCACAACCCGCTACGGATCTAAAAAACGCAAAATTTAATTAAAATAAAATTGATAATTACAAAAAATTTAACACATATATTAAATAACAAAAACAATATTTATACAAAAAAATAGATCACATACATTTAAAATATATACTAAAATACATAACACTAATGAAAAAATCGATATTTTAAACAACTATATTTTTGCAAATGATATTAATGACTTCGATATTTTTAAAAACGATATTTCTTACCTTAAAGTCGATATTCTTGACCACGATATTCTTGCTGTCGATATTTCTGTATCACAATATTTCCAACTCGATATTTGTGTAAGTCGACATTTCCAACTCAATATTCTGTCCGCATACCATCCTCAATACATTTCATAATGTTCCATTCTCCTTTGAAGGTTTTAAGAGGATTTACTCCACCCATTTGCTGGAGCAATACTCCAATGATTTCCAAGGTCAGAGAAGAATTTATAAATGCGTACAGTAACTCAAGTTTGTGGCCAAACACAAACTCTCAATAAACTCTCGATAGACTAACTACCCACTTTTTGGGTGAAATCTACTGCTGCATAATTGTATGGTGCTGAGCCATACAATTATGCAGTATTAAAACATTTATGCCTGCTAGGTGTCCTTGGTGGATACCTGGTGGGTGTAAATAGAGACATGTCATGCAGTAAATGTACATTTATAAACAAAATTGGCTTTGTGTATCAGGAGTTATAAGTATTAAGCAGGATGAAGAGAGCATGCAGTCTCCTTGCATCTTCAGATGAGGTAGTAGTAGGCAAACCTAGTTTCAATGTGTGGTCACATTCCAAATCTAGCTGGAAAGGCAGAAGAATGAGAATTTGTGAACTAATATAGGGCTTGATTCCGAGTTTTGCGGTCTTGGTGCGGGCCGCCACACCAGTGCCCGCTCCAAGACCGCCAAACCCAAGGTCAGTCCACCCACCGGATTACAAGTTGCAATCCTGACAGGCGGTCCTGCGGCAGCAGTCCTGTGGCAGTGTCTTTCTAAGGCTCATAGGAGAGCCTTTGAAAGGCACCACCGTAGGAACGTCGCAGCATGTTCCTGCATGGACAGAAATGCACAATGTTGTGCATTTCTGTCCATAAAATGCACAATGTTGTGCATTTCTGTCCATGCTGGTACAGGGTGTGCAAAAATACAGGGGGGCACAACATGTGCCTCTCTGCATGCACCCCTGGGCAGAGAGGCAACAAGGGGCCCTGTAGGGCCCCCTTAGTTTCCTCACTGCCACCCTTTTCATGGCGGGCTCACCGCCATGAAAAGGGTGACAGTGAGGAAACTTGTATTATGCTTGGCAATGCAGCAGTGGCACCACTAGCATATCACAGCCTCACACCGCTGCACCACCACCACCACAGGATCAGGGATCCCTGGTAGTTGCGTCGGTCCTGTGGTGGTCCCACTACCGTAGTTGTAATATGGCGGGTGGACCATCAGAGGTCCCATGGACCGCCAAACTCATAATTAAGGTCAGACATTCTGTCAATCTAGACACTTTCTCAAACCATATAGGTCTTTTCTGTATTAAACCAAGCACCCATGTGACTTGGGTGTTCCAAGTCCATAAATATTGGTTATCAGAAGAACCTACCACTTAAGCAGCTTTCAAAACCTTCAAAATGGATGTCTTCATGAGAGTCATACCTAACTCTTATTTTGTATAAGGTCCACTCCACAGTCACATCATGAGATATGGCTAGGTTTTTTCAGAACAGAGCAATTAATCATTGGAGACAACAACTTTACCATCTGCAGATCAATGGTCTAATTGAACAGGTCAATTGGATGTTTAACACTGGTATTGACAGGATGGGAACTTGAAAGGGATATGGTTTGTTTACTGTTTTAGATGTACAACAAATACCTCTCAGTACATAAACAGGTGAGACTGTATTTGTAACAGTATGCAAGTGAAAACCAGGATCATGTTGCCTTATGTGTGCCTGTGGTTGTCAAGGCATGGAGGGGGCGAATAAAAGAAAGTGATATTTTTTAGGTAGGACAAATGAAGGAACAACATAAGAGAAAGTTTCTTATGACAAACCTAACTGACAATGTCAAATGTACTCACAGTAGCAATAGATATTGTGAGGAGATTGAAAAATTTATGGACATGCAGCAGTGCTTTAAAATAGTCCCAAATGCCTAAAGTCATCATCGGTATGTTATGCAATTTTGTGCAGATTTGTAGAGCACACTTTCACACTAGAGCACACTTTTGGAATTCTGGTGCTGAGTTGGTGTGAGTCTAACCAAATCTAGGGCCTAGTGGTACTACATGAAAAGACAGGTCTTCAGCTTCATGCAGAATTCAAGAAGTGGCAAGGTGGTTATTATGTGTCACGCAGGTCATTCCATGCTTTACAAGTGATGTATGAAAAGGTTTGACCGCCAGATTTAGTTTTCTGTATGTATGGGGTGGTTGCAAGTAGGAGTCTGGACCAGCGTAGTTGTCTGAAAGGTTTTGAAAAGCAGATTCGATTGTTGAAGTATGCTGGGCCAGTGTTAAGTAGTGCCTTGAAAGTGCAGGTGAGAAGTTTGAATTGTACGTTTGTGTATGGGGAACTAGTTGAGCTCCTTCAGGATTGGTGTGATGTGAGTGTCACGCGAAAGGTTGAGAGTGAATGGGCTACCAAGTTCTGAATGGTCTGCAGCCTTCTGGTGAGTTTTTTGTTGAACCCACCATAAAGGGTGTTTTTCCTTAGCCCAGCTTGTGACAAGGGCATGTGTGATGGTTTTCTGGGTACTGATTAGGACTAGGAGTCATTTGAAAATCTTATTCAGTATCTTCAGGATATGGCAGCATGAGGTGAGACAGTGTTTACTTGGGTGGTCATGTTGAGGTTGCTCTCGATGACGATCCTGAGATTCTTGACATGGGTGGTAGGGGTGGTTGTCCCACAGTGAAGTGCTCTTCCCAAAGATCCCAATTTCGGTCTTATCAGTTTTCATCTTCAGACAGTTGGTCTTCATCCAGTGGGAAACTTGTGTCATGCAGATAAAGAACTTGATCCGGGTACTGGGCATCTTGTCCGTGAGGAAGAAAATTAGTTGTGTGTCATCGACATAGGTAAGGACATTGATTTTGTGAGAGCAGATGATGCTGGATAAAGGGATCATGTATGCGTTGAAGAGGGTCAAGCTCAGGTAGGAACCTTGTGGAACTCAGCGGATGTCCGAGTTGTATGGTGTGAGGCTGACTGATTGGGTCCTTCCAATCAGGAAGGAGCAGATCCATTGGAATGTGTGTCCTTGAATTCCGATGTCTTGTAATCGTTGGCTGAGGATGGAGTGGGCAGACCATGTCAAATGCTGCGGAGAGATCCTGGGGGATGAGGGCCACCGTGTCCCTAGGACCGCTGATAGAATATACAGTGAATCATACTGGAAAAAGAAAACAGGTGCTGCTTTAAAGAATATAAACTTTAAGGGGAACTCACTCATTAGTCTGTGGTAACTGAGTTTAATTGTTTTCAATTTTGAGGGAAGTGACACTAGGGTAATGCTGTTTGATGATGAAGCAAGCAAAGGTCATGGAAACAGTGGGGCATATTTACAAGGGGATATCGCCAGTAGAACGTCACTTTTAGCGATGTTCTGGTGGCGATATCCCCTTCTCCTTATTTACAAAGCGTCTTTAAGCCACTTAGCGAGCCTTAACACTGCCTTGTAAATAAGGCCCCTTTTCACGCTTCACTTAGCTGGAAAGGGGCATGCAACAGGTGTTGCAGTGGGCATTCCACGTCAATACCCATTGCTTTTTGATGCTGCCCTATATTTACAAGGCTGGGGCAGTGCCAAAAACTAAGAACAGGGAATATCTGGTCTTAGACTGGCGATACGAGGAGAAATTATTAATTTCTCCTCATATTTTTCTCTTTCCATGTGTGCTGCATTCTGCAGCACATATGGAAAGAGCAAATTGCCTTTCAAGATTGCATATAAAAAATCGCCCCTGCAGCATAGGCACCCTTGCGACATGGCGCAAGTGGGCCTGCACTGGCGCTAAGCAGCTTTATTACCACCACTGCTAGGTGAAACACAGGGGTGCGCCGTATGTTTGTAAATATGGCGCATCCCTGCATTTTAAAAATGTCAGAGCGCAGCGTTACCAATTTAGGTGTAACACCGTGCTCCAACATTGTGTTGTAAATACCGCCAGAGTGTGTAGAGAGCAATGCATTCAAACCGCCAATGGTGTAGATGATAGTGATTGTATGGATACTGTAACTACATTGGTCAACCAAGTGCTTGTGCAGAATCCTCTGTGAATGGTCGGAGTAGGCATTCTTCCTCTACAATGTCATGATAATGAAATAGGTTGTATATAGGATGCTGAAATTTAATTATTTTTTCACACACTTTAATTGGTTTTAATGTACTGGGACCTTTCACATGTTTTATTTGTTATGGAGTATGTATTTATGTGAATGTATTGATATGCTGTCACCCACTGTTATGTTATTAGAAACAAGGGAACCCAATTACAATGGTCAGGGACCTTGGGTATCAATGAGTTATGAACACAGTGGTCCGGACAAGGACAATAG
The DNA here is from genome assembly GCA_963921515.1 of Calotriton arnoldi. Taxonomy (NCBI): domain Eukaryota; kingdom Metazoa; phylum Chordata; class Amphibia; order Caudata; family Salamandridae; genus Calotriton; species Calotriton arnoldi. Next base: position 838,114 of record CAWUFW010000904.1, on the reverse strand, counting down.
GAGCAGAGGAAATTGAATATAGACTAGGAATCAGTACCTTATCTACGCTGTGCAGCCGGACAGTATCAATTTAATATTTCAACTATTTGCAAAAAATAAACTGGGGACACAATCCTGCATCCAACAAGGTATACATAAAACAAAACAAAACAAAGGCTCAGGCAGGACAAATGCTTGTATGTCATACATTAAATAAAACAAGCATAAATGTGCGGAGACACCGTTGCACAGGAGCAATGACAAATTAAATTGCGTTTACGGTGTACAGAGAGTCGATGCCGTTTCGATCCCGTGAAAGCAATTGTGGGATCATCATCAGGACATTACATTACATGCCTGAGTAAAATTGACTGTAAAAAAAATAGAGGAATAGGGGAGAAAGAATAAGAGAACAATAGAGGAGTCAATGTACAATAAGGTAAAGAAACGGCGAAGCAACATGGAACATGTAGTAGGAGGTGAGAAGGTGGTTTGATCCGATTAACAGAACTGTGAGGGATGAAGAAGTGACACTTGCCAATGTTAATGTTAATGTTAATAAGACTTATTGAGCGCACGAATACCCGGGGGTGTCTTGGTGCTATTGACTGCCGCAATTCCTCCTAGTTACTCAGTTCTGGAAAAGCCACGTTTTTAGCTTTTTTCTAAAAACGGTGAGGGAGGCTGCTCCTCTCAGCTCAGCTGGTAGTGTGTTCCACAGCTTTGCGGTACCGTAAGCAAGACTCCTACCGCCCCAGGTCGTGGTGCGTATTCTGGGAACTATCATCAGTCTTGTGCCTGAGGACCGCAACTCTCTGGCCGGATGGTACAAGGCAAATAGCCTTTTAAGTGATCGCGGCCCTGTATTATTCAAAGCCTTGAATGCTAAACAGAGGGCTTTAAATTCGATTCGCTTGGCCAATGGGAGCCAGTGGAGTTGGCGAATTTCCTTGGAGATGGAATCATATTTACGGATGTTACCCAGCATTCGCGCGGCTGTATTTTGAACAGACTGGAGTTTTTTAAGAAAATGCTTGCGCCTGCCCAGGTAGAGGCTATTACAGTAATCCAATTTGGCTTGAACCAGTGCAGTAATTAACAACTTTCTCGAGTCGGTGGGAATATAAGGCAGGATTTTCTTAAGAATTTTTAGCATAAAATGGGAGGCGGTGACAGTCATATTAGTCTGATGTGATAGTGCTAGCTTGTTGTCAATCCACACGCCTAGATTTTTTGCCTTCAGCACGGGTTTAGGTGCTTCGCCCAGCTCAGCCGGCCACCAAAGATTGTCCCATCTAGGTTTTAACTCACCGAAAATAATAATCTCAGTCTTTTTGGAGTTAAGCTTCAGGCAATGCAGTCCCATCCATCTATCAACTTCTCTCATACAGTTCTGGAACTGTAGAAAGGGGGCGGTTTGTTTATTATATGCTGCCACGACTATCTGGGTGTCATCCGCATAGGACGTCAAATTAAACCCAAACTTCCTAATTAATGGGGCGAGTTCTGCGACATATATATTAAAAAGAGTTGGACTTAAGGATGACCCCTGGGGGACTCCACAGGGCAGAACATAAGGTTTCGATTGGAAACTGTCCATGGCGATTGTTAAACTCCTTTCTTTCAGGAAGGAGGCCAGTAAGGTTAGGGCCATTCCCTGGACCCCCGTCGCTTCCAGCCGTTGTTGCAGCAAATTGTGATCCACTGTATCAAAAGCGGCTGATAGATCGAGGAGGATCAGAACTGCTGACCCTCCTCCATCCATCACCGTTCTGATTTCCTCAGTGGCATTAATCAATGCAGTCTCAGTACTGTGTTCTCTCCGGAATCCATATTGTGAGTGGTCGAGAAGATCATTGTCTAAAATGAACTGAGATAGTTGTTTGTTCATGACTTTCTCAACTATCTTAGCCGGGAATGGCAGACGGGCAATAGGTCGGTAATTGGCAGGATTAGTGGCGTCAAGGTTTGGTTTCTTCAGCAGAGGAAGAACAGAACAATCTTTCCACATGGATGGGAAAGTGCCATCCTCGAACATAGCGTTAAAAATCTGAGTTAGAGTGGGGCTGACCACCTCTGTTATCTTTTTAAGGACAGCAGGAGGACAAGGATCAGTCGGCGAGCCGGATTTAACTTCTGTTATGTGCTTAGCTACCACATCAGAGGTAATTGGGGCAAATGAAAATAAAAAGTTTCTTTGAGATTCATCATGTATGGGTGGTTCTATAGGATCAGGATCAGGCGTTGTTAAAAAGACATTATAAATATTCATAACTTTAGATTTAAAAGCTGCTGCAATAGAGTCATAAAAACTTTGGTCCCATTTTATCGCATCAGTCTTAGGCAGGGAGGCTAGATTGTTAACTATTTTGAACAGCTCTTTGGAGGTATGTTTGGCTTTCTCAATTTGTTGAGTGAAGTACGCCTTTTTTGTATTTTTTAGTAAATTTTTATAGTTGCTTAATGCAATTTTGTATAATTCTTTTTCTGTTGTGTCGTAGTTAGCTCTCCAACGCCTTTCTGTTCTGCGACACAATTGTTTCTCCATACGTAAAGCGTCCGAGAACCAAGGGGCTGATGGCGTACCTCGGTTCCCTGGAGTTTTTCTACAGGGCACTGAGGTTGTTATGGCTTTGTTAAGCCATTCAGTGTATTTTTCTGCATTTGAGTCTGCACCCAAATTAATTAGAGGACTTGTGTCCGCTAAAAGAATTTGAAATGAAGCCAAATCAATTTTGCTCCATGCTATAAAAGTCGATGAGAAGTTTTTTGTCTTCTTCACTAACTGAGCTGTTGAAGCTACAAGGTTCAATTTAATTAAGAAATGGTCTGTCCATATTAGAGGGAGGACTTCTTTCAGTGACAAGCCTGCTATGGAGCTAAAGATTCCGTCAAGCGTGTGACCTGCTTTATGAGTGGGGCCTGAGACAATCTGAGAGAGGCCCAATGCTCCTAGTGCATCTGATAAGATAGCCGTCTCTCTGTCTTCCAGGCCTTCTAAATACATGTTCAAATCCACAAGGATAGTGAAATCATTACTAGCCAGTGCAGGTTCGAGGAGACCATCTAGATTCTGCAGAAATATGCTCCTTGCATTAGGAGGAAAATAAAGCAGCATACCTTTAAACATTAGCTTGGAAGCTATTTCGATTGAGAAATGAAGTGCTTCGAAGAAAGGGGTGGAGGCTGGAGCGAACTTGGCTGCAAACTGCTCTCTCAGAATAATTGCTACTCCACCTCCTCTTTTTAATGATCTATCTATTCTAAATGACTGGAAGCCCATAGGCGTTGCCGTGACAAAATCTGGGTCAGAGGCGGTATCAGCCCATGTTTCTGTGATAAAAAGTATATCAATTTTATGAGTGATTATCATCTCAGCTATTTCGTACTTGTGTTTAATCAAAGCTATCACATTAATAAGTCCGCAGGATACCTCCTGTTTTCTATCATCAGACCGGGGCTCTTTGTTCAAAACTTCTCGTGTAGGGCGGAGTGCCCTGATCTTCTGTTCTGGTGGCAGATTAAAACCACATGGGCAGACTGATCTTTTTTCAGATATGACTGGGCATACACAATTACGGTGCATTTCCTTATGGTTAAGATTAAGCAGCTCTTCCTTTGAGTATTTCTGAAGAAAAACCGGGGAGGAACCAGGGGTTCTGGCCCTAGGCCCAGGCCAGGCACGGACGGGCGCAGACGGGCTTGCCTTAGGCGCGCCTTTGGCGCGCCAGCGGTGCGCCCGCGGCATCGCGACCTAAATAGCCTTTCTCTTCCGCCTACCGCCGTGCGTGTGACGTGCCAGGGGGTGTGCTGCGCTGTGTGAGTCCGCCCTCCACTCAATCAGCAACAGCTGCGGTGGACCGGGGTCGGAGCACACAAGCGCGTAAGTGAAACGTCTAATACCCCAAGTACAGTGCAACAATATTAAAACAGAAATGCGATTAAAACATCAAAGTAAGTTCTTTAAAAAAATGGTAAAAGACCGACAGAGGCGCCAGCAGAACTTACAGCAGTCCGCTGCACGTCCGCGGCATCGTGACCTAAATAGCCTTTCTCTTCCGCCTACCGCCCTGCGTGTGACGTGCCAGGGGGTGTGCTGCGCTGTGTGAGTCCGCCCTCCACTCAATCAGCAACAGCTGCGGTGGACCGGGGTCGGAGCACACAGGCGCGTAAGTGAAACGTCTAATGCCCCAAGTAAAGTGCAACAGTATTAAAACAGAAATGCGATTAAAACATCAAAGTAAGTTTTCTTTTAAAAATGGTAAAAGACCGACAGAGGCGCCAGCAGAACTTACAGCAGTCCGCTGCGCGTCCGCGGCATCGCGACCTTAATAGCCTTTCTCTTCCGCCTACCGCCCTGCGTGTGACGTGCCAGGGGGTGTGCTGCGCTGTGTGAGTCCGCCTTCCACTCAATCAGCAACAGCTGCGGTGGACCGGGGTCGGAGCACACAAGCGCGTAAGTGAAACGTCTAATGCCCCAATAAGTGGAAGTATTGCTAAAGTGATGGCTGTAAGTAAATAAACGGCAGGTGACCGGAGCAATTAAGCCATTGACTGGTGGCTAATGCGGACCTGCCAGCAAGTTGAAACATTGCTAAAAATTAGACCGTGAGTGAAAAAAATGGCGGGTGACCGGAGCAGTTAGCTGGTGCAGCTCAACTTGGTCCCTGGTGAAGTGTGGTGCAATTTGAAAAGGGTGCCAGCTGGACTGAGGGGGCAACGAGTGGTAATGGCTAATCAGGTAGGAGAAATGATCACCGCGGGAGGTGCTGTGCCTCAGACTAAGAATTCAAGTCAGTGGACCACCGCAGCATAGCCAAGCAGGGGCCAAATGTCTAAAGGGATTCCCTTGGAAGTAAAGAACGACCGCTGGGGATAGCAGTACAAGGAGCCTATGGAAGATGGCAAACCGTAAATGCAGCGTACCGCGCGGGGTGAATTTATCCGTGATGGTAATCGTGCCTAGGTATAAGTCTTACCGTAGTAATTGAACGGCGTTGCGATGACTCGCGAATTCCGCGAAGAGGACCACAGCAGCGTGTCCTAATGGAGAGAGATAGATCGAGTAGGAATCGTCTGCTGGGTACAGTGGTTCGATGAGCCTGTTAAAATAAGGGCGAGAGTCAGTGCGGTGAAACCGCGTGAAGTGAGAGCAATCTCTATGCCATGGTGCAAGGCTTACCGTGAGGATTGACATGAGAGTGAAGTAGCCTGGTAATGGACCGCGACGGCGTGTACAGTTGAAGGAGAGATAATTACGATGGGGCAACTGGATGGGATTGCCAACAATTATCCACGGAGCAATCAACCTAGAGAAAAAGGGGGTTGCCAGGCGTTAGTGCGGCAAGCCGTGTGACGTCAAAAGCCAGCGCTGGGTAAAGTGCTACGAGAGCCACGATTCTGGGCTTACCATGAACGGTACCTGGCGCATCAGTGTAGACGTCTCGGTCGTGGCGGCGTGTCTGAGCGGGGAACCTGGAGTCTAATGTTCCCACTATAGGTGATTCTAATGATCGAGTGGCAGGATCATATGATGGGTCACATGATTGGCTACAGGGTGCAGTGTGGAAGACCCCGCGGTGGTGGCCATCCTTAGAGGGGAGTGACTGTAATAGAAGGGTACGTCCGGACCAGCGAAAAAGGAAGGAGTCAAAGGAGATTTGACACTTGAATAAACAATTAAGAGGAAAAGACAGTAATAGTGAACACACAGGAAACATTGGCATAAAGCAATTAATTGCAACGCACAGATATAAGATACAATTCTGTCCTATGGAGCTTAAAATAATAATAGCAAATGAACAATCGTAGATAAATTAAATCAATGCATGTACCACACAAAATATATTAATGAACAATTGCGCCCCATAAAACTATAAATTGGTTGAAATGGTGGCGGCCATGTTAGAAGGTGTCTAATAGCATAGACAGAATGCTATGAAGTTTAGAGGAATAGCAAAAGTAGCGAGAAAGGTGGGAGCTGGCCCGGAAAAACAAAAGGGAGAGAATCAGATGATGAAAAACAATAGCTTATCAAAAAGTACTGAGCGGCACAGTCATAAGATTCACTTACATCATAATTAGCAATAAAGCAGACAGCTAAGTTGTTAGCAAAGGCCGTAAGTAGTAGTGCATACATGTCATAAAATCATGTGATGGGAAACGATTGCCAGTATAACAAAGAGTTTCAGGAAGGATAATGAGGACCAAGATGCAGAAACTTTACATAGAAGAGACTCTAAAGGTGTGAAGGGCTACAGCAACGTAGTCCAATCCTCGAGCCTGTTGAGTCCGGGCCGAATGCTGCCAGTGCAGAGGATCCACTTTAGTCCTTCTTTGTTGAGGAGTTGCCCAATGTCTGCGACTCTCGTGGAGGTTTTACCACACTGATGACAGTCCATCTGATATCGTCCTTGTTGTGTCCTGCGCTCGTGAAATGTTCGACAAGAGGGGCATTGGGTGTTTTGCAACGGAGCCGGCTGCGATGCTGGCAGATCCTAATCCACACTTTTTGGGTGGTCTGCCCAATGTAGATTTTGTCACAGGGGCACAAGATAGCGTAAACAACATTACAAGTGTTACAATTCGAGAATTGTTTCAACTGAGCCTTGATGTTACCAAATGTAAATTCTTTGCAATCAATTCTGAACTTACAATCAATGCAATTACCGCATTTAGCATGTCCAGAGAGGGGCTCAAGCCCACAGTGTTCATTTAATGTTCCAGCAGATTTGGGAACGGGTAGTGCCGCCCTGACTAAATGATCCTTTATATTCTTACTTTTGCAGAACGCAAAAAGAGGACGTTCAAGTTTAAGAATACCTGCGTTAAGGACCCCGAATGCTTCAAAATACTTTTTCGCAGTGTGGGAGACAGGCGAAAAGGTCGTGACACAGACCAGCCGGTTCTGAGTGGGCTTGGGTTTGGGGGAAAGGAGACATTTCCTTGGGCAGTACCATTCCCTTTTCAATGAGGTGCGTATTAGCCTTCATGGGTAACCCCTTGCAGTGAGTTTGTTGGATAGAACGGCCGCCTCGTGGAAGCAAACTTCCTTGAGGGAACAATTTCTCCTGATACATACAAATTGTGAGTAGGGGAGTGAGTCACGCAGGGCTCGAGGGTGGTTGATCTCATACCTTAATAGGGTATTGCGCTGTGTTGGTTTTCCGAATAGACTTGTGATTAACTCTCCATTTCTGTGTTGAATGTTGAGGTCAAGAAAGGGGATCTCATTTCTGCTGTGTGAAAGAGTAACTTTCAAGCCCTGACAGTTGTTATTGAGCCAGTGTAAGAATTGTGTGAGGGTATCTTCAGTATCATGCCAAATAAGGAAGATATCGTTGATATACCATTTCCACAGGGAAATACCTGTATGGAAAGGGTTGCATGGAATGAGAATTCTCGTCATCTCTAGATGGTCCATATAGAGCATAGCCAGGCTAGGAGCAAAAACAGCCCCCATTGATGTACCCTTGAACTGTTGGTAATATTGGTCATCAAAGAGGAAAAAGTTTCTTGTAAGGCATAGTTCTAACAGTTGTAAGATGAAGATGGTTGGTACTGCATGGGGGCAGGGTTTTGTGTTGAGTACGTGTTCGATCACTAATAGTCCGTCCGTCTGGGGGATGTTCGTATAAAGTGTTTCAACATCCAATGTGCACAGGATGTCTGAATCAGTGTCAAAGGAATGATGCTCAACAAGATTAATCATTGCCATGCTGTCTCTAAAGTAACAGGCCGTCTGTGGAACAAAATCTTTAATAAAAAAGTCCACATATGGTCCTAGTGGTTCTAAGATAGAGCCACAGCCCGACACTATTGGGCGACCCGGAGTATTACTGAGGTTTTTATGGATTTTGGGTAATGTGTATATCACCGGTGTGCGTGGTGACCTGGTGTTCAGAAAAGGGTATTCGTTTTGGCTCAGAAAACCCTGTGTTCTGGCATCACCAGTGATTTGGAGAATTAGTTGTTGTAGTTTTTTCGTAGGATCAGTGGGTAGCTTACAGTAATGATCAGTGTTGGATAACTGCCTCATTATTTCAGTTTTGTATAAGTCCTTTTCCTGTACGACAATCCCGCCCCCTTTATCAGCAGGTTTTTAAACCCTTGCGGTAAGCCTTATACCAGAGTCTCATCTAGCTTCATCTGCATTAAACTTTGATCTTACAGTCCATCCTCCACAGGGCCATCAAGTCACAGTGATGGTTACCCTGCCCTATTTAGCAGGAATGCACTTCCATAACTAGATTTCCCTGCAAAGTACTGCCATGTGAGGCCTGGACATCCCTGGCTGCAAAATCCATCAGTTACAATCATGTGCTAGAAGAACCTCACTGCATGTCAGGGTCATAGATTTCTTGTATTCAAGAAGAAACTCACTCTTCAGACGTTTATTTTTGAAATACAAAAAAGACTGCTGAACGGTCGCAATGATGGAAACCTCTTAGTAAACTGTTGTAGTGTTAGTGGTTTATTGTTCATATTGTCTTAATTCTACATTCCTGGTGTGTCTTGTCCATGTCTACCAGATCTCATGCTTTCCTGCATGCCACCACTGTATTACATTCCATTTTTGTTTACCTCTGGTGCTCTGAAGATTATATGACAGCTGTTTATGTCCCATGGTGAACTCAACCTCTTGTGCTGTTGCGTCAAATAAATATGCTTGATTTCTAAACACCTCAGTGTTAGTTCCTCTGAAGGTTTAGAATCCTCAGGAGGCAGTCAGGGATCTCTATATATGGCAGGAAGTCCTCTACTGAGCAGGGTGGCTTGTAGGTTGCCTGCAGTGCTTAATTTGAACTGGTGGATACTGGTGAGGGCCACAGACACACATTTTAGGGGACAGGCACTTATCTTTCTGCATAACGCATTTACAGAGGGAAAAACGGCCAAAGCAGAAAGACGGATAAAGCAAAAGACAGAAAAAACATCATTAAGGGAGAAGACAGGATCCTGAAAGAGTGAGATAAAGGGCCTGGGAGCGTCTGGTAGTGGATTAAAGAGGCAGAAGGTGATTTTAAGGTTACACAGCCCTGGTATTCGGAGAACTCATTCTTTCACAAATTAATGACTGGCTGCCTGCCACAGTCTACATGACCCAATTGATTTACTGGTAAGACATAAATACCAATTGCTTTTCTTAAAACCCAGTCACCTATTTAGTGGAACTTCTGGGTCAAGAAATAAAAGGATGACCCATTAAGAAGATTCTCTCCAAACCCTAGGATTCTTTTGCCCTTGGATGTGAGTCATGAGTGGGGTCTTCATGCATCCTGTCAGTGTACTTGGTAAAAGCGTGTGAGTAGCTTGCATGGCACAAGTCAAGGGTACACCCAGGTGGACGGCATCCACCCACTATTTTCACAAAGTTGGGCCCCCCTGTAAAACATGCTAAACTCGTCCAGGTGTAATTTTCAAGCACCAGGACACATTCAGCAGCACCTGCATGTTGTTGGCTTTCGATCTGCAATAACGTGCAGATGGGAAGGGGGCTTTCTTATTTCAGACTCCAGCTGGGCCCATAACAAAGGCCGAATTTTAGGGGTCAGCAGGGGTGGCTCTTCTGCTATGATGGAGGAGCATCGACCCCCCTGCCAGCAGCGTAAAAAAACAATAATAACCCCGCTTTCATTATAGTTTTATTTTGTTTACTGGAGTCTTGGGGGAGTCACGGGGAGAGGTATGCACTGTTATCACTGTGTATGATGGTTTGGCCGCCTGTCTCAGGCCAGTCAAACCGTTATACGTACTGAAGCTCTCTCTAACCCAGCTGCATTGCTGGTTGGAGACAGCAAAGCACAGGTTCCCAATCTCCCTGGGAGCACAAATTATCAGCACTCAGGCCAATCCTGAAACTGTTCTCATGTGTGAGAGCAGCTTCAGGATTGGCCGCAGGGTAGTCTGGGAGTCTCTGCCTGCAGTGGAGCCACGAGAGGAGCAACAGACGTCAATGTGGCGGGCTGCAGGCAGCAGGCAAGTTCTTTTTTTGTATCCTTGTTTTTGTTGTTCAATGTCTTCTCCTCTCCCCACCTTTCCCCTATCATCTGAAACCGGCTGCTACTTCATCAGGCCTCCTTTTGTTCGAGTCTCCTGGCTGAGAGCAGTCTGGAGTCTCACACCTACATGCAAATGCAGTGGAGGGGAAACAAAGGTACACACCTTGTTAGCACTTCACACATACTTCAGAGAGGCATGCTTTTTTAAGTCCCTGTACACGAGATATCCATGCACCGAAAAAATTTCAGAACTGTTGGTCTTTCCCAGTATTTACACAAAATAATCTGCATTTATTTAGCGATTAGTACCTCTGACGAGGCGTTGAAATAATTGAAATACCACTATTTTTTCTTTTATAGCGCTACTCATACAATGCAGGATGTCAGAGCTCTTTACATCACATGTACACATTGCATATATAATAAGTCATATAAGTTTGTAAATCAATGTACAGTACAGGATGTTACATAAGACAGTGGGGGTTACAAGGTGTAGAAGTCACATACCATCCTTCATAACTCACTGTGCTATATTAGAAGGATTACAATGCAACTGAAAGTAACATAAGGATCTCTGTATTCAAAGCAGTTACCCATTTACCAATCTACATAAAATGAAATCTGTCATCTGCCTGTTAAATGATGTGCTATGAAGGAGACACACTAATCCTCTATGGTACTTTGAGTCAAAACTGGGGCGAGGCAAAACATTGAACTTTCCAGCAAGTTTGTTAACCCCCAGAGTTATCTTACCATTATTATTCACTCAGATTTACTGGGAACACATAGATGTCTGCAGCAGGTGTCTAAACCCCCATAACATATTTCAAAATTCAAGCTTTGCAACCAATTAAGCAGAAGAGATTTACTATCAGTTTTCTCCTTGTTGCCAATTTCTTGGTGGCAGAGTTTTAAAAAAAGATACATATAAGTAGAGGTACAGATTTTGTGCTGGGGTTGTGTCACTCTTCGGGCACAACCCTGATGCAAAATCTATTTTGGGATTTACAGTGCCACACAAATTCTGTTTCTGTGGCTTTGTATAAAAAAAATAAAGATAAAACAAGGCAGCACATTGCCTTGCCTTGTATTACCTAAAGTCAGGTAGACATTACATGGGTGGTGCGTAGGCATTCCCGTGCATCCATCCATGTATTTTGATGCAAACCCATATCTACAAAAATTTGTGAACAAATGTTTGCACCAAACTGGTGAGTCTACCTGAGGCTGGTGTAACAAGGATTTGGAATTGGAATACCACTCCCTACCCTAACACACCATCTAGACCCTCCAGATCCAAAAATCCATTGTCAGATCCAGATATTCTCTCCCTCCTCCGTGCGTACACCTCTCCGCATTCGTCCATCTCAGTCCCTTCTAGATCCTCACAAACAGCCCCATTAAATGCCCCTAGCTCGACATATCCTAAGCATGGCAACACGGAGGCCATCCAAAGCATCACACCCAACCCTCATAGAGCGCCCAGACTCAACGCCAATGCCTTAAATATTAATAACCTCATGCAGATCCCCACCACACAGCCCGCGCTCACTGACAGCCTGCACAAATCACACCTGAAATGCATGTTACTTAACTGTAGATCAGCGGTAAAACATGCCACAGACCTTGCAGATCTCATCCTTGCCCAAGAACTTGACCTCCTTATTCTCACAGAAACTTGGCTCAACGACTCGTCTGGCCCTATCCTTGACATTCTAGTCCCTCCCAGCCACAACATTATCAGACTTGACCGTGTTAAGAAAACGGGAGGTGGCATAGCCTGTATCTTCCACAATTCTCTCACAGCAAAACAGTCCCCCTCAGCTAATCTCTCATCCTGTCAATACTTATGCATAGACATCACTACCACACACAGACCCTTATGCAGCCTTCACATCTTCTACCACCCCCCAGGTGATAACCTCCCTCTAATTGAACAAACTATGGAAACCATCTCCTCCAACCTGGGCCGACACTGCCCCCAGATCTTCCTTGGTGACTTCAATCTCCACTGGAATGACCCGCATGATCAGGCGGTCAACACTCTCAAAAACTTCCTAACTGACCTCTCCCTGACTCAATTCTGTGACAGTCCCACACACAACTTAGGCTCGACACTAGATCTAATCATCTCCAACCCCAACTCCATTCATCTCGAATCCATTCTCCCCTGTGACTGGTCGTACCATCACTATATCAACTTCCTTATCCTCGAAAGTTGGAACCCCAAAAGTGCACAACCACTAAAGCTAAAACAGTGGAAAAGATCGCTCCATAACACAAGCGCAAATGAGCTCATAGCGCGCTGCAAGTTCTCCCTTCCGCCGCCTGCAAACATGAACGACGTTCATGACCTCACTGAGCACTATAACAACGCCATGCTGTCTGCCCTGAATGCTACGGCCCCCCTTCAACTAAAAAGAATACCTTGGTTCAATGACAGCCTAAATGCTGACAGATGCAGCCTAAGACTAGCTGAATGCACCTGGAGATCCACTCCCTCCACGGATCTTCTAAAAACTCTTGGCCTGGGCGTTGAACTCCGCTCCGTTTGCGGAGTTTTCTGCACTCCGCACTCCGCGGAGCTCGCAGAGTGCAAGAAAACCCTGCTTCGTGTAGTGCAGCGGAGTTTTTTCCCCGCTCGCGCTCGCAAACGGTAAGTTCACAAGCGCGAGCTGCCGCTCGGGTAGAATTTCTACCCGAGCAGCAGAAAGACCAGCGCGAACAGCAGTTCGCACAACACTCCGCCACTTGCGGAACTTCGCAGAGTTTTTTTGTAACTCCGCGAAGTTCCGCGTAGCAAAACTCCGCGAACTACGCCCAGGCTTAAAAAACTCTAAGATTCAAAAGAAGTAGATACAACAAACTCATTAGAACGGCGAAAGTTACCTTCTTCAAAGCCCTAGCTTGACAAAGCCAAAAATCACCCGAAACGACAATTTGAGCTGATTAAAATACAATCCAACAACACATCCATTCAGTCTCAGCACATCTCTCGTCCGCAGCAAAACTGCGATGCAGTTGCTGACTTCTTCCTCGAAAAGACAAATAAGATCGAATCAGATCTAAGGTCTGCTGCACTCTTACTCTCGCCCTCTCCTGCCACCTCCTTCTCCACGCCCCCTCCCACGCATCACGGTCTCTCACCCAAAAACAATGCCTCTTGGAGTCAATTCACACCCCTCAATGACATTACCATCCTCAACACTCTCTCGACCCTTAAACCCTCAAATCCCTTCAATGACCCCCTCCCCCCAACTTCTTTAAAGAAATGATAGGATCACTAGCACCGCTCTGGTCCAAGACCATCAACGCCTCTCTTCGTCAATGTTAGATCCCGGATTGCCTGAAGGCTGGCCTAGTGCTCCCCATTCTCAAAAAACCCTTGACTGACCTCAATAACTACAGACCAATCACAAACATCCCTACCCTGGCAAAACTACTGGAGAAATGTGTTCATGAACAACTGCGCAAACACATTGAGCAATTCCAGCTGCTCGACCAATTCCAATCGGGCTTCCGCACTGGCCACAGCACCGAAACGGCCATCACTCATATAGTGGACGACGCTCTCACTTTACTTGACCAGAATGAAGCCTGCCTATTAATTCTTCTCGATCTCTCATCTGCATTCGACACTGTGAAACATGACAATCTACTCTACCTCTTGGAATGCAGGATGGGGCTCTCTGGCACGGTCCTTAAATGGTTTGCCTCTTTCCTCAACAACAGAACACAAAGAGTCAAATCCAATCAGACTCTATCGAACCCCAGTCCCTGCACGCTGGGTGCTCCCCAAGGGTCCTCACTCTCCCCCACGCTCTGTAACCTTTTCTTGGAACCACTGACTGTAATTCTTAAAGCCTCCAACATCCAATATCACATGTATGCGGATGACACCCAACTTTACATGAAAATATCCTCCCCCGAAGACATCAAAGTTCTCAACGGAACCCTGCTCAAAACCCTAAACTGGCTAACCTCCAACCATCTCAAACTAAACACCCTCAAGACGGAATTCCTCCTCATTGCACCCGCTAGGCAAACCCCCACGGTTGTGAAATATCTCTGTATCCTCACCGCTCTCAACTGCACTCCACACATCATTGATTCCACGAAATCACTTGGAGTTCTGCTTGATAAGAACCTAAACATGCAAGATCACATCAGAGCATCTACCAAAGGAGCGAACTTCCAACTGCGCATCCTAAGAAAACTCAAACCCTACCTTCCCCAAGAAGACTTCAAATCGGCAGTGCAAGCACTGGTCATCTCTAGACTAGAATACGGCAGTGCTACTCTATACGGACTGCCGAAACTCAGTTTAGCCCCCATCAGAGCATCTCTAAATGCTGCTACAGGACTCATCACGGGTTCCAAGAAGACCAACCACATTTCGCCGGACCTGAAATCGCTCAACTGGCATCCTTTTGAGGCAAGGATCCAACTAAAGATTGCTTGTATGACCCATAGAGCTCTACACTTCAATACCCCACTCTACCTGACAAATAGGCTGGAACTATCTGGTGGCTCCCGGCCCACAAGGAGCACCGGCACACTGCTGCTCAAGCCAAAGAAATTTAATAAGCTTAAAACCTACAATCGTACATTCTCTGGCATTGCCCCGAGAATCTGGAACTCCCTTCCAGTGGAAACATGAATGATTCCCTCTACATTTGCCTTCAAAAGGGAAGTTAAAAAGGTTAAAGCTCTACTAATGAACAATGCGATGAACTAGAAGCTTTTCTCCTCTTGCCTCGAGCCTGTTTAGCTGTTTTAACTATTACAAGTCATTTGTTGCGACCCATTGTCGCCAGCCATAATGTCATTTTTGCTCTTGATGTATATTGCCCTACTTTTCTTTCTCCCCCAGCCTTATTCCTATGTCCATCATAAATGTCATTTTTGCTCTTGTTGCTTATTGGCCTACTTTTACCTTGATTTTTCTCCTTTAGCTGTTTTCCTATGTCTTCATCAACCGTATGTGAAGCGCTCTGATACCCACTTGGGTCATGTTCGCGCTATACAAAACTTTTAAATAAATAAGGAGATATATACTTTAATTTCTCCTTGTTATTTCCTGTTTGCATGTATGATGCATTCTGCAACCCATTTATAAAGAGGTAATAGCCTCATAGGATAGTTTTTGTGTGGCTCTGTTAAAAAAAAAAGAATGCAAGGCAACTCATTGCGCTGCCTTGCGTTACCTTGCATTGGGTGGGCATTACATGGACAGTCCATTGGCGTTTCTATACATCCACCTATGTATTTTGTGTACTAATAATGTACACAGTCTTCTTAATGCAGGCACACTAGCTTTCCTTGGATCTGCTCTCGAGTTCCACTTCTCTGTAAAAGGATTGAGGTTGTTCTCTATTTATGTGAGGCGACATTCCAGCTAGGCCCCGCTAGTGAGTTCAAGTCTTAGAAAGTTCCATGATGGCTTTGAGAAAGTGAAAGTGCCTCTGCTCTGTAACTTGTCAGTCAGAGCAAGCCCAGTATTGGCGGCCCAGTATTCAGTCTTACTCGCTCTCACTGGAGTGGAGGTTCTGAGTGCCCTGACATGCGTCTGTGGCCCAGCGGTGAGCAGAAGACTGGATGCTGCGGTAGAGGCGTCAGGCATCCACACGCTACACCGACATGGCAAGCCCCCTTTAATCCAGGTCTTGAGTCCTCCTAGATTATTGGGTAGTTGAATCTTTGCTCTTCCTCCACGGGCAATGGCTTGCCTCTCCTTCACAGCTGTACGCTGCTCCAGGGCGACACCCCTCTCACTTCACCACGGCCTCCCTCCTGGCATATGGGGTTTGTGACAGCGCACACAGGAAAACAGCCCCTTCAGGTCACAGCATTGCACAGGGTGACAGTCCTCTTATCGATAGCACAATGCACCAGGGCAATAGACCTCAATCATCACCGCGGTCCCCACATGGTATACAGAGTTTATGGGCAGCACACATGCTTTCTGCATTCACTTTGTGCAATTTAGTCACTAAATTAACATCTTTTTATTTCACCTATTTCACATCAAAGGTCAATGCTTTCTCTTCAGTTCTTGGCACATTGGATTAGAGTGTGGCTGGCAGGCAGAAGCCACATGAAAGTCAAGTGTCAAATGCATCCTATATGTGGCCTAGATTCTTATTACTATATTCCAAGAAGGAGGGAGTGAGAAGGGATACAGGGCTTGCTCACCTTCCCAAACACCTAATCAAACAAAAACAACAGGAGGGAACCCATACCGTGCTTAGTCTCTCTCTCCATACCAACCCAAGAGAATCACCCTATGGCATTAAAAGGACTCTCATTCACTGGAATTCCAAGTGGCATGCTTCATCAAAGAGTCCTCGTCCAGATACCTAGTGTATCTGGGCAGGCTCAACCTTGGTTGCTAAGGAAGTTCTTTGGTTATTGGGTGGGATTCTAGATTTAAAATAGTCTAGGGTGTCCTGAGGGTTAATTTTATTTTCAAAGGGTACCCTGACGGAGTTAAAAACAGGTGGGGATGCAGTAAGAAAATTAGTATCCTCTGTATCCCTGGGTCAACATGTTTCATTCATCACGACAACGCCTCCTGGGGCTAGTTGGCTTTCATCAGGACCTAACAAGGATCCCGTTAGTATCCTATTTTTGTGCATTAATTTGTGAAACTTCCATTTACCCTACTCAGACATGCCATACATACCAACCAATTTGTCTCTAAATTCGCATTTCTTTAGCAGCTTCCTATTTAGAGCTCCATGAGCATAAGGAGACAGGTGGACCTTGTAGACAAACTTACATCAAAGGTCTCTTCCCATCCTTGATCCTATTTGGTTCCTCCTTCTCCCACATCCTAAGTAACCCTGGGCGTAGTACTAAGCTACGCTCGCGGAGCGTGCGTAGTTTGCGCTACTATGCACTACGCGAATTGCACGTAGCACAGTGCAAAAACGCGTAGCGTAGCGGGCATTTTTTGCTTGCTTGCAGTCCTCAACATCAAGTTGGCGACCGCGAGCGAGCAAAATCAACATCCCGGCAAGACTTTTTCCTCGTTCGCGATCAGCAACATCAAGTTGCCGATCGCGAGCGTGGAAAATAAACCTCCCGGCGAGATTCTCAACGCGGGGAGGTCAGGTTTCTCATTGCGAGTGGTCGCGTATGCTCGCGACCGCTCGCGATGAGAAACTAACAGTCCGCGTTGAGAAAGCTGCCGCTCGAGTACAAATCTACTCGAGCGGCAGAAAACGACTGCTTGCACTGTGCAAGATGCCGTTTGCAATGATTGCACAGTGCGGACAAGCATCCGGCACTGTGCAATCAGTGCGAACAGCATTTCCCTACCGCACTACGCAGTTCGCGTAGCTACGCGTAGCGTGCATAGTGCGAAGTGCACTTCGCGTAGCTACGCGTAGCGCTACTATGCGAACTACGCCCAGGGTTAATCCTAAGTTCTTATTATACATGTCGCAACATTACAGCCTATTAAATCAAACAAAAGAGAAAGAGATTTGCCTAGGATCACAGAAATTGGTCAAGCTGGGAAGCCGGGAATGATCCCAGGTTTTCTGCTTTCCCATTGTTTATTTCAGCCATTAGATGGAGATCTTTTTATCTCTCATGTTTTACATCAAAGGTTAATGCTTTGTCTTTAATTCTTGGCACATGAGGTTCAACTGTGGGTGGCAGGCAGATGCTACAACTGTGCACTTTTCACTTCAAATAAGGACTGCCTTACATAGCCCTGCTTGCTCCTCCAAGACCCAAATATTTCAGTTTTGTGCAGAAGTATCTAAATCTGTCACACCACAACAAAAATGATTTCCAAACATTTGACATTTTGTGCTTTATTTGCCAGTTCCAATCACTAAATGTTGAAGGGCTGTTTTCCTTGAAAAGAAGACAAGTTGCTTTTTTGTAGCTCTGGAAATTTGAGAGCGCTGGATATGGTATTGTTAAATTTTGCCAAGTTGTTACCCTGCAGAGCTATGTGTGGCCTTCTTTTTTGCCCTTTTCACACCTACCTACTGCAGCGATGTTGCAAAGTTTGCAATGTACTGCATTATAACACAATAACACTGTAGGTTTGTTGTTATGATGCTTTTAGGTATGGGAGACTGATCTAATTCAGAGTTATGCTATGTATTAAATGAAAGAACATGTGTGCTTACCTAAGGCTGGCTCCTTCAGGTTGAGGTTACAGTGAATTGGCGAACCCACAGGACAGTGTTACTGTAAACAAACAGAACATCTCTAGTGCACCATTTGGCATTGTAACGTGTAGTATACGCAAAGGTCTTATTAGTGAGCGTAGTCAAGTGTTAATTCTGATTACTGGCCATAGTTTGTGGTGTCTCTCGCTATTGCTATATCTCCCCACTTGGGTAGCTTTTCTATGCAAACTAGTAATATTTCCTTCTGAAGGCTAATATTTTCTTGAAAGTGCTAGTTGGAACTGAAATTGCATGTGCCTTTTTCTTGTGAGTTACCTTTGTCACCAGTTCCTTCTCATCCTTGGACACTGTGCAGCTTACACTTATTTTGATGTAGAGCTGATACCTCTTACTTTGAAATTTATGGTCCATTCTTGGTGTGGGTATTCTGGTGGTCCTGATTCCTGGGTGAGCTGTCAGGTTGAGCTGGTGAACGTGAGGGTGATTTAGATATAGGTATGCCAACGATAAGAACATGAGAGATGTCTGCTGCTAAATGTGGAGGTGAAATTTTGGGGGGCGGTGTGTAATTTGTAAAAACATAAATGCAGAGTCACAAACTTTTTCTTAGGGTCCTATTGTTGAATAATAAGGTTGCCATAACCTTTTTGTCTTTCACTACCCTACAATTGCTTATTCTTGCAGGTTCTTTTTTTATCCCCTTTTCTGCCTTCATCATTGTTTTCTTATCTCTCTTGCTCCTTTCTTCCCTGTCTTTCTATCTTGCTTTGGGTCATGGTCTGTTGGTAAAAAATGAGCCCCAATCTCCTAAAATGAGTGCAGGTGGGTAATGCTGAGTAAGAGTACTTCGCATAGGAAGCTGTCTCACCTCTGGAGAGCGCAGGCAGCTAAAGCAATCACATATATATGTAAATGTGCTGGATATGGAATCTTATGCCTGGTTGAGTAGGCTGGCAGTGGGGTTAGTTTGTTCAATCCTTTGGTAAAGGAAGCCTTATACTAACAAAAGGCAACATCATTTTACAAAAGTGTGTCTTCTGCCTAAATCAGGAGGGTTTGCATGTATACTCATAATGCGCTCAGGTGTACTTATGAGAGACCTGCCAAACATATATGTGAGGTCTTAAGATCTGATGTCACTTCTTGTGATGCCACTTCCTGTAATGTAATGGCTTGTGATGCCACTTCCTGTAATGTTACACACCGTGATGTCACACTCTGTGATGTCACTTGCAAACTGCCTAACTGGGTTAGTCCCGCACTTCTTTTTTAGGACTTGTGCCCTGGTAGCTCCTATTATCCATCTTTTCCCCAATTATAAACTGAGGAAATGATTGAAGCAAAACCATAGCATTGTAAAAAATAGTCACAACAAATCAGGTACAGGGACTCTAAAAAAAATTAGAATTTCAAATACTGTGAGATTGACAATACAAAACAGGAAAAAACCATCTCACAATAAACTTCAGCATAAAACCTAAATATTATAATGAAACAGAAAAACAATCGAATAAAAATATTCTCTAATGTGAACAATAAACTGTTTAAGGCTTTGAGTGGGTGTGAAATTATGTTCAATCATCTTGATCAGAAAAATGTAATTTGTGTTCCGTAAACCAGTTCTTTGACGAGACTGATAAACCAGCAGCACTTGGATTATAGCCGAGATCTTTTTGTTTAAACGCTTATTTTCTTCTGACTCTTGTGAAATTACGGTGTCCTCTTGCAAAATAGTATTATTTTGAGTCTGCCGTCAGCACGATGATTGAAGTGAGGTAACGTTTAGTCATTTGGGAAATGTTTTTTCCCAGAAGCAGGGATGCGTGACGGCTCTGTGATATGAACTAATTCCCTGATGTGGGGCATATGGAAAACCATCAATGAAGCCGACACCAGTTATTGTAGTGTCAGCCTATAAAGTGCTGACCATAACATTCGTCAGTTCCCTGTGTTGGATAATAGTGTGAATGCCTGCTGATCACGCCGAACAGCATGTGTGTGCGGCGTGACGGCCAGCGCAGTGCAAAATGACTCACGCATCCGGGATATAACATGTGATGTGGGCGTTTCACTCCATTGGCTTGATATCGAAAGTGCTCATTAAAATTTCATGCTCCTTCATTTAATTAAAAGATCAAAGTGAGGCCTGCATCTTTTTAAAAAAGATTTGCAATATTGTCAATATCCTCAAAGGCGTATAGTGCAAAGTCTGCTGTGTGGAAAACGCGCACCTGCTTACTGACATTCTAGGATAAAATTTCATGATGATGTGACCCTGTTCATTAAAGGTCAGCAATGAAATGTAAAGAACAGAAAATCTGCATTGACATCATGTGGCAGCAGCTTAGCCAAAGATGTTTTTTTAGGAGTCTGTTAAAAAGACCTGAACGACATTTAAATGCAGCAGTCATTAGCGTAATTTTAGGAACTTCCAATCGCTCTTCTTTATGCAAAATTCCAAAAATTACACCATTATGCCACTTCGTGCAATAAAGTGTCAGCGAGAACTTGGGAAATAGCAATTTCAAAATGTGAGTTGATTAGGTAAAAGTCAAAAAAAGATTTAGGAAGGGACATGCTACTACAAACATCCACTCACAAAAGAGTAAATTTATTGAGGTTCGAAAACTGTAATTCTAAAGTTATCATAGCCATAATGGTGACAAAACAGTAGGAAATGTACTCCAGCTCAGTCTTTGAGTAAGTCAATCACCACACATGGTCACTCACTGGTACTGCAAAACACTCCTAAAAAACATAGAAAACTACAATGGAGTCAAGAAATAAAAAAACATCCCATATTAGGAACCTATTCAAAATAAATGTGTCTATATATATATATATATATATATATATACATATATGAATGCATCTCATCGATTTCAGGAAACAGACGAAGCGAACCCAGGAATTGGTGCAATTTCTTTATTTAGTGCCCAGCACCTCCGCCATAACGCGTTTCAGCCCTCATGGGGCCTTGATCACATGACACGTAGGAGAGGCATTTTCGAACTTTTAAAGTGACAGTGCTAATTAACATGCCTAAGGTTGTTCATAGACATGGAAGAATTCAACCAAGTTGCCAACACTCACGGTTATTATGCCACTGAGCAGCCAATTTGTGCAAAAAGAGTTCAAGTGCAATTTCGACTGTGCAAAAATACAATTGTCAATAAATATGTAATTAAATAAATAGTTATTTAAATAAATACATTTAGCACTTATAAAAACTCGACTTGACTAAGAAAGGTTAAAACCTATTCAATATAGTAAAATGCATGTTATTTAAAAAAGAGAGAAAAGTAAAACTAATGTAAACTTTTCATGTAAACAACAGCATAATTCGATCTTATGTAGGATTTATCACAACAAGTCACATTGCAGACTGGCTCCCCTATGAGAGCGTGGTAAAATTGAGCCCAAGTGGGCTTAAACTAATGTTCCTTGATGGAAAAAATATAATAGTGCAAATATAAAGTGTCACCCAAAGAACCAAAAGAAATATTTGGTTCCAAAGTGCAAATGTGCATATAATAAAAATATAAAAATGTTAATGAGGCAACGGCAAATTTGTACAGTTTCATAAGCGCGTCTAGCCAGAATTTAAAGATAAGTGTAAAAATCCTCGCTAGAATTCAATCCATGTGGTGTTTTGCAATCCATTTATAATATGTATTTAGTTTCAAGCCTCCTGAGTAGTGCCTCACGATTACCCCCTCTTCTCAGAGGGGAAACTGAATCCACAGCAAAATATTTGAGCTCTTGGGATTTCTTAGCATGGAGCTCCTCAAAATGTCTAGCAACTGGGTTTGCCACATCACCTGTGTTGATTGCCCTTAGATGCTGGAGAATCCTCTTGTGGACCTGCAGCTTCGTGCTGCCCACGTACCGCAGGGCACAAGGACACTCCAGCACATACACTGCATATTCAGTTTTGCATGTGAGTTTCTTGTTAATGCGAGTCGGTTTGTTATTAAAAGGTGTAACATACTCCATTTTGCTGACTCCATGTTTGCAGGCTTTGCACGAGGCACATTTGATAAAGCCTTTACTGGTGGCAAGCCATGAAGTATTTGTTCTCACTTCTGGACTGCTCCTGACTAGAGAATTGCTCATAGAGCGTGCTTTTCTGAACGATATGTTCGGTGATCTAGTCAAATCTGCGCCCAGAACTGGGTCATTTTTAACCAAAGCCCAATTCTTATTAACAATCCTGCGTATTGTTTTGTGCTGATTGCTGTAAGTGACAATCAATCTGGACGGTAGAGGTGCCTCAGATGTCAATTTACGGTCATTATTGGATTTACAGACCAAAGCTTGTGTTCTACCCTTTTCATTAGCTTTGGCTATAGCTTTGTTGATCTCTCCAAGGGAGTAGCCTCTGCTTAGAAATCTGGCTCGACATTCATTTTGTGCTGTCTGGCATTCAAAATCTGAGCTGCATATTCTCCTAATCCGCAGCATTTCCCCAAACGGGATGTTGCGGATCAGGTGCGCAGGATGGTGACTTGTAGCAATGTGTTCCCAGCCGTAGGTTTCCTAAACAATCTTGTATGTAACTGATTGTGTTCGGCTGTGACTTCTACATCTAAAAACAAATGGATTCTCTGCTAATGTGACCAGTAAAATTCAAATTCAAATTGTTGCTATTGATCTGCTGTATAAAATGTAAAGCATCTTCCTCTGTGCCTATATATTGTGATCAAGACCGGGGAAACCCAGTCGAATTTGTGTCATGCAGTGGAAACTGAAATAAAAGCACAAAGAAACCTGAATCGTTGTGGTCCGTACCTGATTTTTCCAAGGAGAAGTTTGCAGTCAGGAGTGTGTTTAACTCATATATATATATATATATATATATATATATATATATATATATATATATATATATATATATATATATATATATATACTTTACCTACTGGCGGTCACCAGTAGGTAGTTACAGTTAGGACCTAGTTTCCATAGGAAAAGCATTTTTTCTTTTGCCAATATCTTTGGCGCCGTTTGACAAATCTTCGTGAAATTTTCAAAACTAATGGTTCGCTCAGGCCAGCTCCTGTCTTGAAAGTTTCGGAGTGATTCGTCAAGTGGGAGCCGAGAAAAAGGAGGTTCCCAAAACGCGTTTTCTCCATGTTAATTTCCATAGGAAACTTTAGACAAAGCTACAGCCCGAACTGTTGAACGGAATTACACCAAATTTGGCAAAAGGTAGGTCTTGGTTCAGAAAGCGTTCTTTTTTTTAAATGGCGTAAATCCGTTCAGTAGTTTCTGGGAAATTCAAAAATAATAAAAAATATTGCTATCTGGTGACCAAGGAGGATTCGCGAACCCTCCCGAGCACGAGCTTGATTCTGATTGGCTGCCAACACTTCAAACCAGAAAGTGTTGGCAGCCATCTTGTGACTCAGTAGAACCCAGTCACAAGAAAAAGGTTAAAAAAGAGGTTAAAAATGAAGAAAAGGGGCAGGGTAGAAACACCCTGACCCCTAGGCCTGCTCAGGGGGTCCCACAGGCACCCCTAGGGCCAAAAAAAGCATTTTTAAAAAATTTGCAGCTGGATTCGCGCTGGGGTCGTGAATCCGGCCAAAAATGTTAAAAAAAAAACGAAGAGCGGGCTCCCGCGCTTCGTTTGTTTTAAGCCCCCTGGTGGGCCAGGTCCTGGGGGCAATCCAGATTTATGTAGCAGGGCCCGCGGGGGCCCCGCAGCTCCGGGGATTGCCACCTCCCCAGGGCTTTACTGATAATGTGCGGGGGCACGCGCCCCCCTCAACCCCGGGGACCGCCACCTCCCGGGGCTTCATAAAAAAAATGCATGGGGGGCTCCTCCCCCCCATGCTGCCTCGGGGACTGCCACCTCCCTGGGGCTTCAATTTAATAAGGGCGGGGGGACCTCGCGGGCCCCCCCAATCCCCGGGGACCGCCACCTCCCCAAGGCTACTGTAAAAAAAACTGTGTGGGGGCTTGAGTCCCCCCACACTGCCCCGGGGACCACCACCTCCCCGGGGCACTAAGTATTGAAAAATGGGGGGCCGTTGCGGACCCCCAGGGACCACCACCTCCCCGGGGATATGTATACGTTGAAAGGGTGGCCGCGCGGCCCCCCTCCTGGAGCCCTCCATGGCCCTAGGGACCGCCAGCCCCCAGGGCTGGCTCTAGCAATGTCCCGGGGTGCCCACCCCCCAGGACATTGCAGTTTGCAATGGCAGGGTGGGAGCATTGCTTCTATCCTGTCACTGCAAACTCTGCTTTGCTTCGTGGAAAGGAGAGCAGGAAACCTGCTCTTGCTTCCACGAAGCAAAGCAGTATTGCTTTTGGACAAGGGGAGCTGCATGTCAGCAGCTCCCCTTGTCCAAAAGCAGTGCCGGCTCCCGGAGGAGGCTGAGAGCCAGCTGGGACCGCAGGGGCATTCAGGCTCCCCCTGCGGTCCCCAACGTGAGGGCCGGCCCCGGGGCCAGAAGTGGCCCAGGTAAGGGGGGCCACGCGGCCCCCTCCCGTAACATAAATAAAAAAAAATAAAAAAAGAGGCAATGCCCCGGGGGATGGGGTCCCCAGGGCCAATAATGGCCTCAGGAGGGGGGCCATGCGGCCCCCCTACTTTAAAGGTAGGTTTTTTTTTTAAAATTAAAGTGGCCATGCCCCGGGGGATAGGGTCCCCGGGGCCGAAATTGGCCTCGGGAGGGGGGCCGCGCGGCCCCTTTCCCGTTTTTGTTTTTAAGTTTAAAAACGGGTCAGGCCCAGGGGGATGGGGTCCCCAGGGCCCAAAAAATAGTAAAAGAAGGGGGGCCACACAGCCCCCCTTCTAAAAATATTTAAAAAAAGAAAAGCTGGCATTTCGCCGGAGGCCCCGCCCCCTCCCTGCACCACTCTGCAAACACTAGCCCTCCTGTTATCTCTAGTAAGCCCCACACAGCTGGATTGCTGAGAGGTGGCCTGAGGCCACGCCCCTTTTTACACCACTTTGCAAATGTGCCTCTTGGCACACTGCTGGTGGGGCGATGAGGTCCTCTTGTGTCCTGAGTACCTCAGGACTAAAGTGGACTTCATCCCTCGAGCAGCAGTGCGCCAGGAGGTGCTTTTGCAGAGTGGTGTAAAAAGGGGGCGTGGCCTCGGACCACTCTCAGCAATCCAGCTGTGTGGGGCTTACTAGAGATAACAGGAGGGCTAGTTGGCCCCCAGGGACCATCAGGAGGCAAGGGGACTTCATCTCCCAACCAAGAGTGCACCAGGAGGCGTGTTTGCAGAGTGGTGGAGAAAGGGGGTGTGGCCTGTGTCCACCTCTCAGCAATCCCACTGTGTGGGGCTTACTGGAGGTAACAGGTAGGCTAGTTGGCCCCTAAGGACCCCCACAAGTGAAGGGGACTTAATCCCCCAACCAAGAGCGTGCTAGGAGGCGCATTTGCAAAGTGTTGGGCAAAGGGGGCGTGGCCTGCTATGAGAACTTAGCAATCCTGTTGTGTGGGACTTACTGGAGATAATAGGAGGGGTAGTTGGCCCCCAAAGATGTCCTTGGGGGCCGACTACTCCTCCTGTTACCTCCAGAAAGTCCCACACAGTGGGATTGCTAAGAGGTCTTCGGAGGCCACGCCCCCCTTTCTCCACCATTCTGCAAATGCGCCTCCTGCCACACTACGGGATGGGATGAAGTCCATTTTACTCCTGAGGGACTTTGGGGGCCAAGAAGCCCTCCTGGTACCTCCTGTAAGTCCTACGCAGCGGAATTCCTGAGCGCTGGTGGGAGGCCCAGCACCCTTTCTCCACTAATCTGCAAACGCGACTACTAGTTAAAGAAGCATTTGCAATGTAATAGGTTTCGCATTTGCGAGAGTTAGAGCTATTGGCATTGTAAATGTTAAAGTTTTTACTAATGCTTTTGGGAGTGGAGTGGATGTATGTTGTGTGTAGTGGAATTATGTGGTATGTTGTGCAGTGAAATTATGTGGATAGAAAGTATGTGGTATTTAGTGTATAGGAATTATGTAGAGTGGGATTATGTGTTATGGAGAGTAATTATGGGGTATGGTAGTCTGTGTTGTGGAGTGGTAACCTCAGGTTTAGTCTTCCTCGTTTCCATAGAAGCTAAACTATGAACTCAATGATACAAAAAAAGAAGGAATCACTGAGAAGCACTTCTGGACCTAGTCAGAGGTATGAGCAGGGCCACTGGAATTATGCGACTGTTTGACTGCACCGACTTTCGCACAATTATACATTTTCCGAATTAGCCACATAATCCATCATCTGCTGTCTAATCTGCAGATTTGAACAAAAAAAGCCTTGTTTCTAGCTCAAACGGCTCAAACCTTACCAAAAATGCAGCGACAAGTGTTACAGCGTGGTGGAAGGTCCTTTGCAAACCTAGAATGGTCACCTGTTACTTATTGCTAAATGTGGGTGGTAAATTAGTACTAATGGTGTGCAAGCCATTCTTGCTTCTTTCTGCACCTCTCTTGCCTCTTTCTGCATTTCTGTTGCTTCTTTCTGCACCTTTCTTTCTTTTTCTGCACTTCTCTTGCCTCTTTCTGCACATCTCTTCTACTTTCTGCACCTCTTTTGCCTCTTTCTGCATTTCTGTTGCTTCTTTCTGCACCTTTCTTTCTTTTTCTGCACTTCTCTTGCCTCTTTCTGCACATCTCTTCTACTTTCTGCACCTCTTTTGCCTCTTTCTGCATCTCTGTTGCCTCTTTCTGCACCTCCCTTGCTTCTTTGTGTATCCCTCTTGCCTCTTTCTGCACCTCTCTTGCCTCTTTCTGCACATCTCTTCCCTCTTTCTGACCCCCTGCCTCTATCTGCACCTCTGTTCCTTCTTTCTGCACTTCTTTTGTTTCTTTCTGCACCACTCTTGCTTCTTTCTGCTCCCCTCTTGCCTCTTTCTCCACCCCTCTTCCCCCTTTCTGCATGTCTGTTGCTTCCATCTGCACTTATCTTGCCTCCTTCTCCAC
Source organism: Calotriton arnoldi (assembly GCA_963921515.1). Taxonomy (NCBI): domain Eukaryota; kingdom Metazoa; phylum Chordata; class Amphibia; order Caudata; family Salamandridae; genus Calotriton; species Calotriton arnoldi. The sequence goes on along the minus strand of CAWUFW010000904.1, from coordinate 811,039 downwards.
CCCTCTTCCCTCTTTCTGCATATCTGTTGCTTCTTTCTGCACTTATCTTGCGTCTTTCTGCACCTCTCTTGCTTCTTTCTGCACCCCTTGTGCCTCTTTCTGCACCCCTCTTCTCTTTCTGCACCCCTCTTGCCTCTTTCTCCACCCCTATTCCCTCTTTCTGCACCTCTGTTGCTTCTTTCTGCACCCCTCTTGTCTCTTTCTCCACCCCTATTCCCTCTTTCTGCACCTCTGTTGCTTCTTTCTGCACCCCTCTTGTCTCTTTCTCCACCCCTATTCCCTCTTTCTGCACCTCTGTTTCTTCTTTCTGCATTTCTTTTGTTTCTTTCTGTACCTCTCACTTCTTTCTGCACCCCTTTTGCCTCTTTCTGCAGCCATTTCCCCTCTTTCTGCACCCTCTTGACTCTTTCTGCACCTCTGTTCCTTCTTTCTGCACTTCTTTTGTTTCTTTCTGCAGCTCTCTTGCTTCTTTCTGCACCCCCTTGCCTCTTTCTCCACCCCCTTCAGTCTTTCTTCACCCCTCTTTCTGCACTCCTCTTGCCTCTTTCTGCACCTCTGTTCCTTCTTTCTGCACTTCTTTTGTTTCTTTTTGCACATCTCTTGCTTCTTTCTGCACTGCTCGTGCCTCTTTCTGTACCCCTCTTCCTTCTTTATGCACCCCTCTTGCCTCTTTCTAAACCTCTGTTGCTTCTTTCTGCACTTCTTTTGTTTCTTTCTGCACCCCTCTTTCCTCTTTCTGCAACTCTAATCCTTCTTTCTGCACTTCTTTTGTTTCTTTCTGCACCTCTCGCTTCATTTTTTGCACCCCTTTTGCCTCTTTCTGCACCCCTCATGCCTCTTTCTGCACCTCTATTCCTTCTTTCTGCACTTCTTTTGTTTCTTTCTGCAGCTCTCTTGCTTCTTTCTGCACCCCTTTGTCTCTTATTCCACCCCTCTTCCCTCTTTTTGCACCCCTCTTGCCTCTTTCTGCACCCCTCTTGCCTCTTTCTGCACCTCTGTTCCTTCTTTCTGCTCTTCTTTTTTTTCTTTCTGCACCACTCTTGCTTCTTTCTGCACCCCTCTTGTCACTTTCACTACCCCTGTTACCCCTTTTTGCATCTCTGTTGCTTCTTTCTGCACTTCTCTTGCTTCTTTCTGCACCTCTGTCCCTTCTTTCTACAACCCTTGTGCCTCTTTCTGCACCCCTCTTTCCTCTTTCTGCTCCGCTCTTGTCTCTTTCTGTGCCTCTGTTGCTTCTTTCTGCACTTCTTTTGTTTCTTTCTGCACCTCTCTTGCTTCTTTCTGCACCCAATTGCCTCTTTCTGTACCCCTCTTCCCTCTTTCTGCACTCCTCTTGCCTCTTTCGGCACCTCTGTTCCTTCTTTCTGTACTTCTTTTGTTTCTTTCTCCACCTCTCTTGCTTCTTTCTGCACCCCTCTTGCTTCTTTTTGCACCCCTCGTGCATCTTTCACAAACCTCTTCCCTCTTTCTGCACCCCTGTTGCCTCTTTCTGCACTTCTGTTCCTTCTTTCTGCACTTCTTTTGTTTCTTTCTGCACCTCTCTTGTTTCTTTCTGTATCCCTCTTGCCTCTTTCTCTACCCCACTTCCCCCTTTCTGCACTCCTCTTGCCTCTCTGTGCACCTCTGTTGCTTCTTTCTGCAGTTCTTTTGATTCTTTCTGCACCCCTCTTGCCTCTTTCTGCACCTCTGTTCCTTCTTTCTGCACTTCTTTTGTTTATTTCTGCAGTTTTCATGCTTCTTTCTGCACCCCTTGCCTCTTTCTCCACCCCTTTTACCTCTTTCTTCACAACTGTTGCCTTTTTCTGCACCTCTGTTCCTTCTTTCTGCACCCCTTGTGCCTCTTTCTGAACCCCTCTTCCCTCTTTTTGCACCCCTCTTGCCTCTTTCTGCACCTCTGTTGCTTCTTTCTGCACTACTCTTACTTCTTACTGAAAATCTCTTGCTTCTTTCTGCACCACTCGTGCTTCTTTCTGCACCCCTCTTCCCTCTTTCTGTACCCCTTGTGCCTATTTCTGCACCCCTCTTCCCTCTGACCTCTTTCTGCACTCCTCTTGCCTCTTTGTGCACCTCTGTTGCTTCTTTCTGCACTGCTTTTGATTCTTTCTGCACCCCTCTTGCCTATTTCTGCACATCTGTTGCTTCTTTCTGCACTTATCTTGCGTCTTTCTGCACCTCTCTTGCTTCTTTCTACACCCCTCTTCTCTTTCTGCACTACTCTTGCCTCTTTCTGCACTTCTCTTGCCTCTTTCTCCACCCCTATTCCCTCTTTCTGCACCTCTGTTGCTTCTTTCTGCACCCCTCTTGTCTCTTTCTCTACCCCTATTCCCTCTTTTTGTACCTCTGTTGCTTCTTTCTGCACCCCTCTTGTCTCTTTCTCCACCCCTATTCCCTCTTTCTGCACCTCGGTTTCTTCTTTCTGCACTTCTTTTGTTTCTTTCTGTACCTCTCACTTCTTTCTGCACCCTTCTCCCCTCTTTCTGCACCCCTCTTGCCTCTTTCTGCACCTCTGTTCCTTCTTTCTGCACTTCTATTGTTTCTTTCTGCAACTCTCTTGCTTCTTTCTGTATTCCTCTTGCCTCTTCCTCCACCCCACTTCCCCCTTTCGGCATCTCTGTTGCTTCTTTATACACTTCTCTTGCTTCTTTCTGCACCTTTCTTGCTTCTTTCTGCACTTCTTTATTTTCTTTCTGCACCTCTCTTGCTTCTTTCTGCACCACTCATGCCTCTTTCTGCACCCTTCTTCCCTCTTTCTGCACTATTGCCTCTTTCTCCACCTCTGTTGCTTCTTTCTCCACTTATTTTGTTTCTTTCTGCACCTCTATTGCTTCTTTCTGCACCCCCTTGCCTCTTTCTCCACCCCTCTTCCCTCTTTCTCCACCCCTCTTCCCTCTTTCTTTGCTCCTCTTGCCTCTTTCTGTACCTCTGTTCCTTCTTTCTGTACTTGTTTTGTTTCTTTTTGCACCTCTCTTGCTTTTTCTGCACCCCTCTTGCTTCTTTCTGCACCCCTCGTGCCTCTTTCACACCCCTCTTCCCTCTTTCTGCACCCCTCTTTCCTTTTTCTGCACCTGTTACTTCTTTCTGCACTTCTTTTGTTTCTTTCTGCACCTCTCTTGTTTCTTTTTGTATCCCTCTTGACTGTTTCTCAAACCCACTTCCTCCTTTCTGCATCTCTGTTGCTTCTTTATGCACTTCCCTGGCTTCTTTCTGCTAGGGGTGGGTGTAATTTGTGGAGTACTACTACGCGGAAGTTCACGAAGTTGAACAAAAACTCCGCAACTTCGCTCCGTTGACCTAGTCGTTACTAGGTGTCCCTCACGAGTCAAATGCAAAAGCATTGAAACCCTTTCATGAAGCTGCAGTTCCACTAGTCATTACTAGGTGTCCCTCATGAGTCAAATGCAAAAGCATTTGACTTCAGGGACACCTAGCAACAACTAGTTGTACAGCAGCTTGATGTAATAATTTCAATGCTTTTGCATTTGACTCGTGAGGGACACTTAGTAACGACTAGTTGAACTGCAGCTCTTTGTAGAATTATTTTGATATTGGATACTATAATATTCACTGCCCACTGCTAATCTCGTATCATAATGCTTTGCAGGGCCTTTGATTGGGATTGTATTTTTGCCCATAACTGTGCTTGGGGTGGTCCTAAGAGGATGAGACCACCACTGAATCGTTCAGCATGATATGCTCTTTGTGTTCAAGGGATCTGCTTGGTCCTCCCCCTAGGTTACGGGGGACCCCAAAATCATCACCTCTCATTGCCTGATATTTTTCATTTTCAAAGTTCACTTTTGTAAATTGGTTATATGCTTTTTAGCATGTAAAGTTGCTTTATCAAAGCATTTGTGGGTGCAGTTTAGTAGCTGACTCTGCTACGTGGAGGAATGGAGTTTTAGCCTGAATTCCGTGTTTTTCACAGAATGCGTAATTAACAAATCTCCGCAATCTCCGCTAGCGGAGCAGAGTTCATTGCCCAGGCCGACTTTCTGCACCCCTCGTGCTTCTTTCTGCACCCCTCGTGCCTCTTTCATCACTCCTCTTCCCTCTTTCTGCACTTCTCTTGCCTCTTTGTGCACCTCTGTTGCTTCTTTCTGCACTTCTTTTGTTTCTTTCTGCAACCCTCTTGCCTCTTTCTGCACCTCTATTCCTTCTTTCTGCACTTCTTTTGTTTCTTTCTGCACCTCTCGCTTCTTTCTGCACCCCTTTTGCCTCTTTCTGCACCCCTCTTGCCTCTTTCTGCACCTCTGTTCCTTCTTTCTGTACTTCTTTTGTTTCTTTCTGCAGCTCTCTTGCTTCTTTCTGCACCCCTTTGCCTCTTTCTCCATCCCTCTTCCCTCTGTTTGCACCCCTCTTGCCTCTTTCTGCACCTCTGTTGCTTATTTCTTCACTACTCTTGCTTCTTTCTGCACCTCTCTTGCTTCTTTCTGCACTACTCGTACTTCTTTCTGCACCCTTCTTACCTCTTTCTGCACCCCTCTTGCCTCTTTCTGCACCCCGTTCCTTCTTTCTGCTCTTCTTTTGTTTCTTTCTGCACCTCTCTTGCTTCTTTCTGCACCCCGCTCGCCACTTTCTCCACCAATGTTCCCCCGTTTTGCATCTCTGTTGGTTCTTTCTGCACTTCTCTTGCCTCTTTCTCCCCCGTCCCTCTTTCTGCACCTTTGTTGCTTCTTTCTGCACTTCTCTTGCTTCTTTCCGCACCTCTGTCCCTTCTTTCTGCAACCCTTGTGCCTCTTTCTTCACCCCCTTCCCACTTTCTGCTCCCCTCTTGCCTCTTTCTACACCTCTGTTCTTTCTTTCTGCACTTCTTTTGTTTCTTTCTGCAACTCTCTTGCTTCCTTTTGTATCTATTTTGCCTCTTTCTCCACCCCACTGTCCTCTTTCTGCATCTCTGTTGCTTCTCTCTGCACTTCTCTTGTCTCTTTCTGCACCTCTGTTGCTTCTTTCTGCACTTCTTTTGTTTCTTTCTACACCTCTCTTGCTTCTTTCTGCACCCCTCTTGCCTCTTTCTCCACCCCTCTTCCCTCTTTCTTTGCTCCTCTTGCCTCTTTCTGCACCTCTGTTGCTTCTTTCTGCACTTCTTTTGTTTCTTTCTGTACCTCTCTTGCTTGTTTCTGCACCCCTCTTGCCTCTTTTTCCACCCCTCTTCCCTCTTTCTTTGCTCCTCTTGCCTCTCTCTGCACCTCTGTTCCTTCTTTCTGCACTTCTTTTCTTTCTTTCTGTACCTCTCGCTTCTTTCTGCACCCCTTTTGCCTCTTTATACACCCCTCTTGCCTCTTTCTGCACCTCTGTTCCTTCTTTCTGCACTTCTTTTGTTTCTTTCTGCAGCTCTCTTGCTTCTTTCTGCACCCCTTTGTCTCTTTCTCCACACCTCTTCCCTCTTTATTCACCCCTGTTGCCTCTTTCTGCACCTCTGTTCCTTCTTTCTGCACTTCTTTTGTTTCTTTCTGCACATCTCTTGCTTCTTTCTTCACCCCTCGTGCCTCCTTCTGAACCCCTCTTCCCTCTTTTTACACCCCTCTTTCCTCTTTCTGCACCTCTGTTGCTTCTTTCTGCACCTCTCTTGCTTCTTTCTGCACCACTTGTGCTTCTTTCTGCACCCTTCTTCCCTCTTTCTGCACCCCTCTTGCCTCTTTCTGCACCCCTGTTCCTTCTTTCTGCTCTTCTTTTGTTTCTTTCTGCACCTCTCTTGCTTCTTTCTGCACCCCTCTCGCCACTTTCTCCACCAATGTTCCCCTTTTGCATCTCTGTTGCTTCTTTCTGCACTTCTCTTGCCTCTTTCTCCATCCCTTGTCCCTCTTTCTGCACCTCTGTTGCTTCTTTCTGCACTTCTCTTGCTTCTTTCTGCACCCCTGTCCCTTCTTTCTGCAACCCTTGTGCCTCTTTCTTCACCCTTCTTCCCTCTTTCTGCTCCCTCTTGCTCTTTCTACACCTCTGTTCCTTCTTACTGCACTTCTTTTGTTTCTTTCTGCAACTCTCTTGCTTCTTTCTATATCCATCTTGCCTCTTTCTCCACCCCACTTCCCCCTTTCTGCATCTCTGTTGCTTCTTTCTGCACTTCTTTTGCCTCTGTCTGCACCTCTGTCCCTTCTTTCTGCAAACCTTGTACTTCTTTCTGCACCTCTCTTTCCTCTTTCTGCTCCCCTCTTGTCTCTTTCTGCACCTCTGTTGCTTCTTTCTGCACTTCATTTGTTTCTTTCTCCACCTCTCTTGCTTCTTTCTGAACCCCTTGTGCCTCTTTCTGCACCCCTCTTCCCTCTTTCTGCACTCCTCTTGCCTCTTTCTGCACCTCTATTCCTTCTTTCTGCACTTCTTTTGTTTCTTTCTGCACCTCTTTTGCTTCTTTCACACCCCTCTCCCCTCTTTCTGCACCCCTCTTGCCTTTTTCTGCACCTCTGTTCTTTCTTTCTGCACTTCTTTCTTTCTTTCTGCACCTCTCTTGTTTCTTTCTGTATCCCTCTTGCTTCTTTCTCCACCCCACTTCCCCTTTCTGCATCTCTGTTGCTTCGTTACGCACTTCTTTTCCTTGTTTATGCACCTCTCTTGCTTCTTTCTGCACCCCTCGTGCCTCTTTCTGCACCCCTCTTCCCGCATTCCTCTTGCCTCTTTGTGCACCTCTGTTGCTTCTTTATGCACTTCTTTTGTTTCTTTATGCACCCCTCTTGTTTCTTTCTGCACCTCTCTTGCTTCTTTCTGCACCCCTTTCCCTCTTTCTGCACCCCTCTTCCCTGTTAATTATGTTCCCTCTTGCCTCTTTCTGCACTCCTCTTGCCTCTTTCTGCACCTCTATTCCTTCTTTCTGCACTTCTTTTGTTTCTTTCTGCACCTCTTTTGCTTCTTTCACACCCCTCTCCCCTCTTTCTCCACCCCTCTTGCCTTTTTCTGCACCTCTGTTCCTTCTTTCTGCACTTCTTTTGTTTCTTTCTGCAACTCTATTGCTTCTTTCTGTATTCCTCTTCCCTCTTCCTCCGACCCACTTCCCCCTTTCGGCATCTCTGTTGTTTCGTTACGCACTTCTCTTCCTTGTTTATGCACCTCTCTTGCTTCTTTCTGCACCCCTCGTGCCTCTTTCTGCACCCCTCTTCCCGCATTCCTCTTGCCTCTTTGTGCACCTCTGTTGCTTCTTTATGCGCTTCTTTTGTTTCTTTATGCACCCCTCTTGCTTCTTTCTGTACCTCTCTTGCTTCTTTCTGTACCCCTCATGCCTCTTTCTGCACCACTCTTCCCTCTTTCTGCACTCCTCTTGCCTCTTTCTGCACCTCTGTTGCTTCTTTCTGCACTTCTTTTGTTTCTTTCTGCACCTCTATTTCTTCTTTCTGCACCCCTTGCCTCTTTCTCTACCCCTCTTCCCTCTTTCTTCACCCCTGTTGCCATTTTCCACTCCTCTGTTCCTTCTTTCTGCACTTCTTTTGTTTCTTTCTGCACATCTATTGCTTCTTTCTGCACCCCTCGTGCCTCTTTCTGTACCCCTCTTCCCTCTTTTTGCACCCCTCTTGCCTCTTTCTGCACCTCTGTTGCTTCTTTCTGCACTACTCTTGCTTCTTTCAGCACCTCTCTTGCTTCTTTCTGCACCACTCATGCTTCTTTCCGTACCCCTCTTCCTGCACCCCTCTTACCTCTTTTTGCACCCCTGTTCCTCCTTTCTGCCCTTCTTTCGTTTCTTTCTGCACCTCTCTTGCTTCTTTCTGCACCCCTTTCTCCACCCTTGTTCCTCATTTTTGCATCTCTGTTGCTTCTTTCTGCAGTTCTCTTGCCTCTTTCTCCACCCCTCATCCCTCTTTCTGCACCTCTGTTGCTTCTTTCTGCCCTCCTCTTGCTTCTTTCTGCACTTCTGTCCCTTCTTTCTGCAACCCTTGTGTCTCTTTCTGCACCCCTCTTCCCTCTTTCTGCTCCCCTCTTGCCTCTTTCTGCACATCTGTTGCTTCTTTCTGCACATCTATTGCTTCTTTCTGTAACTCTCTTGCTTCTTTCTGTATCCCTCTTGCCTCTTCCTCCACCCCACAAGTATCTCTGTCTTTACATGCTAAAATGCATATAGTCATTTGACAAAATTGAAAATGAAAATTTAGCAAGCAGTGAGAGAGGTGATGATTTTAGGATCCTCCCTAACCTAGGAGAGAACCAAGCAGATGCCTTGAAAACAAAGAGCACTTCTTGCTGAACGATTTGGTGGTGGTACCATCCTCTTGGACCACTCCAGCACTAGTAATGGGCAAAACTACAATCCATTCAAAGGCCCTGCAAAGCATTATGGGATGAGATTAGCAGTGGGCAGTGAATAGTATAGTATCCAACATCAAAATAATTCTACAAAGAGCTGCAGTTCAACTAGTCGTTACTAGGTGTCCCTTACGAGTCAAATGCAAAAGCATTGAAACCTTTCATGAAGCTGCAGTTCCACTAGTTGTTACTAGGTGTCCCTCATGAGTCAAATGCAAAAGCATTTGACTTGAGGGACACCTAGCAACAACTAGTTGAACAGCAGCTTGATGTAATAATTTCAATGCTTTTGCATTTGACTCATGAGGGACACCTAGTAACGACTAGTTGAACTGCAGCTCTTTGTAGAATTATTTTGATATTGGATACTATAATATTCACTGCCCACTGCTAATCTCGTACCATAATGCTTTGCAGGGCCTTTGATTGGGCTTGTATTTTTGCCCATAACTGTGCTTGGGGTGGTCCTAAGAGGATGGGACCACCACTGAATCGTTCAGCATGATATGCTCTTTGTGTTCAAGGCATCTGCTTGGTCCTCCCCTAGGTTAGGGGGACCCTAAAATCATCACCTCTCTCATTGCTGATATTTTTCATTTTCAAAGTTCACTTTTGTGAATTGGTTATATGCTTTTTAGCATGTAAAGTTGCTTTATCAAAGCATTTGTGGGTGCAGTTTAGTAGCTGACTCTGCTACGTGGAGGAACGGAGTTTTAGCCTGAATTCCGTGTTTTTCACAGAATGCGTAATTAACAAATCTCCGCAATCTCCGCTAGCGGAGCAGAGTTCATTGCCCAGGCCGACTTTCTGCACCCCTTGTGCCTCTTTCATCACTCCTCTTCCCTCTTTCTGCACTCCTCTTGCCTCATTGTGCACCTCTGTCGCTTCTTTCTGCACTTCTTTTCTTTCTTTCTGCAACCCTCTTGCCTCTTTCTGCACCTCTATTCCTTCTTTCTGCACTTCTTTTGTTTCTTTCTGCACCTCTCGCTTCTTTCTGCACCCCTTTTGCCTCTTTCTGCACCCCTCTTGCCTCTTTCTTCACCTCTGTTCCTTCTTTCTGTACTTCTTTTGTTTCTTTCTGCAGCTCTCTTGCTTCTTTCTGCACTCCTTTGCCTCTTTCTCTACCCCTCTTCCCTCTGTTTGCACCCCTGTTGCCTCTTTCTGCACCTCTGTTGCTTATTTCTTCACTACTCTTGCTTCTTTTTGCACCTCTCTTGCTTCTTTCTGCACTACTCGTACTTCTTTCTGCACCCTTCTTACCTCTTTTCTGCACCCCTCTTGCCTCTTTTCTGCACCCCGTTCCTTCTTTCTGCTCTTCTTTTGTTTCTTTCTGCACCTCTCTTGCTTCTTTCTGCACCCCGCTCGCCACTTTCTCCACCAATGTTCCCCCTTTTTGCATCTCTGTTGGTTCTTTCTGCACTTCTCTTGCCTCTTTCTCCCCCCCTCGTCCCTCTTTCTGCACCTCTGTTGCTTCTTTCTGCACTTCTCTTGCTTCTTTCCGCACCTCTGTCCCTTCTTTCTGCAACCCTTGTGCCTCTTTCTTCACCCCCTTCTGACTTTCTGCTCCCCTCTTGCCTCTTTCTACACCTCTGTTCTTTCTTTCTGCACTTCTTTTGTTTCTTTCTGCAACTCTCTTGCTTCCTTTTGTATCCATTTTGCCTCTTTCTCCACCCCACTGTCCTCTTTCTGCATCTCTGTTGCTTCTCTCTGCACTTCTCTTGTCTCTTTCTGCACCTCTGTTGCTTCTTTCTGCACTTCTTTTGTTTCTTTCTGCACCTCTCTTGCTTCTTTATGCACCCCTCTTGCCTCTTTCTCCACCCCTCTTCCCTCTTTCTTTGCTCCTCTTGTCTCTTTCTGCACCTCTGTTGCTTCTTTCTGCACTTCTTTTGTTTCTTTCTGCACCTCTCTTGCTTGTTTCTGCACCCCTCTTGCCTCTTTTTCCACCCCTCTTCCCTCTTTCTTTGCTCCTCTTGCCTCTCTCTGCACCTCTGTTCCTTCTTTCTGCACTTCTTTTCTTTCTTTCTGTACCTCTCGCTTCTTTCTGCACCCCTTTTGCCTCTTTATACACCCCTCTTGCCTCTTTCTGCACCTCTGTTCCTTCTTTCTGCACTTCTTTTGTTTCTTTCTGCAGCTCTCTTGCTTCTATCTGCACCCCTTTGTCTCTTTCTCCACCCCTCTTCCCTCTTTCTTCACCCCTGTTGCCTCTTTCTGCACCTCTGTTCCTTCTTTCTGCACTTCTTTTGTTTCTTTCTGCACATCTTTTGCTTCTTTCTTCACCCCTCGTGCCTCTTTCTGAACCCCTCTTCCCTCTTTTTACACCCCTCTTGCCTCTTTCTGCACCTCTGTTGCTTCTTTCTGCACTAATCTTGCTTCTTTCTGCACCTCTCTTGCTTCTTTCTGCACCACTTGTGCTTCTTTCTGCACCCTTCTTCCCTCTTTCTGCACCCCTCTTGCCTCTTTCTGCACCCCTGTTCCTTCTTTCTGCTCTTCTTTTTATTTCTTTCTGCACCTCTCTTGCTTCTTTCTGCACCCCTCTCGCCACTTTCTCCACCAATGTTCCCCTTTTGCATCTCTGTTGCTTCTTTCTGCACTTCTCTTGCCTCTTTCTCCATCCCTTGTCCCTCTTTCTGCACCTCTGTTGCTTCTTTCTGCACTTCTCTTGCTTCTTTCTGCACCCCTGTCCCTTCTTTCTGCAACCCTTGTAGCCTCTTTCTTCACCCTTCTTCCCTCTTTCTGCTCCCCTCTTGCTCTTTCTACACCTCTGTTCCTTCTTACTGCACTTCTTTTGTTTCTTTCTGCAACTCTCTTGCTTCTTTCTATATCCATCTTGCCTCTTTCTCCATCCCACTTCCCCCTTTCTGCATCTCTGTTGCTTCTTTCTGCACTTCTTTTGCCTCTGTCTGCACCCTCTGTCCCTTCTTTCTGCAAACCTTGTACTTCTTTCTGCACCTCTCTTTCCTCTTTCTGCTCCCCTCTTGTCTCTTTCTGCACCTCTGTTGCTTCTTTCTGCACTTCATTTGTTTCTTTCTGCACCTCTCTTTGCTTCTTTCCTGAACCCCTCGTGCCTCTTTCTGCACCCCTCTTCCCTCTTTCTGCACTCCTCTTGCCTCTTTCTGCACCTCTGTTCCTTCTTTCTGCACTTCTTTTGTTTCTTTCTGCACCTCTTTTGCTTCTTTCACACCCCTCTTCCCTCTTTCTGCACCCCTCTTGCCTTTTTCTGCACCTCTGTTCTTTCTTTCTGCACTTCTTTTGTTTCTTTCTGCACCTCTCTTGTTTCTTTCTGCACCCCTTTGTCTCTTTCTCCACCCCTCTTCCCTCTTTCTTCAACCCTGTTGCCTCTTTCTGCACCTCTGTTCCTTCTTTCTGCACTTCTTTTGTTTCTTTCTGCACATCTTTTGCTTCTTTCTTCACCCCTCGTGCCTCTTTCTGAACCCCTCTTCCCTCTTTTTACACCCCTCTTGCCTCTTTCTGCACCTCTGTTGCTTCTTTCTGCACTAATCTTGCTTCTTTCTGCACCTCTCTTGCTTCTTTCTGCACCACTTGTGCTTCTTTCTGCACCCTTCTTCCCTCTTTCTGCACCCTCTTGCCTCTTTCTGCACCCCTGTTCCTTCTTTCTGCTCTTCTTTTGTTTCTTTCTGCACCTCTCTTGCTTCTTTCTGCACCCCTCTCGCCACGTTCTCCACCAATGTTCCCTTTTGCATTTCTGTTGCTTCTTTCTGCACTTATCTTGCCTCTTTCTCCATCCCTTGTCCCTCTTTCTGCAACTCTGTTGCTTCTTTCTACACTTCTCTTGCTTCTTTCTGCACCCCTGTCCCTTCTTTCTGCAACCCTTGTGCCTCTTTCTTCACCCTTCTTCCCTCTTTCTGCTCCCCTCTTGCTCTTTCTACACCTCTGTTCCTTCTTACTGCACTTCTTTTGTTTCTTTCTGCAACTCTCTTGCTTCTTTCTATATCCATCTTGCCTCTTTCTCCACCCCACTTCCCCCTTTCTGCATCTCTGTTGCTTCTTTCTGCACTTCTTTTGCCTCTGTCTGCACCTCTATCCCTTCTTTCTGCAAACCTTGTACTTCTTTCTACACCTCTCTTTCCTCTTTCTGCTCCCCTCTTGTCTCTTTCTGCACCTCTGTTGCTTCTTTCTGCACTTCATTTGTTTCTTTCTGCACCTCTCTTGCTTCTTTCTGAACCCCTCGTGCCTCTTTCTGCACCCCTCTTCCCTCTTTCTGCACTCCTCTTGCCTCTTTCTGCACCTCTATTCCTTCTTTCTGCACTTCTTTTGTTTCTTTCTGCACCTCTTTTTCTTCTTTCACACCCCTCTTCCCTCTTTCTGCACCCCTCTTGCCTTTTTCTGCACCTCTGTTCTTTCTTTCTGCACTTCTTTTCTTTCTTTCTGCACCTCTCTTGTTTCTTTCTGTATCCCTCTTGCTTCTTTCTCCACCCCACTTCCCCCTTTCTGCATCTCTGTTGCTTCGTTACGCACTTCTTTTACTTGTTTATGCACCTCTCTTGCTTCTTTCTGCACCCCTCGTGCCTCTTTCTGCACCCCTCTTCCCGCATTCCTCTTGCCTCTTTGTGCACCTCTGTTGCTTCTTTATGCACTTCTTTTGTTTCTTTATGCACCCCTCTTGTTTCTTTCTGCACCTCTCTTGCTTCTTTCTGCACCCCTTTCCCTCTTTCTGCACCCCTCTTCCCTGTTAATTATGTTCCCTCTTGCCTCTTTCTGCACTCCTCTTGCCTCTTTCTGCACCTCTATTCCTTCTTTCTGCACTTCTTTTGTTTCTTTCTGCACCTCTTTTGCTTCTTTCACACCCCTCTCCCCTCTTTCTCCACCCCTCTTGCCTTTTTCTGCACCTCTGTTCCTTCTTTCTGCACTTCTTTTGTTTCTTTCTGCAACTCTATTGCTTCTTTCTGTATTCCTCTTCCCTCTTCCTCCGACCCACTTCCCCCTTTCGGCATCTCTGTTGTTTCGATTACGCACTTCTCTTCCTTGTTTATGCACCTCTCTTGCTTCTTTCTGCACCCTCGTGCCTCTTTCTGCCACCCCTCTTCCCGCATTCCTCTTGCCTCTTTGTGCACCTCTGTTGCTTCTTTATGCGCTTCTTTTGTTTCTTTATGCACCCCTCTTGCTTCTTTCTGTACCTCTCTTGCTTCTTTCTGTACCCCTCATGCCTCTTTCTGCACCACTCTTCCCTCTTTCTGCACTCCTCTTGCCTCTTTCTGCACCTCTGTTGCTTCTTTCTGCACTTCTTTTGTTTCTTTCTGCAGCTCTCTTGCTTCTTTCTGCACCCCCTTGCCTCTTTCTCTACCCCTCTTCCCTCTTTCTTCACCCCTGTTGCCATTTTCCACTCCTCTGTTCCTTCTTTCTGCACTTCTTTTGTTTCTTTCTGCACATCTATTGCTTCTTTCTGCACCCCTCGTGCCTCTTTCTGTACCCCTCTTCCCTCTTTTTGCACCCCTCTTGCCTCTTTCTGCACCTCTGTTGCTTCTTTCTGCACTACTCTTGCTTCTTTCAGCACCTCTCTTGCTTCTTTCTGCACCACTCATGCTTCTTTCCGTACCCCTCTTCCTGCACCCCTCTTACCTCTTTTTGCACCCCTGTTCCTTCTTTCTGCCCTTCTTTTGTTTCTTTCTGCACCTCTCTTGCTTCTTTCTGCACCCCTTTCTCCACCCTTGTTCCTCATTTTTGCATCTCTGTTGCTTCTTTCTGCAGTTCTCTTGCCTCTTTCTCCACCCCTCATCCCTCTTTCTGCACCTCTGTTGCTTCTTTCTGCCCTCCTCTTGCTTCTTTCTGCACTTCTGTCCCTTCTTTCTGCAACCCTTGTGTCTCTTTCTGCACCCCTCTTCCCTCTTTCTGCTCCCCTCTTGCCTCTTTCTGCACATCTGTTGCTTCTTTCTGCACATCTATTGCTTCTTTCTGTAACTCTCTTGCTTCTTTCTGTATCCCTCTTGCCTCTTCCTCCACCCCACAAGTATCTCTGTCTTTACATGCTAAAATGCATATAGTCATTTGACAAAATTGAAAATGAAAATTTAGCAAGCAGTGAGAGAGGTGATGATTTTGGGATCCTCCCTAACCTAGGGAGAGAACCAAGCAGATGCCTTGAAAACAAAGAGCACTTCTTGCTGAACGATTTGGTGGTGGTACCATCCTCTTAGGACCACCCCAAGCACAGTTATGGGCAAAACTACAATCCCATTCAAAGGCCCTGCAAAGCATTATGGGATGAGATTAGCGGTGGGCAGTGAATAGTATAGTATCCAACATCAAAATAATTCTACAAAGAGCTGCAGTTCAACTAGTCGTTACTAGGTGTCCCTTACGAAGTCAAATGCAAAAGCATTGAAACCCTTTCATGAAGCTGCAGCTCCACTAGTTGTTACTAGGTGTCCTCATGAGTCAAAATGCAAAAGCATTTGACTTGAGGGACACCTAGCAACAACTAGTTGAACAGCAGCTTGATGTAATAATTTCAATGCTTTTGCATTTGACTCATGAGGATACCTAGTAGCGACTTAGTTGAACTGCAGCTCTTGTAGAATTATTTTGATATTGGATACTATAATATTCACTGCCCACTGCTAATCTCGTACCATAATGCTTTGCAGGGCTTTGATTGGGCTTGTATTTTTGCCCATAACTGTGCTTGGGGTGGTCCTAAGAGGATGGGACCACCACTGAATCGTTCAGCATGATATGCTCTTTGTGTTCAAGGCATCTGCTTGGTCCTCCCCTAGGTTAGGGGGGACCCCAAAATCATCACCTCTCTCATTGCTGATATTTTTCATTTTCAAAGTTCACTTTTGTGAATTGGTTATATGCTTTTTAGCATGTAAAGTTGCTTTATCAAAGCATTTGTGGGTGCAGTTTAGTAGCTGACTCTGCTACGTGGAGGAACGGAGTTTTAGCCTGAATTCCGTGTTTTTCACAGAATGCGTAATTAACAAATCTCCGCAATCTCCGCTAGCGGAGCAGAGTTCATTGCCCAGGCCGACTTTCTGCACCCCTCATGCTTCTTTCTGCACCCCTTGTGCCTCTTTCATCACTCCTCTTCCCTCTTTCTGCACTCCTCTTGCCTCATTGTGCACCTCTGTCGCTTCTTTCTGCACTTCTTTTCTTTCTTTCTGCAACCCTCTTGCCTCTTTCTGCACCTCTATTCCTTCTTTCTGCACTTCTTTTGTTTCTTTCTGCACCTCTCGCTTCTTTCTGCACCCCTTTTGCCTCTTTCTGCACCCCTCTTGCCTCTTTCTTCACCTCTGTTCCTTCTTTCTGTACTTCTTTTGTTTCTTTCTGCAGCTCTCTTGCTTCTTTCTGCACTCCTTTGCCTCTTTCTCTACCCCTCTTCCCTCTGTTTGCACCCCTGTTGCCTCTTTCTGCACCTCTGTTGCTTATTTCTTCACTACTCTTGCTTCTTTTTGCACCTCTCTTGCTTCTTTCTGCACTACTCGTACTTCTTTCTGCACCCTTCTTACCTCTTTCTGCACCCCTCTTGCCTCTTTCTGCACCCCGTTCTTCTTTCTGCTCTTCTTTGTTTCTTTCTGCACCTCTCTTGCTTCTTTCTGCACCCCGCTCGCCACTTTCTCCACCAATGTTCCCCCTTTGTGCATCTCTGTTGGTTCTTTCTGCACTTCTCTTGCCTCTTTCTCCCCCCCTCGTCCCTCTTTCTGCACCTCTGTTGCTTCTTTCTGCACTTCTCTTGCTTCTTTCCGCACCTCTGTCCCTTCTTTCTGCAACCCTTGTGCCTCTTTCTTCACCCCTTCTGACTTTCTGCTCCCTCTCTTGCCTCTTTCTACACCTCTGTTCTTTCTTTCTGCACTTCTTTTGTTTCTTTCTGCAACTCTCTTGCTTCCTTTTGTATCCATTTTGCCTCTTTCTCCACCCCACTGTCCTCTTTCTGCATCTCTGTTGCTTCTCTCTGCACTTCTCTTGTCTCTTTCTGCACCTCTGTTGCTTCTTTCTGCACTTCTTTTGTTTCTTTCTGCACCTCTCTTGCTTCTTTATGCACCCCTCTTGCCTCTTTCTCCACCCCTCTTCCCTCTTTCTTTGCTCCTCTTGTCTCTTTCTGCACCTCTGTTGCTTCTTTCTGCACTTCTTTTGTTTCTTTCTGCACCTCTCTTGCTTGTTTCTGCACCCCTCTTGCCTCTTTTTCCACCCCTCTTCCCTCTTTCTTTGCTCCTCTTGCCTCTCTCTGCACCTCTGTTCCTTCTTTCTGCACTTCTTTTCTTTCTTTCTGTACCTCCTCGCTTCTTTCTGCACCCCTTTTGCCTCTTTATACACCCCTCTTGCCTCTTTCTGCACCTCTGTTCCTTCTTTCTGCACTTCTTTTGTTTCTTTCTGCAGCTCTCTTGCTTCTATCTGCACCCCTTTGTCTCTTTCTCCACCCTCTTCCCTCTTTCTTCACCCCTGTTGCCTCTTTCTGCACCTCTGTTCCTTCTTTCTGCACTTCTTTTGTTTCTTTCTGCACATCTTTTGCTTCTTTCTTCACCCCTTGTGCCTCTTTCTGAACCCCTCTTCCCTCTTTTTACACCCTTCTTGCCTCTTTCTGCACCTCTGTTGCTTCTTTCTGCACTAATCTTGCTTCTTTCTGCACCTCTCTTTGCTTCTTTCTGCACCACTTGTGCTTCTTTCTGCACCCTTCTTCCCTCTTTCTGCACCCCTCTTGCCTCTTTCTGCACCCTGTTCCTTCTTTCTGCTCTTCTTTTGTTTCTTTCTGCACCTCTCTTGCTTCTTTCTGCACCCTCTCGCCACTTTCTCCACCAATGTTCTCCTTTGCATCTCTGTTGCTTCTTTCTGCACTTCTCTTGCCTCTTTCTCCATCCCTTGTCCCTCTTTCTGCACCTCTGTTGCTTCTTTCTGCACTTCTCTTGCTTCTTTCTGCACCCCTGTCCCTTCTTTCTGCAACCCTTGTGCCTCTTTCTTCACCCTTCTTCCCTCTTTCTGCTCCCCTCTTGCTCTTTCTACACCTCTGTTCCTTCTTACTGCACTTCTTTTGTTTCTTTCTGCAACTCTCTTGCTTCTTTCTATATCCATCTTGCCTCTTTCTCCATCCCACTTCCCCCTTTCTGCATCTCTGTTGCTTCTTTCTGCACTTCTTTTGCCTCTGTCTGCACCTCTGTCCCTTCTTTCTGCAAACCTTGTACTTCTTTCTGCACCTCTCTTTCCTCTTTCTGCTCCCCTCTTGTCTCTTTCTGCACCTCTGTTGCTTCTTTCTGCACTTCATTTGTTTCTTTCTGCACCTCTCTTGCTTCTTTCTGAACCCCTCGTGCCTCTTTCTGCACCCCTCTTCCCTCTTTCTGCACTACTCTTGCCTCTTTCTGCACCTCTATTCCTTCTTTCTGTACTTCTTTTGTTTCTTTCTGCACCTCTTTTGCTTCTTTCACACCCCTCTTCCCTCTTTCTGCACCCCTCTTGCCTTTTTCTGCACCTCTGTTCTTTCTTTCTGCACTTCTTTTGTTTCTTTCTGCACCTCTCTTGTTTCTTTCTGCACCCCTTTGTCTCTTTTCTCCACCCCTCTTCCCTCTTTCTTCAACCCTGTTGCCTCTTTCTGCACCTCTGTTCCTTCTTTCTGCACTTCTTTTGTTTCTTTCTGCACATCTTTTGCTTCTTTCTTCACCCCTCGTGCCTCTTTCTGAACCCCTCTTCCCTCTTTTTACACCCCTCTTGCCTCTTTCTGCACCTCTGTTGCTTCTTTCTGCACTAATCTTGCTTCTTTCTGCACCTCTCTTGCTTCTTTCTGCACCACTTGTGCTTCTTTCTGCACCCTTCTTCCCTCTTTCTGCACCCCTCTTGCCTCTTTCTGCACCCCTGTTCCTTCTTTCTGCTCTTCTTTTGTTTCTTTCTGCACCTCTCTTGCTTCTTTCTGCACCCCTCTCGCCACGTTCTCCACCAATGTTCCCCTTTTTGCATTTCTGTTGCTTCTTTCTGCACTTATCTTGCCTCTTTCTCCATCCCTTGTCCCTCTTTCTGCAACTCTGTTGCTTCTTTCTGCACTTCTCTTGCTTCTTTCTGCACCCCTGTCCCTTCTTTCTGCAACCCTTGTGCCTCTTTCTTCACCCTTCTTCCCTCTTTCTGCTCCCCTCTTGCTCTTTCTACACCTCTGTTCCTTCTTACTGCACTTCTTTTGTTTCTTTCTGCAACTCTCTTGCTTCTTTCTATATCCATCTTGCCTCTTTCTCCACCCCACTTCCCCCTTTCTGCATCTCTGTTGCTTCTTTCTGCACTTCTTTTGCCTCTGTCTGCACCCCTATCCCTTCTTTCTGCAAACCTTGTACTTCTTTCTGCACCTCTCTTTCCTCTTTCTGCTCCCCTCTTGTCTCTTTCTGCACCTCTGTTGCTTCTTTCTGCACTTCATTTGTTTCTTTCTGCACCTCTCTTGCTTCTTTCTGAACCCCTCGTGCCTCTTTCTGCACCCCTCTTCCCTCTTTCTGCACTCCTCTTGCCTCTTTCTGCACCTCTATTCCTTCTTTCTGCACTTCTTTTGTTTCTTTCTGCACCTCTTTTTCTTCTTTCACACCCCCTCTTCCCTCTTTCTGCACCCCTCTTGCCTTTTTCTGCACCTCTGTTCTTTCTTTCTGCACTTCTTTTCTTTCTTTCTGCACCTCTCTTTGTTTCTTTCTGTATCCCTCTTGCTTCTTTCTCCACCCCACTTCCCCCTTTCTGCATCTCTGTTGCTTCGTTACGCACTTCTTTTACTTGTTTATGCACCTCTCTTGCTTCTTTCTGCACCCCTCGTGCCTCTTTCTGCACCCCTCTTCCCGCATTCCTCTTGCCTCTTTCTGCACCTCTGTTGCTTCTTTCTGCACTTCTTTTGTTTTTTTATGCACCCCTCTTGTTTCTTTCTGCAACTCTCTTGCTTCTTTCTGCACCCCTCTTCCCTCTTTCTGCACCCCTCTTCCCTGTTTATTATGCTCCCCTCTTGCCTCTTTCTGCACCTCTGTTCCTTCTTTCTGCACTTCTTTTGTTTCTTTCTGCAACTCTATTGCTTCTTTCTGTATTCCTCTTGCCTCTTCCTCTGACCCACTTCCCCCTTTCGGCATCTCTGTTGTTTCGTTACGCACTTCTCTTCCTTGTTTATGCACCTCTCTTGCTTCTTTCTGCACCCCTCATGCCTCTTTCTGCACCCCTCTTCCCGCATTCCTCTTGCCTCTTTGTGCACCTCCATTGCTTCTTTATGCACTTCTTTTGTTTCTTTATGCACCCCTCTTGCTTCTTTCTGTACCTCTCTTGCTTCTTTCTGTACCCCTCATGCCTCTTTCTGCACCACTCTTCCCTCTTTCTGCACTCCTCTTGCCTCTTTCTGCCCCTCTGTTGCTTCTTTCTGCACTTCTTTTGTTTCTTTCTGCAGCTCTCTTGCTTCTTTCTGCACCCCCTTGCCTCTTTCTCTACCCCTCTTCCCTCTTTCTTCACCCCTGTTGCCTTTTTCCACTCCTCTGTTCCTTCTTTCTGCACTTCTTTTGTTTCTTTCTGCACATCTATTGCTTCTTTCTGCACCCCTCTTGCCTCTTTCTGCACCTCTGTTGCTTCTTTCTGCACTACTCTTGCTTCTTTCAGCACCTCTCTTGCTTCTTTCTGCACCACTCATGCTTCTTTCCG
This sequence comes from Calotriton arnoldi, assembly GCA_963921515.1. Lineage (NCBI taxonomy): Eukaryota > Metazoa > Chordata > Amphibia > Caudata > Salamandridae > Calotriton > Calotriton arnoldi. Next base: position 791,230 of record CAWUFW010000904.1, on the reverse strand, counting down.
TACCCCTCTTCCTGCACCCCTCTTACCTCTTTTTGCACCCCTGTTCCTTCTTTCTGCCCTTCTTTTATTTCTTTCTGCACCTCTCTTGCTTCTTTCTTCACCCCTCTCGCCACTTTCTCCAACCTTGTTCCTCCTTTTTGCATCTCTGTTGCTTCTTTCTGCAGTTCTCTTGCCTCTTTCTCCACCCCTCATCCCTCTTTCTGCACCTCTGTTGCTTCTTTCTGCCCTCCTCTTGCTTCTTTCTGCACTTCTGTCCCTTCTTTCTGCAACCCTTGTGCCTCTTTCTGCACCCCTCTTCCCTCTTTCTGCTCCCCTCTTGCCTCTTTCTGCACATCTGTTGCTTCTTTCTGCACTTCTTTTGTTTCTTTCTGTAACTCTCTTGCTTCTTTCTGTATCCCTCTTGCCTCTTCCTCCACCCCACAAGTATCTCTGTCTTTACATGCTAAAATGCATATAGTCATTTCACAAAAGTGAAAATGAAAATTTAGCAAGCAGTGAGAGAGGTGATGATTTTGGGATCCTCCCTAACCTAGGGAGAGAACCAATCAGATGCCTTGAAAACAAAGCACATCTTGCTGAACGATTTGGTGGTGGTACCATCCTCTTAGGACCACCCCAAGCACAGTTATGGGCAAAACTACAATCCCATTCAAAGGCCCTGCAAAGCATCATGGGACGAGATTAGCAGTGGGCAGTGAATATTATAGTATCCAATATCAAAATAATTCTACAAAGAGCTGCAGTTCAACTAGTCGGTTACTAGGTGTCCCTCACGAGTCAAATGCAAAAGCATTGAAATTATTACATCAAGCTGCAGTTCCACTAGTCGTTACTAGGTGTCCCTTACGAGTCAAATGCAATAGCATTGAAACCCTTTCATGAAGCTGCAGTTCCACTAGTCGTTACTAGGTGTGCCTCATGAGTCAAATGCAAAGCATTTGACTTGAGAGACACCTAGCAACAACTAGTTGAACAGCAGCTTGATGTTATAATTTCAATGCTTTTGCATTTGACTCGTGAGGACACCTAGTAACGACTAGTTGAACTGCTGCTCTTTGTAGAATTATTTTGATATTGGATACTATAATATTCACTGCCCACTGCTAATCTCGTACCATAATGCTTTGCAGGGCCTTTGATTGGGCTTGTATTTTTGCCCATAACTGTGCTTGGGGTGGTCCTAAGAGGATGGGACCACCACTGAATCGTTCAGCATGATATGCTCTTTGTGTTCAAGGCATCTGCTTGGTCCTCCCCTAGGTTAGGGGACCCCAAAATCATCACCTCTCTCATTGCCTGATATTTTTCATTTTCAAAGTTCACTTTTGTGAATTGGTTATATGCTTTTTAGCATGTAAAGTTGCTTTATCAAAGCATTTATGGGTGCAGTTTAGTAGCTGACTCTGCTACGTGGAGGAATGGAGTTTTAGCCTGAATTCTGTGTTTTTCACAGAATGCGTAATTAACAAATCTGCGCTAGCGGAGCGGAGTTCATTGCCCAGGCCTACTTTCTGCACCTCTCTTGCTTCTTTCTGCACCCCCTCGTGCCTCTTTGTGCACCTCTGTTGCTTCTTTCTGCACTTCTTTTGTTTCTTTATGGAACCCTCTTGCCTCTTCCTGCACCTCTATTCCTTCTTTCTGCAGCTCTCTTGCTTCTTTCTGCACCCCCTTGCCTCTTTCTCTATCCCTCTTCCCTCTTTCTTCACCCCTGTTGCCTCTTTCTGCACCTCTGTTCCTTCTTTCTGTACTTCTTTTGTTTCTTTCTGCAGCTCTCTTGCTTCTTTCTCCACCCCTCTTCCCCTTTCTCCACCCCTCTTACCTCTTTCTGCACCTCTGTTGCTTCTTTCTGCACTACTCTTGCTTCTTTCAGCACCTTTCCCTTCTTCCTACACCACTCTTGCTTCTTTCTGCACCACTCATGCTTCTTTCTGTACCCCTCTTCCTGCACCACTCTTAGCTCTTTTTGCACCCCTGTTCCTTCTTTATGCCCTTCTTTTGTTTCTTTCTGCACCTCTCTTGCTTCTTTCTGCACCCCTCTCGTCACTTTCTCCACCCTTGTTCCTCCTTTTTGCATCTCTGTTGCTTCTTTCTGCAGTTCTCTTGCCTCTTTCTCCACCCCTCATCCCTCTTTCTGCACCTCTGTTGCTTCTTTCTACCCTCCCCTTGTGCCTCTTTCTGCACCCCTCTTCCCTCTTTCTGCTCCCCTCTTGCCTCTTTCTGCACATCTGTTGCTTCTTTCTGCACTTCTTTTGTTTCTTTCTGTAACTCTCTTGCTTCCTTTTGTATCCATTTTGCCTCTTTTTCCACCCCACTTCCCTCTTTCTGCATCTCTGTTGCTTCTTTCTGCACTTCTCTTGTCTCTTTCTGCACCTCTGTTGCTTCTTTCTGCACTTCTTTTGTTTCTTTCTGCACCTCTCTTGCTTGTTTCTGCACCCTCTTGCCTCTTTTTCTACCCCTCTTCCCTCTTTCTTTGCTCCTCTTGCCTATCTCTGCACCTCTGTTCCTTCTTTCTGCACTTCTTTTGTTTCTTTCTGTACCTCTCTTGCTTCTTTCTGCACCCCTCTTGCTTCTTTCTGCACCCCTCTTGCCTCTTTTTGCACCTCTGTTCTTTCTTTCTGCACTTCTTTTGTTTTTTCTGCACCTCTCTTGTTTCTTTTTGTATCTCTCTTGCCTGTTTCTCCAACCCACTTCCCCCTTTCAGCATCTCTGTTGCTTCTTTATGCACGTCTGTTGCTTCTTTCTGCACCTATCTTGCTTCTTTCTGCACCCCTTGTGCCTCTTTCAGCACCCCTCTTCCCTCTTTCTGCACTCCTCTTGCCTCTTTGTACACCTCTGTTGCTTCTTTTTGCACTTCTATTGTTTCTTTCTGCACCCCTCTTGCCTCTTTCTGCACCTCTGTTCCTTCTTTCTGCACTTCTTTTGTTTCTTTCTGTACCTCTCGCTTCTTTCTGCACCCCTTTTGCCTTTTTGTACACCCCTCTTGCCTCTTTCTGCACCTCTGTTCCTTCTTTCTGCACTTCTTTTGTTTCTTTCTGCAGCTTTCTTGCTTCTTTCTGCACCCCTTTGTCTCTTTCTCCACCCCTGTTGCCTCTTTCTGCACCTCTGTTCCTTCTTTCTGCACTTCTTTTGTTTTTTCGGCACATCTCTTGCTTCTTTCTTCACCCCTCGTGCCTCTTTCTGCACCCCTCTTCCCTCTTTTACACCCTCTTGCCTCTTTCTGCACCTCTGTTGCTTCTTTCATGCACTAATCGTGCTTCTTTCTGCACCTCTCTTGCTTCTTTCTGCACCACTTGTGCTTCTTTCTGCACCCTTCTTCCCTCTTTCGCACCCCTCTTGCCTCTTTCTGCACCCCTGTTCCTTCTTTCTGCTCTTCTTTTGTTTCTTTCTGCACCTCTTTTGCTTCTTTCTGCACCCCTCTCGCCACTTTCTCCACCAATGTTCCCCCTTTTGCATCTCTGTTGCTTCATTCTGCACTTCTCTTGCCTCTTTCTCCATCCCTTGTCCCTCTTTCTGCACCTCTGTTGCTTCTTTCTGCACTTCTCTTGCTTCTTTCTGCACCCCTGACCCTTCTTTCTGCAACCCTTGTGCCTCTTTATTCACGCCTCTTCCCTCTTTCTGCTCCCCTCTTGCCTTTTTCTACACCTCTGTTCTTTCTTTCTGCACTTCTTTTGTTTCTTTCAGCAACTCTCTTGCTTCCTTTTGTATCCATCTTGCCTCTTTCTCCACCCCACTTCCCCCTTTCTGCATCTCTGTTGCTTCTTTCTGCACTTCTCTTGCCTCTTTCTGAACCTCTGTCCCTTCTTTCTGCAACCCTTGTACTTCTTTCTGCACTTCTCTTCCCTCTTTCTGCTCCCCTCTTGTCTCTTTCTGCACCTCTGTTGCTTCTTTCTGCACTTCTTTTGTTTCTTTCTGCACCTCTCTTTCTGCACCCCTCTTGCCTCTTTCTCCACCCCTCTTCCCTCTTTCTTCGCTCCTCTTGCCTCTTTCTGCACCTCTGTTCCTTCTTTCTGCACTTCTTTTGTTTCTTTCTGCAACTCTCTTGCTTCTTTCTGCACCCCTCTTGCTTCTTTCACACCCCTCTTCCCTCTTTCTGCACCCCTCTTGCCTCTTTCTGCACCTCTGTTGCTTCTTTCTGCACTTCATTTGTTTCTTTCTGCATCTCTCGCGCTTCTTTCTGAATCCATCTTGCCTCTTTCTCCACCCCACTTCCCCCTTTCTGCATCTCTGTTGTTTCTTTCTGCACTTCTCTTGCCTGTTTCTGCAGCTCTGTCCCTTCTTTCTGCAACCCTTGTACTTCTTTCTGCACCTCTCTTCCTTCTTTCTGCTCCCCTCTTGCCTGTTTCTGCACCTCTATTCCTTCTTTCTGCACTTCTTTTGTTTCTTTCTGCACCTCTTTTGCTTCTTTCATACCCCACTTCCCTCTTTCTGCACCCCTCTTGCCTGTTTCTGCACCTCTGCTCTTTCTTTCTGCACTTCTTTTGTTTCTTTCTGCACCTCTCTTGTTTCTTTCAGTATCCCTCTTGCTTCTTTCTCCACCCCACTTCCCCCTTTCTGCATCTCTGTTGCTTCTTTACACACTTCTCTTCCTTGTTTATGCAAATCTCTTGCTTCTTTCTGCACCCCTCGTGCCTCTTTCTGCACCCCTCTTCCCGCACTCCTCTTGCCTCTTTGTGCACCTCTGTTGCTTCTTTCTGCATTTCTTTTGTTTCTTTATGCCCCCCACTAGTTTCTTTATGCACCTCTCTTGCTTCTTTCTGCACCCCTCTTCCCTCTTTCTGCACCCTTCTTTCATCTTTCTGCACCCCTCTTGCCTCTTTCTGCACCTCTGTTCCTTCTTTCTGCACTTTTTTGTTTCTTTCTGCACCTCTCTTGCTTCTTTCTGCACCCCCTTGCCTGCTTCTGGACGCCTCTTCCCTCTTTCTGCACCCCTCTTGCCTCTTTCTGCACCCCTCTTGCCTCATTCTGCACCTCTGTTCCTTCTTTCTGCACTTCTTTTGTTTTTTTCTGCACCTCTCGCTTCTTTCTGCACCCCTTTTGCCTCTTTCTGCACCCCTCTTGCCTCTTTCTGCACCTCTGTTCCTTCTTTCTCCACTTCTTTTGTTTCTTTCTGCACATCTCTTGCTTCTATTTGCACACCTTGTGCCTCTTTTTGCACCCCTCTTTCTTTTTGCACCCCTCTTGCCTCTTTCTGCACCTCTCTTGCTTCTTTCTGTACCACTTGTGCTTCTTTCTGCACCCCTCTTCCCTCTTTATGCACACCTCTTGCCTCTTTATGCACCCCTGTTCCACTTCCTTCTTTCTGCTCTTCTTTTGTTTCTTTCTGCACCTCTCTTGCTTCTTTCTGCACCCCTCTCGTCACTTTCTCCACCCTTGTTCCTCCTTTTTGCATCTCTGTTGCTTCTTTCTGCAGTTCTCTTGCCTCTTTCTCCACCCCTCATCCCTCTTTCTGCACCTCTGTTGCTTCTTTCTACCCTCCCCTTGTGCCTCTTTCTGCACCCCTCTTCCCTCTTTCTGCTCCCCTCTTGCCTCTTTCTGCACATCTGTTGCTTCTTTCTGCACTTCTTTTGTTTCTTTCTGTAACTCTCTTGCTTCCTTTTGTATCCATTTTGCCTCTTTTTCCACCCCACTTCCCTCTTTCTGCATCTCTGTTGCTTCTTTCTGCACTTCTCTTGTCTCTTTCTGCACCTCTGTTGCTTCTTTCTGCACTTCTTTTGTTTCTTTCTGCACCTCTCTTGCTTGTTTCTGCACCCCTCTTGCCTCTTTTTCTACCCCTCTTCCCTCTTTCTTTGCTCCTCTTGCCTATCTCTGCACCTCTGTTCCTTCTTTCTGCACTTCTTTTGTTTCTTTCTGTACCTCTCTTGCTTCTTTCTGCACCCCTCTTGCTTCTTTCTGCACCCCTCTTGCCTCTTTTTGCACCTGTGTTCTTTCTTTCTGCACTTCTTTTGTTTTTTCTGCACCTCTCTTGTTTCTTTTTGTATCTCTCTTGCCTGTTTCTCCAACCCACTTCCCCCTTTCAGCATCTCTGTTGCTTCTTTATGCACGTCTGTTGCTTCTTTCTGCACCTATCTTGCTTCTTTCTGCACCCCTTGTGCCTCTTTCAGCACCCCTCTTCCCTCTTTCTGCACTCCTCTTGCCTCTTTGTACACCTCTGTTGCTTCTTTTTGCACTTCTATTGTTTCTTTCTGCACCCCTCTTGCCTCTTTCTGCACCTCTGTTCCTTCTTTCTGCACTTCTTTTGTTTCTTTCTGCACCTCTCGCTTCTTTCTGCACCCCTTTTGCCTTTTTGTACACCCCTCTTGCCTCTTTCTGCACCTCTGTTCCTTCTTTCTGCACTTCTTTTGTTTCTTTCTGCAGCTTTCTTGCTTCTTTCTGCACCCCTTTGTCTCTTTCTCCACCCCTGTTGCCTCTTTCTGCACCTCTGTTCCTTCTTTCTGCACTTCTTTTGTTTTTTTCGGCACATCTCTTGCTTCTTTCTTCACCCCTCGTGCCTCTTTCTGCACCCCTCTTCCCTCTTTTTACACCCCTCTTGCCTCTTTCTGCACCTCTGTTGCTTCTTTCATGCACTAATCGTGCTTCTTTCTGCACCTCTCTTGCTTCTTTCTGCACCACTTGTGCTTCTTTCTGCACCCTTCTTCCCTCTTTCGCACCCCTCTTGCCTCTTTCTGCACCCCTGTTCCTTCTTTCTGCTCTTCTTTTGTTTCTTTCTGCACCTCTTTTGCTTCTTTCTGCACCCCTCTCGCCACTTTCTCCACCAATGTTCCCCCTTTTTGCATCTCTGTTGCTTCATTCTGCACTTCTCTTGCCTCTTTCTCCATCCCTTGTCCCTCTTTCTGCACCTCTGTTGCTTCTTTCTGCACTTCTCTTGCTTCTTTCTGCACCCCTGACCCTTCTTTCTGCAACCCTTGTGCCTCTTTATTCACGCCTCTTCCCTCTTTCTGCTCCCCTCTTGCCTTTTTCTACACCTCTGTTCTTTCTTTCTGCACTTCTTTTGTTTCTTTCAGCAACTCTCTTGCTTCCTTTTGTATCCATCTTGCCTCTTTCTCCACCCCACTTCCCCCTTTCTGCATCTCTGTTGCTTCTTTCTGCACTTCTCTTGCCTCTTTCTGAACCTCTGTCCCTTCTTTCTGCAACCCTTGTACTTCTTTCTGCACTTCTCTTCCCTCTTTCTGCTCCCCTCTTGTCTCTTTCTGCACCTCTGTTGCTTCTTTCTGCACTTCTTTTGTTTCTTTCTGCACCTCTCTTTCTGCACCCCTCTTGCCTCTTTCTCCACCCCTCTTCCCTCTTTCTTCGCTCCTCTTGCCTCTTTCTGCACCTCTGTTTCTTCTTTCTGCACTTCTTTTGTTTCTTTCTGCAACTCTCTTGCTTCTTTCTGCACCCTCTTGCTTCTTTCACACCCCTCTTCCCTCTTTCTGCACCCCTCTTGCCTCTTTCTGCACCTCTGTTGCTTCTTTCTGCACTTCATTTGTTTCTTTCTGCATCTCTCGCGCTTCTTTCTGAATCCATCTTGCCTCTTTCTCCACCCCACTTCCCCCTTTCTGCATCTCTGTTGTTTCTTTCTGCACTTCTCTTGCCTGTTTCTGCAGCTCTGTCCCTTCTTTCTGCAACCCTTGTACTTCTTTCTGCACCTCTCTTCCTTCTTTCTGCTCCCTCTTGCCTGTTTCTGCACCTCTATTCCTTCTTTCTGCACTTCTTTTGTTTCTTTCTGCACCTCTTTTGCTTCTTTCATACCCCACTTCCCTCTTTCTGCACCCTCTTGCCTGTTTCTGCACCTCTGCTCTTTCTTTCTGCACTTCTTTTGTTTCTTTCTGCACCTCTCTTGTTTCTTTCTGTATCCCTCTTGCTTCTTTCTCCACCCCACTTCCCCCTTTCTGCATCTCTGTTGCTTCTTTACACACTTCTCTTCCTTGTTTATGCAAATCTCTTGCTTCTTTCTGCACCCCTCGTGCCTCTTTCTGCACCCTCTTCCCGCACTCCTCTTGCCTCTTTGTGCACCTCTGTTGCTTCTTTCTGCATTTCTTTTGTTTCTTTATGCCCCCCACTAGTTTCTTTATGCACCTCTCTTGCTTCTTTCTGCACCCCTCTTCCCTCTTTCTGCACCCTTCTTTCATCTTTCTGCACCCCTCTTGCCTCTTTCTGCACCTCTGTTCCTTCTTTCTGCACTTTTTTGTTTCTTTCTGCACCTCTCTTGCTTCTTTCTGCACCCCCTTGCCTGCTTCTGGACGCCTCTTCCCTCTTTCTGCACCCCTCTTGCCTCTTTCTGCACCCCTCTTGCCTCATTCTGCACCTCTGTTCCTTCTTTCTGCACTTCTGTTTGTTTTCTGCACCTCTCGCTTCTTTCTGCACCCCTTTGCCTCTTTCTGCACCCCTCTTGCCTCTTTCTGCACCTCTGTTCCTTCTTTCTCCACTTCTTTTGTTTCTTTCTGCACATCTCTTGCTTCTATTTGCACACCTTGTGCCTCTTTCTGCACCCCTCTTCCCTCTTTTTGCACCCCTCTTGCCTCTTTCTGCACCTCTCTTGCTTCTTTCTGTACCACTTGTGCTTCTTTCTGCATCCCTCTTCCCTCTTTATGCACACCTCTTGCCTCTTTATGCACCCCTGTTCCACTTCCTTCTTTCTGCTCTTCTTTTGTTTCTTTCTGCACCTCTCTTGCTTCTTTCTGCACCCCTCTCTCCACTTTCTCCACCCCTGTTCCCCCTTTCTGCACCTCTGTTGCTTCTTTCTGCACTTCTGTTGCTTCTTTCTGCACCTCTGTCCCTTCTTTCTGAAACCCTTCTGCCTCTTTCTGCACCCCTCTTCCCTCTCTCTGCTCCCCTATTGCCTCTTTCTACACCTCTGTTCCTTCTTTCTGCACTTCTTTTGTTTCTTTCTGCAACTCTCTAGCTTCTTTCTGTACCCTCTTGCCTCTTTCTCCACCCCACTTCCCCTCTCTGCATCTCTGTTGGTTCTTTATGAACTTCTCTTGCTTCTTTCTGCACCCCTTGTGCCTCTTTCTGCACCCCTCTTCCCTCTTTCTGCACTCCTCTTTCCTATTTCTGCACCTCTGTTGCTTCTTTCTGCAATTATTTTGTTTCTTTCTGCACATCTCTTGCTTCTTTCTGCACCCCTCTTCCCCCTTTTCCATCTCTGTTGCTTCTTTCTGCACTTTGCTTGCCTCTTTCTCTGCCCTTCATCCATCTTTCTGCACCTTTGTTGCTTCTTTCTGTACTTCTCTAGCTTATTTCTGTACCTCTCTTTCTTCTTTCTGCACCCCTCATGCCTCTTTCTGCACCCCTCTTCCCTCTTTCTGCACCCCTCTTGCCTCTTTCTGCACCTCTGTTCCTTCTTTCTGCACTTCTTTTGTTTCTTTCTGCACCTCTCTTGCTTCTTTCTGTACCCCTCTCATCACTTTCTCCACCTCTGTTCCCCCTTTTTACATCTCTGTTGCTTCTTTCTGCACTTCTCTTGCCTCTTTCTCCACCCCATCCCTCTTTCTACTCTTCTGTTGCTTCTCTCTGGCTATCTCCTGATTCTTTCTGTATGGTCTTGCCTCTTTCTCTAACCCACTTCCCCCTTTCTGCATCTCTGTTGGTTCTTTATGCACCCCTGGTGCCTCATTCTGCACCCCTCTTCCCTCTTTATGCACCCCTCTCGCCTCTTTCTGCACCTCTGTTCCTTCTTTCTGCACTTCTTTTATTTCTTTCTGCACCTCTCGCTGCTTTCTGCACCCCCTTGCCTGCTTCTGGACCCCTCTTCCCTCTTTTTGCAACCCTCTTGCCTCTTTCTGCACCCCTCTTGCCTCTTTCTGCACCTCTGTTCCTTCTTTCTGCACTTCTTTTGTTTTTTCTGCACTTCTCGCTTCTTTCTGTACCTCTTTGCCTCTTTCTGCACCCTCTTGCCTCTTTCTGCACCTCTGTTCCTTCTTTCTCCACTTCTTTTGTTTCTTTCTGCAGCTCTCTTGCTTCTTTCTGCACCCCCTTGCCTCTTTCTCTATCCCTCTTCCCTCTTTCTGCACCTCTGTTCCTTCTTTCTGCACTTCTTTTGTTTCTTTCTGCACATCTCTTGCTTCTTTTTGCAGCCCTTGTGCCTCTTTCTGCACCCTCTTTTTGCACCCCTCTTGCCTCTTTCTGCACCTCTGTTGCTTCTTTCTGCACTACTCTTGCTTCTTTCTGTACCTCTCTTGCTTCTTTCTGCACCACTCGTGCTTCTTTCTGCACCCCTCTTCCCTCTTTATGCACACCTCTTGCCTCTTTCTGCACCCCTGTTCCCACTTCCTTCTTTCTGCTCTTCTTTTGTTTCTTTCTGTACCTCTCTTGCTTCTTTCTGCACCCTGTCGCCACTTTCTCCACCCCTGTTCCCCCTTTCTACACCTCTGTTGCTTCTTTCTGCACTTCTCTTGCATCTTTCTGCAACTCTGTCCCTTCCTTCTGCAACCCTTGTGCATGTTTCTGCACCCCTCTTCCCTCTCTCTGCTCCCCTCTTGCCTATTTCTGTGCCTCTGTTCTTTCTTTCTGTACTTCTTTTGTTTCTTTCTGCAACTCTCTTGCTTCTTTCTGTATCCACTTCCCCCTTTCTGCATCTCTGTTGGTTCTTTATGAACTTCTCTTGCTTTTTTCTGCACCCCTCGTGCCTCTTTCTGCACCCCTCTTCACTCTTTCTGAACTCCTCTTGCCTATTTCTGCACCTCTGTTGCTTCTTTCTGTACTTCTTTTGTTTCTTTCTGCACTTCTCTTTCTTCTCTCTGCACCCCTCTTCCCCCTTTTTTCATCTCTGTTGCTTCTTCCTGCACTTTGCTTGCCTCTTTCTCCGCCCTTCATCCATCTTTCTGCACCTCTGTTGCTTCTTTCTGCACTTCTCTTGCTTCTTTCTGCACCTCTGTCCCTTCTTTCTGCAACCCTTCTGCCTCTTTCTGTACCCCTCTTCCCTCTCTCTGCTCCCCTCTTGCCTCTTTCTGCACCTCTGTTCCTTCTTTCTGCACTTCTTTTGCTTCTTTCTGCAACTCTCTACCTTCTTTCTGTATCCTCTTGCCTCTTTCTCCACCCCACTTCCCCCTTTCTGCATCTCAGTTGCTTCTATATGAACTTCTCTTGCTGCTTTCTGCACCCCTCGTGCCTCTTTCTGAACCCCTCTTCCCTCTTTCTGCACTCCTCTTGCCTATTTCTATACCTCTGTTCCTTCTTTCCGCAATTCTTTTGTTTATTTCTGCACCTCTCTTGCTTCTTTCTGCACCCCTCTTCCCCCTTTTTCATCTCTGTTGCTTCTTTCTGCACTTTGCTTGCCTCTTTCTCCGCCCTGCATCCATCTTTCTGCACCTCTGTTGCTTCTTTCTGCACTTCTCTTGCTTATTTCTGTACCTCTCTTGCTTCTTTCTGCACCCTCGTGCCTCTTTCTGCACCCCTCTTCCCTCTTTCTGTACCCCTCTTGCCTCTTTCTGCACATCTGTTCCTTCTTTCTGCACCTCTTTTGTTTCTTTCTGTACCTCTCTTGCTTCTTTCTGCACCCATCTCATAACTTTCTCCACATCTGTACCCCTTTTTACATCTCTGTTGCTTCTTTCTGCACTTCTCTTGCCTCTTTCTCCACCCCATCCCTCTTTCTGCTCCTCTGTTGCTTCTTTCTGCCCTTCTCCTGCTTCTTTCTGTATGCTCTTGCCTCTTTCTCTACCCCACTTCCCCCTTTCTGCATCTCTGTTGGTTCTTTATGCACTTCTCTTGCTTCTTTCTGCACCTCTCTTGCTTCTTTCTGCACCCCTGGTGCCTCTTTCTGCACCCCTCTTCCTGCACCCCTCTTGCCTCTTTCTGCACCCCTCTTCCCTCTTTCTGCACCCCTCTTGCCTCTTTCTGCACCCCTCTTGCCTCTTTCTGTACCCCTCTTGCCTCTTTCTGCACCTCTGTTCCTTCTTTCTCCACTTCTTTCGTTTCTTTCTGTTGCTCTCTTGCTTCTTTCTGCACCGCCTTGCCGCTTTCTCTATCCCTCTTTCCTCCTTCTGAACCCCTGTTGCCTCTTTCTACACCTCTGTTCCTTCTTTCTGCACTTCTTTTGTTTCTTTCTGCACATCTCTTGCTTCTTACTGCACCCATCGTGCCTCTTTCTGCACCCTGCTTCCCTCTTTTTGCACCCCTCTTGCCTCTTTCTGCACATCTGCTGAATCTTTCTGCACTACTCTTGCTTCTTTCTGCTCCTCTCTTGCTTCTTTCTGTACCACTCGTGCTTCTTTCTGCACCCCTCTTCCCTCTTTCTGTACCCCTCTTGCCTCTTTCTGCACCTCTCTTCCTTCTTTCTGCTCTTCTTTTGTTTCTTTCTGCACCTCTCTTGCTTCTTTCTGCATCCCTCTCATCACTTTCTCCATGTCTGTTCCCCTTTTTGCATCTCTGTTGCTTTTTTCTGTACATCTCTTGCCTCTTTCTCTACCCCAATCCTCTTTCTGCACCTCTGTTGCTTCTTTCTGCCCTTTTCCTGCTTCTTTCTGTATCTTCTTGCCTCTTTCTCCACCCCACTTCCCCCTTTCTGCATCTCTGTTGGTTCTTTTTGCACTTCTCTTGCTTCTTTCTGCACCTCTCTTGCTTCTTTCTGCACCCCTCGTGCCTCTTTCTGCACCCTCTTGCATATTTCTGCACCTCTGTTCCTTCTTTCTGCACTTCTTTTGTTTCTTTCTGCACTTCTCTTGCTTCTTTCTGCACCCCTTGCCTGCTTCTGGAACCCTCTTCCCTCTTTCAGCAACCCTCTTGCCTCTTTCTGCACCCCTCTTGCCTCTTTCTTCACATCTGTTCCTTCTTTCTACACTTCTTTTGTTTTTTTCTGCACTTCTCGCTTCTTTCTGCACCCTTTTGCCTCTTTCTGCACCCTCTTGCCTCTTTCTGCACCTCTGTTCCTTCTTTCTCCACTTCTTTTGTTTCTTTCTACAGCTCTCTTGCTTCTTTCTGCACCCCCTTGCCTCTTTCTCTACCCCTCTTCCCTCTTTCTGAAACCCTGTTGCCTCTTTCTGCACCTCTGTTCCTTCTTTCTGCACTTCTTTTGTTTCTTACTGCACATCTCTTGCTTCTTTTTGCACCCCTTGTGCCTCTTTCTGCACCCCTTTTCCCTCTTTTTGCACCCCTCTTGCCTCTTTCTGCACCTCTGTTGCTTCTTTCTGCACGACTCTTGCTTCTTTCTGCACCACTCGTGCTTCTTTCTGCACCCCTTCCCTCTTTATACACACCTCTTGCCTCTTTCTGCACCCCTGTTCAACTTCCTTCTTTCTGCTCTTCTTTTGTTTCTTTGTGTACCTCTCTTGCTTCTTTCTGCCCCCCTCTCGCCACTTTCTCCACCCCTGATCCCCCTTTCTGCACCTCTGTTGCTTCTTTCTGCACTTCTCTTGCTTCTTTCTGCAACTCTGTCCCTTCTTTCTGCAACCCTTGTGCATGTTTCTGCACCCCTCTTGCCTCTCTCTGCTCCCCTCCTGCCTCTTTATGCGCCTCTGTTTCTTCTTTCTGCACTTCTTTTGTTTCTATCAGCAACTCTCTTGCTTCTTTCTGTATCCTCTTGCCTCTTTCTCCACCCCACTTCCCCCTTTCTGCATCTCTGTTGGTTCTTTATGAACTTCAATTGCTTCTTTCTGTAACTCTCTTGCTTCTTTCTGTATCCCTCTTGCCTCTTCCTCCACCCCACAAGTATCTCTGTCTTTACATGCTAAAATGCATATAGTCATTTCACAAAATTGAAAATTAAAATTTAGCAAGCAGTGAGAGAGGTGATGATTTTGGGATCCTCCCTAACCTAGGGAGAGAACCAAGCAGATGCCTTGAAAACAAAGAGCACTTCTTGCTGAACGATTTGGTGGTGGTACCATCCTCTTAGGACCACCCCAAACACAGTTATGGGCAAAACTACAATCCCATTCAAAGGCCCTGCAAAGCATTATGGGATGAGATTAGCAGTGGGCAGTGAATAGTATAGTATCCAATATCAAAATAATTCTACAAAGAGCTGCAGTTCAACTAGTCGTTACTAGGTGTCCCTCACGAGTCAAATGCAAAAGCATTGAAATTATTACATCTAGCTGCAGTTCCTCTAGTCGTTACTAGGTGTCCCTTACGAGTCAAATGCAATAGCATTGAAACCCTTTCATGAAGCTGCAGTTCCACTAGTCGTTACTAGGTGTCCCTCATGAGTCAAATGCAAAAGCATTTGACTTGAGGGACACCTAGCAACAACTAGTTGAACAGCAGCTTGATGTAATAATTTCAATGCTTTTGCATTTGACTCGTGAGGGACACCTAGTAACGACTAGTTGAACTGCAGCTCTTTGTAGAATTATTTTGATATTGGATACTATAATATTCACTGCCCACTGCTAATCTCGTACCATAATGCTTTGCAGGGCCTTTGATTGGGATTGTATTTTTGCCCATAACTGTGCTTGGGGTGGTCCTAAGAGGATGGGACCACCACTGAATCGTTCAGCATGATATGCTCTTTGTGTTCAAGGCATCTGCTTGGTCCTCCCCTAGGTTAGGGGGACCCCAAAATCATCACCTCTCTCATTGCCTGATATTTTTCATTTTCAAAGTTCACTTTTGTGAATTGGTTATATGCTTTTTAGCATGTAAAGTTGCTTTATCAAAGCATTTGTGGGTGCAGTTTAGTAGCTGACTCTGCTACGTGGAGGAACGGAGTTTTAGCCTGAATTCTGTGTTTTTCACAGAATGCGTAATTAACAAATCTCCGCTAGCGGAGCGGAGTTCATTGCCCAGGCCTACTTTCTGCACCTCTCTTGCTTCTTTCTGCACCCCCTCGTGCCTCTTTGTGCACCTCTGTTGCTTCTTTCTGCACTTCTTTTGTTTCTTTCTGCAACCCTCTTGCCTCTTCCTGCACCTCTATTCCTTCTTTCTGCAGCTCTCTTGCTTCTTTCTGCACCCCCTTGCCTCTTTCTCTATCCCTCTTCCCTCTTTCTTCACCCCTGTTGCCTCTTTCTGCACCTCTGTTCCTTCTTTCTGTACTTCTTTTGTTTCTTTCTGCAGCTCTCTTGCTTCTTTCTCCACCCCTCTTCCCCTTTCTCCACCCCTCTTACCTCTTTCTGCACCTCTGTTGCTTCTTTCTGCACTACTCTTGCTTCTTTCAGCACCTTTCGCTTCTTTCTGCACCACTCTTGCTTCTTTCTGCACCACTCATGCTTCTTTCTGTACCCCTCTTCCTGCACCCCTCTTACCTCTTTTTGCACCCCTGTTCCTTCTTTATGCCCTTCTTTTGTTTCTTTCTGCACCTCTCTTGCTTCTTTCTGCACCCCTCTCGTCACTTTCTCCACCCTTGTTCCTCCTTTTTGCATCTCTGTTGCTTCTTTCTGCAGTTTTCTTGCCTCTTTCTCCACCCCTCATCCCTCTTTCTGCACCTCTGTTGCTTCTTTCTACCCTCCCCTTGTGCCTCTTTCTGCACCCCTCTTCCCTCTTTCTGCTCCCCTCTTGCCTCTTTCTGCACATCTGTTGCTTCTTTCTGCACTTCTTTTGTTTCTTTCTGTAACTCTCTTGCTTCCTTTTGTATCCATTTTGCCTCTTTCTCCACCCTACTTCCCTCTTTCTGCATCTCTGTTGCTTCTTTCTGCACTTCTCTTGTCTCTTTCTGCACCTCTGTTGCTTCTTTCTGCACTTCTTTTGTTTCTTTCTGCACCTCTCTTGCTTGTTTCTGCACCCCTCTTGCCTCTTTTTCTACCCCTCTTCCCTCTTTCTTTGCTCCTCTTGCCTATCTCTGCACCTCTGTTCCTTCTTTCTGCACTTCTTTTGTTTCTTTCTGCACTTCTCTTGCTTCTTTCTGCACCCCCTTGCCTGCTTCTGGAACCCTCTTCCTACTTTCAGCAACCCTCTTGCCTCTTTCTGCACCCCTCTTGCCTCTTTCTTCACATCTGTTCCTTCTTTCTGCACTTCTTTTGTTTTTTTCTGCACTTCTCGCTTCTTTCTGCACCTCTTTTGCCTCTTTCTGCACCCCTCTTGCCTCTTTCTGCACCTCTGTTCCTTCTTTCTCCACTTCTTTTGTTTCTTTCTACAGCTCTCTTGCTTCTTTCTGCACCCCCTTGCCTCTTTCTCTACCCCTCTTACCTCTTTCTGAAACCCTGTTGCCTCTTTCTGCACCTCTGTTCCTTCTTTCTGCACTTCTTTTGTTTCTTACTGCACATCTCTTGCTTCTTTTTGCACCCCTTGTGCTTCTTTCTGCCCCCCTCTCGCCACTTTCTCAACCCCTGATCCCCCTTTCTGCACCTCTGTTGCTTCTTTCTGCACTTCTCTTGCTTCTTTCTGCAACTCTGTCCCTTCTTTCTGCAACCCTTGTGCATGTTTCTGCACCCCTCTTGCCTCTCTCTGCTCCCCTCATGCCTCTTTATGCGCCTCTGTTTCTTCTTTCTGCACTTCTTTTGTTTCTATCAGCAACTCTCTTGCTTCTTTCTGTATCCTCTTGCCTCTTTCTCCACCCCACTTCCCCCTTTCTGCATCTCTGTTGGTTCTTTATGAACTTCTATTGCTTCTTTCTGTAACTCTCTTGCTTCTTTCTGTATCCCTCTTGCCTCTTCCTCCCCCCCACAAGTATCTCTGTCTTTACATGCTAAAATGCATATAGTCATTTCACAAAATTGAAAATTAAAATTTAGCAAGCAGTGAGAGAGGTGATGATTTTGGGATCCTCCCTAACCTAGGGAGAGAACCAAGGAGATGCCTTGAAAACAAAGAGCACTTCTTGCTGAACGATTTGGTGGTGGTACCATCCTCTTAGGACCACCCCAAGCACAGTTATGGGCAAAACTACAATCCCATTCAAAGGCCCTGCAAAGCATTATGGGATGAGATTAGCAGTGGGCAGTGAATAGTATAGTATCCAATATCAAAATAATTCTACAAAGAGCTGCAGTTCAACTAGTTGTTACTAGGTGTCCCTCACGAGTCAAATGCAAAAGCATTGAAATTATTACATCAAGCTGCAGTTCCTCTAGTCGTTACTCGGTGTCCCTTACGAGTCAAATGCAATAGCATTGAAACCCTTTCATGAAGCTGCAGTTCCACTAGTCGTTACTAGGTGTCCCTCATGAGTCAAATGCAAAAGCATTTGACTTGAGGACACCTAGCACAACTAGTTGAACAGCAGCTTGATGTAATAATTTCAATGCTTTTGCATTTTGACTCGTGAGAGACACCTAGTAGCGACTAGTTGAACTGCAGCTCTTTGTAAATTATTTTGATATTGGATACTATAATATTCACTGCCCACTGCTAATCTCGTACCATAATGCTTTGCAGGGCCTTTGATTGGGCTTGTATTTTTGCCCATAACTGTGCTTGGGGTGGTCCTAAGAGGATGGGACCACCACTGAATCGTTCAGCATGATATGCTCTTTGTGTTCAAGGCATCTGCTTGGTCCTCCCCTAGGTTAGGGGGGACCCCAAAATCATCACCTCTCTCATTGCCTGATATTTTTCATTTTCAAAGTTCACTTTTGTGAATTGGTTATATGCTTTTTAGCATGTAAAGTTGCTTTATCAAAGCATTTGTGGGTGCAGTTTAGTAGCTGACTCTGCTACGTGGAGGAACGGAGTTTTAGCCTGAATTCTGTGTTTTTCACAGAATGCGTAATTAACAAATCTCCGCTAGCGGAGCGGAGTTCATTGCCCAGGCCTACTTTCTGCACCTCTCTTGCTTCTTTCTGCACCCCCTCGTGCCTCTTTGTGCACCTCTGTTGCTTCTTTCTGCACTTCTTTTGTTTCTTTCTGCAACCCTCTTGCCTCTTCCTGCACCTCTATTCCTTCTTTCTGCAGCTCTCTTGCTTCTTTCTGCACCCTTGCCTCTTTCTCTATCCCTCTTCCCTCTTTCTTCACCCCTGTTGCCTCTTTCTGCACCTCTGTTCCTTCTTTCTGTACTTCTTTTGTTTCTTTCTGCAGCTCTCTTGCTTCTTTCTCCACCCTCTTCCCCTTTCTCCACCCCTCTTACCTCTTTCTGCACCTCTGTTGCTTCTTTCTGCACTACTCTTGCTTCTTTCAGCACCTTTCGCTTCTTTCTGCACCACTCTTGCTTCTTTCTGCACCACTCATGCTTCTTTCTGTACCCCTCTTCCTGCACCCCTCTTACCTCTCTTTTGCACCCCTGTTCCTTCTTTATGCCCTTCTTTTGTTTCTTTCTGCACCTCTCTCGCTTCTTTCTGCACCCCTCTCGTCACTTTCTCCACCCTTGTTCCTCCTTTTTGCATCTCTGTTGCTTCTTTCTGCAGTTCTCTTGCCTCTTTCTCCACCCCTCATCCCTCTTTCTGCACCTCTGTTGCTTCTTTCTACCCTCCCCTTGTGCCTCTTTCTGCACCCCTCTTCCCTCTTTCTGCTCCCCTCTTGCCTCTTTCTGCACATCTGTTGCTTCTTTCTGCACTTCTTTTGTTTCTTTCTGTAACTCTCTTGCTTCCTTTTGTATCCATTTTGCCTCTTTCTCCACCCCACTTCCCTCTTTCTGCATCTCTGTTGCTTCTTTCTGCACTTCTCTTGTCTCTTTCTGCACCTCTGTTGCTTCTTTCTGCACTTCTTTTGTTTCTTTCTGCACCTCTCTTGCTTGTTTCTGCACCCCTCTTGCCTCTTTTTCTACCCCTCTTCCCTCTTTCTTTGCTCCTCTTGCCTATCTCTGCACCTCTGTTCCTTCTTTCTGCACTTCTTTTGTTTCTTTCTGTACCTCTCTTGCTTCTTTCTGCACCCCTCTTGCTTCTTTCTGCACCCCTCGTGCCCCTTTCACACCCCTCTTCCCTCTTTCTGCACCCCTCTTGCCTCTTTTTGCACCTCTGTTCTTTCTTTCGGCACTTCTTTTGTTTTTTCTGCACCTCTCTTGTTACTTTTTGTATCTCTCTTGCCTGTTTCTCCAACCCACTTCCCCCTTTCAGCATCTCTGTTGCTTCTTTATGCATGTCTGTCGCTTCTTTCTGCACCTCTCTTGCTTCTTTCTGCACCCCTTGTGCCTCTTTCAGCACCCCTCTTCCCTCTTTCTGCACTCCTCTTGCCTCTTTGTACACCTCTGTTGCTTCTTTTTGCACTTCTATTGTTTCTTTCTGCACCCCTCTTGCCTCTTTCTGCACCTCTGTTCCTTCTTTCTGCACTTCTTTTGTTTCTTTCTGCACCTCTCGCTTCTTTCTGCACCCCTTTTGCCTTTTTGTACACCCCTCTTGCCTCTTTCTGCACCTCTGTTCCTTCTTTCTGCACTTCTTTTGTTTCTTTCTGCACATCTCTTGCTTCTTTCTTCACCCCTCGTGCCTCTTTCTGCACCCCTCTTCCCTCTTTTTACACCCCTCTTGCCTCTTTCTGCACCTCTGTTGCTTCTTTCATGCACTAATCTTGCTTCTTTCTGCACCTCTCTTGCTTCTTTCGGCACCACTTGTGCTTCTTTCTGCACCCTTCTTCCCTCTTTCTGCACCCCTCTTGCCTCTTTCTGCACCCCTGTTCCTTCTTTCTGCTCTTCTTTTGTTTCTTTCTGCACCTCTTTTGCTTCTTTCTGCACCCTCTCGCCACTTTCTCCACCAATGTTCCCCCTTTTTGCATCTCTGTTGCTTCATTCTGCACTTCTCTTGCCTCTTTCTCCATCCCTTGTCCCTCTTTCTGCACCTCTGTTGCTTCTTTCTGCACTTCTCTTGCTTCTTTCTGCACCCTGACCCTTCTTTCTGCAACCCTTGTGCCTCTTTATTCACGCCCTCTTCCCTCTTTCTGCTCCCCTCTTGCCTCTTTCTACACCTCTGTTCTTTCTTTCTGCACTTCTTTTGTTTCTTTCAGCAACTCTCTTGCTTCCTTTTGTATCCATCTTGCCTCTTTCTCCACCCCACTTCCCCCTTTCTGCATCTCTGTTGCTTCTTTCTGCACTTCTCTTGCCTCTTTCTGAACCTCTGTCCCTTCTTTCTGCAACCCTTGTACTTCTTTCTGCACTTCTCTTCCCTCTTTCTGCTCCCCTCTTGTCTCTTTCTGCACCTCTGTTGCTTCTTTCTGCACTTCTTTTGTTTCTTTCTGCACCTCTCTTGCTTCTTTCTGCACCCCTCTTGCCTCTTTCTCCACCCCTTCCCTCTTTCTTCGCTCCTCTTGCCTCTTTCTGCACCTCTGTTCCTTCTTTCTGCACTTCTTTTGTTTCTTTCTGCAACTCTCTTGCTTCTTTCTGCACCCCTCTTGCTTCTTTCTGTACCCCTCGTGCCTCTTTCACACCCCTCTTCCCTCTTTCTGCACCCCTCTTGCCTCTTTTTGCACCTCTGTTCCTTCTTTCTGCACTTCTTTTGTTTCTTCTGCACCTCTCTTGTTTCTTTTTGTATCCCTCTTGCCTGTTTCTCCAACCCACTTCCCCCTTTCTGCATCTCTGTTGCTTCTTTATGCACTTCTATTTTTTCTTTCTGGACCCCTCTTGCCGCTTTCTGCACCTCTGTTCCTTCTTTCTGCACTTATTTTGTTTCTTTCTGCACCTCTCGCTTCTTTCTGCACCTTTTCCCTCTTTATACACCCCTCTTTCCTCTTTCTGCACCTCTGTTCCTTCTTTCTCCACTTCTTTTGTTTCTTTCTGCAGCTCTCTTGCTTCTGTCTGCACCCTTTGTCTCTTTCTCCACCCCTCTTCCCTCTTTCTTCACCCTGTTACCTCTTTCTGCTCCTCTGTTCCTTCTTTCTGCACTTCTTTTGTTTCTTTCTGCACATCTCTTGCTTCTTTCTGCACCCCTCGTGCCTCTTTCTGCACCCCTCTTCCCTCTTTTTGCACCCCTCTTGCCTCTTTCTGCACCTAGGTTGCTTCTTTCTGCACTACACTTGCTTCTTTCAGCACCTCTCTTGCTTCTTTCTGCACCACTTGTGCTTCTTTCTGCACCCTTCTTCCCTCTTTCTGCACCCCTCTTGCCTCTTTTTGCACTCCTGTTCCTTCTTTCTGCTCTTCTTTTGTTTCTTTCTGCACCTCTCTTGCTTCTTTCTGCACCCCTCTCGCCACTTTCTCCACCAATGTTCCCCCTTTTTGCATCTCTGTTGCTTCTTTCTGCACTAATCTTGCCTCTTTCTCCACCCCTTGTCCCTCTTTCTGCACCTCTTTTGCTTCTTTCTGCACTTCTCTTGCTTCTTTCTGCACCCTGTCCCTTCTTTCTGCAACCCTTGAACCTCTTACTTCACCCCTCTTCACTCTTTCTGCTCCCCTCTTGCCTCTTTCTACACCTCTGTTCCTTCTTACTGCACTTCTTTTGAAACTTTCTGCAACTCTCTTCCTTCTTTCTGTATCCATCTTGCCTCTTTCTCCACCCACTTCCCCCTTTCTGCATCTCTGTTGTTTCTTTCTGCACTTCTCTTGCCTGTTTCTGCAGCTCTGTCCCTTCTTTCTGCAACCCTTGTACTTCTTTCTGCACCTCTCTTCCTTCTTTCTGCTCCCCTCTTGCCTCTTTCTGCACCTCTGTTGCTTCTTTCTGCACTTCATTTGTTTCTTTCTGAACCTCTCTTGCTTCTTTCTGCACCCCTCTTGCCTCTTTCTCCACCCCTCTTCCCTCTTTCTTCGCTCCTCTTGCCTCTTTCTGCACCTCTGTTCCTTCTTTCTGCACTTCTTTTGTTTCTTTCTGCAACTCTCTTGCTTCTTTCTGCACCCCTCTTGCTTCTTTCTGTACCCCTTGTGCCTATTTCACACCCCTCTTCCCTATTTCTGCACCCCTCTTGCCTCTTTTTGCACCTCTGTTCCTTCTTTCTGCACTTCTTTTGTTTCTTCTGCACCTCTCTTGTTTCTTTTTGTATCCCTCTTGCCTGTTTCTCCATCCCACTTCCCCCTTTCTGCATCTCTGTTGCTTCTTTATGCACTTCTATTGTTTCTTTCTGCACCCCTCTTGCCTCTTTCTGCACCTCTGTTCCTTCTTTCTGCACTTCTTTTGTTTCTTTCTGCACCTCTCGCTTCTTTCTGCACCCCTTTTCCCTCTTTATACACCCCTCTTTCCTCTTTCTGCACCTCTGTTCCTTCTTTCTCCACTTCTTTTGTTTCTTTCTGCAGCTCTCTTGCTTCTTTCTGCACCCCTTTGTCTCTTTCTCCACCCTCTTCCCTCTTTCTTCACCCCTGTTACCTCTTTCTGCTCCTCTGTTCCTTCTTTCTGCACTTCTTTTGTTTCTTTCTGCACATCTCTTGCTTCTTTATGCACCCCTCGTGCCTCTTTCTGCACCCCTCTTCCCTCTTTTTGCACCCCTCTTGCCTCTTTCTGCACCTAGGTTGCTTCTTTCTGCAGTACACTTGCTTCTTTCAGCACCTCTCTTGCTTCTTTCTGCACCACTTGATGCTTCTTTCTGCACCCTTCTTCCCTCTTTCTGCACCCCTCTTGCCTCTTTTTGCACTCCTGTTCCTTCTTTCTGCTCTTCTTTTGTTTCTTTCTGCACCTCTCTTGCTTCTTTCTGCACCCCTCTCGCCACTTTCTCCACCAATGTTCCCCCTTTTTGCATCTCTGTTGCTTCTTTCTGCACTAATCTTGCCTCTTTCTCCACCCCTTGTCCCTCTTTCTGCACCTCTTTTGCTTCTTTCTGCACTTCTCTTGCTTCTTTCTGCACCCCTGTCCCTTCTTTCTGCAACCCTTGAACCTCTTACTTCACCCCTCTTCACTCTTTCTGCTCCCCTCTTGCCTCTTTCTGCACCTCTGTTGCTTCTTTCTGCACTTCATTTGTTTCTTTCTGCATCTCTCGCGCTTCTTTCTGAATCCCTCATGCCTCTTTCTGCACACCTCTTCCCTCTTTCTGCACTCCTCTTGTCTCTTTCTGCACCTCTATTCCTTCATTCTGCACTTCTTTTGTTTCTTTCTGCACCTCTTTTGCTTCTTTCATACCCCACTTCCCTCTTTTTGCACCCCTCTTGCCTGTTTCTGCACCTCTGCTCTTTCTTTCTGCACTTCTTTTGTTTCTTTCTGCACCTCTTTTGTTTCTTTCTGTATCCCTCTTGCTTCTTTCTCCACCCCACTTCCCCCTTTCTGCATCTCTGTTGCTTCTTTACACACTTCTCTTCCTTGTTTATGCAAATCTCTTGCTTCTTTCTGCACCCCTCGTGCCTCTTTCTGCACCCCTCTTCCCGCACTCCTCTTGCCTCTTTGTGCACCTCTGTTGCTTCTTTCTGCATTTCTTTTGTTTCTTTATGCCCCCACTAGTTTTTATGCACCTCTCTTGCTTCTTTCTGCACCCCTCTTCCCTCTTTCTGCACCCTTCTTTCATCTTTCTGTACCCCTCTTGCCTCTTTCTGCACCTCTGTTCCTTCTTTCTGCACTTTTTTTGTTTCTTTCTGCACCTCTCTTGCTTCTTTCTGCACCCCCTTGCCTGCTTCTGGACGCCTCTTCCCTCTTTCTGCACCCCTCTTGCCTCTTTCTGCACCCCTCTTGCCTCATTCGGCACCTCTGTTCCTTCTTTCTGCACTTCTTTTGTTTTTTTCTGCACCTCTCGCTTCTTTCTGCACCCCTTGCCTCTTTCTCTACCCCTCTTTCCTCCTTCTGCACCCCTGTTGCCTCTTTCTACACCTCTGTACCTTCTTTCTGCACTTCTTTTGTTTCTTTCTGCACATCTCTTGCTTCTTTCTGCACCCCTCGTGCCTCTTTCTGCACCCTTCTTCCCTCTTTTTGCACCCCTCTTGCCTCTTTCTGCACCTAGGTTGCTTCTTTCTGCACTACACTTGCTTCTTTCAGCACCTCTCTTGCTTCTTTCTGCACCACTTGTGCTTCTTTCTGCACCCTTCTTCCCTCTTTCTGCACCCCTCTTGCCTCTTTTTGCACTCCTGTTCCTTCTTTCTGCTCTTCTTTTGTTTCTTTCTGCACCTCTCTTGCTTCTTTCTGCACCCTCTCGCCACTTTCTCCACCAAT
The DNA here is from genome assembly GCA_963921515.1 of Calotriton arnoldi. NCBI lineage: Eukaryota > Metazoa > Chordata > Amphibia > Caudata > Salamandridae > Calotriton > Calotriton arnoldi. The sequence continues at coordinate 767,459 of CAWUFW010000904.1, read as the reverse complement.
GTTCCCCTTTTGCATCTCTGTTGCTTCTTTCTGCACTAATCTTGCCTCTTTCTCCACCCCTTGTCCCTCTTTCTGCACCTCTTTTGCTTCTTTCTGCACTTCTCTTGCTTCTTTCTGCACCCCCTGTCCCTTCTTTCTGCAACCCTTGAACCTCTTACTTCACCCCTCTTCACTCTTTCTGCTCCCCTCTTGCCTCTTTCTACACCTCTGTTCCTTCTTACTGCACTTCTTTTGAAACTTTCTGCAACTCTCTTCCTTCTTTCTGTATCCATCTTGCCTCTTTCTCCACCCCACTTCCCCTTTCTGCATCTCTGTTGTTTCTTTCTGCACTTCTCTTGCCTGTTTCTGCAGCTCTGTCCCTTCTTTCTGCAACCCTTGTACTTCTTTCTGCACCTCTCTTCCTTCTTTCTGCTCCCCTCTTGCCTCTTTCTGCACCTCTGTTGCTTCTTTCTGCACTTCATTTGTTTCTTTCTGAACCTCTCTTGCTTCTTTCTGCACCCCTCTTGCCTCTTTCTCCACCCCTCTTCCCTCTTTCTTCGCTCCTCTTGCCTCTTTCTGCACCTCTGTTCCTTCTTTCTGCACTTCTTTTGTTTCTTTCTGCAACTCTCTTGCTTCTTTCTGCACCCCTCTTGCTTCTTTCTGTACCCCTTGTGCCTATTTCACACCCTCTTCCCTCTTTCTGCACCCCTCTTGCCTCTTTTTGCACCTCTGTTCCTTCTTTCTGCACTTCTTTTGTTTCTTCTGCACCTCTCTTGTTTCTTTTGTATCCCTCTTGCCTGTTTCTCCATCCCACTTCCCCCTTTCTGCATCTCTGTTGCTTCTTTTAGCACTTCTATTGTTTCTTTCTGCACCCCTCTTGCCTCTTTCTGCACCTCTGTTCCTTCTTTCTGCACTTCTTTTGTTTCTTTCTGCACCTCTCGCTTCTTTCTGCACCCCTTTTCCCTCTTTATACACCCTCTTTCCTCTTTCTGCACCTCTGTTCCTTCTTTCTCCACTTCTTTTGTTTCTTTCTGCAGCTCTCTTGCTTCTTTCTGCACCCTTTGTCTCTTTCTCCACCCTCTTCCCTCTTTCTTCACCCCTGTTACCTCTTTCTGCTCCTCTGTTCCTTCTTTCTGCACTTCTTTTGTTTCTTTCTGCACATCTCTTGCTTCTTTCTGCACCCCTCGTGCCTCTTTCTGCACCCCTCTTCCCTCTTTTTGCACCCCTCTTGCCTCTTTCTGCACCTAGGTTGCTTCTTTCTGCACTACACTTGCTTCTTTCAGCACCTCTCTTGCTTCTTTCTGCACCACTTGTGCTTCTTTCTGCACCCTTCTTCCCTCTTTCTGCACCCCTCTTGCCTCTTTTTGCACTCCTGTTCCTTCTTTCTGCTCTTCTTTTGTTTCTTTCTGCACCTCTCTTGCTTCTTTCTGCACCCCTCTCGCCACTTTCTCCACCAATGTTCCCCTTTTTGCATCTCTGTTGCTTCTTTCTGCACTAATCTTGCCTCTTTCTCCACCCCTTGTCCCTCTTTCTGCACCTCTTTTGCTTCTTTCTGCACTTCTCTTGCTTCTTTCTGCACCCCTGTCCCTTCTTTCTGCAACCCTTGAACCTCTTACTTCACCCCTCTTCACTCTTTCTGCTCCCCTCTTGCCTCTTTCTACACCTCTGTTCCTTCTTACTGCACTTCTTTTGAAACTTTCTGCAACTCTCTTCCTTCTTTCTGTATCCATCTTGCCTCTTTCTCCACCCCACTTCCCCCTTTCTGCATCTCTGTTGTTTCTTTCTGCACTTCTCTTGCCTGTTTCTGCAGCTCTGTCCCTTCTTTCTGCAACCCTTGTACTTCTTTCTGCACCTCTCTTCCTTCTTTCTGCTCCCCTCTTGCCTCTTTCTGCACCTCTGTTGCTTCTTTCTGCACTTCATTTGTTTCTTTCTGCATCTCTCGCGCTTCTTTATGAATCCCTCATGCCTCTTTCTGCACACCTCTTCCCTCTTTCTGCACTCCTCTTGTCTCTTTCTGCACCTCTATTCCTTCATTCTGCACTTCTTTTGTTTCTTTCTGCACCTCTTTTGCTTCTTTCATACCCCACATCCCTCTTTTTGCACCCCTCTTGCCTGTTTCTGCACCTCTGCTCTTTCTTTCTGCACTTCTTTTGTTTCTTTCTGCACCTCTTTTGTTTCTTTCTGTATCCCTCTTGCTTCTTTCTCCACCCCACTTTCCCCTTTCTGCATCTCTGTTGCTTCTTTACACACTTCTCTTCCTTGTTTATGCAAATCTCTTGCTTCTTTCTGCACCCCTCGTGCCTCTTTCTGCACCCCTCTTCCCGCACTCCTCTTGCCTCTTTGTGCACCTCTGTTGCTTCTTTCTGCATTTCTTTTGTTTCTTTATGCCCCCACTAGTTTCTTTATGCACCGCTCTTGCTTCTTTCTGCACCCCTCTTCCCTCTTTCTGCACCCTTCTTTCATCTTTCTGTACCCCTCTTGCCTCTTTCTGCACCTCTGTTCCTTCTTTCTGCACTTTTTTGTTTCTTTCTGCACCTCTCTTGCTTCTTTCTGCACCCCCTTGCCTGCTTCTGGACGCCTCTTCCCTCTTTCTGCACCCCTCTTGCCTCTTTCTGCACCCCTCTTGCCTCATTCGGCACCTCTGTTCCTTCTTTCTGTACTTCTTTTGTTTTTTTCTGCACCTCTTGCTTCTTTCTGCACCCCTTTTGCCTCTTTATGCACCCCTCTTGCCTCTTTCTGCACCTCTGTTCCTTCTATCTCCACTTCTTACATCTCTTGCTTCTATTTGCACCTTGTGCCTCTTTCTGCACCCCTCTTCCCTCTTTTTGCACCCCTCTTGCCTCTTTCTGCACCTCTGTTGCTTCTTTCTGCACTACTCTTGCTTCTTTCTGCACCTCTCTTGCTTCTTTCTGTACCACTCGTGCTTCTTTCTGCACCCTCTTCCCTCTTTATGCACACCTCTTGCCTCTTTATGCACCCCTGTTCCACTTCCTTCTTTCTGCTCTTCTTTTGTTTCTTTCTGCACCTCTCTTGCTTCTTTCTGCACCCCTCTCTCCACTTTCTCCACCCCTGTTCCCCCTTTCTGCACCTCTGTTGCTTCTTTCTGCACTTCTGTTGCTTCTTTCTCCACCTCTGTCCCTTCTTTCTGAAACCCTTCTGCCTCTTTCTGCACCCTCTTCCCTCTCTCTGCTCCCTATTGCCTCTATCTACACCTCGGTTCCTTCTTTCTGCACTTCTTTTGTTTCTTTCTGCAACTCTCTAGCTTCTTTCTGTATCCTCTTGCCTCTTTCTCCACCCCACTTCCCCCTCTCTGCATCTCTGTTGGTTCTTTATGAACTTCTCTTGCTTCTTTCTGCACCCCTTGTGCCTCTTTCTGCACCCCTCTTCCCTCTTTCTGCACTCCTCTTTCCTATTTCTGCACCTCTGTTGCTTCTTTCTGCAATTCTTTTGTTTCTTTCTGCACATCTCTTGCTTCTTTCTGCACCCCTCTTCCCCCTTTTCCATCTCTGTTGCTTCTTTCTGCACTTTGCTTGCCTCTTTCTCTGCCCTTCATCCATCTTTCTGCACCTTTGTTTGCTTCTTTCTGTACTTCTCTAGCTTATTTCTGTACCTCTCTTTCTTCTTTCTGCACCCCTCATGCCTCTTTCTGCACCCCTCTTCCCTCTTTCTGCACCCCTCTTGCCTCTTTCTGCACCTCTGTTCCTTCTTTCTGCACTTCTTTTGTTTCTTTCTGCACCTCTCTTGCTTCTTTCTGTACCCCTCTCATCACTTTCTCCACCTCTGTTCCCCCTTTTTACATCTCTGTTGCTTCTTTCTGCACTTCTCTTGCCTCTTTCTCCACCCCATCCCTCTTTCTGCTCCTCTGTTGCTTCTCTCTGGCTATCTCCTGATTCTTTCTGTATGGTCTTGCCTCTTTCTCTAACCCACTTCCCCCTTTCTGCATCTCTGTTGGTTCTTTATGCACCCCTGGTGCCTCATTCCGCACCCCTCTTCCCTCTTTATGCACCCCTCTACGCCTCTTTCTGCACCTCTGTTCTTTCTTTCTGCACTTCTTTTGTTTCTTTCTGCACCTCTGTTCCTTCTTTCTGCACTTCTTTTATTTCTTTCTGCACCTATTGCTGCTTTCTGCACCCCCTTGCCTGCTTCTGGACCCCTCTTCCCTCTTTTTGCAACCCTCTTGCCTCTTTCTGCACCCCTCTTGCCTCGTTCTGCACCTCTGTTCCTTCTTTCTGCACTTCTTTTGGTTTTTTCTGCACTTTTCGCTTCTTTCTGTACCCCTTTGCCTCTTTCTGCACCCCTCTTGCCTCTTTCTGCACCTCTGTTCCTTCTTTCTCCACTTCTTTTGTTTCTTTCTGCAGCTCTCTTGCTTCTTTCTGCACCCCTTGCCTCTTTCTCTACCCCTCTTCCCTCTTTCTGCACCTCTGTTCCTTCTTTCTGCACTTCTTTTGTTTCTTTCTGCACATCTCTTGCTTCTTTTTGCAGCCCTTGTGCCTCTTTCTGCACCCTCTTTGCACCCCTCTTGCCTCTTTCTGTACCTCTGTTGCTTCTTTCTGCACTACTCTTGCTTCTTTCTGTACCTCTCTTGCTTCTTTCTGCACCACTCGTGCTTCTTTCTGCACCCCTCTTCCCTCTTTATGCACACCTCTTGCCTCTTTCTGCACCCCTGTTCCACTTCCTTCTTTCTGCTCTTCTTTTGTGTCTTTCTGTACCTCTCTTGCTTCTTTCTGCACCCCTGTCGCCACTTTCTCCACCCCTGTTCCCCCTTTCTACACCTCTGTTGCTTCTTTCTGCACTTCTCTTGCATCTTTCTGTAACTCTGTCCCTTCCTTCTGCAACCCTTGTGCATGTTTCTGCACACCTCTTCCCTCTCTCTGCTCCCCTCTTGCCTATTTCTGCACCTCTGTTCTTTCTTTCTGTACTTCTTTTGTTTCTTTCTGCACCTCTTTTGCTTCTTTCATACCCCACTTCCCTCTTTTTGCACCCCTCTTGCCTGTTTCTGCACCTCTGCTCTTTCTTTCTGCACTTCTTTTGTTTCTTTCTGCACCTCTTTTGTTTCTTTCTGTATCCCTCTTGCTTCTTTCTCCACCCCACTTCCCCCTTTCTGCATCTCTGTTGCTTCTTTACACACTTCTCTTCCTTGTTTATGCAAATCTCTTGCTTCTTTCTGCACCCCTCGTGCCTCTTTCTGCACCCCTCTTCCCTGCACTCCTCTTGCCTCTTTGTGCACCTCTGTTGCTTCTTTCTGCATTTCTTTTATTTCTTTATGCCCCCCACTAGTTTCTTTATGCACCTCTCTTGCTTCTTTCTGCACCCCTCTTCCCTCTTTCTGCACCCTTCTTTCATCTTTCTGTACCCCTCTTGCCTCTTTCTGCACCTCTGTTCCTTCTTTATGCACTTTTTTTGTTTCTTTCTGCACCTCTCTTGCTTCTTTCTGCACCCCCTTGCCTGCTTCTGGACGCCTCTTCCCTCTTTCTGCACCCCTCTTGCCTCTTTCTGCACCCCTCTTGCCTCATTCGGCACCTCTGTTCCTTCTTTCTGCACTTCTTTTGTTTTTTTCTGCACCTCTCGCTTCTTTCTGCACCCCTTTTGCCTCTTTCTGCACCCCTCTTGCCTCTTTCTGCACCTCTGTTCCTTCTTTCTCCACTTCTTACATCTCTTGCTTCTATTTGCACCCCTTGTGCCTCTTTCTGCACCCCTCTTCCCTCTTTTTGCACCCCTCTTGCCTCTTTCTGCACCTCTGTTGCTTCTTTCTGCACTACTCTTGCTTCTTTCTGCACCTCTCTTGCTTCTTTCTGTACCACTCGTGCTTCTTTCTGCACCCCTCTTCCCTCTTTATGCACACCTCTTGCCTCTTTATGCACCCCTGTTCCACTTCCTTCTTTCTGCTCTTCTTTTTTTTCTTTCTGCACCTCTCTTGCTTCTTTCTGCACCCCTCTCTCCACTTTCTCCACCCCTGTTCCCCCTTTCTGCACCTCTGTTGCTTCTTTCTGCACTTCTGTTGCTTCTTTCTGCACCTCTGTCCCTTCTTTCTGAAACCCTTCTGCCTCTTTCTGCACCCCTCTTCCCTCTCTCTGCTCCCCTATTGCCTCTTTCTACACCTCGGTTCCTTCTTTCTGCACTTCTTTTGTTTCTTTCTGCAACTCTCTAGCTTCTTTCTGTATCCTCTTGCCTCTTTCTCCACCCCACTTCCCCCTCTCTGCATCTCTGTTGGTTCTTTATGAACTTCTCTTGCTTCTTTCTGCACCCCTTGTGCCTCTTTCTGCACCCCTCTTCCCTCTTTCTGCACTCCTCTTTCCTATTTCTGCACCTCTGTTGCTTCTTTCTGCAATTCTTTTGTTTCTTTCTGCACATCTCTTGCTTCTTTCTGCACCCCTCTTCCCCCTTTTCCATCTCTGTTGCTTCTTTCTGCACTTTGCTTGCCTCTTTCTCTGCCCTTCATCCATCTTTCTGCACCTTTGTTGCTTCTTTCTGTACTTCTCTAGCTTATTTCTGTACCTCTCTTTCTTCTTTCTGCACCCCTCATGCCTCTTTCTGCACCCCTCTTCCCTCTTTCTGCACCCCTCTTGCCTCTTTCTGCACCTCTGTTCCTTCTTTCTGCACTTCTTTTGTTTCTTTCTGCACCTCTCTTGCTTCTTTCTGTACCCCTCTCATCACTTTCTCCACCTCTGTTCCCCCTTTTTACATCTCTGTTGCTTCTTTCTGCACTTCTCTTGCCTCTTTCTCCACCCCATCCCTCTTTCTGCTCCTCTGTTGCTTCTCTCTGGCTATCTCCTGATTCTTTCTGTATGGTCTTGCCTCTTTCTCTAACCCACTTCCCCCTTTCTGCATCTCTGTTGGTTCTTTATGCACCCCTGGTGCCTCATTCCGCACCCCTCTTCCCTCTTTATGCACCCCTCTCGCCTCTTTCTGCACCTCTGTTCCTTCTTTCTGCACTTCTTTTGTTTCTTTCTGCACCTCTGTTCCTTCTTTCTGCACTTCTTTTATTTCTTTCTGCACCTATTGCTGCTTTCTGCACCCCCTTGCCTGCTTCTGGACCCCTCTTCCCTCTTTTTGCAACCCTCTTGCCTCTTTCTGCACCCTCTTGCCTCGTTCTGCACCTCTGTTCCTTCTTTCTGCACTTCTTTTGGTTTTTCTGCACTTCTCAGCTTCTTTCTGTACCCCTTTTGCCTCTTTCTGCACCCCTCTTGCCTCTTTCTGCACCTCTGTTCCTTCTTTCTCCACTTCTTTTGTTTCTTTCTGCAGCTCTCTTGCTTCTTTCTGCACCCCCTTGCCTCTTTCTCTACCCCTCTTCCCTCTTTCTGCACCTCTGTTCCTTCTTTCTGCACTTCTTTTGTTTCTTTCTGCACATCTCTTGCTTCTTTTTGCAGCCCTTGTGCCTCTTTCTGCACCCTCTTTTTGCACCCCTCTTGCCTCTTTCTGTACCTCTGTTGCTTCTTTCTGCACTACTCTTGCTTCTTTCTGTACCTCTCTTGCTTCTTTCTGCACCACTCGTGCTTCTTTCTGCCCCCTCTTCCCTCTTTATGCACACCTCTTGCCTCTTTCTGCACCCCTGTTCCACTTCCTTCTTTCTGCTCTTCTTTTGTGTCTTTCTGTACCTCTCTTGCTTCTTTCTGCACCCTGTCGCCACTTTCTCCACCCCTGTTCCCCCTTTCTACACCTCTGTTGCTTCTTTCTGCACTTCTCTTGCATCTTTCTGTAACTCTGTCCCTTCCTTCTGCAACCCTTGTGCATGTTTCTGCACACCTCTTCCCTCTCTCTGCTCCCCTCTTGCCTATTTCTGCACCTCTGTTCTTTCTTTCTGTACTTCTTTTGTTTCTTTCTGCACCTCTTTTGCTTCTTTCATACCCACTTCCCTCTTTTTGCACCCCTCTTGCCTGTTTCTGCACCTCTGCTCTTTCTTTCTGCACTTCTTTTGTTTCTTTCTGCACCTCTTTTGTTTCTTTCTGTATCCCTCTTGCTTCTTTCTCCACCCCACTTCCCCCTTTCTGCATCTCTGTTGCTTCTTTACACACTTCTCTTCCTTGTTTATGCAAATCTCTTTCTTCTTTCTGCACCCCTCGTGCCTCTTTCTGCACCCCTCTTCCCGCACTCCTCTTGCCTCTTTGTGCACCTCTGTTGCTTCTTTCTGCATTTCTTTTGTTTCTTTATGCCCCCCACTAGTTTCTTTATGCACCTCTCTTGCTTCTTTCTGCACCCCTCTTCCCTCTTTCTGCACCCTTCTTTCATCTTTCTGTACCCCTCTTGCCTCTTTCTGCACCTCTGTTCCTTCTTTCTGCACTTTTTTTGTTTCTTTCTGCACCACTCTTGCTTCTTTCTGCACCCCCTTGCCTGCTTCTGGACGCCTCTTCCCTCTTTCTGCACCCCTCTTGCCTCTTTCTGCACCCCTCTTGCCTCATTCGGCACCTCTGTTCCTTCTTTCTGCACTTCTTTTGTTTTTTCTGCACCTCTCGCTTCTTTCTGCACCCTTTTGCCTCTTTCTGCACCCCTCTTGCCTCTTTCTGCACCTCTGTTCCTTCTTTCTCCACTTCTTACATCTCTTGCTTCTATTTGCACCCTTGTGCCTCTTTCTGCACCCCTCTTCCCTCTTTTTGCACCCTCTTGCCTCTTTCTGCACCTCTGTTGCTTCTTTCTGCACTACTCTTGCTTCTTTCTGCACCTCTCTTGCTTCTTTCTGTACCACTCGTGCTTCTTTCTGCACCCCTCTTCCCTCTTTATGCACACCTCTTGCCTCTTTATGCACCCCTGTTCCACTTCCTTCTTTCTGCTCTTCTTTTTTCTTTCTGCACCTCTCTTGCTTCTTTCTGCACCCCTCTCTCCACTTTCTCCACCCCTGTTCCCCCTTTCTGCACCTCTGTTGCTTCTTTCTGCACTTCTGTTGCTTCTTTCTGCACCTCTGTCCCTTCTTTCTGAAACCCTTCTGCCTCTTTCTGCACCCTCTTCCCTCTCTCTGCTCCCCTATTGCCTCTTTCTACACCTCGGTTCCTTCTTTCTGCACTTCTTTTGTTTCTTTCTGCAACTCTCTAGCTTCTTTCTGTATCCTCTTGCCTCTTTCTCCACCCCACTTCCCCCTCTCTGCATCTCTGTTGGTTCTTTATGAACTTCTCTTGCTTCTTTCTGCACCCCTTGTGCCTCTTTCTGCACCCCTCTTCCTCTTTCTGCACTCCTCTTTCCTATTTCTGCACCTCTGTTGCTTCTTTCTGCAATTCTTTTGTTTCTTTCTGCACATCTCTTGCTTCTTTCTGCACCCCTCTTCCCCCTTTTCCATCTCTGTTGCTTCTTTCTGCACTTTGCTTGCCTCTTTCTCTGCCCTTCATCCATCTTTCTGCACCTTTGTTGCTTCTTTCTGTACTTCTCTAGCTTATTTCTGTACCTCTCTTTCTTCTTTCTGCACCCCTCATGCCTCTTTCTGCACCCCTCTTCCCTCTTTCTGCACCCCTCTTGCCTCTTTCTGCACCTCTGTTCCTTCTTTCTGCACTTCTTTTGTTTCTTTCTGCACCTCTCTTGCTTCTTTCTGTACCCCTCTCATCACTTTCTCCACCTCTGTTCCCCCTTTTTACATCTCTGTTGCTTCTTTCTGCACTTCTCTTGCCTCTTTCTCCACCCCATCCCTCTTTCTGCTCCTCTGTTGCTTCTCTCTGGCTATCTCCTGATTCTTTCTGTATGGTCTTGCCTCTTTCTCTAACCCACTTCCCCCTTTCTGCATCTCTGTTGGTTCTTTATGCACCCCTGGTGCCTCATTCCGCACCCCTCTTCCCTCTTTATGCACCCCTCTCGCCTCTTTCTGCACCTCTGTTCCTTCTTTCTGCACTTCTTTTGTTTCTTTCTGCACCTCTGTTCCTTCTTTCTGCACTTCTTTTATTTCTTTCTGCACCTCTTGCTGCTTTCTGCACCCCCTTGCCTGCTTCTGGACCCCTCTCCCCTCTTTTTGCAACCCTCTTGCCTCTTTCTGCACCCCTCTTGCCTCTTTCTGCACCTCTGTTCCTTCTTTCTGCACTTCTTTTGTTTTTTTCTGCACTTCTCGCTTCTTTCTGTACCCCTTTTGCCTCTTTCTGCACCCCTCTTGCCTCTTTCTGCACCTCTGTTCCTTCTTTCTCCACTTCTTTTGTTTCTTTCTGCAGCTCTCTTGCTTCTTTCTGCACCCCCTTGCCTCTTTCTCTACCCCTCTTCCCTCTTTCTGCACCTCTGTTCCTTCTTTCTGCACTTCTTTTGTTTCTTTCTGCACATCTCTTGCTTCTTTTTGCAGCCCTTGTGCCTCTTTCTGCACCCTCTTTTTGCACCCCTCTTGCCTCTTTCTGTACCTCTGTTGCTTCTTTCTGCACTACTCTTGCTTCTTTCTGTACCTCTCTTGCTTCTTTCTGCACCACTCGTGCTTCTTTCTGCACCCCTCTTCCCTCCTTATGCACACCTCTTGCCTCTTTCTGCACCCCTGTTCCACTTCCTTCTTTCTGCTCTTCTTTTGTGTCTTTCTGTACCTCTCTTGCTTCTTTCTGCACCCCTGTCGCCACTTTCTCCACCCCTGTTCCCCCTTTCTACACCTCTGTTGCTTCTTTCTGCACTTCTCTTGCATCTTTCTGTAACTCTGTCCCTTCCTTCTGCAACCCTTGTGCATGTTTCTGCACCCTCTTCCCTCTCTCTGCTCCCCTCTTGCCTGTTTCTGCGCCTCTGTTCTTTCTTTCTGTACTTCTTTTGTTTCTTTCTGCAACTCTCTTGCTTCTTTCTGTATCCACTTCCCCCTTTCTGCATCTCTGTTGGTTCTTTATGAACTTCTCTTGCTTTTTTCTGCGCCCCTCGTGCCTCTTTCTGCACCCCTCTTCAATCTTTCTGCACTCCTCTTGCCTATTTCTGCACCTCTGTTGCTTCTTTCTGTACTTCTTTTGTTTCTTTCTGCACTTCTCTTGCTTCTCTCTGCACCCCTCTTCCCCCTTTTTTCATCTCTGTTGCTTCTTCCTGCACTTTGCTTGCCTCTTTCTCCGCCCTTCATCCATCTTTCTGCTCCTCTGTTGCTTCTTTCTGCACTTCTCTTGCTTCTTTCTGCACCTCTGTCCCTTCTTTCTGCAACCCTTCTGCCTCTTTCTGTACCCCTCTTCCCTCTCTCTGCTCCCCTCTTGCCTCTTTCTGCACCTCTGTTCCTTCTTTCTGCACTTCTTTTGCTTCTTTCAGCAACTCTCTACCTTCTTTCTGTATCCTCTTGCCTCTTTCTCCACCCCACTTCCCCCTTTCTGCATCTCAGTTGGTTCTATATGAACTTCTCTTGCTGCTTTCTGCACCCCTCGTGCCTCTTTCTGAACCCCTCTTCCCTCTTTCTGAACTCCTCTTGCCTATTTCTATACCTCTGTTCCTTCTTTCCGCAATTCTTTTGTTTATTTCTGCACCTCTCTTGCTTCTTTCTGCACCCCTCTTCCCCCTTTTTCATCTCTGTTGCTTCTTTCTGCACTTTGCTTGCCTCTTTCTCCGCCCTGCATCCATCTTTCTGCACCTCTGTTGCTTCTTTCTGCACTTCTCTTGCTTATTTCTGTACCTCTCTTGCTTCTTTCTGCACCCCTCGTGCCTCTTTCTGCACCCCTCCTCCCTCTTTCTGTACCCCTCTTGCCTCTTTCTGCACATCTGTTCCTTCTTTCTGCACCTCTTTTGTTTCTTTCTGTACCTCTCTTGCTTCTTTCTGCACCCATCTCATAACTTTCTCCACCTCTGTACCCCTTTTTACATCTCTGTTGCTTCTTTCTGCACTTCTCTTGCCTCTTTCTCCACCCCATCCCTCTTTCTGCTCCTCTGTTGCTTATTTCTGCCCTTCTCCTGCTTCTTTCTGTATGCTCTTGCCTCTTTCTCTACCCCACTTCCCCCTTTCTGCATCTCTGTTGGTTTCTTTATGCACTTCTCTTGCTTCTTTCTGCACCTCTCTTGCTTCTTTCTGCACCCTGGTGCCTCTTTCTGCACCCTCTTCCTGCACCCCTCTTGCCTCTTTCTGCACCCCTCTTCCCTCTTTCTGCACCCCTCTTGCCTCTTTCTGCACCCCTCTTGCCTCTTTCTGCACTTCTTTTGTTTTGTTCTGCACTTCTCGCTTCTTTCTGCACCCCTTTTGCCTCTTTCTGTACCCCTCTTGCCTCTTTCTGCACCTCTGTTCCTTCTTTTTCCACTTCTTTTGTTTCTTTCTGCTGCTCTCTTGCTTCTTTCTGCACCGCCTTGCCACTTTCTCTATCCCTCTTTCCTCCTTCTGAACCCCTGTTGCCTCTTTCTACACCTCTGTTCCTTCTTTCTGCACTTCTTTTGTTTCTTTCTGCACATCTCTTGCTTCTTTCTGCACCCATTGTGCCTCTTTCTGCACCCTGCTTCCCTCTTTTTGCACCCCTCTTGCCTCTTTCTGCACCTCTGCTGCTTCTTTCTGCACTACTCTTGCTTCTTTCTGCTCCTCTCTTGCTTCTTTCTGTACCACTCGTGCTTCTTTCTGCACCCCTCTTCCCTCTTTCTGTACCCCTCTTGCCTCTTTCTGCACCTCTCTTCCTTATTTCTCCTCTTCTTTTGTTTCTTTCTGCACCTCTCTTGCTTCTTTCTGCATCCCTCTCATCACTTTCTCCACGTCTGTTCCCCTTTTTGCATCTCTGTTGCTTTTTTCTGTACATCTCTTGCCTCTTTCTCTACCCCAATCCTCTTTCTGCACCTCTGTTGCTTCTTTCTGTACTTCTTTTGTTTCTTTCTGCACATCTCTTGCTTCTCTCTGCACCCCTCTTCCCCCTTTTTTCATCTCTGTTGCTTCTTCCTGCACTTTGCTTGCCTCTTTCTCCGCCCTTCATCCATCTTTCTGCTCCTCTGTTGCTTCTTTCTGCACTTCTCTTGCTTCTTTCTGCACCTCTGTCCCTTCTTTCTGCAACCCTTCTGCCTCTTTCTGTACCCCTCTTCCCTCTCTCTGCTCCCCTCTTGCCTCTTTCTGCACCTCTGTTCCTTCTTTCTGCACTTCTTTTGCTTCTTTCTGCAACTCTCTACCTTCTTTCTGTATCCTCTTGCCTCTTTCTCCACCCCACTTCCCCCTTTCTGCATCTCAGTTGGTTCTATATGAACTTCTCTTGCTGCTTTCTGCACCCCTCGTGCCTCTTTCTGAACCCCTCTTCCCTCTTTCTGAACTCCTCGTGCCTATTTCTATACCTCTGTTCCTTCTTTCACGCAATTCTTTTGTTTATTTCTGCACCTCTCTTGCTTCTTTCTGCACCCTCTTCCCCCTTTTTCATCTCTGTTGCTTCTTTCTGCACTTTGCTTGCCTCTTTCTCCGCCCTGCATCCATCTTTCTGCACCTCTGTTGCTTCTTTCTGCACTTCTCTTGCTTATTTCTGTACCTCTCTTGCTTCTTTCTGCACCCCTCGTGCCTCTTTCTGCACCCCTCCTCCCTCTTTCTGTACCCCTCTTGCCTCTTTCTGCACATCTGTTCCTTCTTTCTGCACCTCTTTTGTTTCTTTCTGTACCTCTCTTGCTTCTTTCTGCACCCATCTCATAACTTTCTCCACCTCTGTACCTCTTTTACATCTCTGTTGCTTCTTTCTGCACTTCTCTTGCCTCTTTCTCCACCCCATCCCTCTTTCTGCTCCTCTGTTGCTTATTTCTGCCCTTCTCCTGCTTCTTTCTGTATGCTCTTGCCTCTTTCTCTACCCCACTTCCCCCTTTCTGCATCTCTGTTGGTTCTTTATGCACTTCTCTTGCTTCTTTCTGCACCTCTCTTGCTTCTTTCTGCACCCCTGGTGCCTCTTTCTGCACCCCTCTTCCTGCACCCCTCTTGCCTCTTTCTGCACCCCTCTTCCCTCTTTCTGCACCCCTCTGCCTCTTTCTGCACCCCTCTTGCCTCTTTCTGCACTTCTTTTGTTTTGTTCTGCACTTCTCGCTTCTTTCTGCACCCCTTTTGCCTCTTTCTGTACCCCTCTTGCCTCTTTCTGCACCTCTGTTCCTTCTTTCTCCACTTCTTTTGTTTCTTTCTGCTGCTCTCTTGCTTCTTTCTGCACCGCCTTGCCGCTTTCTCTATCCCTCTTTCCTCCTTCTGAACCCCTGTTGCCTCTTTCTACACCTCTGTTCCTTCTTTCTGCACTTCTTTTGTTTCTTTCTGCACATCTCTTGCTTCTTTCTGCATCCCTCTCATCACTTTCTCCACGTCTGTTCCCCTTTTTGCATCTCTGTTGCTTTTTTCTGTACATCTCTTGCCTCTTTCTCTACCCCAATCCTCTTTCTGCACCTCTGTTGCTTCTTTCTGCCCTTTTCCTGCTTCTTTCTGTATCTTCTTGCCTCTTTCTCCACCCCACTTCCCCCTTTCTGCATCTCTGTTGGTTCTTTTTGCACTTCTCTTGCTTCTTTCTGCACCTCTCTTGCTTCTTTCTGCACCCCTCGTGCCTCTTTCTGCACCCCTCTTGCATATTTCTGCACCTCTGTTCCTTCTTTCTGCACTTCTTTTGTTTCTTTCTGCACTTCTCTTGCTTCTTTCTGCACCCCCTTGCCTGCTTCTGGAACCCTCTTCCCTCTTTCAGCAACCCTCTTGCCTCTTTCTGCACCCCTCTTGCCTCTTTCTTCACATCTGTTCCTTCTTTCTACACTTCTTTTGTTTTTTTCTGCACTTCTCGCTTCTTTCTGCACCCCTTTTGCCTCTTTCTGCACCCCTCTTGCCTCTTTCTGCACCTCTGTTCCTTCTTTCTCCACTTCTTTTGTTTCTTTCTACAGCTCTCTTGCTTCTTTCTGCACCCCCTTGCCTCTTTCTCTACCCCTCTTCCCTCTTTCTGAAACCCTGTTGCCTCTTTCTGCACCTCTGTTCCTTCTTTCTGCACTTCTTTTGTTTCTTACTGCACATCTCTTGCTTCTTTTGCACCCCTTGTGCCTCTTTCTGCACCCCTTTTCCCTCTTTTTGCACCCCTCTTGCCTCTTTCTGCACCTCTGTTGCTTCTTTCTGCACGACTCTTGCTTCTTTCTGCACCACTCGTGCTTCTTTCTGCACCCCTTCCCTCTTTATACACACCTCTTGCCTCTTTCGGCACCCCTGTTCAACTTCCTTCTTTCTGCTCTTCTTTTGTTTCTTTGTGTACCTCTCTTGCTTCTTTCTGCCCCCCTCTCGCCACTTTCTCCACCCCTGATCCCCCTTTCTGCACCTCTGTTGCTTCTTTCTGCACTTCTCTTGCTTCTTTCTGCAACTCTGTCCCTTCTTTCTGCAACCCTTGTGCATGTTTCTGCACCCTCTTGCCTCTCTCTGCTCCCCTCCTGCCTCTTTATGCGCCTCTGTTTCTTCTTTCTGCACTTCTTTTGTTTCTATCAGCAACTCTCTTGCTTCTTTCTGTATCCTCTTGCCTCTTTCTCCACCCCACTTCCCCCTTTCTGCATCTCTGTTGGTTCCTTATGAACTTCAATTGCTTCTTTCTGTAACTCTCTTGCTTCTTTCTGTATCCCTCTTGCCTCTTCCTCCACCCACAAGTATCTCTGTCTTTACATGCTAAAATGCATATAGTCATTTCACAAAATTGAAAATTAAAATTTAGCAAGCAGTGAGAAGGTGATGATTTTGGGATCCTCCTAACCTGGGAGAGAACCAAGCAGATGCCTTGAAAACAAGAGCACTTCTTGCTGAACGATTTGGTGGTGGTACCATCCTCTTAGGACCACCCCAAACACAGTTATGGGCAAACTACAATCCCATTCAAAGGCCCTGCAAAGCATTATGGGATGAGATTAGCAGTGGGCAGTGAATAGTATAGTATCCAATATCAAAATAATTCTACAAAGAGCTGCAGTTCAACTAGTCGTTACTAGGTGTCCCTCACGAGTCAAATGCAAAAGCATTGAAATTGTTACATCTAGCTGCAGTTCCTCTAGTCGTTACTAGGTGTCCCTTACGAGTCAACTGCAATAGCATTGAAACCCTTTCATGAAGCTGCAGTTCCACTAGTCGTTTACTAGGTGTCCTCATGAGTCAAATGCAAAAGCATTTGACTTGAGGACACCTAGCAACAACTAGTTGAACAGCAGCTTGATGTAATAATTTCAATGCTTTTGCATTTGACTGTGTAGGCACCTAGTAGCTACTAGATGAACTGCAGCTCTTTGTAGAATTATTTTGATATTGGATACTATAATATTCACTGCCCACTGCTAATCTCTGTACCATAATGCTTTGCAGGGCCTTTGATTGGGCTTGTATTTTTGCCCATAACTGTGCTTGAGGTGGTCCTAGAGGATGGGACCACCACTGAATCGTTCAGCATGATATGCTCTTTGTGTTCAAGGCATCTGCTTGGTCCTCCCCTAGGTTAGGGGACCCCAAAATCATCACCTCTCTCATTGCCTGATATTTTTCATTTTCAAAGTTCACTTTTGTGAATTGGTTATATGCTTTTTAGCATGTAAGTTGCTTTATCAAAGCATTTGTGGGTGCAGTTTAGTAGCTGACTCTGCTACGTGGAGGAACGGAGTTTTAGCCTGAATTCTGTGTTTTTCACAGAATGCGTAATGTTACAAATCTCCGCTAGCGGAGCGGAGTTCATTGCCCAGGCCTACTTTCTGCACCTCTCTTGCTTCTTTCTGCACCCCTCGTGCCTCTTTTGTGCACCTCTGTTGCTTCTTTCTGCACTTCTTTTGTTTCTTTCTGCAACCCTCTTGCCTCTTCCTGCACCTCTATTCCTTCTTTCTGCAGCTCTCTTGCTTCTTTCTGCACCCCCTTGCCTGTTTCTCTATCCCTCTTCCCTCTTTCTTCACCCCTGTTGCCTCTTTCTGCACCTCTGTTCCTTCTTTCTGTACTTCTTTTGTTTCTTTCTGCAGCTCTCTTGCTTCTTTCTCCACCCCTCTTCCCCTTTCTCCACCCCTCTTACCTCTTTCTGCACCTCTGTTGCTTCTTTCTGCACTACTCTTGCTTCTTTCAGCACCTTTCAGCTTCTTTCTGCACCACTCTTGCTTCTTTCTGCACCACTCATGCTTCTTTCTGTACCCCTCTTCCTGCACCCTCTTACCTCTTTTTGCACCCCTGTTCCTTCTTTATGCCCTTCTTTTGTTTCTTTCTGCACCTCTCTTGCTTCTTTCTGCACCCTCTCGTCACTTTCTCCACCCTTGTTCCTCCTTTTTGCATCTCTGTTGCTTCTTTCTGCAGTTCTCTTGCCTCTTTCTCCACCCTCATCCCTCTTTCTGCACCTCTGTTGCTTCTTTCTACCCTCCCCTTGTGCCTCTTTCTGCACCCCTCTTCCCTCTTTCTGCTCCCCTCTTGCCTCTTTCTGCACATCTGTTGCTTCTTTCTGCACTTCTTTTGTTTCTTTCTGTAACTCTCTTGCTTCCTTTTGTATCCATTTTGCCTCTTTCTCCACCCCACTTCCCTCTTTCTGCATCTCTGTTGCTTCTTTCTGCACTTCTCTTGTCTCTTTCTGCACCTCTGTTGCTTCTTTCTGCACTTCTTTTGTTTCTTTCTGCACCTCTCTTGCTTGTTTCTGCACCCCTCTTGCCTCTTTTTCTACCCCTCTTCCCTCTTTCTTTGCTCCTCTTGCCTATCTCTGCCTCTGTTCCTTCTTTCTGCACTTCTTTTGTTTCTTTCTGTACCTCTCTTGCTTCTTTCTGCACCCCTCTTGCTTCTTTCTGCACCCCTCGTGCCCCTTTCACACCCCTCTTCCCTCTTTCTGCACCCCTCTTGCCTCTTTTTGCACCTCTGTTCTTTCTTTCTGCACTTCTTTTGTTTTTTCTGCACTCTCTTGTTTCTTTTTGTATCTCTCTTGCCTGTTTCTCCAACCCACTTCCCCCTTTCAGCATCTCTGTTGCTTCTTTATGCATGTCTGTCGCTTCTTTCTGCACCTCTCTTGCTTCTTTCTGCACCCCTTGTGCCTCTTTCAGCACCCCTCTTCCCTCTTTCTGCACTCCTCTTGCCTCTTTGTACACCTCTGTTGCTTCTTTTTGCACTTCTATTGTTTCTTTCTGCACCCTCTTGCCTCTTTCTGCACCTCTGTTCCTTCTTTCTGCACTTCTTTTGTTTCTTTCTGCACCTCTCGCTTCTTTCTGCACCCTTTTGCCTTTTTGTACACCCCTCTTGCCTCTTTCTGCACCTCTGTTCCTTCTTTCTGCACTTCTTTTGTTTCTTTCTGCACATCTCTTGCTTCTTTCTTCACCCCTCGTGCCTCTTTCTGCACCCCTCTTCCCTCTTTTACACCCTCTTGCCTCTTTCTGCACCTCTGTTGCTTCTTTCATGCACTAATCTTGCTTCTTTCTGCACCTCTCTTGCTTCTTTCTGCACCACTTGTGCTTCTTTCTGCACCCTTCTTCCCTCTTTCTGCACCCCTCTTGCCTCTTACTGCACCTGTTCCTTCTTTCTGCTCTTCTTTTGTTTCTTTCTGCACCTCTTTTGCTTCTTTCTGCACCCCTCTAGCCACTTTCTCCACCAATGTTCCCCCTTTTTGCATCTCTGTTGCTTCATTCTGCACTTCTCTTGCCTCTTTCTCCATCCCTTGTCCCTCTTTCTGCACCTCTGTTGCTTCTTTCTGCACTTCTCTTGCTTCTTTCTGCACCCCTGACCCTTCTTTCTGCAACCCTTGTGCCTCTTTATTCACGCCTCTTCCCTCTTTCTGCTCCCCTCTTGCCTCTTTCTACACCTCTGTTCTTTCTTTCTGCACTTCTTTTGTTTCTTTCAGCAACTCTCTTGCTTCCTTTTGTATCCATCTTGCCTCTTTCTCCACCCCACTTCCCCCTTTCTGCATCTCTGTTGCTTCTTTCTGCACTTCTCTTACCTCTTTCTGAACCTCTGTCCCTTCTTTCTGCAACCCTTGTACTTCTTTCTGCACTTCTCTTCCCTCTTTCTGCTCCCCTCGTGTCTCTTTCTGCACCTCTGTTGCTTCTTTCTGCCCTTCTTTTGTTTCTTTCTGCACCTCTCTTGCTTCTTTCTGCACCTCTCTTGCTTCTTTCTGCACCCCTCTTGCCTCTTTCTCCACCCCTCTTCCCTCTTTCTTCGCTCCTCTTGCCTCTTTTTGCACCTCTGTTCCTTCTTTCTGCACTTCTTTTGTTTCTTCTGCACCTCTCTTGTTTATTTTTGTATCCCTCTTGCCTGTTTCTCCAACCCACTTCCCCCTTTCTGCATCTCTGTTGCTTCTTTATGCACTTCTATTGTTTCTTTCTGCACCCCTCTTGCCTCTTTCTGCACCTCTGTTCCTTCTTTCTGCACTTCTTTTGTTTCTTTCTGCACCTCTCTTGCTTCTTTCTGCACCCCTCTCGCCACTTTCTCCACCAATGTTCCCCCTTTTTGCATCTCTGTTGCTTCTTTCTGCACTAATCTTGCCTCTTTCTCCACCCCTTGTCCCTCTTTCTGCACCTCTTTTGCTTCTTTCTGCACTTCTCTTGCTTCTTTCTGTACCCCTGTCCCTTCTTTCTGCAACCCTTGAACCTCTTACTTCACCCCTCTTCACTCTTTCTGCTCCCCTCTTGCCTCTTTCTACACCTCTGTTCCTTCTTACTGCACTTCTTTTGAAACTTTCTGCAACTCTCTTCCTTCTTTCTGTATCCATCTTGCCTCTTTCTCCACCCCACTTCCCCCTTTCTGCATCTCTGTTGTTTCTTTCTGCACTTCTCTTGCCTGTTTCTGCAGCTCTGTCCCTTCTTTCTGCAACCCTTGTACTTCTTTCTGCACCTCTCTTCCTTCTTTCTGCTCCCCTCTTGCCTCTTTCTGCACCTCTGTTGCTTCTTTCTGCACTTCATTTGTTTCTTTCTGCACCTCTCTTGCTTCTTTCTGCACCCCTCTTGCCTCTTTCTCCACCCCTCTTCCCTCTTTCTGCGCTCCTCTTGCCTCTTTCTGCACCTCTGTTCCTTCTTTCTGCACTTCTTTTGTTTCTTTCTGCAACTCTCTTGCTTCTTTCTGCACCCCTCTTGCTTCTTTCTGTACCCCTCGTGCCTCTTTCACACCCCTCTTCCCTCTTTCTGCACCCCTCTTGCCTCTTTTTGCACCTCTGTTCCTTCTTTCTGCACTTCTTTTGTTTCTTCTGCACCTCTCTTGTTTCTTTTTGTATCCCTCTTGCCTGTTTCTCCAACCCACTTCCCCCTTTCTGCATCTCTGTTGCTTCTTTATGCACTTCTATTGTTTCTTTCTGCACCCCTCTTGCCTCTTTCTGCACCTCTGTTCCTTCTTTCTGAACTTCTTTTGTTTCTTTCTGCACCTCTCGCTTCTTTCTGCACCCCTTTTCCCTCTTTATACACCCCTCTTTCCTCTTTCTGCACCTCTGTTCCTTCTTTCTCCACTTCTTTTGTTTCTTTCTGCAGCTCTCTTGCTTCTTTCTGCACCCCTTTGTCTCTTTCTCCACCCCTCTTCCCTCTTTCTTCACCCCTGTTACCTCTTTCGGCTCCTCTGTTCCTTCTTTCTGCACTTCTTTTGTTTCTTTCTGCACATCTCTTGCTTCTTTCTGCACCCCTCGTGCCTCTTTCTGCACCCCTCTTCCCTCTTTTTGCACCCCTCTTGCCTCTTTCTGCACCTAGGTTGCTTCTTTCTGCACTACACTTGCTTCTTTCAGCACCTCTCTTGCTTCTTTCTGCACCACTTGTGCTTCTTTCTGCACCCTTCTTCCCTCTTTCTGCACCCCTCTTGCCTCTTTTTGCACTCCTGTTCCTTCTTTCTGCTCTTCTTTTGTTTCTTTCTGCACCTCTCTTGCTTCTTTCTGCACCCCTCTCGCCACTTTCTCCACCAATGTTCCCCCTTTTGCATCTCTGTTGATTCTTTCTGCACTAATCTTGCCTCTTTCTCCACCCCTTGTCCCTCTTTCTGCACCTCTTTTGCTTCTTTCTGCACTTCTCTTGCTTCTTTCTGCACCCCTGTCCCTTCTTTCTGCAACCCTTGAACCTCTTACTTCACCCCTCTTCACTCTTTCTGCTCCCCTCTTGCCTCTTTCTACACCTCTGTTACTTCTTACTGCACTTCTTTTGAAACTTTCTGCAACTCTCTTCCTTCTTTCTGTATCCATCTTGCCTCTTTCTCCACCCCACTTCCCCCTTTCTGCATCTCTGTTGTTTCTTTCTGCACTTCTCTTGCCTGTTTCTGCAGCTCTGTCCCTTCTTTCTGCAACCCTTGTACTTCTTTCTGCACCTCTCTTCCTTCTTTCTGCTCCCCTCTTGCCTCTTTCTGCACCTCTGTTGCTTCTTTCTGCACTTCATTTGTTTCTTTCTGCATCTCTCGCGCTTCTTTCTGAATCCCTCATGCCTCTTTCTGCACACCTCTTCCCTCTTTCTGCACTCCTCTTGTCTCTTTCTGCACCTCTATTCCTTCTTTCTGCACTTCTTTTGTTTCTTTCTGCACCTCTTTTGCTTCTTTCATACCCCACTTCCCTCTTTTTGCACCCCTCTTGCCTGTTTCTGCACCTCTGCTCTTTCTTTCTGCACTTCTTTTGTTTCTTTCTGCACCTCTTTTGTTTCTTTCTGTATCCCTCTTGCTTCTTTCTCCACCCCACTTCCCCCTTTCTGCATCTCTGTTGCTTCTTTACACACTTCTCTTCCTTGTTTATGCAAATCTCTTGCTTCTTTCTGCACCCCTCGTGCCTCTTTCTGCACCCCTTTTCCTGCACTCCTCTTGCCTCTTTGTGCACCTCTGTTGCTTCTTTCTGCATTTCTTTTGTTTCTTTATGCCCCCCACTAGTTTCTTTATGCACCTCTCTTGCTTCTTTCTGCACCCCTCTTCCCTCTTTCTGCACCCTTCTTTCATCTTTCTGCACCCCTCTTGCCTCTTTCTGCACCTCTCTTGCTTCTTTCTGCACCCCATTGCCTGCTTCTGGACGCCTCTTCCCTCTTTCTGCACCCCTCTTGCCTCTTTCTGCACCCCTCTTGCCTCATTCTGCACCTCTGTTCCTTCTTTCTGCACTTCTTTTGTTTTTTTCTGCACCTCTTGCTTCTTTCTGCACCCCTTTTGCCTCTTTCTGCACCCCTCTTGCCTCTTTCTGCACCTCTGTTCCTTCTTTCTCCACTTCTTACATCTCTTGCTTCTATTTTCACCCCTTGTGCCTCTTTCTGCACCCCTCTTCCCTCTTTTTGCACCCCTCTTGCCTCTTTCTGCACCTCTGTTGCTTCTTTCTGCACTACTCTTGCTTCTTTCTGCACCTCTCTTGCTTCTTTCTGTACCACTCGTGCTTCTTTCTGCACCCCTCTTCCCTCTTTATGCACACCTCTTGCCTCTTTATGCACCCCTGTTCCACTTCCTTCTTTCTGCTCTTCTTTTGTTTCTTTCTGCACCTCTCTTGCTTCTTTCTGCACCCCTCTCTCCACTTTCTCCACCCCTGTTCCCCCTTTCTGCACCTCTGTTGCTTCTTTCTGCACTTCTGTTGCTTCTTTCTGCACCTCTGTCCCTTCTTTCTGAAACCCTTCTGCCTCTTTCTGCACCCCTCTTCCCTCTCTCTGCTCCCCTATTGCCTCTTTCTACACCTCTGTTCCTTCTTTCTGCACTTCTTTTGTTTCTTTCTGCAACTCTCTAGCTTCTTTCTGTACCCTCTTGCCTCTTTCTCCACCCCACTTCCCCCTCTCTGCATCTCTGTTGGTTCTTTATGAACTTCTCTTGCTTCTTTCTGCACCCCTTGTGCCTCTTTCTGCACCCTCTTCCCTCTTTCTGCACTCCTCTTTCCTATTTCTGCACCTCAGTTGCTTCTTTCTGCAATTCTTTTGTTTCTTTCTGCACATCTCTTGCTTCTTTCTGCACCCCTCTTCCCCCTTTTCCATCTCTGTTGCTTCTTTCTGCACTTTGCTTGCCTCTTTTCTCTGCCCTTCATCCATCTTTCTGCACCTTTGTTGCTTCTTTCTGTACTTCTCTAGCTTATTTCTGTACCTCTCTTTCTTCTTTCTGCACCCCTCATGCCTCTTTCTGCACCCCTCTTCCCTCTTTCTGCACTCCTCTTGCCTCTTTCTGCACCTCTGTTCCTTCTTTCTGCACTTCTTTTGTTTCTTTCTGCACCTCTCTTGCTTCTTTCTGTACCCCTCTCATCACTTTCTCCACCTCTGTTCCCCCTTTTTACATCTCTGTTGCTTCTTTCTGCACTTCTCTTGCCTCTTTCTCCACCGCATCCCTCTTTCTGCTCCTCTGTTGCTTCTCTCTGGCTATCTCCTGATTCTTTCTGTATGGTCTTGCCTCTTTCTCTAACCCACTTCCCCCTTTCTGCATCTCTGTTGGTTCTTTATGCACCCCTGGTGCCTCATTCCGCACCCCTCTTCCCTCTTTATGCACCCCTCTCGCCTCTTTCTGCACCTCTGTTCCTTCTTTCTGCACTTCTTTTGTTTCTTTCTGCACCTCTTGCTGCTTTCTGCACCCCCTTGCCTGCTTCTGGACCCCTCTTCCCTCTTTTTGCAACCCTCTTGCCTCTTTCTGCACCCCTCTTGCCTCTTTCTGCACCTCTGTTCCTTCTTTCTGCACTTCTTTTGTTTTTTTCTGCACTTCTCGCTTCTTTCTGTACCCCTTTTGCCTCTTTCTGCACCCCTCTTGCCTCTTTCTGCACCTCTGTTCCTTCTTTCTCCACTTCTTTTGTTTCTTTCTGCACTTCTCGCTTCTTTCTGCACCCCTCTTCCCTCTTTATGCACACCTCTTGCCTCTTTCTGCACCCCTGTTCCACTTCCTTCTTTCTGCTCTTCTTTTGTTTCTTTCTGTACCTCTCTTGCTTCTTTCTGCACCCTGTCGCCACTTTCTCCACCCCTGTTCCCCCTTTCTACACCTCTGTTGCTTCTTTCTGCACTTCTCTTGCATCTTTCTGCAACTCTGTCCCTTCCTTCTGCAACCCTTGTGCATGTTTCTGCACCCCTCGTCCCTCTCTCTGCTCCCCTCTTGCCTATTTCTGCGCCTCTGTTCTTTCTTTCTGTACTTCTTTTGTTTCTTTTTGCAACTCTCTTGCTTCTTTCTGTATCCACTTCCCCCTTTCTGCATCTCTGTTGGTTCTTTATGAACTTCTCTTGCTTTTTTCTGCACCCCTCGTTCTTCTTTCGGCACCCCTCTTCCCTCTTTCTGCTCTCCTCTTGACTATTTCTGCACCTCTGTTGCTTCTTTCTGTACTTCTTTTGTTTCTTTCTGTACCTCTCTTGCTTCTTTCTGCACCCTCTTCACCCTTTTTTCATCTCTGTTGCTTCTTCCTGCACTTTGCTTGCCTCTTTCTCCGCCCTTCATCCATCTTTCTGCACCTCTGTTGCTTCTTTCTGCACTTCTCTTGCTTATTTCTGTACCTCTCTTGCTTCTTTCTGCACCCGTTGTGCCTCTTTCTGCACCCCTCTTCCCTCTTTCTGCACCCCTCTTGCCTCTTTCTGCACCTCTGTCCCTTCTTTCTGCACTTCTTTTGTTTCTTTCTGTACCTCTCTTGCTTCTTTCTGCACCCCTCTTCACCCTTTTTCATCTCTGTTGCTTCTTCCTGCACTTTGCTTGCCTCTTTCTCCGCCCTTCATCCATCTTTCTGCACCTCTGTTGCTTCTTTCTGCACTTCTCTTGCTTATTTCTGTGCCTCTCTTGCTTCTTTCTGCACCCGTTGTGCCTCTTTCTGCACCCCTCTTCCCTCTTTCTGCACCCCTCTTGCCTCTTTCTGCACCTCTGTCCCTTCTTTCTGCACTTCTTTTGTTTCTTTCTGTACCTCTCTTGCTTCTTTCTGCACCCATCTCATAACTTTCTCCACCTCTGTACCCCCTTTTTACATCTCTGTTGCTACTTTCTGCACTTCTCTTGCCTCTTTCTCCACCACATCCCTCTTTCTGCACCTCTGTTGCTTCTTTCTGCCCTTCTCCTGCTTCTGTCTGTATCCTCTTGCCTCTTTCTCCACCCCACTTCCCCCTTTCTGCATCTCTGTTGGTTCTTTTTGCACTTCTCTTGCTTCTTTCTGCACCTCTCTTGCTTCTTTCTGCACCCCTCATGCCTCTTTCTGCACCCCTCTTCCCTCTTTCTGCACCCCTCTTGCCTCTTTCTGCACCTCTGTTCCTTCTTTCTGCACTTCTTTTGTTTCTTTCTGTACCTCTCTTGCTTCTTTCTGCACCCCTTTGCCTGCTTCTGGACCCCTCTTCCCTCTTTATGCAACCCTCTTGCCTCTTTCTGCAACCCTGTTGCCTCTTTCTGCACCTCAGTTCCTTCTTTATGCACTTCTTTTGTTTTTTCTGCACTTCTCGCTTCTTTCTGTACCCTTTTGCCTCTTTCAGCACCCCTCTTGCCTCTTTCTGTGCCTCTTTTCCTCCTTTCTCCGCTTCTTTTGTTTCTTTCTACAGCTCTCTTGCTTCTTTCTGCACCCCCTTGCCTCTTTATCCACCCCTCTTCCCTCTTTCTGCACCCCTGTTGCCTCTTTCTGCACCTCTGTTCCTTCTTTCTGCACTTCTTTTGTTTCTTTCTGCACATCTCTTGCTTCTTTCTGTACCACTCGTGCTTCTTTCTCCACCCCTCTTCCCTCTTTATGCACACCTCTTGCCTCTTCCTGCACCCCTGTTCCACTTCCTTCTTTCTGCTCTTCATTTGTATCTTCCTGCACCTCTGTTGCTTCTTTCTGCACCACTCTCGCCACTTTCTCCACCCCTGTTCTCCCTTTCTGCACCTCTGTTGCTTCATTCTGCACTTCTCTTGCTTCTCTCTGCACCTCTGTCCCTTTCTTCTGCAACCCTTGTGCCTGTTTCTGCACCCCTCTTCCCTCTATCTGCTCCCCTCTTGCCTCTTTCTGTGCCTCTGTTCCGTCTTTCTGCACTTATTTTGTTTCTTTCTGCAACTCTCTAGCTTCTTTCTGTATTCTCTTGCCTCTTTCTCCATCCCACTTCCCCCTTTCTGCATCTCTGTTGGTTCTTTATGAACTTCTCTTGCTTCTTTCTGCACCCCTCGTGCCTCTTTCTGCACCCCTCTTCCCTCTTTCTGCACTCCTCTTGCCTATTTCTGCACCTCTGTTGCTTCTTTCTGTACTTCGTTTGTTTCTTTCTGTACCTCGCTTGCTTCTTTCTGCACCCCTCTTCCCCCTTTTTTCATCTCTGTTGCTTCTTCCTGCACTTTGCTTGCCTCTTTCTCCGCCCTTCATCCATCTTTCTGCACCTCTGTTGCTTCTTTCTGCACTTCTCTTGCTTATTTCCGTACCTCTCTTGCTTCTTTCTGCACCCCTCGTGCCTCTTTCTGCCCACTCTTCCCTCTTTCTGCACCCCTCTTGCCTCTTTCTGCACCTCTGTTCCTTCTTTCTGCACTTCTTTTGTATCTTTCTGCACCTCTCTTGCTTCTTTCTGTACCCATCTCCTCACTTTCTCCACCTCTGTACCCCCTTTTTACATCTCTGTTGCTTCTTTCTGCACTTCTCTTGCCTCTTTCTCCACCGCATCCCTCTTTCTGCTCCTCTGTTGCTTCTCTCTGGCTATCTCCTGATTCTTTCTGTATGGTCTTGCCTCTTTCTCTAACCCACTTCCCCCTTTCTGCATCTCTGTTGGTTCTTTATGCACCCCTGGTGCCTCATTCCTCACCCCTCTTCCCTCTTTATGCACCCCTCTCGCCTCTTTCTGCACCTCTGTTCCTTCTTTCTGCACTTCTTTTGTTTCTTTCTGCACCTCTGTTCCTTCTTTCTGCACTTCTTTTATTTCTTTCTGCACCTCTTGCTGCTTTCTGCCCCTTGCCTGCTTCTGGACCCCTCTTCCCTCTTTTTGCAACCCTCTTGCCTCTTTCTGCACCCCTCTTGCCTCTTTCTGCACCTCTGTTCCTTCTTTCTGCACTTCTTTTGTTTTTTCTGCACTTCTCGCTTCTTTCTGTACCCCTTTTGCCTCTTTCTGCACCCCTCTTGCCTCTTTCTGCACCTCTGTTCCTTCTTTCTCCACTTCTTTTGTTTCTTTCTGCAGCTCTCTTGCTTCTTTCTGCACCCCCTTGCCTCTTTATCTACCCCTCTTCCCTCTTTCTGCACCTCTGTTCCTTCTTTCTGCACTTCTTTTGTTTCTTTCTGCACATCTCTTGCTTCTTTTGCAGCCCTTGTGCCTCTTTCTGCACCCTCTTTTTGCACCCCTCTTGCCTCTTTCTGTACCTCTGTTGCTTCTTTCTGCACTACTCTTGCTTCTTTCTGTACCTCTCTTGCTTCTTTCTGCACCACTCGTGCTTCTTTCTGCACCCCTCTTCCCTCTTTATGCACACCTCTTGCCTCTTTCTGCACCCCTGTTCCACTTCCTTCTTTCTGCTCTTCTTTTGTTTCTTTCTGTACCTCTCTTGCTTCTTTCTGCACCCCTGTCGCCACTTTCTCCACCCCTGTTCCCCCTTTCTACACCTCTGTTGCTTCTTTCTGCACTTCTCTTGCATCTTTCTGCAACTCTGTCCCTTCCTTCTGCAACCCTTGTGCATGTTTCTGCACCCCTCTTCCCTCTCTCTGCTCCCCTCTTGCCTATTTCTGCGCCTCTGTTCTTTCTTTCTGTACTTCTTTTGTTTCTTTCTGCAACTCTCTTGCTTCTTTCTGTATCCACTTCCCCCTTTCTGCATCTCTGTTGGTTCTTTATGAACTTCTCTTGCTTTTTTCTGCACTTCTCGTTCCTCTTTCTGCACCCCTCTTCCCTCTTTCTGCTCTCCTCTTGACTATTTCTGCACCTCTGTTGCTTCTTTCTGTACTTCTTTTGTTTCTTTCTGTACCTCTCTTGCTTCTTTCTGCACCCCTCTTCACCCTTTTTCATCTCTGTTGCTTCTTCCTGCACTTTGCTTGCCTCTTTCTCCGCCCTTCATCCATCTTTCTGCACCTCTGTTGCTTCTTTCTGCACTTCTCTTGCTTATTTCTGTACCTCTCTTGCTTCTTTCTGCACCCGTTGTGCCTCTTTCTGCACCCCTCTTCCCTCTTTCTGCACCCCTCTTGCCTCTTTCTGCACCTCTGTCCCTTCTTTCTGCACTTCTTTTGTTTCTTTCTGTACCTCTCTTGCTTCTTTCTGCACCCCTCTTCACCCTTTTTCATCTCTGTTGCTTCTTCCTGCACTTTGCTTGCCTCTTTCTCCGCCCTTCATCCATCTTTCTGCACCTCTGTTGCTTCTTTCTGCACTTCTCTTGCTTATTTCTGTGCCTCTCTTGCTTCTTTCTGCACCCGTTGTGCCTCTTTCTGCACCCCTCTTGCCTCTTTCTGCACCTCTGTCCCTTCTTTCTGCACTTCTTTTGTTTCTTTCTGTACCTCTCTTGCTTCTTTCTGCACCCATCTCATAACTTTCTCCACCTCTGTACCCCCTTTTACATCTCTGTTGCTACTTTCTGCACTTCTCTTGCCTCTTTCTCCACCACATCCCTCTTTCTGCACCTCTGTTGCTTCTTTCTGCCCTTCTCCTGCTTCTTTCTGTATCCTCTTGCCTCTTTCTCCACCCCACTTCCCCCTTTCTGCATCTCTGTTGGTTCTTTTTGCACTTCTTTTGCTTCTTTCTGCACCTCTCTTGCTTCTTTCTGCACCCCTCATGCCTCTTTCTGCACCCCTCTTCCCTCTTTCTGCACCCCGCTTGCCTCTTTCTGCACCTCTGTTCCTTCTTTCTGCACTTCTTTTGTTTCTTTCTGTACCTCTCTTGCTTCTTTCTGCACCCTTTGCCTGCTTCTGGACCCCTCTTCCCTCTTTATGCAACCCTCTTGCCTCTTTCTGCAACCCTGTTGCCTCTTTCTGCACCTCAGTTCCTTCTTTATGCACTTCTTTTGTTTTTTCTGCACTTCTCGCTTCTTTCTGTACCCCTTTTGCCTCTTTCAGCACCCCTCTTGCCTCTTTCTGCGCCTCTTTTCCTCCTTTCTCCGCTTCTTTTGTTTCTTTCTACAGCTCTCTTGCTTCTTTCTGCACCCCTTGCCTCTTTATCCACCCCTCTTCCCTCTTTCTGCACCCCTGTTGCCTCTTTCTGCACCTCTGTTCCTTCTTTCTGCACTTCTTTTGTTTCTTTCTGCACATCTCTTGCTTCTTTTTGTAGCCCTTGTGCCTCTTTCTGCACCCCTCTTCCCTCTTTTTGCACCCCTCTTGCCTCTTTCTGCACCCCTGTTCCTTCTTTTTGCACTACTCTTGCTTCTTTCTGCACCTCTCTTGCTTCTTTCTGTACCACTCGTGCTTCTTTCTCCACCCCTCTTCCCTCTTTATGCACACCTCTTGCCTCTTCCTGCACCCCTGTTCCACTTCCTTCTTTCTGCTCTTCATTTGTATCTTCCTGCACCTCTCTTGCTTCTTTCTGCACCACTCTCGCCACTTTCTCCACCCTGTTCTCCTTTCTGCACCTCTGTTGCTTCATTCTGCACTTCTCTTGCTTCGCTCTGCACCTCTGTCCCTTTCTTCTGCAACCCTTGTGCCTGTTTCTGCACCCCTCTTCCCTCTATCTGCTCCCCTCTTGCCTCTTTCTGTGCCTCTGTTCCGTCTTTCTGCACTTATTTTGTTTCTTTCTGCAACTCTCTAGCTTCTTTCTGTATTCTCTTGCCTCTTTCTCCATCCCACTTCCCCTTTCTGCATCTCTGTTGGTTCTTTATGAACTTCTCTTGCTTCTTTCTGCACCCCTCGTGCCTCTTTCTGCACCCCTCTTCCCTCTTTCTGCACTCCTCTTGCCTATTTCTGCACCTCTGTTGCTTCTTTCTGTACTTCTTTTGTTTCTTTCTGTACCTCGCTTGCTTCTTTCTGCACCCTCTTCCCCCTTTTTTCATCTCTGTTGCTTCTTCCTGCACTTTGCTTGCCTCTTTCTCCGCCCTTCATCCATCTTTCTGCACCTCTGTTGCTTCTTTCTGCACTTCTCTTGCTTATTTCCGTACCTCTCTTGCTTCTTTCTGCACCCCTCGTGCCTCTTTCTGCCCACTCTTCCCTCTTTCTGCACCCCTCTTGCCTCTTTCTGCACCTCTGTTCCTTCTTTCTGCACTTCTTTTGTATCTTTCTGCACCTCTCTTGCTTCTTTCTGTACCCATCTCCTCACTTTCTCCACCTCTGTACCCCTTTTACATCTCTGTTGCTTCTTTCTGCACTTCTCTTGCCTCTTTCTCCACCCCAGCCCTCTCTCTGCTCCTCTGTTGCTTCTTTCTGCCCTTCTCCTGCTTCTTTCTGTATGCTCTTGCCTCTTTCTCCACCCCACTTCCCCCTTTCTGCATCTCTGTTGGTTCTTTATGCACTTCTCTTGCTTCTTTCTGCACCTCTCTTGCTTCTTTCTGCACCCTGGTGCCTCTTTCTGTACCCCTCTTCCCTCTTTCTACACCCCTCTTGCCTCTTTCTGCACCTCTGTTCCTTCTTTCTGCACTTCTTTTGTTTCTTTGTGCACCTCTCTTGCTTCTTTCTGCACCCCTTGCCTGCTTCTGGACCCTTCTTCCCTCTTTCTGCAACCCTCTTGCCTCTTTCTGCACCCCTCTTGCCTCTTTCTGCACCTCTGTTCCATCTTTCTGCACTTCTTTTGTTTCTTTCTGCACTTCTGCTTCTTTATGCACCCTTTTGCCTCTTTCTGTACCCCTCTTGCCTCTTTCTGCACCTCTGTTCCTTCTTTCTCCACTTCTTTTGTTTCTTTCTGCAGCTCTCTTGCTTCTTTCTGTACCCCTTGCTTCTTTCTCTACCCCTCTTTCCTCCTTCTGCACCCCTGTTGCCTCTTTCTACACCTCTGTACCTTCTTTCTGCACTTCTTTTGTTTCTTTCTGCACATCTCTTGCTTCTTTCTGCTCCCCTCGTGCCTCTTTCTGTACCCCGCTTTCCTCTTTTTACACCCTTTTTGCCTCTTTCTGCACCTCTGTTGCTTCTTTCTGCACTACTCTTGCTTCTTTCTGCTCCTATCTTGCTTCTTTCTGTACCACTCATGCTTCTTTCTGCACCCCTCGTCCCTCTTTCTGCACCCCTCTTGCCTTTTTCTGCACCCCTGTTCCTTCTTTCTGCTCTTCTTTTGTTTCTTTCTGCACCTCTCTTGCTTCTTTCTGCACCCCTCTCATCATTTTCTCCACCTCTGTTCCCCCTTTTTGCATTTCTGTTGCTTCTTTCTGCACTTCTCTTGCCTCTTTCTCCACCCCATCCCTTTTTCTGCACCTCTGTTGCTTCTTTCTGCCCTTCTCCTGCTTCTTTCTGTATCATCTTGCCTCTTTCTCCACTTCACTTCCCCCTTTCTGCATCTCTGTTGGTTCTTTTTGCACTTCTCTTGCTTCTTTCTGCACCTCTATTGCTTCTTTCTGCACCCCTCGTGCCTCTTTCTGCACCCCTCTTCCCTCTTTCTGCACCCTTCTTGCCTCTTTCTGCACCTCTGTTCCTTCTTTCTGCACTTCTTTTGTTTCTTTCTGCACCTCTCTTGCTTCTTTCTGCACACCCTTGCCTGCTTCTGGACCCCTCTTCCCTCTTTCTGTACCTCTCTTGCTTCTTTCTGCACCCCTCTTGCCTCTTTCTGCACCTCTGTTCCTTCTTTCTCCACTTCTTTTGTTTCTTTCTGCACTTCTCGCTTCTTTCTGCACCCCTCTTCCCTCTTTATGCACACCTCTTGCCTCTTTCTGCACCCCTGTTCCACTTCCTTCTTTCTGCTCTTCTTTTGTTTCTTTCTGTACCTCTCTTGCTTCTTTCTGCACCCCTGTCGCCACTTTCTCCACCCCTGTTCCCCCTTTCTACACCTCTGTTGCTTCTTTCTGCACTTCTCTTGCATCTTTCTGCAACTCTGTCCCTTCCTTCTGCAACCCTTGTGCATGTTTCTGCACCCTCTTCCCTCTCTCTGCTCCCCTCTTGCCTATTTCTGCGCCTCTGTTCTTTCTTTCTGTACTTCTTTTGTTTCTTTTTGCAACTCTCTTGCTTCTTTCTGTATCCACTTCCCCCTTTCTGCATCTCTGTTGGTTCTTTATGAACTTCTCTTGCTTTTTCTGCACCCTCGTTCCTCTTTCGGCACCCCTCTTCCCTCTTTCTGCTCTCCTCTTGACTATTTCTGCACCTCTGTTGCTTCTTTCTGTACTTCTTTTGTTTCTTTCTGTACCTCTCTTGCTTCTTTCTGCACCCCTCTTCACCCTTTTTTCATCTCTGTTGCTTCTTCCTGCACTTTGCTTGCCTCTTTCTCCGCCCTTCATCCATCTTTCTGCACCTCTGTTGCTTCTTTCTGCACTTCTCTTGCTTATTTCTGTACCTCTCTTGCTTCTTTCTGCACCCGTTGTGCCTCTTTCTGCACCCTCTTCCCTCTTTCTGCACCCCTCTTGCCTCTTTCTGCACCTCTGTCCCTTCTTTCTGCACTTCTTTTGTTTCTTTCTGTACCTCTCTTGCTTCTTTCTGCACCCCTCTTCACCCTTTTTTCATCTCTGTTGCTTCTTCCTGCACTTTGCTTGCCTCTTTCTCCGCCCTTCATCCATCTTTCTGCACCTCTGTTGCTTCTTTCTGCACTTCTCTTGCTTATTTCTGTGCCTCTCTTGCTTCTTTCTGCACCCGTTGTGCCTCTTTCTGCACCCCTCTTCCCTCTTTCTGCACCCCTCTTGCCTCTTTCTGCACCTCTGTCCCTTCTTTCTGCACTTCTTTTGTTTCTTTCTGTACCTCTCTTGCTTCTTTCTGCACCCATCTCATAACTTTCTCCACCTCTGTACCCCTTTTACATCTCTGTTGCTACTTTCTGCACTTCTCTTGCCTCTTTCTCCACCACATCCCTCTTTCTGCACCTCTGTTGCTTCTTTCTGCCCTTCTCCTGCTTCTGTCTGTATCCTCTTGCCTCTTTCTCCACCCCACTTCCCCCTTTCTGCATCTCTGTTGGTTCTTTTTGCACTTCTCTTGCTTCTTTCTGCACCTCTCTTGCTTCTTTCTGCACCCCATGCCTCTTTCTGCACCCCTCTTCCCTCTTTCTGCACCCCTCTTGCCTCTTTCTGCACCTCTGTTCCTTCTTTCTGCACTTCTTTTGTTTCTTTCTGTACCTCTCTTGCTTCTTTCTGCACCCCTTTGCCTGCTTCTGGACCCCTCTTCCCTCTTTATGCAACCTCTTGCCTCTTTCTGCAACCCTGTTGCCTCTTTCTGCACCTCAGTTCCTTCTTTATGCACTTCTTTTGTTTTTTCTGCACTTCTAGCTTCTTTCTGTACCCCTTTTGCCTCTTTCAGCACCCCTCTTGCCTCTTTCTGTGCCTCTTTTCCTCCTTTCTCCGCTTCTTTTGTTTCTTTCTACAGCTCTCTTGCTTCTTTCTGCACCCCTTGCCTCTTTATCCACCCCTCTTCCCTCTTTCTGCACCCCTGTTGCCTCTTTCTGCACCTCTGTTCCTTCTTTCTGCACTTCTTTTGTTTCTTTCTGCACATCTCTTGCTTCTTTCTGTACCACTCGTGCTTCTTTCTCCACCCTCTTCCCTCTTTATGCACACCTCTTGCCTCTTCCTGCACCCTGTTCCACTTCCTTCTTTCTGCTCTTCATTTGTATCTTCCTGCACCTCTGTTGCTTCTTTCTGCACCACTCTCGCCACTTTCTCCACCCCTGTTCTCCCTTTCTGCACCTCTGTTGCTTCATTCTGCACTTCTCTTGCTTCTCTCTGCACCTCTGTCCCTTTCTTCTGCAACCCTTGTGCCTGTTTCTGCACCCTCTTCCCTCTATCTGCTCCCCTCTTGCCTCTTTCTGTGCCTCTGTTCCGTCTTTCTGCACTTATTTTGTTTCTTTCTGCAACTCTCTAGCTTCTTTCTGTATTCTCTTGCCTCTTTCTCCATCCCACTTCCCCCTTTCTGCATCTCTGTTGGTTCTTTATGAACTTCTCTTGCTTCTTTCTGCACCCCTCGTGCCTCTTTCTGCACCCCTCTTCCCTCTTTCTGCACTCCTCTTGCCTATTTCTGCACCTCTGTTGCTTCTTTCTGTACTTCTTTTGTTTCTTTCTGTACCTCGCTTGCTTCTTTCTGCACCCCTCTTCCCCCTTTTTCATCTCTGTTGCTTCTTCTTGCACTTTGCTTGCCTCTTTCTCCGCCCTTCATCCATCTTTCTGCACCTCTGTTGCTTCTTTCTGCACTTCTCTTGCTTATTTCCGTACCTCTCTTGCTTCTTTCTGCACCCTCGTGCCTCTTTCTGCCCACTCTTCCCTCTTTCTGCACCCCTCTTGCCTCTTTCTGCACCTCTGTTCCTTCTTTCTGCACTTCTTTTGTATCTTTCTGCACCTCTCTTGCTTCTTTCTGTACCCATCTCCTCACTTTCTCCACCTCTGTACCCCCTTTTACATCTCTGTTGCTTCTTTCTGCACTTCTCTTGCCTCTTTCTCCACTGCATCCCTCTTTCTGCTCCTCTGTTGCTTCTCTCTGGCTATCTCCTGATTCTTTCTGTATGGTCTTGCCTCTTTCTCTAACCCACTTCCCCCTTTCTGCATCTCTGTTGGTTCTTTATGCACCCCTGGTGCCTCATTCCTCACCCCTCTTCCCTCTTTATGCACCCTCTCGCCTCTTTCTGCACCTCTGTTCCTTCTTTCTGCACTTCTTTTGTTTCTTTCTGCACCTCTGTTCCTTCTTTCTGCACTTCTTTTATTTCTTTCTGCACCTCTTGCTGCTTTCTGCACCCCTTGCCTGCTTCTGGACCCTCTTCCCTCTTTTTGCAACCCTCTTGCCTCTTTCTGCACCCCTCTTGCCTCTTTCTGCACCTCTGTTCCTTCTTTATGCACTTCTTTGTTTTTTTCTGCACTTCTCGCTTCTTTCTGTACCCCTTTGCCTCTTTCTGCACCCCTCTTGCCTCTTTCTGCACCTCTGTTCCTTCTTTCTCCACTTCTTTTGTTTCTTTCTGCAGCTCTCTTGCTTCTTTCTGCACCCCCTTGCCTCTTTATCTACCCCTCTTCCCTCTTTCTGCACCTCTGTTCCTTCTTTCTGCACTTCTTTTGTTTCTTTCTGCACATCTCTTGCTTCTTTTTGCAGCCCTTGTGCCTCTTTCTGCACCCTCTTTTTGCACCCCTCTTGCCTCTTTCTGTACCTCTGTTGCTTTTTTCTGCACTACTCTTGCTTCTTTCTGTACCTCTCTTGCTTCTTTCTGCACCACTCGTGCTTCTTTCTGCACCCCTCTTCCCTCTTTATGCACACCTCTTGCCTCTTTCTGCACCCCTGTTCCACTTCCTTCTTTCTGCTCTTCTTTTGTTTCTTTCTGTACCTCTCTTGCTTCTTTCTGCACCCTGTCGCCACTTTCTCCACCCCTGTTCCCCCTTTCTACACCTCTGTTGCTTCTTTCTGCACTTCTCTTGCATCTTTCTGCAACTCTGTCCCTTCCTTCTGCAACCCTTGTGCATGTTTCTGCACCCCTCTTCCCTCTCTCTGCTCCCCTCTTGCCTATTTCTGCGCCTCTGTTCTTTCTTTCTGTACTTCTTTTGTTTCTTTCTGCAACTCTCTTGCTTCTTTCTGTATCCACTTCCCCCTTTCTGCATCTCTGTTGGTTCTTTATGAACTTCTCTTGCTTTTTTCTGCACCCCTCGTTCCTCTTTCGGCACCCCTCTTCCCTCTTTCTGCTCTCCTCTTGACTATTTCTGCACCTCTGTTGCTTCTTTCTGTACTTCTTTTGTTTCTTTCTGTACCTCTCTTGCTTCTTTCTGCACCCCTCTTCACCCTTTTTTCATCTCTGTTGCTTCTTCCTGCACTTTGCTTGCCTCTTTCTCCGCCCTTCATCCATCTTTCTGCACCTCTGTTGCTTCTTTCTGCACTTCTCTTGCTTATTTCTGTACCTCTCTTGCTTCTTTCTGCACCCGTTGTGCCTCTTTCTGCACCCTCTTCCCTCTTTCTGCACCCCTCTTGCCTCTTTCTGCACCTCTGTCCCTTCTTTCTGCACTTCTTTTGTTTCTTTCTGTACCTCTCTTGCTTCTTTCTGCACCCCTCTTCACCCTTTTTTCATCTCTGTTGCTTCTTCCTGCACTTTGCTTGCCTCTTTCTCCGCCCTTCATCCATCTTTCTGCACCTCTGTTGCTTCTTTCTGCACTTCTCTTGCTTATTTCTGTGCCTCTCTTGCTTCTTTCTGCTCCCGTTGTGCCTCTTTCTGCACCCCTCTTGCCTCTTTCTGCACCTCTGTCCCTTCTTTCTGCACTTCTTTTGTTTCTTTCTGTACCTCTCTTGCTTCTTTCTGCACCCATCTCATAACTTTCTCCACCTCTGTACCCCCTTTTTACATCTCTGTTGCTACTTTCTGCACTTCTCTTGCCTCTTTCTCCACCACATCCCTCTTTCTGCACCTCTGTTGCTTCTTTCTGCCCTTCTCCTGCTTCTTTCTGTATCCTCTTGCCTCTTTCTCCACCCCACTTCCCCCTTTCTGCATCTCTGTTGGTTCTTTTTGCACTTCTTTTGCTTCTTTCTGCACCTCTCTTGCTTCTTTCTGCACCCCTCATGCCTCTTTCTGCACCCCTCTTCCCTCTTTCTGCACCCCGCTTGCCTCTTTCTGCACCTCTGTTCCTTCTTTCTGCACTTCTTTTGTTTCTTTCTGTACCTCTCTTGCTTCTTTCTGCACCCTTTGCCTGCTTCTGGACCCCTCTTCCCTCTTTATGCAACCCTCTTGCCTCTTTCTGCAACCCTGTTGCCTCTTTCTGCACCTCAGTTCCTTCTTTATGCACTTCTTTTGTTTTTTTCTGCACTTCTCGCTTCTTTCTGTACCCCTTTTGCCTCTTTCAGCACCCCTCTTGCCTCTTTCTGCGCCTCTTTTCCTCCTTTCTCCGCTTCTTTTGTTTCTTTCTACAGCTCTCTTGCTTCTTTCTGCACCCCCTTGCCTCTTTATCCACCCCTCTTCCCTCTTTCTGCACCCCTGTTGCCTCTTTCTGCACCTCTGTTCCTTCTTTCTGCACTTCTTTTGTTTCTTTCTGCACATCTCTTGCTTCTTTTTGTAGCCCTTGTGCCTCTTTCTGCACCCCTCTTCCCTCTTTTTGCACCCCTCTTGCCTCTTTCTGCACCCTGTTCCTTCTTTTTGCACTACTCTTGCTTCTTTCTGCACCTCTCTTGCTTCTTTCTGTACCACTCGTGCTTCTTTCTCCACCCCTCTTCCCTCTTTATGCACACCTCTTGCCTCTTCCTGCACCCCTGTTCCACTTCCTTCTTTCTGCTCTTCATTTGTATCTTCCTGCACCTCTCTTGCTTCTTTCTGCACCACTCTCGCCACTTTCTCCACCCCTGTTCTCCCTTTCTGCACCTCTGTTGCTTCATTCTGCACTTCTCTTGCTTCTCTCTGCACCTCTGTCCCTTTCTTCTGCAACCCTTGTGCCTGTTTCTGCACCCCTCTTCCCTCTATCTGCTCCCCTCTTGCCTCTTTCTGTGCCTCTGTTCCGTCTTTCTGCACTTATTTTGTTTCTTTCTGCAACTCTCTAGCTTCTTTCTGTATTCTCTTGCCTCTTTCTCCATCCCACTTCCCCCTTTCTGCATCTCTGTTGGTTCTTTATGAACTTCTCTTGCTTCTTTCTGCACCCCTCGTGCCTCTTTCTGCACCCCTCTTCCCTCTTTCTGCACTCCTCTTGCCTATTTCTGCACCTCTGTTGCTTCTTTCTGTACTTCTTTTGTTTCTTTCTGTACCTCGCTTGCTTCTTTCTGCACCCCTCTTCCCCCTTTTTCATCTCTGTTGCTTCTTCCTGCACTTTGCTTGCCTCTTTCTCCGCCCTTCATCCATCTTTCTGCACCTCTGTTGCTTCTTTCTGCACTTCTCTTGCTTATTTCCGTACCTCTCTTGCTTCTTTCTGCACCCCTCGTGCCTCTTTCTGCCCACTCTTCCCTCTTTCTGCACCCCTCTTGCCTCTTTCTGCACCTCTGTTCCTTCTT
This sequence comes from Calotriton arnoldi, assembly GCA_963921515.1. Classification (NCBI taxonomy): domain Eukaryota; kingdom Metazoa; phylum Chordata; class Amphibia; order Caudata; family Salamandridae; genus Calotriton; species Calotriton arnoldi. Next base: position 729,954 of record CAWUFW010000904.1, on the reverse strand, counting down.
TCTGCACTTCTTTTGTATCTTTCTGCACCTCTCTTGCTTCTTTCTGTACCCATCTCCTCACTTTCTCCACCTCTGTACCCCCTTTTTACATCTCTGTTGCTTCTTTCTGCACTTCTCTTGCCTCTTTCTCCACCCCAGCCCTCTCTCTGCTCCTCTGTTGCTTCTTTCTGCCCTTCTCCTGCTTCTTTCTGTATGCTCTTGCCTCTTTCTCCACCCCACTTCCCCCTTTCTGCATCTCTGTTGGTTCTTTATGCACTTCTCTTGCTTCTTTCTGCACCTCTCTTGCTTCTTTCTGCACCCCTGGTGCCTCTTTCTGTACCCCTCTTCCCTCTTTCTACACCCCTCTTGCCTCTTTCTGCACCTCTGTTCCTTCTTTCTGCACTTCTTTTGTTTCTTTGTGCACCTCTCTTGCTTCTTTCTGCACCCCCTTGCCTGCTTCTGGACCCTTCTTCCCTCTTTCTGCAACCCTCTTGCCTCTTTCTGCACCCCTCTTGCCTCTTTCTGCACCTCTGTTCCATCTTTCTGCACTTCTTTTGTTTCTTTCTGCACTTCTCGCTTCTTTATGCACCCCTTTTGCCTCTTTCTGTACCCCTCTTGCCTCTTTCTGCACCTCTGTTCCTTCTTTCTCCACTTCTTTTGTTTCTTTCTGCAGCTCTCTTGCTTCTTTCTGTACCCCCTTGCTTCTTTCTCTACCCCTCTTTCCTCCTTCTGCACCCCTGTTGCCTCTTTCTACACCTCTGTACCTTCTTTCTGCACTTCTTTTGTTTCTTTCTGCACATCTCTTGCTTCTTTCTGCTCCCCTCGTGCCTCTTTCTGTACCCCGCTTTCCTCTTTTTACACCCTTCTTGCCTCTTTCTGCACCTCTGTTACTTCTTTCTGCACTACTCTTGCTTCTTTCTGCTCCTATCTTGCTTCTTTCTGTACCACTCATGCTTCTTTCTGCACCCCTCGTCCCTCTTTCTGCACCCCTCTTGCCTTTTTCTGCACCCCTGTTCCTTCTTTCTGCTCTTCTTTTGTTTCTTTCTGCACCTCTCTTGCTTCTTTCTGCACCCCTCTCATCATTTTCTCCACCTCTGTTCCCCCTTTTTGCATTTCTGTTGCTTCTTTCTGCACTTCTCTTGCCTCTTTCTCCACCCCATCCCTTTTTCTGCACCTCTGTTGCTTCTTTCTGCCCTTCTCCTGCTTCTTTCTGTATCATCTTGCCTCTTTCTCCACTTCACTTCCCCTTTCTGCATCTCTGTTGGTTCTTTTGCACTTCTCTTGCTTCTTTCTGCACCTCTATTGCTTCTTTCTGCACCCTCGTGCCTCTTTCTGCACCCTCTTCCCTCTTTCTGCACCCTTCTTGCCTCTTTCTGCACCTCTGTTCCTTCTTTCTGCACTTCTTTTGTTTCTTTCTGCACCTCTCTTGCTTCTTTCTGCACACCCTTGCCTGCTTCTGGACCCCTCTTCCCTCTTTCTGCAACCCTCTTGCCTCTTTCTGCACCCCTCTTGCCTCTTTCTGTACCTCTGTTCCTTCTTTCTGCACTTCTTTTGTTTTTTTCTGTACTTCTCGCTTCTTTCTGCATCCCTTTTGCCTCTTTCTGCACCCCTCTTGCCCCTTTCTGCACCTCTGTACCTTCTTTCTCCACTTATTTTGTTTCTTTCTGCAGCTCTCTTTCTTCTTTCTGCACCCCCTTGCCTCTTTCTCTACCCCTCTTCCCTCTTTATGCACCCCTATTGCCTCTTTCTGCACCTCTGTTCCTTCTTTCTGCACTTCTCTTGTTTCTTTCTGCACATCTCTTGCTTTTTGTTTCACCCCTTGTGCCTCTTTCTGCACCCATCTTCCCTCTTTGTGCACCTCTCTTGCCTCTTTCTGCACCTCTGTTGCTTCTTTCTGCACTACTCGTGCTTCTTTCTGCACCTCTCTTACTTCTTTCTGCATCACTGGTGCTTCTTTCTCCACCCCTCTTCCCTCTTTATGCACACCTCTTGCCTCTTTCTGCACCCCTGTTCCACTTCCTTCTTTCTGCTCTTCTTTTGTTTCTACCTGCACCTCTCTTGCTTCTTTCTGCACCCCTCTCGCCACTTTCTCCACCGCTGTTCCCCCTTTCTGCACCTCTGTTGCTTCTTTCTGTACTTCTCTTGCTTCTTTCTGCACCTCTGTCCCTTCTTTCTGCAACCCTTGTGCCTGTTTCTGCACCCCTCTTCCCTCTCTCTGCTCCCCTCTTGCCTCTTTCTGCGCCTCTGTTCCTTCTTTCTGCACTTCTTTTGTTTCTTTCTGCAACTCTCTTGCTTCTTTCTGTATCCTCTTGCCTCTTTCTCCACCCCACTTCCCCCTTTCTGCATCTCTGTTGGTTCTTTATGAACTTCTCTGGCTTCTTTATGCGTCCCTTGTGCCTCTTTCTGCACCCCTCTTTCTGCACTCCTCTTGCCTATTTCTGCACCTCTGTTGCTTCTTTCTGTAACTTCTCTTGTTTCTTTCTGCACCTCTCTTGCTTCTTTCTGTACCCCTCTTCCCCCTTTTTTCATCTCTGTTGCTTTTTTCTGCACTTTGCTTGCCTCTTTCTCCGCCCTTCATCCGTCTGTCTGCAACTCTGTTGTTTCTTTCTGCATTTCTCTTCCTTATTTCTGTACCTCTCTTGCTTCTTTCTGCCCCCCTCGTGCATCTTTCTGCACCCCTCTTCCCTCTTTCTGCACCCCTCTTGCCTCTTTCTGCACCTCTGTTCCTTCTTTCTGTACTTCTTTTGTTTCTTTCTGCACCTCTCATGCTTCTTTCTGCACCCCTCTCATCACTTTCTCCACCTCTGTATCCCCTTTTTGCATCTCTGTTGCTTCTTTTTGCACCTCTCTTGCCTCTTTCTCCACCCCATCCCTCTTTCTGCTCCTCTGTTGCTTCTTTCTGCCCTTCTGCTGCTTCTTTCTGTATCCTCTTGCCTCTTTCTCCATCCCACTTCCCCCTTTCTGCATCTCTGTTGGTTCTTTCTGCACCCCTCGTGCCTCTTTCTGCACTGCTCTTCCCTCTTTCTGCACTCCTCTTGCCTCTTTCAGCACCTCTGTTGCTTCTTTCTGCACTTCTTTTGTTTCTTTCTGCACCTCTCTTGCTTCTTTCTGCACCTCTCTTGCTTCTTTCTGCACCCCTCGTGCCTCTTTCTGCACTGCTCTTCCCTCTTTCTGCACTCCTCTTGCCTCTTTCAGCACCTCTGTTGCTTCTTTCTGCACTTCTTTTGTTTCTTTCTGCACCTCTCTTGCTTCTTTCTGCACCCCTCTTGCCTCTTTCTCCACCCCTCTTCCCTCTTTCTGCACCCCTCTTGCCTCTTTTTGCACCCCTCTTGCCTCATTCTGCACCTCTGTTGCTTCTTTCTGCACTTCTTTTGTTTCTTTCTGTACCTCTCTTGCTTCTTTCTGTACCCCCTTTCCTGCTTCTGGACCCCTCTTTCCTCTTTCTGCACCCCTCTTGCCTCTTTCTGCACCTCTGTTCCTTCTTTCTGCACTTCTTTTGTTTGTTTCTGCACCTCTCGCTTCTTTCTGCACCCCTTTTGCCTCTTTTTGCACCCCTCTTGCCTCTTTCTGTACCTCTGTTCCTTCTTTCTGCACTTCTTTTGTTTCTTTCTGCAGCTCTCTTGCTTCTTTCTGCACCCCCTTGCCTCTTTCTCTACCCCTCTTTCCTCCTTCTGCACCCCTGTTGCCTCTTTCTGCACCTCTGTTCCTACTTTCTGCACTTCTTTTGATCTTTCTGCACATCTCTTGCTTCTTTCTGCACCCCTCGTGCCTCTTTCTACACCCCGCTTCCCTCTTTTTGCACCCCTCTTGCCTCTTTCTGCACCTTTGTTGCTTCTTTCTGCACTACTCTTGCTTCTTTCTGCTCCTCTCTTGCTTCTTTCTGCACCACTGTTTCTGTCTGCACCCCTCTTCCTTCTTTCTGCACCCCTCTTGCCTCTTTTTGCACCCCTGTTCCTTCTTTCTGCTCTTCTTTTGTTTCTTTCTGCACCTCTCTTGCTTCTTTCTGCACCCCTCTCATCACATTCTCCACCTCTGTTCCCCCTTTTTGCATCTCTGTTGCTTCTTTCTGCACTTCTCTTGCCTCTTTCTCCACCCCATCCCCCTTTCTGCACCTCTGTTGCTTCTTTCTGCCCTTCTCCTGCTTCTTTCTGTATCCTCTTGCCTCTTTCTCCACCCACTTCTCCCTTTCTGCATCTCTGTTGGTTCTTTTTGCACTTCTCTTGCTTCTTACTGCACCTCTCTTGCTTCTTTCTGCACCCTTCATGCCTCTTTCTGCACCCCTCTTCCCTCTTTCTGCACTCCTCTTGCCTCTTTCAGCACCTCTGTTGCTTCTTTCTGCACTTCTTTTGTTTCTTCCTGCACCTCTCTTGCTTCTTTCTGCACCCCTCTTGCCTCTTTCTCCACCCCTCTTTCCTCTTACTGCAACCCTCTTGCCTCTTTTGCACCCCTCTTGCCTCTTTCTGCACCTCTGTTGCTCATTTCTGCACTTTTTTGTTTCTTTCTGCACCTCTCTTGCTTCTTTCTGCACCCCCTTCCTGCTTCTGGACCCCTCTTCCCTCTTTCTGCACCCCTCTTGCCTCTTTCTGCACCTCTGTTCCTTCTTTCTGCACTTCTTTTGTTTTTTTCTGCACCTTCCGCTTCTTTCTGCACCCCTTTTGCCTCTTTCTGCACCCCTCTTGTCTCTTTCTGCACCCCTCTTTCCTCTTTCTGCACCCCTCTTGCCTCTTTCTGCACCTCTGTTGCTTATTTCTGCATTTTTTTTGTTTCTTTCTGCAGCTCTCTTGCTTCTTTCTGCAGCCCCTTGCCTCTTTCTCCACCCCTCTTCCTTCTTTATGCACCCCTGTTGTCTCTTTCTGCACCTCTGTTCCTTCTTTCTGCACTTCTTTTGTTTCTTTCTGTACATCTCTTGCTTCTTTCTGCACCCCTCTTGCCTCTTTCTCCGCCCCTCTTTCCTCTTTCTGCGCCCCTCTTTCCTCTTTCTGCACCCCTCTTGCCTCTTTTGCACCCCTCTTGCCTCTTTCTGCACCTCTGTTCCTTCTTTCTGCACTTCTTTTGTTTCTTTCTGCACATCTCTTGCTTCTTTCTGTTCTTCTCTCGCCTCTTTCTGTACTCAAATGGGAAGTGCAAGCTATCAAGTTTAAAGGTCTGCGTGCTCTTGTGACTGAGGTATATGTCTACGTGTATAAGTATTCTCACATGTGTTATGCATCTGTAGATGGTAGCTTAAAAGTTGATAGCTTCTTCTATAGGTCGTTTTCTCAGTTCTGCTCTGTCATTCAGTTGCACAGGCAGACATGTCTTATGTATATAGGTGTTATAAGCCCCCTCAAATATACAATTGAATACCCATGTACCCTGTATTATGAGCAGAAAGAAATACATACACCTTTTTGTACATATATTTACAAAGTATGCAGTTTGAAACACAGGTATTCAAGTATTTCTATGTTTATTTTTGTGTAACATGTCACTCGGTAAAAGCAGAGACAGGCAAGCATACCTTCACAATCTTGGTCAGACTTACAACAGTGATATGTTTAGGATTGCTGTTTTATGTTTGGAAGGTAGGCCTAACATTCTGAGCAGTCGATTAATAGTGAACCTTCAAGAGAAAAGTGAGGTTTAAGACATCTTGGGAGAAGTATTAGTGATTAGGCTACTTTGTATGAGTCTGTTGTAAGGTACAGTCAACCTAGGCCTCTTTCTCCACCTCTGTTGGTTCTTTCTGCACTTCTCTTGCTTTTTCAGCACCTTTCTTACTCTTTCTGGACTTCTGTTCCCTCTTTCTGTACTTCTCTTGCTTCTTTCTGCGCATTTCTTCCTCTTTCTGCACATGTCCTTCCTATGTAGGCATATTTAGAAATTAGCATTTAAAAACCTTAGAAATTCACTGAAAAAACCAAAGGTTTCAGGGACGTTATAGATAGTTGGACATTTCACTCGTACAAAACCAGAGAAATTCGGCCGTTATAGTCAGTTGAGCTAACTATAACTCGCGCCCCCGCAATGCACTGCTGATGACATCACATATGACATCACTCAGCATTTGGAGTGCATTTTCTTCTCAAACTGGCCGTTGGAGTTGGTTTTTTTGTTCAATAAGCCATTTTTGTAAAACATTTTTTTTCCAAACCAAAATGAAGTGCTCCAGAGACTCCATCTTCCTGTTCCTGTCTAACAGGCTCCTCCCTGTGCTTTGTCCCTCTCCTGGTCACATTTCATTGGGATTTTGAGCTGGAATGATCACTCTCCTTGTCTGCTGCATTTATACCATTGGATTTTGAGATATCACAAGTAAGTTGAAAAACTGGTGAATAAGGGTGTTGTTTGTTTGACTGGGGGCATGCAACTGGATTTATTTGTACTTTTAGTCGATTTTTAAAATGTATTGTAGTGGTTGGCCTCAAGTTTTAGTAGGGGCCTAATTGTATTTGTGCATGAAATTTATCTTCTTTTGTAAAGGAAAAATGTTGCACAGTTCAGTAAATTTTCTTCTCCATGTTTTTTAATAAGTATGAAATATTGATTGATTTAATTCACTATGTGCCCTAGTCTGCCAATGGGCTTTCCAGCCAGTAGGCCCTGTACTATTCATGGGTGCAGGAAACAACTGTTTCTGTGATGTCTGTAGAATTGAAACATCATTTAGGCCATGGAAGGCATTGGATTAAAATACAAAAAGTGTTTTTTGTGGTTTTTCACGTTTTTCCCCCCTGCAAACAGTGTTTAGGTGGGGTAATGCCTTTGGAGGATGTGTGTTGTTGTGAACATTTTTAACCCTGTTAATTTTCATATTTGGTATTGCTGAATTAATGCTGTGTTCTCTGTGTTACCATGCCTCTTTTGTCTGGCCACTGTGTGTGTGTGTTCGGCATAGGCCACCATTTGCCTTTGTTGTTCAAGAATCATTATGCCATGTGGCCAGAGGCCATTTTGTATAGTCGATGTCCACCCTAGGCCTGCATGTGTTCTTTGCTTTTCAGGCCTCCTGCATGTTGTTGTTCTGACCATGTGGCTGGCGGCCATGTTGTGTAGCCAGCCAGTGTGCTTTCCCCATAGGCCTGCATTTCTTCTTTGTTTGTGGCCATGCCCTCTTGCTGGTTGTTGTGACCATGTGGTTGGCGGCCATTTTGTGTAGCCGGCCAGTGTGCTTTTCCCATGGGCCTGCATGTCTTTTCTGTTTGTGACCATGCCTCCTTGCTGGTTGTTGTTGTTTTGACCATGTGGCTGGCAGCCATTTTGTGTAGCCAGCCAGTGTGCTACTGCTTTCCCCATAGGCCTGCATATCTTCTCTTTTTTCCCCATGCCTCCTTGCTTGCTGTTTGACCATGTGGCTGGTGGCCATTTTGTGTAGGCATTCAGTGTGCTTTTGCCATAGGCTTGCATGTGTTATTCTTCTATCATTATGTTATGGCCATGTCTCCTTGCTTGATGGTTCACCATGTGGTCAGTCACTGGCCATTTTGTGTAGGTAGCCAGTATGCTTTTGCCATAGGCCTGCATGTCTTCTACTCTGTGTTCCCATTCCCAATGCCTATTTGCTCTCTGTTGTTGTTGTTGATGACCATGTGGCAATGGCAGGCAGCCATTTTGTGTGTCCAGCCAGTGTGGGCCTCTGCCATATGCTTGCATGGATGGTTGAGCAATGAGATAGCAGTTTAATAAATTAAAGCAAATGATCTTCTTGAGGATAATGTCACTTATTTATAATTTTTTTAATTTACATTTTTTTCAGTTTTATTTTTAATTGTTTTTATTTTTGTATTTTTATATATACATTTTTGATTTTTAGATTTTTTTTTACCATTTTCACAACATATGGCATCAATGAATCAACTAAATGTCTGCTATAGGTGCACAACAGCAATCATTGTGTAAGGATTATTTGATTGTCATTTGTCAGCTGCACCTCCCTGAATGCCACATCCCACGTGATGCATTGCACATAAAACAAACAGTTACAGCTGTATTGTTTTGTTGTTGTTGCTGCTTTTTCTAATCCTTCCTGAGTGTACAGTCACCATGAAAGTTTATGTAGGTGTAGTTTACCGTTTTATGAATGAACACTGCATACTATTGTTAATTATTTATATTAACTTAACTAACCAGACTAAATGATATTGTTTGTTTGTACTGCTACTTGAACTGCAACAGTGCCATGTTTCACTGATGTTTTTTAGATTGAGCCTGAGCCAGCGCGCATGCGCTGCTCTGCGAGGCTTCTTGTAAGCACTCTAAACTACTCTGTGTGGGTCTGACTCCCCCCACGCATTGGGTTGGTTTTTGCCTGTGTCATTTTGTCATCGTAGCCTGCAAATGGCTAAAGGTGGGTGCATGTCCCACCTCTTTTGCAAAGGTTCACTCCCACAGCGTTTTGCTTGCGGGAGCGAGCAGCGGCGCACAGGGCGGCAGCTGCAGTGCCTCCTTGTCTCCCCTGCACCGCTCCCCCTTGTCTCTTTGTGCCCGGCCCCACTACTCCTATTGAGCTGCTTGTTTATTTATTTATCTTGAGCTACGTAGCCCCGGAAGGACTCTGACGCGCAGGGTGGCAGCTGCAATGCACGGCTGGGAGGAGGGAGGGTCGCCCCAGAGGCGCGTGAGATTTGATCAGCTGACCTTAAGGGCGACTGGTAGTGCGTGTGCGTGCGTAATGCACGTGAGTGTTCGAAGTGAGTGATTACTTACGAACATTACTATGTTTATGCAGTCCCCTGGAAACTGGGGCAATTAACCATACATTTATTGGCTCCTGTGCACACGAGTCATCAAGCCTTTGCCACCAGATCAGCTCCTTTCTATGCGCGCTTTCTGATCCCTCACATTGTTGGGGTTGGGTGGGTAAGGGACTTGGTTGTGCCAGTTTTGCCTGATATGCTTCCGGCCTGGCTTCATGTCCACCCATTGAGCAGTGTCTCATCCTTACACTGGATCTGCCAGCTCTATCCTCTATCACAGGGCAAGTACAGGCATGTCCTATGGGGAGGTAAAGGGAGGGGCCAGCTGCTCGTGCTGCTACAGATATCAGGTTGGTTTCAAAATAGTTTGCAGACTAATAGATCAATAGCATAATGTTATGTGCATTTAAAGGTAATCTAATGAAACTTACTTTAAGGACAGGCGTGTTGGCTCTGCGCGAGTCCTTCATTTTATGGCAGCCCTGAACGGAGGCAATGAGTTTCACAGCTGAGCACTTCTGCTTTTGCACAAACCCTTAAGGAAAGGTTGGTGGCCAAGCGAGCCTAAAGCAAAGCCACCCCTCTCATTTCAGCACTAAACGGCTATGGAAAAGTGGCGGCAAAGTTTACCCTGGCCCAGCCAGACGAGCTCGATTAGACGTAGTGATCCCATTTCTACAAGGTGTTGCAGTTTTTATTTCAAAGTGAAGAAGAGGGTCTTGTCGTCAGAGGAGGTGGGCCTTCCACACATACCCGACTCCAACTGCCCGTGATAAGTTGCCAGCAGGAGATTAACCCAGGAGTGGAAAGGAGATAGCCAAACACGCACATACTCTTCACCCACGCGTTTATTCTCTGACTTTTCCTTCTGATCTGCTTTACTCTCCATCACTCAAGCATCTTTTTTCAATATCCTTTAACCTCATTCAGGAAGGTGTAACTTTGCCGCTTCGTTAAAAAGCGTTCTGACACCCCTGGGCCGTGTTCGCATTAAATAAATTCACGAATTTAAATAAATATATGCTTGGGAACCCTCTATTACCCTCCCACTCCCCCCCACCCATGTCGCTCCTCCCTATTTCGCACAGAACATCTCCCGCTTGCCCATCCTCTGTCCGTTCCTGCCTCTCTCTCAAGCGCCAGTCTCTGCCTCTCCCTTTATCTTTCATATATGGCCATGGCGCAGCACGCCAGAACCAAAAACAAACTGCAGAAATATTTCCGAGCAGTTGAACAGCACTCCCATGCAACAACTTCACGTCGCACAAACGAAAACACGCTGGGGTTACTACCACCAAACGAGAAGAATATCCTCTTCTCAAAATATGGGGCTATTTATATATCTTGGTTCATAGATTTGGCACTTTATTTTGAAAAAAATAGGAAAGCAAACATTCAGTGCAAATACAATAAAAGAATGAGGTGCAAGGTCAGATTTGCTTGTCTGAAAAATAATTATTTTTAATGCCCCAAATGCCTGTGTTTAAACTTTTTCTGTTGAGCAAAGGGAAAATAAATTGTGATGGATTTTTTTGTTTCTTTTTTTATTCTATGCTGCACAGCTTTGTCAAAGCCTATTTGTCCAAACAGCGAGACCTATTGGCTTTGCCAATGCTTGTCTTGCTTGTTTGCTTTTAGGTTCACAAGAGAAGAGAAATCACCCACAGTACTGCCAGACAGAAGGCCTGTGCACGACATGACGCATGACTGACTACACAACACGGTCATCTCTTCAGCTTGTTGTGAAGTTAACTGCCACTTCCAATGACATCTTCAAGATGGCCCCAAAGAAAGGTGCTGCCGAGAAAGTGGCTAGTGGGGAGCAGAAGAAGCAGCTTTCCACTACTGGAGTGCCAACTGTAACCTTTTTCAGGGAAGTTGTGTCTGCTCCACCAGCCTCCTGCGAGCAAGCTGAGAGCAGCACTCCTGCATCAACAGTACCACCCCCCCCAAGCTAAGCCCAGGACCATGTCTGTCAGTGAGGCAGCCAGACCAATAATGTCAATGCTGACGAGTAGTGATGTTGAATTGGGTTTGTCCATTTTGCAAAGTAGTACACAATCGTTTCAGGAAGCACAGCAAAGTGGACAGCAGCCGCAGCCAGCAATGGATTTGTCTGATGTTGGAGCAGAACAGATGGTTGAGCTTCCTTCAGAGCAAGAAGTTGAACCTCCTCTTTTAGAATCATTGGCTCCCAGATCTCCAGCAAGAAAAAGGAAGGGTACTACAGCACTATCTTCTCCAAGCACCACTTCTGATGATGATGATAGGGATGTGGAGTGGACACTCACAGAGACCAGGAGACAACAGGAGAGACAAGGGAAAAGAAAAGTTCCAGAAAAACTTAGACTTATGGAATGGGATGAAGAGGAAGAGGAGGATGACGATGACGAGGTAGTCATGGTGGAAGATGACACAGAGGAATTTGACATTGCTATTCAACCAGCTCTGAGGGACCACCAACAAGATCAGCCCGCCCTGCTATTACTGCCAACTGAGCCACAGTCTTGCATGCAAGATGAGATAAACTCTCCACAAGCGGCCCTTGGCTGCCTCCCTCCTATTCCCATTCCCATTCAAAATGGCCAAGCAGTTACACAGTCCTCGCAAGCTGTAATAAGTGGCACTCCTGACGTTGTAGAAGAGTCTGAATCTGACTCAGACTCAGTGGTAGAATCAGCGTCCTCAGGCGATGAGTCAAAAGGGGATGGCTCAATAAAAAAAATGCTAACAACTATCCTGCTAGAGATCAGAGATCTTAAAGCATCTCAGGCACTGGAGAACGCGCAGATGCACGAAAGACTGACCAAACTAGAGGAAAGCATTTTTAACATTCCGAAAAGATTAGCAGAAGCCAAAAGCCGTGTCTCAGACCTTGAGGACAATGTCCCAGCCATGTAGAGAGATATACAAGTTCTAAATAAAAACAAGCAGATGATGGAGCTAAAACTCCAGGACTTGGCAAACTATAATAGGCGCTCCAATCTGCGCCTGGTCGGAATACCGGAGGGCCTGGAAAATGCTGACATAGTAGAGTGGACTGGGTCGCTTTTGAGGAAAGCTATTCCAGAACTGCAAGGAGACCTCACAATTACTAGAGCCCACAGAGTCCCGGCACAGAAACACCCAAACGCCAAATATACGCACACAATCTTAATGAACTTTGCGGACTACAGAATCAAGGAGAGAATATTAAACACAGCAATAGCAAAACGAGCGTTCTCCACTGCGGACATTCAACATTTTAAAATCTTTTCTGATATGTCCGCAGCCTCTGCACGTAGGCGGAAAGACTTCATTAAGATGATCGACTCCTTCAAGAGAAAAGGTGCACAAGCTACAATTGTCCAACAATCTAAGTTAAAAGTTTTGGCTAAAGGAAAACTCTTTATCTTTACGGACATACTTGAAGCGCAATCTCTTTTGGAAGATCTTTGTGCTATTTGAGGAAGCTAAATTGGAGATATAATGTGGACGGAGGAGGTTACGATTAAGAACACAAGCCAATGTACGATCTGCTAGATTAAGGGTGGATACGGGGTGAATCGGAAGGCGCAAAGGGATGCATCCAAATGGCATCCAGAAAGAGGGGGAAGGAGGGAATAGTGGGTAATTCCGTCCTCCAGGGGTGGGGGTTGAGGGGAGGTGGTGGGGGAGCATTTTGAAAAAGAGAGTTATTTTGGGAAGACTTATTGTTTCAGAATTTCTATAGGTACTACAGCGAAATGTTAAATGGGAGGGCCGTTTGGTATTATAAGTACTGTATATATCTCTCAAACACTTAAGCACTTAAGCACTTTATGCACTCTATCTTTACAACGCACTTTAGGTATTCAGGCTTTACTGCACCCGCACTTTAGCTGCTTTGAAGTTATGCAGCACAACGCTACAAATTGCACAATATATGATCTTTTTCTAGGAGGCGGCCCTAATCGTAGGCATACTATCAAGCATGAAATCTCTATAGAGCCATAGAAGTAGGACCGTATGTTTCTACGGGTTGTTCTTTTATTCATAAAGTACTGTATTTACAAATTTAGGCAATATCTGATGTTCAGCTGCTATCTTTTACTCCGCCTGTTTGATGTTGGCACAAGGCATTTTAACTATTTTAGGCACTGTTATATGTTTACATGTTTTTATGGCTTTCTTGCGCCTCTTAGACCTATGTTGCGCACCAGGATATGCATTATCAGACAATGTAAAGACCATCAATGTGCGTTTATATTAGTATCAGAGCCTAGAGACTGTTGGAGGCCTGGGGGCTCCATCCCAGAGTATCTCATAGGATACTATAACTATGAGTAGGAATAACTTAACAATACTCTCATTCAATGCCAACGGTCTCAATAATGGTCGCAAGTCCCATGCAATTGAAACCTGGCTCAGAGGGAATAATCCGGACGTCATCTTTTTTCAAGAGACACACTTTCGAAGTATCTTAGATGCAAGTAACATTTTTAAGAACTGGGCAGGCTATCATTGCTCTTCTATTGCAGGAAGTCCACAGAGGGGCGTGGGTATTTATGTAGGAAAACACGTTCAATTTCAAGTAAAAACGACGCAGTCAGATACGGGGGGTAGATGGTCGTTCGTCCAGGGAGAACTTAATCAGTTAAACCTCACCTTGGCCACAATCTACGTACCTGTCTTCGATAACCCACTCCCACTTCTACAGTTAAAACAGGCCTTATCCTGTATCCCTGGCCCCATTATTGGGGGGGGGCGATTTTAACTTCCTGCAGGATCCCTCAGTTGATTCAACAAGGAAAGAGTGTAAACAGAATAAACCTCAGGTTTCCATTGCCCTGTCTGGCTGTAAAAGTGATCTAGATATTGTAGATAAATGGCGCCTTCAAAACCCAGAAAAACGTGAGCTTTTCGGCAAAATATGATTCAGCATCTAGAATAGATTTCTTTCTAACTTCATACGATCTTGCTGTCACTAAATATGACCATATTCTAAATGCTTTCTCTGATCATGCCCTAATTAAATTGGGTATTAATATAGGCTGTTGGGAAGGAAAAGCATCGAAAAGATGGTATTTTAATAAATTCAACCTGGAAAATGAGCTCTGGGGTACTGATATAGCCAAAGAGATATGTGCCATTTTCGATATAAATATCGACTCTGCCCAACTAATATAATTTGGGATGCATTCAAGGCTACGCTGAGAGGCATAATTACCTCGAAAGAAATCCCGCAGCAAAGGGCAAGAAAAGAGGAGAGAATGACGATTGAGGCAAGACTCGCCCATGAAATCAGGAGTTCACTAAGATCAGTAATCCAAATACTAAGCAAGAGCTACTCCAGGCAAAAATACAAATGAGAGACTATTATTATCGGTTAGGAGATGCAGCTAGTGGGGCCTACCTCCAGACAGTGTATGAAGAAAGTGAATACACAGGAAACTGTTAGCTTGGCAAGCAAAAGAGAAACAGGTCCGTAATAGAATCGAGAGTATCTGGGACGAGTTAGCCAAAACTCGTCTAACTAGAGCGGAAGATATAGGCGAAGCTTTTTTAAGCACTATAAAGGAATCTACCAATCAGATCATCATACACCCTCTGATTCTATTACCGACTTCCTCCATAATTTGTCTGTTCCCCAACTAAATAGGGAATTTAGAGAAGAACTGCTAGAGGATTTCACGAAGGAAGAACTCGAGTTAGTTATTAGCTCGATGGCAAACTGTAAAGCGACTGGAGAAGATGGTCTCCCGGTTGAATTTTTTAAAAGATTCGCTTCATCCCTTAATGTATATATTTTAAATCTCGCTAACCACTTACTTAAGGGTGGGGATCCCCCGCCATCTTTTCATACTGCAGTAGTTGTTAGCATCCTGAAGAAGGACAAAAATAGGAAAAATTTCAATTCTTATAGGCCCATAAGCCTCCTTAATGTGGATTATAAAATCTTCACAAAACTACTTACAAACAGGCTTAACAAGATGGTGGGCTCACTTATTCATACAGACCAATGTGGGTTTGTAGCCGGGAGACAGCTCTCTACCAATACGAAATTTCTATTAGAGGCGTTGGATTTTTTTTAATAAGAATAGGATAGAGGCCCAGATATGGTTTTTAGATGCTGAAAAAGCGTTCGACTTGGTTTCATGGGATTGTTTGTTTTTAATTTTGGAAAAATTTGGTTTCCCGGGAGGGTTCATACAATTAATAAAACGGCTATATATGAACTCACAGGCGCAAATTCAAATTAACTCCGTAAATGTAGGCATTTGCCCAATAAATAGAGGTACCTGGCAAGGGTGTCCTCTATCCCCGATTTATTTGTGTTATTTATAGAGCCCCTGGCAATAGCAATCAGACAGAAAAAGGCACATACGGCCCCCCTTCTAGGGATGTCTAACATAAAATTATATGCGGACGATATTGTCCTTTTTCTAAACTCTAAAGAAGATACTCAGAAGGAAATCTTGGAGATTTTCTCAGATTTCCAAGCAATAGGAGGCTATAAAACAAATCAGTCCAAGACGGAAATCATACTGTGCAATTGTCCTATTGATTCGCTATTGCCAAACTTTAGATTGGTCTATAATACCCGCCCAAAGAGATATTTAGGGATTTTTGTGACTGAGAAAATAGAGGACATTTTCCATTTGAACTACATTCCTTTGATCCAAAAAGTGAAGCGCCTTTTAACACGCTGGAACCAACTTCCATTATTAATATTAGGTCGGGTGGCACTAATACGTATGTCTATCTTGCCCTTATTTAATTTTCTATTCTCAACTGCCCCGTGTGCACTTCAAGCTTCCTTTTTAAAGAAGTAGATAGTTTACTTTCATCTTTTTATGGTCTAATAAAACACCAAGGTTGGCACTTAGCACTTTAACCTATCCAGCTGCAGAGGGAGGACTGTCCCTCCCAAACATTAGGAACTATTATCATGCAAGTTTTGCACATAACAGTTTTAGATTTTTATCTCAATCAGACCCCCCGGAGGTCGATAACTTTTTTATGAATAAGATCTTAATGGAGTACAATATCATAGATCCAACGAGAATAGTCAAGTACCATAAGAAAATACGATATAAGACTCTCCAATGGATGCTTAAATAAAAATCTCAATTCCTATCATTTTATGGCATTCCAGGAATAATTGGCTCGACAAGGCTGTCTCATTTCTATACGGGGGAGAGAAGTTTATTAGAGTCTGGCGTCCTAAGAAAATGCGAAGAGAATGGTTATACACAGGTTATAGATTTTGTCAATGGCTATTCCTGGAAGACATGGCCTGAGATAGAAAGGGGGCTTTTACATTCTAAAGCCATGCTGAAATGGTCGTATATTGCTCTCAGATCCTTCCTGGAGAAGTTTAACGCCAGGAGCATAACACCAAGCGTAGGGATCAGTGAAGCTTTTTATTCCCCAGTACAACGGTCTGTTAGTGCATGGGTGAAAATCTTCTATAAAAATAAGCCTCACCCCATATATGAAAAAATCTGTGACAGATGGTGGAAAAGGGAAGGGTTACAGCTTTCAAAATTAACCGGGAATAGAATTAATAAATTAAACGCCACAGTTTTGAGAGGTGCAAATCTTAAACGTATGCAATTTTATTCTAAATGGTTAATATATAGGACACCTTCCTTTCTACACAATATCTACCCACAAATCGAAGACAGGTGTTTTCGCTGTGCTAGAGAGGATTGTGGTACCTGGTTACACATTATATGGGACTGCCCGGAAATCAGGAGCTTATGGGAAGACATTGAAAATTATCTCAGAGCCAACATTGATCCTTCTATTTCCATTGATAAATTCATCGCAGCAATGGCTGTTCCCCCAATGTGACGCTAAGCAATACACAAGAAGAGTGTCTATTTATTGCAGCTTTAGTAGCAAGGTCCTTAATCTTACAAAACTGGTGCAGCGATAAGATACCCTCCTTCCAAGCTTGGAGATCGAAACTTAATAAAATTAAGGAGTTTGAGAGAAAATATGCATTGAGATCCGGGTCATTAACGAAGTTTGAGAAACGTTGGAGCTCCATAGGGGAGTAGTCCGGGACCAAGGGATGATGATTGTAATTACATGTTATAAAAAGCAGTGAGAGGGGGGGTAATTTTGTATCGAATGGCAAAATCCGGGAAAGTTTCTTTTTTTAGATCAACCTTCGAAACTAAGGCTATTCGATATTATGTATATATGCACTTTATTCACTCATATGATTTAAAAAAAATTTTTTTTTAACATTCCCTGCTTTTAGCTGAATCTTTTACTTGCTATGGATTAACTGTATGATAATTTGAGTACCTATATCCTAAATGTCTTGCACTTTGCACTTTATCGCGTAAAATTGTATTATTGTCTTTTCTTGATCTCTCAATAAAAAAATAATTTAAAAAAAAAAAACAGCTCTGAGGGATGTGGGTGGCACAGGTAGCCCCGCCACCAGCTCCCATATTTCCAAAGCCCCAGCTGAGACCTGCACCAACCACTGCCTCAGGAGAAGCAGAGAGGCAATCTACGACATGCTCCCCTACCTCCAGTTCTTCTTCAGGCATTGGCAGTGGCCCGGTAAAAAAGTACTCCTCCCCAGTTTGCAACTCTTTTACAGTTAGCAAAGAGGGGAGCACATTGCAGTATGCACCATTTGCCACACCAATGTTCATCGAGGTAAGCCTGGTACACATTATGGTACTGGAGGCCAGATGACCCATATGAAAAAACACCACACAATCAAGTGGGAGGAGCACCTTAAAAAATTGCTGAATGTGGTCGTGGTAGTGGTGCGAGCCAGGGAGCATACGCTACAAGTTCAATCATGGGGGAAGGTGATGATGATGAGGAAGAAGAGGGTGACATCTTCTTCACTCAAAGCAGCCCTGTCCCCAGCAGTGTGCCAGCAGATTCACCCACCTCAGTGCCTTCACAATGGCACAAGGAGACTCAGAGTGAGATGATGGAGACACCGCGGCATACAGTGACTGCCCCACCACCACCACGCACATTGAGTCTACCACTAGCATCTACTTCTCAAAAGGCGCCTGTGTCAGTGCCCTGAGAAAAGAAGAAAATCCAGGCTACTATTACGGGCATGTTTAGGCAGGAGGGGCCCTACGAGTGAAACCACCAAACCGCATGTTTGTACAATGGGAAGCTGGCAAAAATGTTAACGCTGGACCTCCTCCCTTTTTCTTTTAAGAAAGGAGTGGGATTCTTAGAATTTGTGGCAGACATCTTCCCAAAATGGAAGGTACCAAGTAGGACCTATTTTGCCAGAGTGGCTGTTTCAGCAATGCATCACGATGTGCTGCAGTTGGTTAGAAAAGCTTTGCAGCAAAGTGTTGTTCACACCATCCACCTGACGAGATACATGTGGACCAGTTGTGAGGCGACCGATTAAATGTGCATCACTGCACACTGGATCTCTTTTGCAGGGGTAAAGCAAAAGATATCATCAGGTCTTGGCCCTGAAGAAAGTTTTAAGAGCATTCAGCGGCATGCAATAGTGGCCATGTTCGCCATGGAGAAATCACATACAGCTGTAAACATCTTGGAGGAATTAAACAGCAAGGTGTATGAATGGCTGTGACCCAGAGATTTGAGAACTGGATTTTTTGCCATGGACAATGGCAGCAACATAGTCAAGGCCATGTCAGACAGAGGCTATTTCAGGGTCCTGTGTTTAGCCCATTGCATCAACCTGGTGGTGCAAGACTTCCTTAAAAAGGAAGACATAGTCAGCAACATACTGACCACCTGCAGAAGAATCTGCAGCCATTTCAGCCATTCTTTTAAAGCCTGGAAGCAGCTGCGGATTATTCAGCATAATAATAGAGCACCAGATAAAGCACTGATACAGGAGGTGCCAACACATTGGAACTCTAGCTTTTACATGCTGCAACATCTGTTTGATAAATAAACAAGTGGTTCTGTCGGGAAATTATCCAATTACTTTGTTCGATGTAAATAATACAAAAACACTTTAAACTCTTAGTTTCTAAAGGTATGAAATATTATATCAATTACATTTGAACAGTATTTCTCAAAAGATGGTGAGAAAAAGGCAGGGAACACACCACAAATGCAAATCAATTTGGTCAAAAGTAGAATTATTTACTTAGACATTTGTGAACAACATAGAATGAATAAGACTGTCAAACAAAACCATACACATACGGCGAGATAACAGTGACATTAGTGCCAGATAAGTGACTTGTGGTGATAAGTGTAATACTATACACGTAAAACTAACATGAGTGACACAGAAAACAATGAAAATAGCAAGTTTTTTCTTTTCCTGTCCATATATTAACGCATGGATACACAACCCTAATGTTATATTATGTTCGGGTCAGAGACTGCACGGACTAGGATGATATTCACGTCGACGTTTCGACCCTTGGAGATAGCGTAACTTATTATACGTCAAGAACGGGTCTTCTTCAGGACTGGGGGGATTTGAAAGATTGACAGCCGCAACTTTTTGTCTGGAATCCTGTACGGCAATTCGAAAAGGGTCCAATAGTTACGTTGAACACGGGGACCTACACCAGAAGGTTGTGGTCTTAGAATAGCAACACTTATTCAAAGACTCCACCAGCCTCTGTTTGAGCAGTACAAACAGATCAATGACTATGTCATTCAAAGAGGAGGGGATGCAGTTGGGAAAGCTATGACCATTGATGAAGACAAATGGGGCCTAGTCAAATGCCTGACACAGATGCTGCTCCCTTTTGAGGTTTTCACACGGGTAGTTAGCAAGGAGGACAGTACAATGGGCCAAGGTATCCCTTTGTTGCATCTCCTACAAGACCAGGTAAAGAAGGCGTCTGAAAGGTTCGCCCCTGTAAGTGTGAATGAAAACACAGAAGCACATGCCATTGTTGAGACCTTAGTCCTCCTTTTGGCTTCTAATATGAGGCTGCAACATGACATCATCGAGTCCAAAGAGTACATATGTGCCACACTACTTGATCCACGGTACAAAGAAAATCTGCCCACTTTTATCCCTTTTTCTGAAGGGGATGTTTTAAAATATAATAGGTGGATTATAGAGCAAGCCGGAGACTTGGAAGAAGAATGGCTGGAACTTCGAGACCCACCCTGAAGTTCTGGGGTGCCACCTTCAACTTCCAGAGAGGGCAGTCTTGTCTCACAGCAGCCAACAACACTATCAACCAGAACACCGACAACAGCAGCAAAAGAAGGACCGGACCCAACCTCTGCATTGAATTGATTTAAATTGGCAGGCCTCAAATCCAGTGCAGAGTCGATGGCAAAACAGGTTGAGCAAGTGACAGCACCAATGACCATCCACAGGATGTTTCAGGAGTATCTGGAGGTCTATGTGGATCAAAATCCATTGATGTATTGGTATGGGAAGATATGCTAATGGCCAGAGCTCAGCTGGCTGGCGATAAAGTATCTGGCTTGTGATGTTGCCAGTGTGTCTGCTGAACGTGTGTTCAGTGCAGTTGGTGCGGTCATCACAGTGAGAAGGACCAGTCTCTCGCCTCAAAATGTGGAGAGTTTAACTATGATCAAAATGAACCAACATTTTATACTACACAAGTACATCGTTCCTGAAACAGCAGCACAGGAGGAGGAAGAGGGTGATTGGTCCAAAATTGAATCAAATGTGTTAGCTGACCATCTTCTGGGTGAGCTACCTGAGTTGGAGGACGAACTCTACTTTCCAGACTAAGTATGCCAGTGCCCCCATAGAACGTTTTTAATTTTCTCGTTGAACTTAGTTCTTTCTTTACAAAAAAACAAAGAAACAAAATTAGCTAGAGGAACATTATGGTTTTTGTGTCAGATTTATGCTGCCCCTCCTTTTTTATTTGTCACTTATATATTGCCGGATTGCAGTTGGACCAGTGTGCAGTGAAGAAGCCTCCACTATTCCTTAATGACATTGGGGACAATGCCTACCCCCCTCGCATGCCTATTGCCTATTTCTTTTTGCATCACTTAGCACTAGAAAGGCTGCCCCATAAAATTATTTATTATCCTACAAAACTGCCTGCCAAGACCAAATTCCAATGTGTTGCCTTCATTAAAGATGATTGAATACCTTTCTGAACTACCCGTGCTTGGATTAGATGAGGTAACTTCAACTATTGCAACGGTAAGTGACTGATTGTGTGAGTGATGATTTAGGTTGATTGACTATGCATGTTGTGGCAGACACTGAGGGAGGGTGGGTGTTGAACTGTAATATGGGAAATTTCTTGAGATGATTATTGATTTGTATTGTTTGGGGCTTGAGTGATGGGCGCTCATTTTTTTCCCTGTAGGTAATGATCAGCCCTTTCACACTTAGCCAAATTTAATTAGTTGCAGGGGTGTTCTCCTTTTTTCTGGTTCTTCAGACACCAGAAGAGTCACTTTAGTTAACAAACAAAAACCTATGCAAAATACTGCAATTCTGTTTCATTCTCTACTTGTTCTTCAAGAGCAGTCACTGCACTCCACGTCTATCTTGCTCTGTTCATCTTGATTCATGATGATGATGATGACTGGTCTGGGACGGCATTATTTGGAGTCAGGACTGGAGGAGTATCATGGAAGAACTCAGGGCGGGAGCTGCAGGACTACCTCATCAATAGCTAGAAGCAAGAAGTTATCAAGTATACTATCGACCAAGAGTCTAAGGCCTAGTACTCAGCTGTGTGGAATAGTGAGAGGTGTGTTTGTGAAATACTGCTCTGTGTGTGTGTGTTGGACTTGTGATACTCTGAGTCCCCCTTTTGTGTTTTTTTGTGTTGCCTCTGAGTCTTCTTGATACACTTCTCATGAAGCTTACTTTCCTTCTGTCCTTCTCATTGACCCTAAATACAGTTTCTCGTTTACAATCCACAGGCCTTCATCTAGTCTCCTTCACGAACAAAAGGTGAAAGCTAGCTGAGCTCAACAACACTCTGCTTACCTACTGGACCAGTGCAGACAGACCCCAAAGAATGGACATTCCCAAGGAAAATGCAGCCACACCACCCAATTTTGCAATACAGTATCATTTTTCTTTTAACAATCATGTCAACTAAGAGAAGTGTATGAGTGGGTTCACTCCTGACAAAGGGTGAGGGTAATCTCTTGGTGGTCACACCCTTCTGCTTACCGGCTCCAGAAAGCCTGACCCCACCGCTGTGCGTTCACTTGGAAAGAAGAAACCACGGTGTAAAACAGTGACTTTTTATTCAAACAGTTCAAAGCATAAAACAATTCAATTTAAATGTTGCCCATCTACATATGAGCCGTTCAAAGCATAAAACAATTCAATTTAAATGTTGCCCACCTACATATGAGCAGTTCAAAGCATAAATGCATCGACAATGTTCAAACTCAGTTGTTCAAAGAAGCAAATATATGACTAAAATACTATGCTATAAGCAGCTGCCCAAGGAGCAACCCTAACTCTAAAGAGGATGGGTAGGCTAGTGCCTAGAAGGCTAATCTTTTCTTAAGAAAGCAACACCATTCAAGACTACGCAGTTTAAACTAAGTTAAATGCAATGGCTTGGGTTAGAATGAACTGAATTAGATGGGCTGTCAAAGCCAAAAGGCTAAATTATTAAAGAGGCTGAATAAACTAATGATGAAATAATCAGATAGGCTGACAAAACCAATAGTGAAATAATCAGATAGGCTGACAATGCCAATAGGCTATGCCATTAGATAGGGTGTTAAAGCCAAAAGGCTAAATTATTAAGAAAAGAATATTACCACCTTGAAAGTTTGAAGCTCTAGCCGAGTTGTACGGACGATCGATCGCACGGGAACCCCCCAACTGCAGTCAAGCTCTGAAGCAATGGAGAGTTCAAAGCTTATAGTGTGGGCGAGGCCTTTTATATAGTTGAATGCAGAACTTTATCGTTAAAATGCAGAACCTACGCCTACGTGGGCACGAGGCTTGACACGAGATGTGACGCAGGCCACTCGGCCACCTGGTTTACTGGAAAATTTTATATGAGAAGTGGTATCAGGATAAAACAGAACTGGTGGCAGAAGGTCAGAGTTCTCTGACCGCAAAAAGTAAACAAAGGATAATTTTTACCGTGAAAAATGCTTTAGAATTAATATTAAATATATTAACTCTTGGTCAAGTTCCTGCCTTGGGTTCCATTTTAGCAAGCGCCGGAAAGTCCCATAGCTAAGAATATCATGAATCTTGCATGTGACACTGCCAGATGTTCCATCAAGTTGTCAAGTGGGTGGGGGCCACCCTTGCTCTTGTAACTGTGGAAAGTTACAAGACAGGCTACTGTTGTATCTGGGTGGATGGGACAGATTTCTGCTAGCAGATCAGTGAGGCCTACGAGGTCTGTTTTATTATTATTATAAAAATGAGAGCAAGAGTCACTTTCATTTGGGCCTACACTTTTGTATCTAAGAAGGAATGCTTGGCCCTATGTAAGATATGGTTTATCTAGGGAGCTGGGCTTGGGCCTATGTGAGATGTGCTACCAGGACAAGGGAAAGTGGACAATTTAAGACATTCTATCTGAGCCTGCCTGGTAGGGCCTATCTGGGAGTATCATGTTTGGTGGGTAGTGCAAAATCATTAATGGGTTTCTTGTTAAATGGTAATACGGGACTTTCGGGACCCTCCATCATCTCCCTGCTCTTGTTCAATTTTGAACACATTCCGGATACAATACTGTGAAGGACTCTCAAGAATCGGGTGCATGCTGGGTGGGTCATTAACGTTGGGGCACGCAGCCGGGAGTAGCAAATCTGATGGTAGGGTAACATATTCTCCATCATCGTGGCTCAGTAATTCGTCATACTGGTGAGCGTTATGCTCCTCCCTCAAACTGTACCTATGTGGTGGAACTGGGGGAGCTGTGGATGTGTTGGGAGAAGCCTCAGGGGCACCTAGTTCTATAAGTTGTATGTGGACCTGGCCATCCCCATCCCCAGGAGCACGGTGCATGTCCTGATAGTCTGCATTGCTGTAAATTTCTGTTTTAACGTAGTTTATCCCAACTGTCTTGACGGTACATCTACTGAGGCACCTCATTAGTACCTGTATACCGCAACACATTAACATGATGACACAACAAATGGGTAACACAATTTTCAAGATAGCAGATAGCCATGAAGGCATCCAGTCCAGGTTGAACCAGCCCGTACTAGGGTCTGCATCGACACCGCCCTCATCACGCATCTTCTTTCCCAAATTGCCCAAGTCCTCAATGGCCTTAGCGAGAGACCCGTTGCCCGCATCATTAGATGGTATGAAAGTACAGCAGCTCGATCCGATGGAACTGCATACCCCTCCCTGCATAGCTGTGAGCTGATCTAGAACATATCTATGCTCTAGAACCATAAGTCTTATTGGTCGTAATTCTTCCTGTATGGCGTTGAACCCATCTCGGGTGTTGTTGATCAGAGTCATTAGTTCATAGCGTGTGACCTGCAGCCATCGGGCATTAGCAGATGATTGCCAGATGGGCCACAGGCCCCCAAAGAATTCCTGGGCGCCATTGAACAAGCGAAACTCGTCAGGAACTTCCTTAAAGGCGTCGTTAGCAAAATATTGAGCACTCCTTCGGTGCCGGTGAAGCAGGGTGACATCACCTGTCATGGGGTGTTCAAGCACTTGGGAAATGTTGGATGCCGGGACAACGAGATGCAGTTCATGCATTGTGACCATGGTGCATAGGCCCTTCCATTGAGGGGGTAGCTGGGCGTAGATGCGTTCTCCGCAGGCCCAAAAGATGTCCATGAGGCTGGCGGTGCCGTCTTGGAGGTCCAAATTAAAAACTGTCGTGTTACAGTTAGTGTTGCTGCCCACAGGGCGGGTACCGTTACCTAGGAAGCAAAGGAGAGGATATTTCAGTTTATATGCTCTTTTCCATGGATAGGTGCTGTCCTTACTAAAGGTGTACCTTCTACTTTCTTGTGTCCAGACCTCCCCGCACCCATCCTCAACACCCCTATCGATTTCTCCGTCATTGATTGTTGTTATAAAGGGCGCTCCTAGGGAAGCAGCTCTACAATTGAAGTTGTATGGCCCACTCCATTTGTTTTCAACATAGACGTTGGCCGATAATCCTAGCACAGGCCTGTACACACAGGGGCTTTTGTCTATTTGTTCATAACATACTGATTCTGGTTTTGAAAAGGTAAAGTAGCGTAACTGGGCAAAAGTACGCTCCCAGCGTTGTATCTCTTCTTTAGACCGACCCTGTATGTCTCTGTCAAATTCATATTTATCAGTTATAATTTTGAATGTGACAGGATTATGATCCCATATGGTCGTATTTACAAAAATCGTTTCGATAGTTGCTGACCTCCATCACTCCCGAACCTAGAAGACAGAACATTTAGATATAGGGTAAATTGAGTCTCGGGGGCAGAAGGACTGTTTGCAATGCATATATCTGTACTCTGTCATACTCATTCCTTTGTTTCCTTCTAACAACAGATTGATGGCGAATGATGTGCTGCTGCTTATTGCCCAGATGAATGTTGGCCATGTGTTGTAGTGTTTGTCTTTGTCAAACTTTCCCCAAATCACATTACCCATCCATTCATCAAACCCCTAACCCTCTTCCCTGAGCTGTGTGATTTATTGAGGTGTGGCTTAAATCACACCATCAATAGAACGCACACTTGGTGGGGCGGATGTGGTGAAAGCAACACCAAATTACTGTAGAATCTTCTAAGCAGTAGCCCACACCAGCCCATTACCATACCCCGCATTAAAAATGATGCATAGTATTTTAGAAATAGAATGAAGAACATCAGTTGTCAGCATCATCATCATTCAGGCCTTGTGTTGTCTAACCGTAAACGCCTAACCTAAGCTTGTCGATGCCAGACTTTGAGTCCATTTTTGATAACTTGAGGATTTCACAAATAATACTGCTAGCTCCACATTAGCCAAAACTTACTAGTATTGCTATTTTTTTCTATTTTAGCACAGTCAGGCATTCTCATTGCTTCATCACGTAGTACTCAGGTGGTGTCAATTCTTTGTATATCTTTGATAAATATATAACCCACTTACTCAGTCGTTCTACTTTCATTTACTTGTGTACAATGGATAATCTATCAATCATTCAGATCAATCCTACAGTTGGAGCTCACTTGGGTGGAACTGGAAGCTGGATCTCGCTTGTGAAGTTGTGATGCCTCCCCTGTGATTGCTGCAGGTATATTCAGGTAAGACAACTAGTATGGATGTAATTTAACTTAGACACAATATAGGTCATCGTGGCAGCATTCCCCATAATGGTCAAGATAGTTAGAGAAGTATAAGCCTAGACTCTATAACTAATTGATAAGGTATCTCTTAAGTTACAAGCACATAAACAGGTTGTGTAAAACTACTTGAAGGCAGCAGTGCAAAGTAAAAGTAAAGTAAACTACTTCAGGCATAAATTTAGATAAAAATGGTTTCCCCCTTCATTTATTTACAAAGCAAACCATCCTCTCCACCCACGCAACATGCCCACTCCTCTCCCAAACAAAATTGACCCAAGCCTCAAAACTCAAAATGTCCAAGAAAGTCTCTCCAGTACTAACTCCCTTGCCACCCTCTCCACCCAGCCTCAATAAACAACAAATCCCTCCCACCAAGATAAAACATTTAAAAAAGGGCTAAAAGAGGGCATTATGGATGTCGGTCTGGAGCTAGTCCATGCTGTGCTCCATCGAGGTGAGCCGGCCCTCGATGGTGTCCAGTCGCTGTAGGATGCGGCACAGCAATGGCCTGTCGCCATTCTGGTGGGGGGTGGCAGCAGTTGGCTGGCAGAAGCTCCGGCGATGGGATGGCAAATAGGTTGGAGGCTGAGGGGGACCGGTTGCACTGGGGCCCTGCAGCTGTTTGTTTATTTCATCCTCCTCCTCTTCCAGGACCCCGGCTGCCAGTATTCCCGCTGGATACGCTCCAGCCTCTGCTGCTGCAAATGGGCCGCTCTCTCCTGTATGTCGGGTGGTCCGACTGGACCAGCAGGAGCAGCTATATTGAGAAAAACAAAAAAGACAAATTTTAAATAATGCTATGTGCAAACAATTTTTTTTAATAACTGGGTGGCACAGTAGCAGTACATTGATGGTCCCCTGGGGCCATTGGAATGTATTTGATGTGATTATGATTGGGAAATCACAAGGCCAATTTTGTGTTTTCTTTTATCCACACATGTTGCCAAACAAAAAAAGCACTGACTGTGTGGCAGAAAAGTAACAGGCAGAGATTAACATCACAGGATTAAAAAAAACAGTGATTGGATAATTTTTTTCTAAAAGCTTTTCAAGTAACTATAAACAAAGTCAGACACTTTGAGTTCAAAAATAAACGACTTCTCATTGATCAGTAAGGAATTATGCACTATATGGAGTACAAGTTGTGTGTAGTGCTAAAATAATGATGCCATTCTCATTGCTAGACAGTGCCTCTGCTAGTTTGCTAATGTCTGCAGCTGTAGTTGACAATTATTTATTTTTAATTCCATTGGCCCTGCTCTTCGCCAAATGCATTTCTCTTTCTACCCTGTCTCCAAAGAGGCAGATGATTAATAAATAAGATATTACGTCAGTCACACACCTCATGTATGAAAAGCAGATGTTAATATATTATCCTGTCTGCATTAAGTAAACATTGAGGACAATTAATCTAATGAACTGCCCTGCAGGTAAAGGAATGGATTATATAGATTTTATTTAGCATATTCGTCACTGTGTATCCCATATGCCAAACTTGATATCAAATCATGCACTTACTCCCACTTTACTTTGTGGCCTCACTTACCACCACGTATTTCCAATAAATTCATTTGCTGGGCAGTAACCAAGGAGAGGAGGCTTGATGTTTGCTACTGCAGGGGGTAAAGTAGAGGGATTAGACAGGTAGGGAACATCTTTTTTTATATATAATAGAGGGGTCACTACACTGATCATCGATTCATCATCTTTGGCTTATTTAGTCACGGTTCAATTCAAAAGGGAAAAATCTGAACAAGTGTAAATTAATCTGTTATGAGAAAACATGATATGAGTTCTGGAATCACTTCACATGGGTATCACATGATTCAATGTGGCACATGCCAAGAATGGATTTTCCAATTTTGTAGGCTGGGGTGGAAGAACTTAGGGGAAATAAATAAAGGAGTGAGTGAAGTGTGTGTTGAGTTTGCAATGCATTGAAAACATTATAAATGCCACATTAACTGAAGCAGATGCACATTACACAGTCAATACTGCAGTGACAAATTGATTGCCCCATACTGCACTTCGGTCATAGTTGGCAAAAATTGCCATGGGTGGGGAGGGGGGATGATGAATGATAGGTAGGATAGATCTGGCTCACTTAACAAATACAGCGAGTCACGGAAGTAGAACAAAGAATAAAAATAAATAAATAACCCCCACTTTGAAGAACCATAGCTTTGAATGATAGTTATAACCCCACATAAACCAAATAAGCAGAGTAGGTGAGCAGCACACCGCTCCTCACGAGAACTGAAGAAGAGCTGCCTTGCTTATTCATCCAAACAATCTTTTCATTCTAATTCACCCATATCCACCATGATTAAGCTTTACTTTCTCCCATCCAGTCTTTCACCAAAATTTCCAATACATTATCCAGCCATTCAATACATATCAACCCTTTCTACAAACCATTCTTTCGCCCATCCACTGCGCACCCTTTCACCCACCCACCCTTTCACTCATACCATTTCCTTTCTTTTAAGTTACCTTCCATTCTTTCATGTCTTCCTCAAGTCATCAAAACTCATTATGTGAGATTTTGCTGCATTGCAGATAGAAGAGGCCATAATAATAACTCAACCTCCGCTGTGGCTGGTAAAGCTGGGGGGGTGTTCACCTCACTGTCATTTTTGATGACGACGAGCGATGCCATGGCAATAGCTAGTGAGCATAGTAATGGCAAGAAATATGTGACTTACCGGTGCCCATCCCTGCTGCCGCTTCTCCCCCACCAACTGACTTGTCACCATCTACTCCTGCAGCAGCACTGTAGGCGGCATCACTGATGTTCTGTGTGGCTAGAATAAAAAATTACATATAATTTAGATCCCAGATACGCAACCCCAAATACAACAGCAATGCAGCACTACAGCTCAGTAAGCACGTCAGTATCTTCCAAAAATCACTCTGGGCATTTGATTAGTTGGTTCACAAAGTTAGACAAGCCAAGCATGGAATAATGGTAAATGAAAGACATATGGTGTTGTATGGCAAATGCAATGGAAGAGGGACCTCATACTTTTTTCCAGCCTTGCTGCACTGTCATTGGAAACTGCTGGTATACTGTAACTATAACTGAACGGGTCTGCAGCACACTACATTGGGGGGGGTCCATGATGAGCATGTCCACAGTCTTGTGAACTGAACTGTGTTAGAGCTAGCCATAAGCAGGAAAAGGAAAGCCTTCTGAACAAACATACATGATGATTTTTATTTAAAATACTAGCTTACTTGGGCCTACTATCTGAATCTTCACGAATCACGATAGATAGCACCAAAATTCCAATAGACCAATAAATACTCCAAGGGGCTTATTTACAAGCCCCTTGCGCCACTTTGCGTCATTTTTCCCATGTTAAAAATGACACTAAAGTGGCGCAAGAGGCTTGTAAATCTGCCCCCAAGATTCTATGTTTCTACTCTAAGAAGTCCACAACAATCATAAAAAGATTTACTGGGATCAGCAGAGCCCTCAGCAGCGGCGCTGGTTGTCGGCTCCGGCTGACCAGCTTGCCCCGGACCCTCCGAATCGTCCCTCTTCTTACCCTTGGGTGCTGATGAAAGAAATTAAGATAAATAAAAATAGATTAGTGATTCTGTTAATAATCTCCACAAAATGGTTTCGGAAAAGCAAACGCAGTTGCTAAAACAGATCACCTATAGTACTACTAGTTTCGACTCGAGTCTATTGACTGTCGTTAAATCCATATTCCAAATCTCCTTAACAAAAACTACATTTGGAACTAATGTAGTGCAGTGAATGATCTTTGATTTTATTCTATTTCCATTTCTCAACACCCTTGATGAGCCTACTCAAACTCCCTTTTGTGCAATGCATAGATGCATACGTCACATCATCACTGTCAATTCAATTAAATAACCTGGAACTGTACGAGCTAAATAAACAAAGTCACAGAGAGAATGCGCTACTCAGTGATTCACTATAGTGACAGAAAAAACTGTCTGCAATGGCTTCTTAATTAACCAGCCAAAGCAAGTGCCTGATGAATGTGATTAGGTAGTGGCACCTGCCTAGCAGAAACTAGAAAATGGATCATAAAATAATATACCATCGTAAACTTTACTAAACATAACTTACCTCTGAATGTGAGCAGCATGCTATTCGGATTTTTTTTTAGCATTGTAGAACACACGCACAACAAATAATTAAAACTCACGAGCCCCGGAATCTCAATGACTAGCAGGTCGAGCAGGTGCCGTGCCCGTTCGAGGATGTCTGCCCAGTGGTGCCTCCACTGCTGGACGGTGCGCCAAACCTCGCTGGTGCCCCACACGCACCGGCGCACCGTCCCCCAGCTCCACTGATGCTCCTGCAGGGGGTAGCCACTACTGGGCCTGCCGCCTGCTGCCAGCATAGAGGGGAGGTAGGGCTGCACAAAAAACTAGTGTCGCCACCCTACTCCTCTCCAAAGATTGCCCGGGGCTTCACACCTGGGCAGCGATGGCTCAGTCCGCATGGAAGTCGCCCCTCTGCCATGGTGCTGGGTGGGGTAATAATAACTAAGAAGGAAAAGGAAAGGGAAGTAAGGAAGAAAGAAAGAAGGAAAGAAGGAGAAATAAACGAAGTAAAAAAAGTCACAAAAACACGAAAGAATTTACACAAAAACATAAAATATTCAAACAAAAAAACACACTATTGTAAAAAATAAAAATTTGGGGTAGAAAAGTAATAAAGGAGGAGGATCACAAAGATTTAAAAGAAATTAAAATTTAGGCCCGCACCATAACAGAGAGCAGAAAAACAAGATGGCCGCACCCATGCTAACCACTTGGTTTTGTTCTTGCATGATTTAGAACGGGAGCACACTTCAGGACCGCGTAGTGCCGTTCTCGCGTGATTTTGGAGCATGTGGATGCACTCTGTAATCCAAATGCAAATGGGTGCGCCGGCAAACTGTCCAAAAGCGGAACTCCGCGTAGTGCGGTGAAGTTTTTTTGCGACTTTGCAGAATTCCGCAGAGTGGGGCTCCGCGTACTCCACCCACCCCAAGTTGACTGTACATGCACACCTCTGTTTGTAGTGGTAACTCAAGTGTGCTGTGTCCACATTAGTGCTGTTACGTCTCAATTTTCCTGTTCAGGAACTCCCATGGTTTTGAGAAACTTCACATCGCAGCTTCTAATCCTTTATAGACTGATCTCAGTTACACTTTTAGCCTATTTTGGGTAACTTGTAAGGGTTAATTACCCATGGGTCCTATTTGTTCGTAGAGCATGGAAGGAGGAAATAATGCTGTGCATTCAGCAGGTTCATTCTGTCTCCTATTAGAAGTTCTTGAATCACTATGATTTTTTTCTAGAGGCTTAAGCAGCACACAGGCTTTGCCTACTACTAGGAGAAGGCATTACTGGTCCTCTGAGTGCAGCACCCCAAACCTGCTTTCCTCCCCTCATCCTGGGAAATAATTCTTTCATTTGATTTGAGCCCTGTCATTCATCTGGGAAAAGTCGATTTGTATGAATTGTTGACTCTCTGAAATATTAGTTTGCGATTCACAAGTAGCATAAACACCTAAAAAGATTTGTCCCAGCCCAAATGTTCTCTTTTCTAATGAGCTGGCAGTTGATTCTTTTACATGTTCTGTTTCGTGACAAGTTGGTTCCTCAAAACTAGCACCCCCAACTGATCTTGTAGATAAGCACACCATCTCTGGAGGATCTTGGCACACCCACAGCCAGGACACAATCAGACTGCAGACTAAGAAGCATAAAAAAGAAAAAACAAGACAGCAGTACTGTCTGTTATGATGTGGCGCTGCTCTGAACTCTCTCTTTACTGGAACAATTTTGGCTGTTGGGAGGGTCTTTTCCAGTCCAAAAACTATGCTTTAAGGCATTTCCTACTTTGTGTGCTGTACAATGCAGGAGAAAACATTTCTGCTCTTTATGCCTGCCTCAAGAAGGCACAGGATTTTGGAACAAATAGATGTCTACAATTCTTTGTAGAGAGGTATTTACATCAAAACCCAAGGTTGGTTGCATTGGAACACCTATGTGCTACCAATGGAAAGCCCACTTTATGCAAAGTAATGCACTGCAGCAAATTGTGATTTGCATTGGATTGAAAACCCCACAACACTTTGCATAGGGTTTGCATTAAAAAATAATGCAAACCCAATGCAAAGTGTTTGTAAAACTGGACCAGAAGTACAGGTCCAATAAAAATCTTGATACCAGTGTAAAAGGAAATGTTACTCACTGGGCAATGCTTGTTCAAGCTTTCTATTGCTACAATTTGGATGGTGGGAGGCTGACAGCTTGAGCTTTTTGCTGCCGTGATTTTGGGCGCCCTTCTTTAAAAAGTTGAATATAAAATTGAATATTATTTGACGTCATGAGGGTGTGAAATATTTGAAAATGGGTAGTTGTTCTGAAAGGGACACCAAAATATATCTTTAAGATGGCTCAAGATAATAAGCTCTTATCTGTCTGTTGTCTGGTCATGGACATGATGGGCTAAGGTGTAGTAGCAGGAAGTAACTTCACTGCACCATACAGGCTCTAGAATCCATCTGGCACCATATCACATGGGTCATACACCCAAGTGGGGCACTAGGCCAGGCTTGCTTCCTCACCTTCTTTGTAAGACTATTCTAGAGCGCTGTTGCTTCCAAGTATGAAGGATAATACCAAGTAGGGGCCAGTAAATCAACCCGATGTTGACTAAATGTGATGTTAACACCAATAAGTAAACTCCTACAAACATCAGATGTCAATAAAGGCTATCAATTTCATCTCTGATGAACTTGTAAAAGTGATCCTGGAGCCAGAGTTAGAAAACAATTTTGCGGCCACAAAACCCAGAGATGCACAAAATCGCAGGGCTTGTGACTGCAAAACACTGTTTTGAAATGTACAAAACCCATTTTATTAGCTACAAAAGTCTTACTGAGTTGTAAAAGGAGTTTAGCAACACATTAGAAATTGCAAATAGGAGGAGATATGAAAGAAGCAACACATTCTATACCGGAGTCAAAATTAAATGTTCTCAGTGCTATTCCACTACAGTAGTGGTTACAAGTGGACATATGACAGAACCACACATGCCATTACCATGCATGTCTTAACCACATGGCCATTACCATGCATATGGCTTTAGCACGCACGTCTTTACCATGCAAGTCATTGTCACTCATATGCCTTTACCACGCATACCTTTACAACGAAAATGTAAATAAAAGAGAAAGAGTCCTTTTTGTGATTTGGTGTAAATTCGTTCAGTAGTTTTTGAGTTATTAAAGAAAAAACAAATTTGAATATCTAGGGGCACGGATTCTCTGCAGATCAAACAGATCTCAGCAACCAACGTAGTTGTAGAAAAAGGTGCAGTGTTGGCACCAGCATGGTCCCAGTGACTCACCATGAGCAGGTAAGTGTCAGAGCAGGCCCTGAGCAAGCAGGGGAGCCCACGGGAGGACCCACGGGCCGGAGGTACAGGAGTCGTAAGAGGACCTCGAGCAGCTCACCAAAGGATGAAGGCCCACGGTGCAAAGGATGTGGTGCAGGTAAAGATCTTGGCTGTAGGAGATGCTTGAGGCTGGAGCTCCTTGGAGACTGAAGATCTCTGGAAGAGAGAGTCAACAAGTCTTGGCAATGGCAAGTTGACGTGGGGCACAGGGGTTCTGTTCCATCAGTTCTGACAAGGGATACTGGCCTCAAACTCGGTGAAAAGGCAGTGCAGGCTTTGATGGAGTTGCAGAACCACCACCTGTGTTGCTGAGCCTTTCGGAGTCCGTAAGAGCCTAGGATCAGCAGACCGGTCAGCTGTGTTGCTGTGCCTGCAGATGCAGGGGGGTGACTCCTTCACTCCAAGGGAGATTCCTTCAGGTGTCCTAGATGACCACAGGCCCTGTGAAGAACCTGTATGGAGCACGGGCACAGACATTGCAGCAGACTTGCAGGACGACGAGACCAGGAGCAGCAGGAGTCTTCCCAGGTGCATTCTCTGTTTCCAAAGCAAAGTCCAGAGAAGTCCAAAGTGCCCAGATGGTTGAAGTTGAAGTGGCTTCGGATCTGAATCTTGTCCCATGCCAAATCTAGGGACCCACACACAGGAAAGCCCTTAAGTACCTGAAGGGAAGGGTTGGGGTGATTCAGGGGTCCCTCCCAGAGGAGGGGCTGGACAGTGGGGAGGATACTCCCAAGTCCTTTATCCAGTTTCACACCAGAGTGGGAGCCAATGGCTCCCTGAACTGGTTTCAACTGGAGTATGCAAGGAGGGCACCAAATGTGCCCTTTAAAGCGGTCTAGTGGCGCTATCCCAATACACTAAGTCCTGTCTGGGAGGTGGTCACACCTCCCTGTGACAGGAAACCTTTTGTCCTGCCTTTCCCTGCTCGAGCTTGGCTCAGCAGCAGGAGAGCAGAATCGTGTCTCTGGTCGGCAGCATCCATAGCTTGCTGTCTGGGTCTAGAAGACTGGTACTGAGGAGCTTTACAGTGCATGGAATCATACCTCCTACACTGCTTACGGTGTGGGGGTATGATTCCAACTGTTTGATACCAAACACGACAGAGTTCGTTACAGCCAGTTTAGCGACAGCCATCGCATAATGACGAATGGCCACTCTATGGGGCATATTCTCAAGAACGTGTGATAACCATCGCAAAAGTAACTTAACGCAACCTTCAACATCGCAGTCTATTGCGGGAAATTAACGCCTTGTTAACCAAGTATTCACAACACGGCGGTACCATGCAATAGTCCCCAGATAACGCGTCAACTAAGCGCGTTAAAATCAACGCCACGCCGCAAAAATACGAAACACTAACGCAAAAAACTGCGATGAGGCCAATCGCGATACGAAAATCAGCGAAACCCAGCTTCAGGCCTGCAATCCACACGCGTCAGGCGGGAACAATCACCATAAAAGTAGAAAAAAACAGACAAACAAATGCCAAACAACAGCGAAGCACAATGGACGTTGCCGGAGCAAGTACGGAGGAGAACCAGAACCCCACAAGCCCCCCGGAGGACCATCCTGGGACTTCGGGGTCAGGGAAGGGCAAGGACAAGAAGAAGAGGAAGACGAAGTTCAGGCCGCAGGAAGACAGGATCCTGATAACGGAGGTGACAGAACACCATCAACAACTGTTCGTCACCTCCACTGTGTCATTGGCAACACAAAATGGACTATGGCAGTCCATCGTGGACAAGATGAATGCAGTCGGAGTGCTGAAGAGGACAAATGATGAGGTCAAGAGGCGCTGGAATGATGTCAAGCGCAAAACCAAGCTGAAACTCGCCAACAACCTGAAGGCAGCAATGCAGACTGGAGGTGGGAGCCCAGCTTCACAGGAGGAGCTGGACGACATGGAGGAAATGGTGTCCACAGTCATCAGTGGGGAGATGGTGGCAGGAGATGGGGGCCAGGACACTGCTCAACAGGACCCGACACAACAGCAACAGGGTGAGTAACGACCAGGGCCTGGGGGGGACGGGGGGAGATGGGCACAATGGCACACATGCACAATTAAGTTGAGCACATCTGCGGACAAACCATGCCCCAGACCACCAACTCCCACCAAGAGACCAACGTACCCAAGTATGCAACATGTCAACACTGTACAAGCACAGAAGTCAAAGGCACACCTCATGAAAGTGATAAGGGGCAGCAAAATCTGAGCTGCAGAGGCGACTCCCCCAAAATGCAGCACACACTTCACATGCAGAGCACATCTGCATTGACAACGATGTGACACAATCCGCAAAACACCTACAACAGAACACAGGACACAACTGGTGCCGCTTGGGTGCAGACACTGGCCAATCACAATTGGCATTTCAGGGAAATGTGCGTTGATAATGTACAAGTACAAACACACACACGTCTGTTGTCGAAATGTCCACTGTCCCCCATCAAATAGGCAGCTCCTCCCAAACAGCCACAATGTACCCAGTAATGTTGTCTGTATGTAAACATGTACAATGCGACAACATACATGTGGACACATTGTTAAACTGCATCTCCCCTTCACATTGCAGAGGGAGAATCAACACCTCCTGCAGAGCAGCCCGACCCTCTCTTCTCTGGAGACGAAGAGGACGACCACAGCTTCGACTCCGACGCCCTCCAACTGCTCGTGGACAGCCTACGCAGCCCACTTCCAGGAGCTGGGCAGCCCAGCTGCTACGAGGAGACCCCACCCCCTGCACAGACCACACAGCAGGCAGCACCCACCACCACTGCTGCCTCCCAGGACCCCCATGGAGAACACATGGCCTTCCAACGCCGTGTTTTGGGGTGCCAGGAGAATCTGGCTGAACAGGTGCGGGTGGGCTTCGACCGCATGGCAGACAAACTAGATGCCATACGTGGGTGTCTCAGTCCCATCAGGGACCACTCACGGTCCCTAACGGACACCCACAGTCCACTCCATGCTCTCCAATGGACCATGACTGACATCGCTGGAGACCTGACTCAGAGAATAGTACAACTGTCCAGTCCGAGTGGCTCTAGCGATGTCACACGGGAGTTGGGAAACATGCAGAGGTTAATGGAGACCATGGAGCGGGCGAATGCAGAACGAGTGGCTGCCACGGCTGCACACCAGCGAGAGGTAGCTGTGTTCCTCAATGACCTCAGGACCCTTCTCAAGGCATTGCTGCCACAAGGCCTGGCGCGGATGCATGCTGCTGCCACCACTCCATCCACATCTCCGCCCCCTGAAGTGTCAGTGCCACACAGTGCGGCAGACCTTCCACCTCCGGCCACTGATTTGTCACTGCCACACAGTGCTGGAGACAGAACACCACCACCCACACGTGAGGCACATGAAACAGCAGAGAACAAAGATGCAGATGATTCTGCCCTCGTGGTAAGAAGGACGCAGCAGCATGCATCTCATCCATAGGTCTGGCTTAAGCTTGGTACTGCCCTCTGCATCATCACCTTCCACTGTCCCCCGATGCACTCTGCGACACTCACCTTGGACCTCGACATGGACTGCCATATGCTGTTTGATCGCCATTGACACAGCAATCAGACTGCGGACTGAACTCTTTCTCTTCCTTTGGACTTGTCATTCCCTGAAGGACCCTGGCTGGCCCTCCATGGGACAACATCGTCATGTGGGGTTTGCATGGCCCTGTACTGCTCCAGATGCAACACTCCACTGAATGTGCATTAAACATTCATATTCACACAGATGTGTCATGTCTATGGTCTTTCAAGTGTGGAAGTATGGATGAATGTATGCTCACTGGACTCCTCTTACGTCCATGTGGCTCATGTCGTAGAACAGGGGTCATAGGGTGACACATTGCCCAATGCGGTCCGGGTGGCGCTGACACAACAACAGCGACACATGCATGAGTTACTTCCATGTCCAGCCCAGTACGGAACCACGACCAGGGCCCCGGGGTCATATACAAACCCTTACGCTGGACTGGCAAACGCCAGGCCAGCCCACTCCGCTTACGCTCACAAGGGGGGACGGCAACGCTACATGTCCCCTGTCTTTCCTGTAGTGATCTGCTGCTCACAGGTCTAGTTGTCAGCATGCCACAGCCACTCCCTCACGGCTGGTTTACACCCACACCACACCCATCCAGCACACGCGTCACGGGACATATGACCCTGCCAATGAAAAGGGCCGGGCGCACGTGCTCGACGCCATTTCCACTCTCTATCTGGCTGCATCCGTGTGGTGTTAATGTGGGCATGAGGGCCTCGGGCCCTGCAACATCACATTCCCAGGACCGGAGGTGACATGATGGCGTCCGCAACATGATACCCAATCATACAGGGTCCATGACTTTGGGACACAGACTTGGTGGCACCGGATACATTGCGGCCAGCACAGGCACACCGCGACGGGACGGTGACTTTGGGTGCACTGAGGTTGGGGCACCTTAAGTGCTGAGCGGGTGTGCAGCCTGCGATGATGCCCCGTCCCAGCCATCCGGACTGCTCAGGATTTGTGTGCCTTGCTGGACCGCAGTGTAGGCCAGAGCCAGCGGGCAGCGCGGGCCTACCGCCACGTGGCATCGCATCCCGGATCACAGAGTTAGTGGCACCTCAAGGGCTGAGCGGGTGTGCAGCCTGCGATGATGCCCGGTGCACTGGTATGTCCTCTGCCATGGCAAAATCAAGACCCAGAATCATATGTGAGACCTGGTGGGCTGCGGAGCGGGGCTGCATGATGTGGAGGGTGCCATGTCCGCGGGCCCCGGGCATGTGGCTTGCAGCTGCACGTGGTGGGACATCATTACTACACGCCAAGGGCGGAAGGTGAGCAGTGAGGCCTGGGTGCGCAGGGGCGGGCATGCACCGCTGGGCGGCGGGAGGGGCTGGGGTACACCTGCCTGGGTGCGCAGGGGCAGGCAGGCGATGATGTCTTGTGCAATTGTATGTACTTTGCCATTCATGTGTCTGGACTCTGTTTCAGATGACGGATCTGTTTCAGATGTGTGACCTGGTGAACTGCACTACATACAGGCACGTGGTTGGAGACACACCTGTGGCAGCAGGTGGGCAGTGTGGCCTGGGTGCGCATTGTCGGCACTCTCTCTCCCTGTCCATCTCTTCGGTTATCGGTGTCTCGCTCCCCTCTCTCTCCGTCTTTCTCTCGCTCCCCCTCTCTGTCCATATTTCTCTTGCTCCCCCTCTCTGTCCATCTTTCTCTCGCTCCCCCTCTCTGTCTGTCTTTCTCTCGCTCCCCCTCTCTGTCCGTCTTTCTCTCGCTCCCCGTCTCTGTCCGTCTTTCTCTCGCTCCCCCTCTCTGTCCGTCTTTATCTTGCTCCCTCTCTTTCTCTCTCTCTCTCCTTCGCTCTCTCTCTGTCCTTTGATGTGCGCAAGACACACCTTCTCATCATGATTTTTGTCTTGCAGGCTGTGACCTACGGATTGTCCCGAGGGGAGCCGCCATGTATCTTTATTTCTGTTCTGTGTTTCTTTGAATACATTTTCATTTGTTACATCGAAGGTGGATGTGTGATGCTCATTTTTGTGATGACACATGCATGCCACCAAATGTGATTGTGCGACATCAGGCGGATTATTTGGTACATGATTCTGTGTAGTTGATGTGGCATGTCTTTGGCCGGGGGGGTCCTGGGGGTGGTGGCGGTGGGTGTTGTGGCCCTGTTGGGGCTCCGAGCTGCATGATCAGTGGCTCCATGGCATCTGTTGCCCTTCAGGTGTGGCTCTGGGCTGGGCTCCATTTTGTGGTGCAGGCTGTGGTCCGACTTTGCACCAGGTCAGAGCAGGTGTTAGTTTCCTGCTGCTAATGGGCCTTATCGCCTGTTTTGTGGTCTTATCGCCGATCTGGCTGGTCGTTGAGAATGTTGCGGAGTGGTGTTTTTGCGGCTTTTTGCATGGGTACGCCTACTCTGCATCTCATTAGCGATAGTTGCGGGGGTCATCTGTGGTGATGTTTTTTGCGGCTGCTATCGCGGGTAAAATGGTGTTATGGGCTGTTAACACCAGCTTGTGAATGGTGCAATAAATTTATCGCCACTTTGGCTGCGATAAAGTGCTGCTAACTAGGCGATGAGTCCTTGAGAATATGCCCTTATGTATCTTAATGGCTGATGCGCTTACAACCCGGGAAAATGGGCTCTGAATGTTATAGGGGTGTCCTGCTCATGCAGGGGCACCCTCACACTTAAAACTGAGCACCCTGCCTTCAGGATTGAAAGACCTGCTTTTGGGGTGACTTATAGGGTTTAAGTGCAGTGACCTCAGATATAAGGAAACTTATATCTGTGTTAAGTGGTGCTAGCACCAGCTTGCACAGGCTGCAATGGCAGGCCTGTAGTCACAATTTGAGTGATCTCTCATGGGTGGCATAATACATGCTTCAGCTCATGGGAGACACCTGGTATACCTATGCCCTGGGTACCTTAGTACCATATACTAGGGACTTATAAGGGTACACCAGTAGCCAAACTGGAGTGTACCTAAGTACTCACCATGTCCAATTTAGGGAAGAAGCACAGAGACTGGGGTCCTGATTAGCAGGATCCCAGTCAGACTAGTCACTAAAACATAATGACACCAGGAAAAAGTGGGGGTGAACATGAAAGCATATCCTACTTTCCAACAAGGGCCCTTTATTTCCCCGAGGATCACCACCCCCCACGGCCAGGCCTATTAATGAAAAAGAGGAAGGGGGTGCACAGCCCCCCTCTTAGGCCATTTACGACCCTAGGGCCCAGCACCTCTCCGGGGCTTGGCAAAATTTCAAAGGGGAGGGGGCCCTACTACTGAGGTGGATGGGGCGGGCCAAATGGATGGTGCTTGCAAGTGGCTTTAAAGGGAAAAGCATGCACTCTGCTCTCACCAGGGAACGGCAAAAAATAACCCACTTGTCACAGGCACTACAGATTGCGCTCCGATAGATCACAGTTGCATTCACCTCCAGGAAGGATTTCTGATCGTTTTTCAATGTGGAATTGCTGAGAAAACACACTTGCTTTGCTTTTGGCAAGCCCAAAAAGTTAGGATCATTTCTCCTTTATAGAAGGTGAGGGGGCTGCATGGCTCTCCGAGACGATTTTGGCCACGGGGATTCCATCCCCGGGGCCTGGCCAATTACTGGAAGGGGAGGGGGACCAGAGTGCATGGTTCTCCTTTTAAATTACTATGAGTAGGCAAAAGCACAAAGTCACATGCAAGCATCTCCCATTTGGCCCTGCTCAGTCCACCTTGGTAGTAGGCAAAGGTCTTCCAATTTTGACGGACAGCTTACCAAAAGGCCCCCCCGAGTGCATTTTCTACTGATTTTGGTGACTGATCACTATGCAGAGAAATATGAGGACATCCCCTCCAAACAAAGAGGCACTTACTTCATATAGTTAAGACAAAGTACCCTTGTTTGGTGGAGATTCACCTCTTGTAGTCATGTCATCTTCTCTATAGGAGGATTCATGTTGTCACAGATTTCTAGAAGAAGATGCTTGAGAAACAATAAAATTGCTAAAATTACATGCACAGGTCACTGGAGACATTTCCTCCTGGTCCATTACGCAGCTGTAGTGTAGAATATGCACTAGACATTTACCCAACCAGTTAGCACTTGCTGGATAAAGGGGCAGGTGAGGTTCTGTTCTGGCCCAGTCACTCACATAGCTAGTGACACACCCACACAGGCACTCAGACACCCACTCACTCACCCATTCAGCAAATCTCACACTTACAGACTCACACAGCCACTCACACACCCATACATTCTGCCAAACACCCACTCACACACCCAGAACACCACTCACACACCCAATCACAGACCCATACAGCCACTCACACACCCACTCACCCATCCACATAACCACTTACATACCTACTCACAGACCCATACAGCCACTCACTCATCGACCCATATAGCCACTCACACACCCACTCACAAACCCAAACAGCCACTCATACACCCACTCACAAACTCATACAGCCACTCACACACCCACTCACCAACCTATACAGTCACTTATACCCCGACTCTCAAAGGTTACATGTTACAGTTAGGAAATACAATTAAAACAAGCATTTACAATGCAATGGGTCTCACATTTTTTTACAGTTAGAGCTACTAGCGTTGTAATGGAAATGTTTTTTACTTATGTGTTTTGTAGTGGAGTGGATGTATGTGATGGCAATTGTATGTTTTACAATGAATCTAAAAAGAAGCGTGTTGATGGTTGGATGTGGTGTATGGGGCATGTCAGCTGCTATGTGCACTATGTATTTATATTGTGAACACTAGTGAACGATATTCTGTGGTGCTGTGCATGTTCCAAAAGTGATAACAATTCACCCCTAGTGAGAATGCAAAAGTTACAGCAAAAGGCGGGCAGCAGCGCTGAGGATCCTTGTCGTGAATTGATGCACATGGTAAGCAAATACTGTATATCCAGTGAGGTGCGAGGAGGAGTTAACTTTGATTTAAGACCCTCTTTAGTAAGAGAACTAGCCTCCCCTTAATGTAGCTTTGGTGTGCACCTATAGAATGTTTTGCGTGTATGGTTTTGCGATTTCATCGTGCTAGCAGTTTCTTAATTTATTTCAAAGCGACCTGGGGAGCTCCTGCTTTAACTGGGTAGAAGCAGCAGTTTTTGTATGAAGCTGCATGTGTAAAAGAAATGCACAATTAATTTACAATAGCGTTCTAAATATATGTTGCAGTAAAGTTGGGAGCCTGATGGTTGGAAGGCAAGCCAGGACAGTCAGGGAATTCCATATCCCGGGCACCCTCCACCGCTTACAGTGTCTGTGCTTGTAAGCATCCATATTTACACTGACAATATGTTAATAAACTCTGAGCATCATCCCCTTCTGGCCCACACTGGTGCATGATTGAGAAGCACCGCCATGAGTCAGAAAAAGCCGCAACCTTGGAGGGGTGTTGGGGGCAGGCATGCACTGTTGTGGGAGGGGTGAGGTGGGGTGGGGAAGGGCATGGGGAGATTAAGAGTGGCACATCGGGCGCCCCAAAAATTAAGCTGCCACGAAGGTTTCATGAGAAGCCCCCCCCCCCTTTAAAAATAAAATGTAGAACCCCGTCTTTAAAAGCACTGGCTTTTTCAGCACCTTTTGGGAGGTAGCAGTGAAACCCTGCTCTCTGCAACTGTCGGCTGGAGCAGCGATGGTATTACTGAGATTTGTATCAGTCTCCTGTTTCCAGAAGCAGGTAGGGGAGGTCCGTGGCACCACGGAATAAACACATGCTAGGGATTCTGCTGCCTTATTAGCAGCGATGGGCGGGATGGAACAGCAGTCCCGAAGCTGAAGAAGCACCGCCATGAGTCCGAACAAGCAGCGATCTTGGAGGAGTGTTGGGGGCAGGCATGCACTGTTGTGGGAGGGATGAGGTGGTGTCGGGAAGGGCACAGAGAGATTAAGAGCGGCACAGCGGGTGCTGAAAAATGAAGCGGCCAAAAAGGTTTTATGGCAGGAACATGAGCAGAGGCAGGCCAACCGAAAAAAGAGTGCGCTTGAAGTTTGAGAAATAACGTGAAGCATCAAAGCACATGTAACAGGGGCAGTCCTCATGGGAGGATACGAAAAGGAGCGACTACTAAGCCTATTGACCAATAACAAGCGGGCATTTACAATCAACAGTTAGAGGATGCCAATTGAAAAGATGGGCGATTCTTAAAGCCCATATCCAGGAACAACATGCCTTGCAGAGCAGTGCTTGCGCTGCCCTGGCTCGACCTAAAAAGTAGGCCTGGGCGGTAAATTCCGCTCTGCTCGCGGAATTTTGGCAATTCCGCGTTCCGCGGAGAACGCGGAATTGCCGAAAATTCCACGATCTGCGGCGCAGCGGAATTTTTTCCTTGTTCGCGCTTTCAAAATGCGTGTTTGCGCGCACGGGAGCGACTTACCGGGATCCCTGCGTTCGCTGATGAGTTTTCCTATCAGTTCGTGTGCGCCATGAGATTTTGGTAGCCGGCCGCGCAATCCCGCGAGAGTGTGCGATCGCGAACACGTCATTCGGACGCGCCATCGGACATCCGCGTTCGCGAACAGGAAACACGCATCGCGAGCGGGCGGGACAAGTGAAACAAGATGGCCGTGCCAATTGGCGATCGCATGGGCAAGTTCGCGAGATATTTCCCCCCGAGCACACAAACAGCGTCCCCGAACAGAAAAAACGCATCGCGAACGGGCGGAACAAGCAATTCTGCGTGCTCACGGAATTCTGTGGAGCTCACGGAGATTTTTTACCGTTTCGCAGAACTTTGCGTAACGCGACTACGCAAATTCC
The DNA here is from genome assembly GCA_963921515.1 of Calotriton arnoldi. NCBI lineage: Eukaryota > Metazoa > Chordata > Amphibia > Caudata > Salamandridae > Calotriton > Calotriton arnoldi. The sequence continues at coordinate 686,381 of CAWUFW010000904.1, read as the reverse complement.
GCCCACCCCTACTAAAAAGCCCTCTCGGACAAGGTGTACAGTGAACACTGTTCTAAACTATTAAACCCAGGTCTCTTCAGCCTGTCAATTAAGTAGTGGTAGTCAGTGTTTCAAGTAGGATGAAAAAGGTGGTAGGGTCACTAAAATGGGCGTGGCCTAAGAACTATAACTAGGAATCATTTCCAAGAATTGTGGTCTATGTAATTAAGAATGAGGATTAAAACATGTAAACTAAAATCTTGTGCTACACACTGTGTTCCACCTAAGCAGTATTTAGGTGCATCTCTGTGAGTTAACTGTCATTGCATCCAGACATGTCACAAAACAACAAACACATATATCTAAAAGAAGGTCGACCTGTTGGCTTTCGCAATGCTTTTTAGTTGTATCAGATAAATAAATAACAACAATGATTTTGTTGTGAATAATTAGAATTGAAAATGTTTCAGGTTTAAAATGAGACTGTGAATTAAACATAACTAAGATCTGTAGTAGTGGCAGTGTCTTCAGAGTGTCTCATACATTCCCTTTCTACCCTTCACACCACTTTCTTCTGCAGGCTCTCACTGCAAGAAGTATGCCCTTCTTATCCCCACATCTGTCAGAAATACTCCATGTGCACAGCTCACACTTTTCCACAACTGCAATTCGCACATGTGTAACTGTGACTCTGTGTGCTCCGCAGAGAGGTCAGGAATTGGATGCGCATGTAGTCTGCACACCTTTAGGACACACTGCCTTCACCCTCAAGTTCAGAGCTCTCAACTGTGTGCATCATAAACACACATAAAAAATATTAACTAACTCAGACACCTGAAGACGACTACGTTCAAAGTATGCACTATACAAGAGGTATATGTTGCATGAAAAAACTAGAGAAACAATATCTTTAAAAAAAAAAAAAAGCAAATAATTTTAGGGAATGCAAGATAAAGTAAAACATGTGAAACGTAAACAGGGATTGCATTGCTGACATGGAATACTTTAAGGGTCTTCACAGTCATTGTTGAGAAATCTATCAGAGATTTTTCCAGTAAATTAATGACATGACTATAGGGCTTCATTTCATAGTAATTTTTTTAATACAGTCATGTCTGAGACCCGGCAGGACCCAGTCCATGTAAATCCCTGGTGATAGTCAAGGGTCCATAAGGGTAGGCAACTGCCCAAGAAAGTGCTATGTCCTAGGGGTGAAGGGTAGCAAGAAGTAACCGCCCGACTCCACTCATCACAGGTATTGCACACAACAGAGATCCCAGCTTGTCCCATTTTAGGTGCTAGATGTACAGTCATTTGCCTATGCCTGTGCTTGTAGTCTGATTTTTCCTATTGCACATGCAGAACCATAAAGTACCAAGCGGCAAATTGAGCCAAAAAAGGCAAGACTGGCTTCAGGTCTCAAACATGGCATTGGGCAATTTAGAGTTTCTGAAAATAAGCTAGATCACAAGATAATGAGGCAGGATGGAAGGATAAATGAATGAATGAATCCATGGATGAATGATTGATTGATTGAATGGTAACATTGTTACAGTGCAGCACTACACAGGTGTGTCCGTACACTGGAGTTATAATAGCCTGCAGAGGGAGAAGTAAGGAGCCGAAGATGATTGGCGGTTGAACATCAGGGGGACAAAGAGAGAACATAAAGGAATTCATGTTGATTCTGAAAGCAGCAGGTGTTTGAGACTGGTTTAAAATGAGCTGGTGAAGTGCTTTTCCCAAGTGCCTCTGGATCTTGAGTCCAGGTCTATTTTTACTGCATTCGAGATCCCTGTGAGTTAACCCTGGGCGGTAAAATCTGCTCCGCTCGTGGAGTTTGCAGATTTTTGGCAACTCAGTTACCGAAAACTCTGCGATCCGCGGCGTAGCGGAGTTTTTCCTTTGTTCACGCTTTCAAAATGCATTTTTGCGTGCACGGTAGTGACTTCCCGGGATCCCTGCTTTCGCCGGCGAGTTTTCCTATCTGTTCGCGTGTGCCACGAGATTTTGGTAGCCGGCCACGCGATCCTGCAAGAGTGTGTGATCGCGAACACGTCATTCGGATGCGCCATCGGACATCCGCATTCGCGAACAGGAAATACGCATCGTGAACGGGTGGGACAAGTGAAAAACAAGATGGCCGCGCCCATTGGCGACCGCATGGGCAAGTTCGCGAGATATTTCCCCCGAGCACGCAAACAGCGTCCCGAACACGCAATACGCGTTCCCGAACAGGAAAAACGCATCGCGAACGGGCGGAACAAGCAACTCCGCGTGCTCGCGGAATTCTGCGTAGCTCGCGGAGTTTTTTTACCACTTCGCGGAACTCAGCGTAGCGCGACTACGCGAACTCCGCCCAGGGTTACTTTGAGTAGTTTCTCTAGCACAGTGGTGCCCATAGCCTGCTTGGCCCTTAGACAGTAATAATACTTTTGTTGAGGCTATTGCATGCTTGTCACACTTCAGTAAATGCCAGTGCAATGACAGGTTCTAACCAGCTGGGCTGGAACAATTCTCAGAGTCGGGGTAATGGTCATCGACATCATCCGTCTTAAGTGTATGGCTGTACCTTGCAGACTGCTGGTATAGTTTGTGCTTAAGCCGGCACATGTCTGTATTTATATTTGTGTTACAAAACCACTGGAATACTGGCCTTCCCCTTTCATCTGTACCCCAGTAAGGGTGTCACTACTTAAAACGACAAAATTCCTTAAACATGCAGTCATGCAACATGCTGTTAAGAGAATCAGTAACACTGAACAGAGTTTTCTATCATGATACGTTTGGACTAAAACACCCAGTAAATGATTTAAGACTAATAAATAGAGGAATTTTTATTCTTAATTTTGCATCCGAACTACATCAAAGATATATGTTGTTGCTGCAGCACCCTCCCCTCACACCCATACTTCTACTGCCACTGACCACCCGGCGCACATGAGCCTGCCCGCTACCTTGTGACATTAACTTCAAGAGGAAATTTTGTGAATTTCTCATCTACCTAATGAGTTCCTACGTTTTTCCCAATCTACACGTGCTCGTGCCCACCCTGGGATCTAGGGCATGATTAATGCTGTGGTGCATTGCTATTCCCATCAGCTCTGCCTTCTAGAAGTGGCTGCTCCATTAGCTTAACGTGGGCTCTTTCTACAACACAATGATCTAGTGTCGTAAATTTACATCAGAAGAGTGTCTAGTGCCTACGGAATGCTAATAATCACCGGCTCCTGTTCTGCCCTGACTTGCTCAAGGCTGAAGGGATGTTATCTCCATCTTGTTATATGTTGGAGGGGAGCTCGTGCTGCCCCTGCACAGCCTGTTCTCTGTGCAGGGGGAAGCTCTGACTGCCTGTCTGGTCAACCGTCAGTGTTTATACTGTGTTTGAGGGAAGCTCGTGCTGCACTTCAGTGCCTGATCTCTGGATACGGGAAGGCCAGGTGTCTGTTCCTCCCTTGTATGCTCGCATAACAATAAGTGCCTCCTTCAGACAAGGACGGAAAACAACAGTAATAACAAGCACTCACAGGTCAGCATTGCACGTAGAGACTGCATGTGCGTCCCTGCTCGCTCCCGTAGCAATACTCCATGGGAGTGACCTTTTCAGAAAAGGTGGGATGCGCACCCACCATTAGCCATTTGCAGGCTACCATTTTTAAATGACATATCCAAAAGCCAATCTAAAGCATGGGAGGAGTCAGCCCCCACAAACTACAGACAAATCGCCTGACAGCGCAAGCGCTGTGTAGGCTCGACCTAAAAACTGTAGAAATTCACTAAAAGAAAAAAGGTTACAGGGACATTATAGTTAGGATATTGTATTTGGAAAAGCAGAAATTCACTGAAAAAAACAAAGGTTACAGGGACATTATAGTTAGGCTCAGATTTCAAATGCAAAAAACTGAGAAATTCAGCAGTTATAGCTACCTGAGTTAACTATAACTTACGCCTTGCAATGCATTGCTTATAACCTCATATATTACATCACTCATAGCATCACTTATGATGTCTCAAATGACCTCACTGATGGCATCATCCACAGAACCACTCACACATCACCTCACACACCCACTCACACACAGATACAACCACTCCCACAGCCACCCACACAACCACTCACACCCACTCAGATCCATATAACCACTCACACACCTAGTCACGCCACACACAACTATTAACACACCAACTCAAAGATCCATACAACCACTCACACTCTCAGTCACACACCCACACAACCACTCACTCACAAACCCACTCACACCCACACAAGCACTCACACACCCACACAGCTACTCGCACACCTAGTCACATACCCATACAACCACTCACACACCCACACAGCTAGTCATACACCTACTCACATACCCATGCAAGAACTCACACACCCATACAACCACTCACACACCCATACAACCCATAAAACAGCCACTCACACACCCAGAAACCCACTCAAAAACCCATTCAGACCCATACAGCTACTCACATACCCAGTGACAGACCTATACAGCCACTCAGACACCCGCTGACAGATCCGTACTGCCACTCACACCCCCCCCCAGACACTCATTTAGACACTTACTCACACACTGATCCAGACAGTCACACAGCCAAATGAAACAATTACGAAACACACTCACTGGATGATGTCATCAGTGATGTCATCTGAGATGTCATCAGTGATGTCACCAGTGATGTAACTAACCATGTCATGAGTGATGTAATATGTGAGGTCATAAGCAATGTATTGCGGTGGCGTAAGTTATAGTTAGCTCATTATAACTGCTGAATTTCTATGGTTTTATGCATGTGAAATCTTATGACATCTCAAATGACATCACTGATGACATCATCCAGTGAGTGTGTTTTGTAATCATTTCATTTGGCTGTGTGACTGTCTGTATCAGTGTGTGAGTAGGTGTCTAAGTGGCTGGGTGGGTAGAAACACCTAGGCCTCCTGGGGGAGGGTCCCACAGGGTCCCCGCAGGGCCACAAAAGCATTTAAAAAGTCATGAAGGAACCGCGAATCCCACCTAAATTAATTTTAACAAATGAAGCGTGGGCTCCCGTGCTTCGTTTCTAGTCAGCCCCCAAGTGACAAAGGCCAGAAGGCCGAAACGCGTTTGTCAGCTTTGGGTTGCACGCTGATCAAATAAAAATTATGAAATAATCTGCAAAATCCCTGAGTGTCCGGCGTCTACTTGGTGTAAAACTATATATATATATATATTACTACAAAGGTGCTCAGATTTGAGGCCGCACACCACTCGCAGGTTGTTCACAGAACATTTATTAAAACATTGCAGCTTTCCATCCCGACATCAAGTCCCATGGCCTTACGCGTTTTGAAGCATTTGCGCTTCTCATCAGAGGCCCACGCAGGTTCCTCACACTCCGTAGAAAGGATGCCACAGCACTCCGGTAGAAGTTTTCAAAATGCTTATTTATTCAAGCAGAGGCACAAACGCCAACGCGTTTCGATGCTTACAAAGCACCTTGGTCACGACGCCCATATATATCATATATACATACACACACACTTGCCTGGCATTTGTATTATATTGTAATTGCATTTATATAGCGCTTACTACCCCTGACGAGGTGTCGAAGCGCTTTTTCAGCGAGTAGCATGCTATTCCTGAACCCATAAAGGATTAGTGGTGAATTAATATAGTGAAATATGAAAGTAATTTGAGTAGTGGATATGTTAGTTATTTGGATTGAGAAGGATAGTGGAGGGATAGAAGAGGGAAAAGGTTTGAATTTATATAGCGCTTGCTACCCCTGATGAGGTGTTGAAGCACTTTTCAGTGAGTAGCATGCTACTCCGCAACCCAAACAGGATTAGTGGGAATTAGTATAGGGAAATATGCAATTAATTTGAGTGGTGGACATGTTAGTCTGTTATTTGGATTGAAAAGGAATAGTGGAGGGATAAAGAGAGAAGGTATAGAAATTATTTTTTGGGCGGAGTTTATAGCTGTAGGAGGGGGGTTTGGGATGAGTAAAGGGAAGATAGAAGGGAGTTAGTATAGGGAAATATGAAATTCATGTGAGTGATGGACATATTAGTATGGGAGGGAAGGGTTTAGAAAGGCCTGTTTGGGAGATCTGAATAGTAAAAGAGGTATAAGATGATGCAAGGAGGGGTCGAGAAGGGAAGAGTCTAGAAAGGGTTATTTGGGGGATCATAGTATTGGTATTGGGTTTAGGATGAATGAGAGAGTGGAGGTAGAGGATATTTTGATAGAGGTATAGGGTGAGAAATAGGGTAGTGCATTGGGAAGAGAAGTAGAATGAGGTTTGAGATGAGTCAGAGAGTTGAGGTAGAGGATATATTGTGAGCAGTATAGGGTGAGAAATAGGGTAGTCAATTGGATCTGCTGAATTAGAAGAAAAGTAACAAACATATAGATACATAAGTACATGAAAGGTATATATATGCATAAGAAAGTTAATATATATACCACCAGTTGGTGTAGCCAGGCGCTTTATAAATGACTTATTATATTATTATATTATTATAGATTAAAGATGCATTTAATAAACTCAGGCTTTCAAGTGCTGTTGTACTTTAATTTAATTTATTTGTTTTTATTTTTTGTAATTCAATAGTGAAGCAATTGTAGATAAAAGATTTACTTATTTATGCAGTCACTTATATACATGTTAAAAACATAGAATAATGTAACTATAAGTAATATGTACATTTGTTGAGCAGAACTAATGAATATCTATATTTTTAAAACATAATTATTATACACGTTTATACAAAGCAATACACATATGTAGGTACATATCTATAGTCCAAATAAATGCTTATATACAGAGAGATATGCTGTATATTTATGTTTGCGTACGGTGGTTATGTGGGAAAGAGCCATATCTTGAGTAGTTTTCTGAAGATAAGGTGATTATCCTTGGATCTTATGTTGGGGGTAAAAAGTTCCATAGTTTGGCTGCTTGAACAGAGAAGGATGTGCCACCCATGGTTTTTTTCTTGTACGTTGGGATTTTGAGGCAGGGTGCCACTCTACCGGGGAGGTTCCTTTGTTGAATGTGTTTTGTTATTTTATTCCTGATGAAGAGCGGTCCTGTTCCATGTATCGCTTTGTGGGTGATACAAAGCAACTTGAATGTGGATCTTCTGACAACCGGTAACCAATGCAGGGCTTTCAAGGCAGGGGAGATCTGGGCTTGTGGCTTTATATGTAGGAGTAGTCTGTCAGCCGAGTTCTGAATCCATTGTAGTCTTTTCATAGTCGTTAAAGGTGATCCGTGGTAGGGGCTATTGGTGTAATCGAGTTTGGACAGAACAAGAGAGATGGTCGCCTGGACCTTGTGTTGAAATCCCAGATGGGAGAAGATTCATCACAAAGTTTTTATAGTAGCAAAGCTTAATCTTGCTAGTTTATCCCCTTGGGCTTTTATTGATAGCTTGGAGTCCATAGTCATTCTGAGGTTTCTTACTTCCTTTGATACTTTAGGCGGTGTACCCGGATCATCAGGCCAGGCGGCGAGTGGGTTATAATTTTTTCAATTGCCACATGTGAGTGTTTCCATTTTGGAAGCATTCAATTTGAGATGGTTCCACGTCATCCATTGATCCACGGCTCTGAGACAACTGAAAATTGGTGAGTTTCCAATGTCTTTGGGGCATTCCAGTTGAAGGAGTATTTGCGTGTCATTTGCAGAGTTATAGCAAGTGAGGTGAAACTGATTGATGAGTGCTGGTAATGACTTGATGTAGATGTTGAAAAGCATGGGTGAGATGATAGAGCCTTGAGGGACCCCTGCTTTTATGAAGTACGGTTTGGTCGAGAAAGGGGGGGTATGGGTGACATTAGTTCTGTTGTGAAGGTAGGATGTGATCTAGTCTAGAGCAGTCCCCTCTATGCCGGCTTCGTAGAGTGTTTGTATCAATCAGAGTGTCATGGTCAATTGTGTCAAAGGCAGCCGAGAGGTCCAAGAGAAGAAGCACAGCAAACCCGTTCCAGTCAACTGTGTTCTTCAGGTCATCCCAGATGGCAATGAGGGCAGATTCTGTGCCTCTTCCTAGAAGGAATCCTGTTTGGAAGTCTGAAAGTATGGCATTATCTTCAATGAATTGTGACATCTGGGCGAATACTGCTCTTTCTATCAGTTTGCCCAGGAAATGTCCTTTTGTCATCGGTCTCTAGTTGTCCGGGTTCAGTAGGTCCAGGTTTGTTATCTTCACTAATGGTAGTATGTATGACTTTTTGAGTTCTTCTGGAAATATTCCTGTAGTTAAGGAATTGTTGATGATTCTTCTTAATGATGTGGCAGCAGAGGTTGTTAGAAGTTTATTATAGTTACTATTTAGTTGTAAAGGCATTTGTGGTAAAGGCATATGCATGGTGAAGACTTGCACGGTAAAGCCATGCCTGGTAAAGGCATATGCGTGGTAATGGACGCGTTGTACAGGTATTGTGTGGCAACAGCCGCCTTGAAAAGTTTGTTTCCTGTTGCAAGCTATTGATCAGATACTAACACCTTAAAGGAAGTGGTACCTGATTCTCAAAGGGAAGCTGTCTTTTCTGGAACTGGGTTGGGCAGTCACATTGGGTGGGGGGGGGGAGCAGGCAGTAGTTGAGGGCACCATTGGCTATTCCTACCCAAACATTTTTTTTCTAGAGCATTGCTCATCTCTTTAGATCCCCCCCCCTTCCATTTGCAACGCGACCTATCAGGACATAGGTCACATCTCAAACTGAATATCCATTCACAAGCCAGTAGATGTGCGAATTTCACAATCTGGTTTGTGAAGGGGGTCTTTGTCCATCAGGCCACTACATATGAAGTAAATTATGACCTAAAAGGTACATAACTGCCGTCATGGCACTCAATTCATCTAATTAAAAGTTTGATTTCCTAAAACCATATTGATGTACCTACTACCAAAAATCGTAAATATCAAACACCATAGCTTTTCTGGACGGCCTCTTTGGCCTTTTCCCTTTTAAACGCGCACATAAAACCAACGTATTGAAAAAGTGCCAAATTTCACGCACAGTTCTCCCAAATGCAGGCCTATGTGAAATCTATTACACAGTGAAATATGAAAGGAACACGGCTTCTGGGCAGGCAAGCTGCAAGGCTTGACAGGCTGCCACGTTTTTGATGGGTATCCTGCAGAAAAGCTGTACCTCATCTCTGTTGCTGATGTGTTTCCTAAGGCGGCCATGTTCTGCCCCCTGACCTCGCTCCTGGATTCATTCCAACGCATCACATTCTACTGTTCAGCAGCCCAGAAGCAGTAAAATGACCCCTTTGTTTTGCTATTAATTTGGTCTATCTGCTCATCCTTGGAATCATTAACGTTTAGTGCCTCATAAAATCGAAGCAGTCAGTTTAGGACGTCTGCACTATGATAAAAATGCAGTTTTCAGTTTTGGGACTGGGTTTCTTTCAGAGTCACACAAGTGTCATCCGGGTAATTATTATTTAAAAATCAATACCTGAGATTGGAACAAAGACATTTATCAATGCGCAGGTCCATGTCCTCAACTTTAGACCCAGGCGGTGTCATCTCTGCCTGTCGTCCTGGTTGCACGAATGTCATCAGTTTAGCTGACAGTGCATCTAGATAAGGTGGGAGCAGCGGGTACATGCAGGTCGGAAAAGCTGAAGTAAAATTGCCTGGCCATTAAATGTAGCTTTTTTGCAATTTCCAATGTGTGGATTTTTTTTTATGCAAACGGTCATTACGGCAAACAGTGTTCATAAGGAGTCCTGTACTCAACAGTGTGTATTAGGTCTCTAAGAGCTCTTTTCTGTTGAACCAATCTGAACCGTGAGCATGGACACTTTTACATCGCTTATCACGAAGATGCAGTAAGGTCTCAGGAACCATCTCTTAGTCCCACGCTGTTTAACGTCTACCTTGCTCCTCTAGCACAAACTGTATAATCATTCGATTTCTATTTTGTGTTGGTTGCAGATGACATACTGCCAATGGTATCAATCTCTGGGCAGATTTCAGACACTCAAAAGTATTTTAAAGACTGTCTGTTGGCTACTACCAAATGGATGCAAAGAGCTTAACTAAAAAGAACGGAGAATCTGGTCGTGGGCCATCTAAGTAACATCTTTTCTTTGGGCCTTATTACCAGTCTGCTCATGGGAGCACGGCAGTGGTGGTCCAGCCACTGCCTAACTGGCGCTCTGACCGCCGTATTATAAGTTTGGCGGTCAGAATGTCATTTGACCACCGCAACCGCCAGGGAAGGAAGTTTCCTGGCGGTGGTGCGGCTGCCAGGGGCTCAGAATATGCTGGGAGTGCTGCTGGGGCACCGCAATCCATATTTTGAGATTCCTTACCTCCCGCCTTACATGGCCAAGTAAAAGCTGTAGGTGGGTAAACAAACGGGGCTCTACAGGACCACCCTTGCCCCATGCATGTAGGTGCGTGCAGGGGGGCACATGTTGTGCTCCCCTGTGTGCAAGCACCCCCCCCAGTTCTAGCACGGCATGGACTTTTCAGTCCATGCCGTGCTGGAACTCGCTGTGGCAGTCCCATGGCGGGGCAGTCCCACGGCGGGGCAGTATTAAAGGCTCATTGAGCCTTTTTACTGCACAGCCATGGGACCGCCACAATGCCTGCCCACCAGACAACAATTTGCAGCATAACCCAGCCTGAGGGCAGCGTTCAGGTTTGGCAGTGCGGGAGCCCCGCTCCCGCACTGCCAAACTTGTAATAAGACCCTTTGTCTTGGTGGCCACCTGAACTAGGACAGATTCCCACTCCTTCTATGAAGGCTAGAAATCTTGGCATCCAATAATCTGTCTTTTATATGGCAGATTTCACTGCTCTCAGATTCTTGGTTTTTTCTGTTAAAGTTCCTGTAAAAGATCTTGGATGTTGTACCTTGCACTTGCCAGAAATATATTACCCATGCTGTCGTTACTTAGAGGCAGGATTATGGCAAATCTTTCCATCGCCTTTAGTTAGTTCAGAATATGGCTGCTCATCTTGTTCTCAATGGACTTAGGCATCAGTCCATCTCACCTCAGCTTTGTTATTTACATCGGCTACCTACTCATAAAAGGGTGCTCTTTAAGGTTGTGATCATTACCTACAGAGCCAAAAAAAGAAGGAACAAGCTATTTGTAGAAGCTTTTCAACTGTATGGCCAGGCAGAGTGTTCAGGTCTTCAGGTCCCAGCCCCTTGAAGATCCTTAGAGTACACCATGTGAGAATCAGTGGACGTTACTCTGCTTTTTAAGCGACCAGATCGTGAAGTTCCCTTCCAGTTTACTTGCGCTCAGCTCCCTCACTGGTTATTTGTCGGAAAAAACAGAAAATCTGGCTATTGAATCATGTTTAGTTCTGATATTCCAGCACTTTACTGTACCTAGCACCGGGATGCCCTAATGTGGGCAGATGTTTCACTTTATCAATTTCTATTCATTCATTCATTCAGCAGGGATTGACTGCAGGGCCTTTTCCTGGAGGCTAGTTATTGTGCCCAACCCTTCGCAAGTGGCCAACCTCCAGTGAGCATGGCCTTTGACCTACATGGATCAGCATGAAATTTGGTAAACGTTTAGCGTGTTTGTTTTGCTCTTGGTAGGTCAAGCAAAATTCAGATCAATCAAAGGGGTGTTACAAATTATTTCAATTATACTAACCTTAGTGCTCAAATCCGCACAAAAAAATTGGCAGGCCCTTACTATTACTTGTGATATATTGAGTTTTATGCAAATTGATCAAAAAGGGGCAGAGTTAAATAAAGGGGTTCAAAAGGTATTCATATAAGTAATGCTGGTACTGGCTAACAATTCGGCATGATATTTGACAGACTGTTAGCAAGTTGTGCCCAGTGCTGGAATGTCAAGTTTCAGGCAGATTTGACAAAGGGGCACACTTAAAGTGAGGGTCGAAAATTCTGTTATTTGCTTATAACTTTGGTGCTATATTATGGACCGGTATGAAATCTAACAGGCCCTTAGCATGTTTACCTTACCCTTGTGCAGTGGCATGTACCAAGGGTGGTGAGGCAGGGGGGAATTAATAAAGAAAATGGACCTACCTTCCTGTCTAGCAGCGCAAACTCCTCCTTCCTCGGTTGTCTTCTCGAAGCTCCGGACCCCGGGAACTGCACTACCCAATCCTGGTGCTGTTATTACAGCATGAGAGAAGTGCCAGGAATTTTAGGGAGCAGCCACAGCTAGGTTAGAGAAATATAAAATGTGCATGCCTGGCTGGCCGTCGCAAGCCGGCCGGCCAAAGAGACATGCGCATTTTAAACGTTAGCACGCAGCTCCCTGCTGCTGCCACTCGGCAGCAATGCCCCCACCCCGTCCTGACACTTAGGGGCCCATTACGAAGGCGGAACGATCGCCACCGCCGGGCCGGCGGTGGCGATCGTTCCGCCATCATCATGAGATCTATCCCCGCCACATTATGATGGCGGTGGGTATCGCGGTGGATGGAAAGTCCGTCCGCCGCTTTTCCGCCGGTGGCAATCGTCACGATTGCCTGCTGGGCGGAGCAGGGGCATTAATATGGTGGCAGGGCCTAGCAGGCACCGTCCGCCATATTAGGATGTCGAGTATGGAAGGCCTTCGAAGGCTGGCGGGGATTGCGTCCAGGGGCCCGTTGTAGGCCCCCTTGTGTCTGGGGGAGGTGGGGTGCACTTGGGGGTACCTATGGTACTCCCCTACATTTCGCTGCACCAAGTGGCAGGCACCGTGTGGTGCCTGCCATGTGGTGCAGTGAAATGCCAGACATGCGATTTTAACATTGCGGCGGTGCTGCTGTCAGCAGCACCCGCCGCAATGTTAAATTGAGAATGCGACCGCCATGGTGGCGGTCACATCCTAATTCGCGGTGCGGGACCGCCGCATGTCTGGCGGCCAGTCCCAACATTCAGGTTCGCCCGCCATCCTAATGAGCCCCCTAGTTCGGGATGGGTTGCTGAAAAATAAAATGGTAATAAATAAACTTTAATACCATTTTATTTTTCAGCTCTGGGTATTGTGGGGCGATGTCTCCTCCACTCAAATGGAGGAGCCGCCCCTACTTTAGTGTATGGAGTTGTATGCAAATCCAGCATCATGGCCACAGCTCTGGGGGCTGCAAAAAAGTGTTAATTTGATAATATTTTACTAACCTGCCACAGACTGCAAACTTCCTATGCTTTGTACCTTCAAAGATGCATACCACAGGTTGGCCTTAAAGCCTGATCTGTAGCCTAGCTGGGTATTTTATTTGTGGACCCTTTTTAAACAGGTTTACATACCAAACTTTGGAACTGCAGACTTGAAATGGACAAAGGAAGCTAAAAGTTTCTTTCTCTAAAGGGGTTGATTTTATTTTTAAATGTAGGTCCATAGAAAGTCGTCAGAGCTAGATTTGAGGACTGCCCGCATACTAACAGCCAGGCTAGCGCTATCTTTTAACCCTTTTAAGCCCACTGACAAATTATTGCAATTCTAATTTCTTGAAAACCTCTGAAAGGATTTAGTTCACACCAAGCAGTGGCTCTTCCCTACATAAACTTTTAATTTCATTTCTAGGTTGCTATAATTCCCTTCAGGGTTTGTTTGCAAAGATTCTTGTTGAACTCAAAAAGGAAACGGCTGCATTTTGACCATCCTTGAAGGGTTCATATGAAACTTAAAATATCACAAGTAAGCAAAACATGGTTACTGTCTGTCAAGTTCTGCAAATCTGCACTAACGTTACTATCCCCCTTTTCAGATCTGCATGAAACTTGATATTCCTGCACTGCGCCTAACATGCTAGGATTCCCTCAAATTACATGCAGGCCAAAGTTAATAGCACATCTCATCATTTTCCCACCTTTCAACTTTGTCCCTACATATTGGATCAGCACAAAATGTTTCATACCCACAGAAGAATAAAGATGCTAAGTATCTGTCATATTTCATGTCAATTGGCCAAATGCTGCCATAGTTATTAGCAAATTAATATATATTTGACCCCCTGCTTTTAAGAGTGCTCTCATAACAAATCTGCATCCATTTTAAAATACAAAGTTTAAGCTAAACAGGTTAAGCATATGGTCAGTTTTGTACAAATTCTCCAGACAGCGTTAATGTTATCGACAAATTACAAATACTGCTTTCCAACTCTCTAGATATCTCTAAAATGAAACGTTTTAATGCCCAACCCTGGCAACTCTTTATACAGAAATTTCTAAATACCTACTGAGCAGATTTACACCAAACCAACAAAAGCACAATCCACGAGTAAAGTTCTAACTTTGTGGCAAGTTTGGTATAATTTCGTTCATCTGTTTTTTCTGCATCGAAGAGAAAAGAACTCATGCCCTGTCCTAAAGCTCCACTACACTCACTGCACACCCTTTCACATTCAGCTCAAGGTCTGGCAGGAGGCCAGGCCCTGCTACCAACCCATGCTGGACAAGGCAGTGTGTCCTGAAATATACCTCAGATCCAAGACAACTTTCATGCCTGGGAACCAAGGGAAAGCTTCTCTGAGCCATACTTCATCTATCAGGATCCGGAACTACAAACCCTTAAAATAGGCAATTTATGTCAGAAAAGCTTGCAGTACCCAGCCCCAATGCTTGCTTTGGATTTGAGATTCCAAAATAGGATATATGAATTAAAAAAATAAAATAAAAAAGGCTAGGCCAAAGGCCACGCTCTACGAGCCAACACCATTCCTGGTAGGTTGGCCGCAGGCCTGTCTGCAGGCCAGACCTTGCGACCCAAGGGTTGGTCACCTGCTGCCCCGTTGGGACCCCTCCTAGGGCAAAAAACTGATTTTTGTTTTAGCATAACTCAGTTTTTAACTGTGTTTTTTCAGTGAAGTATACTCCCAGCCGTGAACCAGGTGCCATTGCATCTCCTCTACTTTTGATAGCTATGCTACTGTGCACTGTGCGTAACAAGTGAGATGCTTTCAATTTAGGTGTGATGTGATCAGAATGTGCTAGGTTGGTTTTGAATCATTTGCAGTTATACTCTGTTGGGATGGATATGTCCCCTGCATGGTGTACAGTTGTGTTCGCCTGGCGTGAGTACCTTACACTGAGGATCTGGTATCCTGGTTTTTGATTTTGGCCCAGGTGTCACGCTAATCTAGAGTGTGCAGAGGCCTAGGCCCATTCATTGATATGAGTAAGATCCTGTTCCTGCCCTGGGATCTGGAGGGGCATGCCCTCATTGACATTTTCCCTGTTA
Source organism: Calotriton arnoldi (assembly GCA_963921515.1). Taxonomy (NCBI): domain Eukaryota; kingdom Metazoa; phylum Chordata; class Amphibia; order Caudata; family Salamandridae; genus Calotriton; species Calotriton arnoldi. The sequence continues at coordinate 671,207 of CAWUFW010000904.1, read as the reverse complement.
TGGGTTTGGCACATAGAGTGTTGGTGGCAGCATACTATGTATTATGGATTCATAGTTGTGACCAGATCATTTTATCGGTGTCACTAGAGTGGAGGCCTACTGGCCCACTCATGCAAAGTTCTCCTCCAATGTGCTGACCCAACTTTTAGCATTAACACCCCAAGTGTATGTTGTGCATGTTTGCGTATGTGGCCTTCGCTGTACATGCCTTGTGTGTATGAGTGTACCAGAGTAATGGAGGTCTATGAGGTCCATTTTGGATGCCCATAGCCTGGTCTTTTACACATGGTAGAGATTGAGTTTTTTTACCAGAAAGTGGAATTGCATTGCTGATATTCCTAAAGCTGGAGAGAGGAAACCTAGACACTGAAGTGAAGAAAGTGGAGACAAGTCTCCTTTAGAAATTCAGTTACATCTTTTGGTGAGTAAGGAACTGCAGATTGGTCTTCCTGAACTGCCATGTGGTGGATGGTTGTGGCGAAGAGGGAGGCAGCAGATTCAATTGTTCAACGTGACGAGGACCCTTTTGTTGTGACTTTTGCCTTTCCCTGATTGCACCTTAAGTTGGCCACTGACAGCCAGGTGCGGTAACCTCACACCTCTTTGTGCCTCTGTTGTGGGTGCTCCAGGTTGGAGCCTGCCCTGTTGTGAGAAGTGTCACTCTACACAACGGCTGTGTCTGGAGAGCAGCCTGGAAAGAGCACTTGAAAGGAGCACCACATCAAGATGTTTCTGGAAGTGCTGACAGTGAATAAACATATACTGTGTGCTTTTTGAATACAGGTGGGACCCTAAGAACCCACATGTTCAATTGCCAGATCCTCCATAGCCAATAAAATGAGTGCTCCTCTGTGTATTCAGAGGGCTGCTATGTAAACAGGGCTGGTGTCTGCCTGACGTGTATACTACAAGTCAGCCTGTGTGCTGAGAGATGGAAGGAGCCTGCAAACATTGCAGCAGGAGTGACTGTCCAGGAAGAGCAAGGTGCAACGGGTTCTCCCTGCTGGTGGGACATGCCGAAAAGGAGGGGTGCAGAGAATGACCTCTGTATCCCTGTCCATCCCACCTGAAGTGATTCATGGCAGAGACTACAAAGAATCATCCTGAGATCATCAAAGCTCATTCACGGTTGTGATCTGAGTCTGAACTGGCCTCTGCATGTCCGTATTGCCTTGGTCGGCCTGGTCACTTGCATATTGCCTACAAAACATTTGTCCTATGTGTGGCTGTGGCAATCAGAAGCAAAGCGTCCTGTGCATATCTGCACAGATCCCAGGGAACCTGCCTGCATACAGCCCACCTGTTCTGCACTGATATCAAGCTTTCCATGGGGACTGACCTGCCTGCTTGACTGCTGAGTCTGCTGTTTGGGTGTCTGTTCCTAGCGAGAAACCTTAGTGTGAGCTGCCAGTGAGTGTGCTTTATCCCAGAAGCAGCGAGGAGCTAGAATACTGAGATGGAGCTGGGCAGCTTCCCGAAAGGACTGCTATTACATGGATGGTAAGAACTGAGCAACTGAACTGAAGGGAACTAAAACTAATGAACTGTTAGAAAATGAGCACAAATACTCTCTACATCTACACCTGAGGCGTAATCACACTATTGCCCTAATGCAGGGGAAGAAAGACCTAGAACGCAAGTGGGGAACTGGGGAGAGATAGCAGATAGAGGCTAAGTGCTGCTCAATAGTGTCCAGAACACAAAACTGTACTTTGCCTATGTTTGTGTATTCCATTCTAGTGTGCATTAAAGTAGGTTGGTGTAAGAAAATGGGTGACTGGTTGAGGGGGTTGAAACCCCACTCAAGCAGCTACCACAATCCTTGTCAGGGTGAAGGCACAAACAAACCCCAAATTAACCTGTGCTCAATCCTCTGCTAGCTTGGCACAGAGCAGTCAGGCTTACCTTAAAGGCAATATGTAAGGAATTAATGCAGCACTTCAGACAGTAATAAAGTGAAAACACAACACAAGAAAAATCCCACACCACTATAAAAAATAGAGTACATCTTCATAAATATATTGAGACCAAAATGACAAAAATCCAATCAGTAGAACCAGAGATATACAAGTTTAAAGATTTCAGTGAACATAGTTCCAAAAAGCACAAAGCGCCAACTGTGATTATCTGGTCATGCCGAGACAGAACAAAGTCACAAGTTTAGGCCGACCGTAATGGGATGCAGACTAGCTACAGGGACCCACTCAGGGCCAATAAAAACAGTAATTTAATCCTGGTTGTGAAGAGATGCAGAGTCCTGCGTTGTGGATGTGTCGCGAAGCAGAGGCGATGCGAGGTCTGGATGAGGAGATGCACATAACAGTGGCAACTCCGGGGAGGGGCGTGGCCAGTGAGCCCACATGGCGGACGCAACTCCGTGAAGCTCCATACCTAATCCCCTAATTATCCTGCCTTTCGCCTGCCATCCAACCCATCTGACAGGGAAAGTTGCAGTCTTTGATGAATACAAGGCTGCGGTCGCTGCTGAACACCTGTGGCGGCCCTGCAGCGCGGTCTGGACCCGTGATGGTGGCTGCGGAGTGAATGCGGCCTGTAGAGCACCGGAGCGGGCATGAGAAGGTGCCGCCCGCGGTAAGACAGTCCCGGTGCTGCGGGGCTACCTCCCAACTGTGTGAACCGCCTCTGGGCCAGTGAGCCCTACAGGGGACATTTCTGGCCCTGCCTGGTCCCGTCGCCACCGGGGCCCTGGCGGAGTAGAAGGCACCTGTGAATAGGCTGACACCCGGGCCCTGTCTCTGGCGGCCCGACGGCGCAGGCCCTGAGTGCGCGGCGCCGGCAGATGTGCCCCTACAGGCCTGCTGCTGGGGCGCCGTTGCGGCGTTGTGTGAGGCGACTGCTGCCGCCGTACTGAAGCCTGCCACGACGGGGCTGGATCGTGGCCCTTCGTCCGATGCTGGAGGCGGCCTGAATGTGAGCATGCCTGTAACCGGATCCCTGCACCTACGGACCCCGCTCCCGAGTCGCTGTGGAAAGGAGCTGCGAGAGTTTATGACAGCCGCTAGCGGAGCAGCAACGGAGGTACTTATGACAGAACAGGTGCGCCTCTGTTAACCAGCGAGAGGAGACGGCCTTTGACGGAACGCGGCCCGGAGGATCTGGCTTCTGTGCCGACGACGGTACTGGCATCTTGAACCCCTAGCTGCCACAGAGGAGAGCGCTGCTGCATTAGTCTCCTACCCGGTGAGTGAAACGCACCCTCCCCTGCGCCCTACGCACTATGCCCTCCTGGACATTGCTGCGGCCCTGCCCGGGTGAAGTAAATTAAACCGTATCCCGCACTGGAGGGGGGACTTTACCCCCAAGCGATGCGGTGAACTGGGCCCTGTCTGCGTGGTCGGCACTAGGGGAACCTTTAACTACCCCAGCGGTTGTGTGCCTGCTCTAAAGCCGTGGGGGATGCCTGGGGGCCACAGGAGGCATCAAGGCCAGATGTATTGAGGCACCCACAAGAGAACCGTGACTGTTACCCTAGGGAGCGGGCCGAAGACACAGCGTGGCCTACACCTTCTGGTGGCTGGACCTGGCTGTTGGGCCTACGACTGAGTGCACTGCTACATACGCAACTATAGGGCCACGAGTTGCTGAACCTGGAGCACGGGCGGATAAGGGAAAACACACGACCTGCTCCTCACTTGCGGCTGCCTGCACCAGAGCCTGGAGACCCATTTAATGCTCGCGGCGGCGGGCATTGCGCAGCAGAGAGACAGCACCTGTCAAACACCACAATCTTGAAGCACCCACCGCGGTGTGGAGACAGCCACAGTCGGTTTCGCGGGAGCGCGTACGACGGACGGGGTCGGCTGTGTAGCTACGACCCATCCCTATTTGCACCTGCAGTTGTTTGCTGTTGGCCGTCCATGCTCTCGGCGCAAAAATTGGCGATGGGCCGCCTCTGTAACAGCGTGCAGCAGAATACGGCACGCGCCAGCTCACTAGAGCCACCACAAGCAGGGGGTAATGCAACTGGCGACGATCCAGGCACGGGGCTAGCCACGAAGTTGGATTCAGTACTCGCAGCAGTCGAAAAAATTGGAGCTGTGCTGGATCAGACACGCTCGTCCCTTGAAGCTCGGATCGACAAGGTAGCATCCGATTTCACTTTACTACGTGCTGACCACCACAATCTAGCAGAGAAAGTCCAGTCGCAAGCTCAGGCATTATCGGAATTACAGCCCGTTACTGCCAGCCATACAGCGGCCCTGCAAGATGTCCTAGATCGAGTGCATACAGTGGAAGACAAACTTGAAGATGCAGAGGGACGCTCACGCCACAATAACATTCACGTGGTAGGCCTCCCAGAGGGAGAGGAAGGGCGTACCCCGGAGGCTTATGTGGAACGCTGGCTCCACGCTGGGGCACTATCGCCGCACTTCGTATTGGAACGGGCTCACCGCGTACCTGCCCAACGACCCCCCCCTGGTGCTCGACCACGTCCTTTCCTCTTCAGACTTCTGAACTACAGAGACGGAGATACGATCTTGCGTGAGACCCGTAAGCTCTCTGAATTAAAGGTCAGTGGCAGCCCAGTCATGGTGTTCCCAGATTACACGGCTCAGGTGCAGAGACGCCGGAGCACCTTCACGGCAGTGAAGCGACAGTTGCGTAATTTGGAACTTCCCTATTCTCTGCTGTTCCCTGCCAGGCTGAGAGTGGTGGCTAAAGGCACTATACGTTTCTTTGACTCGCCTGATGACACATGGGACTGGCTGGAAGAATCCGGCCTATGAACAGGACCTCGCACCTCCAGTGAAGTTCCACCTAGACTGGTCAACAAGAGAAAGCGCCGTAGAGGGAGACATGAGCGCAGGAACAGCGCGTCCAGGCGAACACCAGCGCCACTGCCGGAACAGAGCGCGATGGAACGCCGTGATGCCCTGGAAGCAGCTGCGACGTTGGGAGCCCCTGTTTATCATGAGGCGAGGGAGATCAGCTCCTCCGAATCGACGACCACTAGTGGCTCATCCACCCCTAGACCTGATGGCTCAGACGAACTGCGGCTGCCGGATGTCACCCCGCAAACTGCGATGACCTCATGTGAGGGACTGCCGAGACACTGAGACGCGTGAGAAGACTGTACACGCAAGTAGGGTTTGTCTTGTGTTGATTAATTGTGATGATGTTAATACCCCAAAGTACGCTTTGCTGCTGTTGCCCTAAGCGCAGAGCCCGCAAAATGTGTAAGTATAATGGTAACGCTGCAAAACAGTCTTATTGTATTACACCCACTAGCATACAGGTTGGGATGCGGGTGGTGGTCTGTGGACATGGAGGGATAGGTAATAGGCGTAGCAAAACTTACCTCGCCCACACCCCCGTTACTCTTCAGTCTCCAGACTGAACTAGTCACTGCCTCGTTGGGCAACATAGTAGTTTGGACGAACGTCATTCTGGAGTTCGCCCTGATTGTTGCTATGGTTATGGTTCATAATTTCTACGTTAGTTCAGTAAGAACAGCCCATGCTCCCTGTCCTGCTGATGTACCGGGCATGCCACTACACACCTCACATGCACTAATAATTTACATTGCCCAAACATGACACAAGTAAATGTGACAACGTGGAATATACGCGGTATGCATACGCCCACCCGTAGATATTCCATATATTCGTACCTCCACCGACATAAGACACACATAACATTACTTCAGGAGACCCACATGTCACAGCTTGAGCTGGAGTGCCTGCGCAGTAGATGGAGGGGTCAGGTGTTCGGCACCACCTTTTCAGCACATGCTCGGGGTACTTTAGTGTGAATCAGGGCTGGGGTTCCGTTTGTGTGCGATGAGGTCCTCAACGACGCAGAGGGTAGGTACACCTTTGCGAAGGGGCGTTTAAACGGACAGACTATGCTGCTGGGCTCCATCTATACCCTGCTAGACAACGGAGAGACTGCGGCCCTCATCCTTCTGGACCTGTCAGCCGCCTTCGACACGGTATGCCACCACACACTACGCACACGCCTCCACGACGCCGGAATCCAAGAGAAGGCCCTGGACTGGACCACCTCCTTCCTCTCTGGCAGAACACAGAGCGTCCGCCTCCCCCCCTTCCACTCCGAGGCCACCGAGATCATCTGCGGCGTACCCCAGGGCTCATCCCTCAGCCCAACGCTGTTCAACATCTACATGGCACCACTCGCCCACGTCGCCCGACTGCACGACCTCAACATCATCTCTTACGCCGATGTCACCCAGCTGATTCTCTCCCTCACCAAAGACCCCCACACCGCCAAAACAAACCTCCGCGAAGGAATAAAGGCCGTCGCCGAATGGATGAGGAACAGCCGACTGAAGCTGAACTCTGACAAGACGGAGGTCCTCATCCTCGGATCCACCCCCTCGGCCTGGGACGACTCCTGGTGGCCGACCACACTGGGAGCAGCCCCAACACCCACCGACCACGCACGCAACCTAGGAGTCATCCTCGACTCCACCCTCTCCATGACTAAGCAGGTCAACGCCGTCTCTTCTGCCTGCTTCAACACCCTCCGCATGCTCCGCAAGATCTACAAGTGGATCCCCACCGAAACGAGAAGAACGGTCACCCAGGCCCTCGTCAGCAGCAGGCTGGACTACGGAAATGCCCTCTACGCTGGAGCCTCTGACAAACTCCTGAAGCGGCTGCAACGCATCCAGAACGCATCCAGAACGCCTCTGCACGACTGATCCTCGACATCCCTCGCCGCAGCCACATCACCCCTCACCTGAGAGACCTGCACTGGCTCCCCGTCAACAAGAGGATAAACTTCAAGCTCCTCACCCACGCACACAAGGCACTGCACAACACCGGACCTGCGTACCTCAACAGACGACTCAGCCTCTACACCCCCGCCCGCCAGCTTCGCTCCGCCAACCTCGCCCTCACCACAATACCCCGCATCCGAAGAGTGACCACCGGCGGCAGATCCTTCTCCCACCTCGCCGCCAAAACCTGGAACACCCTTCCCATCTGCCTTCGGTAGACCCAAGACCTGTTGACCTTCAGAAGACTCCTGAAGACCTGGCTCTTCGAGCAGTAGCAGCACCCCTCCCCCCCCCCTCAGCGCCTTGAGACCCTCACGGGTATGTAGTGCGCTCTTCAAATGCTATGATTGATTGATTGATTGATTGATGCCCCCAATGTTGACCAAGTTTCCTTCCTTGAGCGCATGTCGGGGGTCCTGGCCTGTTGGAATGACATCCCTTGGCTGTTGGGTGGCGACTTCAATTCAGTGCTAGATGTTGAGCTGGACAGGTCATTCCCGCCATTAAATAGGGCCCCTTCCCTGTCGAATGCAAGGGCCCTCACCCATTGGCTCACACACTGGGCTCTTTTGGACATGTGGCGCTCCCTGAATCCCACTGCCCGGGTTTATTCTCATTACTCCGCAGTGCACAACTTACACGTACACCTAGATAGACTGGTGGGGTCACAGGCACTTCTTCCCCTAATCCACAGCATTGACTACCTAGGGTGGACACACTCCAATCATAACCCCGTGTTGCTGCAGCTTAGATGGGAGCAGTGCTTAATTTGTAAAAAATGAAGTACAGGTGCTCAAATGTTTGTCCAGGGTCATACCCACTTTCCTCAGCTCCACCCACTTTCTCCACTGGCTCCACCCACTTCCTCTGGGCCACTGGAATTTTGTGTCAAGGAAGGGCCAAACTATGCGTCAGAGTTGAGTAAATTATGCGGGAAGAAAATGCAAATTATGCAGCATAATGAGGGACATTTCATGACACTTCATTATTTTGTCAGTTTTACACTTGTTAAAACTTCCTGGGCATTGACTGCAACTTATTAATACCAGTTTAACACCAACATATAGCAATAAGCAAAAGAAAGGTGGCCACTCAACCTTTGCAAAGAGCCTTTAACTGCTCAGCAACATGTTTTGCTTGCATGTTTAATAACTTTTGAACCAATTACGCTAGGAATATTTTTTTGTGGAAATAGGCAAATTATGAAGCAGATAATGCATTATGTGGCAAAGGCGGCAAATCTATACTTAAGTGCAAAACGCTGCTGCCCCACAATTGCATAATTCCAGTGGCCCTGCCTGCAGGTAGGTTATGTACTGAACAGTGCTGTAATTGGAATGGTTTCCAAAGTCAACCTGGAGAATTGTTATTATATGTCAATTTAAACCACAGCACAACCTTTTGGAAGGTGCCTAGTAGACGCTCTTGTCCATGATAAATACAGAAAATAAGATAAGGAGCAAAATATTAGCAAGATGTCTATATCCATTGTTGCCGACTTCGTTACACTTGTTACAGCAACATCAGAACGGTTTTAATCACTCATTGAGCCTCAGACACCACTTCTGGGTGCATGAAGGAACTATGCAAATGCATCTGCATCGGGAGGCCATGGCAGAGTCAGTAGACCAACAGAAAGAATTTTATAATCTGAATTTGCCATATATGCTTGCAATATTCCGGCACATGGGATTCGGTGAGGGGATATGTCACAGGACCGCCCTATTTAATGATGTACCATCAGCAAGAGTTAAGACAGGTAAAATAATATTATCACCTTTGCAGTATCCCGTGGCACTTCACAGGTGTCTATCAACTATACTAATTGCACTCTTGTCTCAAACCCTCTGTCAACATGCTGAGAAACAAAGGGGTAGTTAGAGGGTTACAGTACTCTGAGGGTCACACAAATCACCTGCTTTATTTTAGACGACAATTGCCAGCAGGCCTAGCCTCAATGTTTGACTCTCTTCGTAGAACAGTCATACCTCTTTGTCTATTCTCTATTGAAAGAAACGAGAAACCATGTATTTTCCAATCCACCCAGCTGTTGATGATGATAAACCACTGAGGCACTAACTGTGTAACACGCACATTGAGGTATGTGTGTGTATGTACGCATTTACCATAACATCGAGCGAAGAGTAATATCCAAGAATCTGGGAGCAACACTGCACTCGCTGAAAGACTGTAGAGTCCTGGAACAAAACAAAAGGGTGACGTGACATTCACACCTTCCGGAGTGCTATGCCAGAAATTTGAACGTATGACTTAGAGGACTTGCTGGTATATCTGAACTGGGGAGCGGGAAGACATCGAATCTCACTTAATAAACTGACATTTTTGGTCATGCAAGAGCCTAGGGGGATTTAATCATCATGATTTTGAACACTTTTAGGCAGCAGCACTGTAACATTGGCCATCTGATTTTGTTACTGTGGGCCGATTTTGGTAAAAAAAAAAAAAAAAAATAGGCTCAGTAACAAAACCAGCCCATTTCAAAATCAGCCCAGCTCCCGCCCTCCAGGCTCCCGGCGTTGGTTACTACTTACTCGGTTTTGTAACGTTACTGCAGGTATAGACTGGTCACTGCCTTATTAGGAGGCCTGCTGCTGTGCTGCACACTGCATACTACAAGACGACACGTAGTGCATTCGCTCCGAACTGCAGTGTGCTGATGATGATAAGGCGGGCGAGGGGCCAGCGTGAAATCTTGAAAGGTTACGTTTGGTTACGCCTGCCTTTACGCACGCTGTCACGGCAGCCCGAGAGGACCAAATCCACCCAAATCAGTGTCCCGCCCACCTGCAACACTGACTGAATTTAGGCATGGATTTTATTTGTTATTGGCGAAGCACACTTCACCGGGGAGACAGAGCGTGAGTGAACAACAGGTGATTAGATTTGTGTGTCACAGTGATACACGCGAGTTGGCAGTGTCAGGCACTCAGGTCTAGACCCGGCCCCGATAAATATGTGCCGGTGCTAAGCACCGGAAAGCACCGGCACAAATTAAGCACTGGATGGGAGATACAACGCCCTCCGGTCCCTACGTGGCAACTCCAGGCCAGTGCACTGGAGGACTCGGCATTCCGTGCCTCGCTGGGAACGGCAATTTTAACATATTTCGAGCTAAATGAAGGTACAGCGAGTGATGCGCTTATTGAATGGGAGGCGTTTAAGGTATCAACCAGGGGCCACTGCTTGGGCGCCACCTGGAATATCCATAAGCAGCTTTCCAACTCCCTTACAAAAATAGAACAGCAACTATTGCGCTATGGGCAGAGCGGGGAAGAGACGGGTAGAGATGTGAGACGTCTTGAGGAGCTGCGTTCGGCGCTTGCAGAACAGTTGGAGCGTCTTCGCTGCCATAATTATACTGCACATACAGCTCATACACATGCTACTGCAGACCGAGCGGGTAGGCTCCTAGTGTGGCTTCTATGGCAGGAACACACTCACGCTCCCATCGGGGCACTACGGGATGGGTCGGGGCGGATGCTATGCACACAAAGTGAAATACATGCCGCACTGACACACCACTATGCCGACCTCTACCAATCCCGTAGGCGCGACGCTGGACGTGACCTGGAGGGGTTCCTAGACGCACTGCAGCTGCCCAAGGTGGGTCGAGAGCACAGGGAAACGCTCAATGCGCAGGTTACACTGGAGGAGATTGGTGATGCCATACAGTCACTTGCCACTGGGAAGGCTCCGGACCCTGACGGGCTACCGGCAGAGTACTATAAAGCATACAGGGCCTCTCTTTTACAGCGTCCCCACACCGTATATAACACTGCATTGGAGTCTCAACAGCTTCCACCCTCCATGCGTGAGGCGCACCTGATATCACTGTTGAAGCCCCATAAAGATCCCACGGAGATGGGTTCCTATAGGCCCTTAGCTTTACTCAACACCGATTACAAAATATTGGCGAAGGTATTAGCAGATAGGCTGGCACAGGTCGTTCCGTCGCTGGTCCACACGGATCAAAACGGTTTCGGGCCTTCCAGTAGCACCTCCCTCAATTTGTGGCGCTTCTTCAGGGTATCAACATACGCAGTGGAAACATGGCCTCGGGCGGGCTGTCTCGTATTGGACCTAGAGAAGGCCTTTGACTCTCTAGAATGGGGCTATCTATTTACGGTACTGGAGAAATTCGAACTGGGCCCAATGTTCATCCAGCTGACACGTCTCCTCTACACTAACCCCTCAGTTAGAGTCAAAGTGGGACCCTACCTCTCTGATTCTCTTCCAATACAAAGGGGTACGCGGCAGGGGTGCCCTTTATCGCCGCTCCTGTTTGCGCTTGCAATGGAGCCATTGGCGGAGGTGCTGCGTACCCAACTGGGTGATGGGGTGACTCTGGGGGATGCCACGCATCAGGTGTCATTATATGCTGACGACCTCCTCATTTATGTTCGAGACATTAACAGTGCCCCTGCTCGTCTCACTCAATTATTAGAGGAATTTGCTGTGTTGTCTGGTCTGATGGTCAACGTAGACAAATCCTGTATTTACTCATTCAAAGAGGGACTACAGGATCCTATCCTCGTGATGAGTGGTAAAAAGGTGCAGTGGGCGGCGGACACGTTCCGATATTTAGGCATCCAAATCTACCACCGTGCAGACGACTTTGTTGATGGGAACCTCGGCCGAGCAGAGACGTCCCTCAAATCGCAGATGCGGTTTTGGAGTACTTTACCATTATTGGTAACGGGCAGGTTGCACTCACTAAAATGGTTGTGCTACCGAGACTCTTGTACTTTTTTACGAACCTACCGATCTATGTCCCAGCCTCCTTTTTCACTCCACTGGAAAAACAACTCCGTGATTTTATCTGGGGTAACGCCAGGCATAAGATTGCGCAGTGGAAATTATACCTGCCGGTAGACCAGGGGGGCCTGGCGGCTCCTTGTCTCGAGCATTACTATCTCGCCTCGCAACTTCAGTGGGTGGCCCGCTGGCTCTCAAACCGTCATTGTGCAGATACTGCCACTACGAGTCCGCCCTATCCCCTGCATCATATTGTCAGCCTCTTCCACCCAGGTGCGCGCTCCCGACCGCCAGAGTCTTTACTGCTAGGAGTGGCATATAGGTGCTTCCGCAGAAGCTTGTATGTTACACGGAAGGTGGTTCCCTATGCGCCAGCGATGCCTCTGGAAGGGACACCCGCTGGCCGTACGGTAATCTCCGCGCAGATACTCAGAAGGTGGCAGGAAAACGACATTCAGACACTGGGGGATTTGTATTGAGAAGGTGCCCTTTTGCCATACGCGAACCTGGTAGAGGAAGATGGACTCCCGCCAGGTCACTTTCTGACACATCGCACATTGGTGGCTTCACTTGCGGCTAAGTGGGGAGGCATGGCTACGGAGCCAGAGACACATCTCACCATGCAATATTTGCATGTTATGGGGATGGGCAGACACCTGACGCGATGGTTTGCAGCTTCTTTGAGGACACATGCAGCCATCAGCCTCGACCCACTGCGCCATAAGTGGGAACATGATCTGGGGCACCAGTTTACAGATGCGTAATGGGCTAGGGTGCTTGAAAGCCCAACGCGCATCCCTTGTAGTACACGTTTCCGGCAAATACAGCTTTTTATCGTACATAGGGCGTACCTCACACCTGAAAAAAATCAATCAATACTTTAACCGGGAAGACGCCGAGTGTCCGAGATGCGCTGAGCGAGGAGCTGGGTTAATGCACATGCTCTGGGGCTGCATTCGGGTGAGTGCCTTTTGGAGCCAAGTGGCCTCTCTCCTGCACACTTGCACAGGCAGAACACTAACACATGACTGGCCAACCTATCTACTACACAAATTTCATAGAACCCCCGCTACAAAGGTCACCTCGAGGTTCCTAGATTTGGGGCTGATAGTGGCCAAACGGCTCGTCACCAAGAAGTGGAAGGCACCCGATCCACCGACGGTCATGGCCTGGCGGAACTCAATGCTTGCCTGGGCAAAGGCAGAGAGCATCGCCATACGGCGCGATGAAACACTGGGGCTACGCAAGATCCCAACATGCTGGGACACCCTATACGCGGAACTGCAGCTCCCCATAGATATGGAGGGAGGGACTTCCCCTGATTTACACTCTGGAGATACCTGATACCACCCTGAACTTGAGTTGTATGTACACCGCAACATTTACTTGTCATATCGCACACTACTTCTAGAAAAGGGCCAATGCAAACTGTAAGTAGAGGGAATGACAGTTGGTAGGTTCCGGTAATGAATGAGTAACACACTACTCCCGACGGGACATTAAAGGGCTGAATAGCAGTTACTAAGGATGTTATATATTCTTCCTTTTATAAATTAATGCAATCTAAGTTTAATCTCTTGTTCCGAAATTATGATACAGTCTAGTACAGTGCCCTTAACAATAATGTGATCATCTACGCAGTGCGTTAGCTTGTGTAAAGGCACGCAACAGCAGTCAGTTTGTAATGTACGTGTCCTTTTGGATAAATGCGACTAAATGTTTGATGAACATTATACTCTTGATCCTTATGGTATGAATCTACCCTCTCACTGTATGCATACCATACCCATGTTGCATGTTACATGAACTGCTATTTCTTGCAAGGAGGAGTCATTTGTATTGTACTTCCTTTAAACATGACAAATAAGAAAGAGGGGGCATATTTACAACCCCCTTGCGCCACCCGTACGTCATTTTTCCCATGTTAAAAATGATGCAAAAGTGGCGCAAGGGGCTTGTAAATAAGCCCCGAGATTTAAAAAAAAAACAGTGGCGACTCCGGGGAGCAGCGAAGTTATATGTGATATCCTTCCATGGAGATGTATCGCACAATGGCGGTTCTGATAAGCTGTGATGGTGATGAAGAGTCATTGCGTCAGGGAAGTCTGCGCAAACGAGGCAATACGTCGATTCCGAAGGCGATGTGTCGAGCAGCAGAAGTGATGTGTTGGTTCTGCTGAACCCACAGATGGGCTGTCAGTGAACCTTCAGTCGTGGGACTCGAAGGAGTGTCTACGTAAGAAGTGGTATAGGCCAACTAAGTTGAAACATTATGCTTTTTTCACAGAACTTCCCAACTGGTTTTCACATCCATTTAGTGTTTCTAAGTGTCAGAAAAGGCTGATGTAAATGTCCAAATTTGCTTTGATAATCTTCAACCACTCCGTATGGTCAGTGTGTGTAGTGGAGGGGATTTTTGCACAAGGAAAAAACGAAAAACGTTTTATGCCTATTCCTTGAAATTTGTGTCTCAAAAAATGTGTATGTCTGCATACATATATTAGAGATGCAAGTCTATGATACTTCTGGTTTTTTTCATGGCACAGAATCTTTAATTTTGGGTTTCTCACACACTAAACATTCTCGATTTTTTTTCGTTCTAATAGTCCACATTCCTCTGGAATTCAAATTAGCTGGTCTATAGAGTGAAAACGTTGGGTTACACGCCCAACAGCAACACGATTTCCCCTGTGTTGAACCCAACACCTGAAAAAAGAAACCTGTGATGCTGTCTTTGCACAATTTGTGCAATAGGTGGTATTTTTATGTCATTGCATTTCCCTATAGACACAGAGTTGATAACCCCTTTGATATATCAGGCCTGTAGCTCGGTGTTAAAGTAGTTTATTTCCACAACAAAGTCCACTATTTGACATATTTTCATCACAGCAGCCATGCAAAGAATGCTTTTATGTAAGATGGTGTTAATTTCCCTTTTTAAATACATACATGATTTAGATATCAGTAGTAATTTGGGCTTAATGTGTGTAGTGTGGTAAACTGACTTCCACTTTTCAGTTATCTTCTAGCTCTGCTGCAAAATCAATATTTTATCAAATCTGACGTCAATGTTAACTTTCAATGCCTGCCTTGAAGATCGATTTGAAAACTAAAATAGCAATACAAATGTGTACACTCATGAAGCGGCTCCTACCGTTGCCATGTTCCTGTTGTGAGTTCCAAAACAAGTTGCAAGAACACTGCACAAACTCTGAATTATTAAACATGTGTTTTGTGTTAACAAACCAGAAAACATTATGAAAGTCGTAAAATATCCCTATAACACTGGACCCCAGAGAGATAGACCCGTGTGAACACATTCCCAGACACATATACTCACGATAGGCTGCATAAAATGCTGCATGCAAACTAGTCAGAACCTAGAACAAGAGAAACTTGAACAATTAGGCGATTTACGATGCTGTCCTGAACACTGCAAAACACTGGAGAGAAAACTGAAGAAACAGATAGAACAGCTGTCACTCTAGTTACTCCAAGGAGGAAGTTAGCGGCTTGGACAAAGGTTTGCATAACAAGAAAAGCTCATTTGAAGGAAACTTCTGTGGCAGTAAGTCAGAGATGAGAATTTAGAATGCCTGTTTAAGAGCTTCCCTGCTTACCATGGGATCACAAACGAATCCGCCTTGGTGAACATATTTGGCTGGATTCCTAATCACTTTTTGAGGTACATTCTGGGGTCGATTCCGATCTCGGTCGGAGGCGCACCCAATACTATTCGGTCGGGAAAAAAGCCATGCGAAAGCCAGTTACCCGACCGATCCGTACAGCACACCGAACGAGCAAGTACGATGCGCACAACAGCAAAAATTCCGGCCGAGCCGTACTCACCCAAACCAGGTCCTGTTCTCCGACCGAGGCGAATCCGGAAACGCCGAATCGAGTCGCACGGAAGGGAAAATGCAGCCCCGTCCGGCCGGACAAGTACGATGCGCTTTCCGTGCGCGCCGAACCCGTCGCTACGCACGGCACGTCAAAGCATCCGGGAGAGGCGCACATAAGCTCCGAATCGCGCCACAACACGATCCACGGCTACGAGACGAACACAGCACAGACGAGGACGACGCGAGCGGCGAGGACGAAGCGAAGCGACGAGGACGAAGCCAAGCGACGAGGACGACGCGAAGCAACGAGAAGGACGAACGACACGAACCAACCATGAATCCCTTCGTCCCGATCATACCAATATTCTACATCTACTACCGGAACAGGCACGGACGCGTACGGCGCAGAAGGTAAGTCAGTCACCAACCACAAAACACATACAACACGTACACGACACATCACACACATACACTGGGAATCTGAATATACTTACACCAGCAACAGCAGCACCATAGGGGCGGGATGCCCATCACCAATGCCACATATGCACACAGGGACCTGAATGCGCGCCACCACCCCAACCCAGGGGGCTGGATGCCTACCACTACTACCACCCTTAGCCAGGGGGCAGGATGCCCACCACTACTACCACCCTCACCCAGGGGGGCAGGATGCCTACCACTACTACCACCCTCACCCAGGGGGCAGGATGCCCACCACTACTACCACCCTTAGCCAGGGGGCAGGATGCCCACCACTACTACCACCCTCACCCAGGGGGCAGGATGCCCACCACTACTACCACCCTTAGCCAGGGGGCAGGATGCCTACCACTACTACCACCCTCACCCACGGGGGCAGGATGCCTACCACTACTACCACCCTTAGCCAGGGGGCAGGATGCCCACCACTACTACCACCCTCACCCAGGGGGGCAGGATGCCTACCACTACTACCACCCTTAGCCAGGGGGGCAGGATGCCCACCACTACTACCACCCTCACCCAGGGGGGCAGGATGCCCACCACTACTACCACCCTCACCCACGGGGGGCAGGATGCCTACCACTACTACCACCCTCACCCAGGGGGCAGGATGCCCACCACTACTACCACCCTTAGCCAGGGGGCAGGATGCCCACCACTACTACCACCCTCACCCAGGGGGGCAGGATGCCTACCACTACTACCACCCTCACCCAGGGGGGCAGGATGCCCACCACTACTACCACCCTTAGCCAGGGGGCAGGATGCCCACCACTACTACCACCCTCACCCAGGGGGCAGGATGCCCACCACTACTACCACCCTTAGCCAGGGGGCTGGATGCCTACCACTACTACCACCCTTAGCCAGGGGGGCAGGATGCCTACCACTACTACCACCCTCACCCACGGGGGGCAGGATGCCTACCACTACTACCACCCTTAGCCAGGGGGCAGGATGCCCACCACTACTACCACCCTCACCCAGGGGGGCAGGATGCCTACCACTACTACCACCCTTAGCCAGGGGGCAGGATGCCCACCACTACTACCACCCTCACCCAGGGGGGCAGGATGCCCACCACTACTACCACCCTCACCCACGGGGGGCAGGATGCCTACCACTACTACCACCCTCACCCAGGGGGGCAGGATGCCCACCACTACTACCACCCTTAGCCAGGGGGCAGGATGCCCACCACTACTACCACCCTCACCCAGGGGGGCAGGATGCCTACCACTACTACCACCCTCACCCAGGGGGGCAGGATGCCCACCACTACTACCACCCTTAGCCAGGGGGCAGGATGCCCACCACTACTACCACCCTCACCCGGGGGGCAGGATGCCCACCACTACTACCACCCTTAGCCAGGGGGCTGGATGCCTACCACTACTACCACCCTTAGCCAGGGGGCAGGATGCCTACCACTACTACCACCCTCACCCAGGGGGGCAGGATGCCCACCACTACTACCACCCTCACCCAGGGGGGCAGGATGCCCACCACTACTACCACCCTTAGCCAGGGGGCAGGATGCCCACCACTACTACCACCCTCACCCAGGGGGGCAGGATGCCTACCACTACTACCACCCTCACCCAGGGGGGCAGGATGCCCACCACTACTACCACCCTTAGCCAGGGGGCAGGATGCCCACCACTACTACCACCCTCACCCAGGGGGGCAGGATGCCCACCGCTACTACCACCCTTAGCCAGGGGGCAGGATGCCTACCACTACTACCACCCTCACCCACGGGGGGCAGGATGCCTACCACTACTACCACCCTTAGCCAGGGGGCAGGATGCCCACCACTACTACCACCCTCACCCAGGGGGGCAGGATGCCTACCACTACTACCACCCTTAGCCAGGGGGCAGGATGCCCACCACTACTACCACCCTCACCCAGGGGGCAGGATGCCCACCACTACTACCACCCTCACCCACGGGGGGCAGGATGCCTACCACTACTACCACCCTCACCCAGGGGGGCAGGATGCCCACCACTACTACCACCCTTAGCCAGGGGGGCAGGATGCCCA
Organism: Calotriton arnoldi; assembly: GCA_963921515.1. Classification (NCBI taxonomy): domain Eukaryota; kingdom Metazoa; phylum Chordata; class Amphibia; order Caudata; family Salamandridae; genus Calotriton; species Calotriton arnoldi. The sequence continues at coordinate 653,293 of CAWUFW010000904.1, read as the reverse complement.
CCACTACTACCACCCTCACCCAGGGGGCAGGATGCCTACCACTACTACCACCCTCACCCAGGGGGGCAGGATGCCCACCACTACTACCACCCTTAGCCAGGGGGCAGGATGCCCACCACTACTACCACCCTCACCCAGGGGGGCAGGATGCCCACCACTACTACCACCCTTAGCCAGGGGGCTGGATGCCTACCACTACTACCACCCTTAGCCAGGGGGCAGGATGCCTACCACTACTACCACCCTCACCCAGGGGGGCAGGATGCCCACCACTACTACCACCCTCACCCAGGGGGGCAGGATGCCCACCACTACTACCACCCTTAGCCAGGGGGCAGGATGCCCACCACTACTACCACCCTCACCCAGGGGGGCAGGATGCCTACCACTACTACCACCCTCACCCAGGGGGGCAGGATGCCCACCACTACTACCACCCTTAGCCAGGGGGCAGGATGCCCACCACTACTACCACCCTCACCCAGGGGGGCAGGATGCCCACCACTACTACCACCCTTAGCCAGGGGGCTGGATGCCTACCACTACTACCACCCTTAGCCAGGGGGCAGGATGCCTACCACTACTACCACCCTCACCCAGGGGGGCAGGATGCCCACCACTACTACCACCCTTAGCCAGGGGGCAGGAAGCCTACCACTACTACCACCTTAGCCAGGGGGCTGGATGCCTACCACTACTACCACCCCCACTCATAGGATGGACAATGCATGACACAACAAGCACTCCACAACCTAGGGAATGCAAGATTAAGACATCCCCCCACCACCATGACAAGCGTGTGAGCAGGCTGTGTCAAATGCCTACAACACCGAACATGACTTTGAACATACAATGTGACCCCCTAGCACATGTGCCACACATATATGTGTGTGGCACCCACAATGCAAGCAGCCCATGACCATTGTGGCAATGGGGCCTAAACCCCCATCATCACAGTGACCAAAAGGCAAGTGTGGGGTCCATAGCTGAAGCACATTTTGACCATTGTGGCAATGGGGTCTAAACCCCATCATCACAGTGACCAAAAGGCAAGTGTGGGGTCCATAGCTGAAGCACATTTTGACCATTGTGGCAATGGGGTCTAAACCCCCATCATCACAGTGACCAAAAGGCAAGTGTGGGGTCCATAGCTGAAGCACATTTTGACCATTGTGGCAATGGGGTCTAAACCCCCATCATCACAGTGACCAAAAGGTAAGTGTGGGGTCCATAGCTGAAGCACATTTTGACCATTGTGGCAATGGGGTCTACACCCTCATCATCACAGTGACCAAAAGGTAATTGTTGACAAAGAAAGAGCTGCAACTGCCAAACTGCATGGATCATTCCTGGTCACAGAACCAAAAACTCATCTGTGGCAAAGTAGTGTATGTGTCCCATTGCAACATAAATTGGGGAGCCAAATACTGCAGTGCAAATGAAACATTCCTTTGGCCATGTGCAGACAAACAACACCCATGGGGGCTGAGACCGTCAACAGTCATCAATGACACAATGACAGAAGTGACCATCAGAATGCAGAACCACATATTTGCACCAATGGGCACACAAATGCAGATACCCTGTGGAGACAGCAGATGTGAGGTGAACAGATACCATACCATGGCAGCAATGGGACACACAAACCATGATCACTGTGCTGACCGATGACCTAGGAGTCCCAGGGACAGCAGGGGAAACACACCAAACAACATACAGCCAATGGCACACCCAAGATATGCCAATGCAGTGGTGCAGATGCACAAACACAAACAGGCAGACCAACACTGTCATCATACACAGCAGGTGAGGGGTGGGGGTGCCAGTGTCCCCAGGCAACAACACAACACATGAGGAGAGCTGAATACCAATCATACAGATGTGCATACACTGCCACACTAAGGTAACTCATGGATCCAAATCCCCTATGTGGGCAAGCAGGCATTGACAGGTGAGAGGGAGCACAAAACACACATGTCACACAGGCACGTAGGAACAACAACTGACACAGCAAGTCACAGACACACCACAGCACCACCCCCAGGGCCCCCACAATGTGGTGACCCTGGGCTGAATAAAAATACCACTGTGATGACAAAGCTAAATGTCGTTCACACTGTGAACCACAGTCAGGTGTCCTGAGCAACTAACTACCATCACACCTACACAAGCACAAATCAATCAGCATGGCCAGTAAGCCAAGGCCAACATGGAGGCAGGGGACTAGCCGGGCAACAACTCTCATCTGCACACACTCAAGACCACACCCCTCGACCTCCAACAATGTGCAGCAGTGAAGTACACATGCACTGGTGACATTGCACATGCACCCATGACTATTCCAGGGTGGTGGGTGGGAACCAAGGTGTAGAAACACATCACACATGGACACTCAACAAGACTCCTGAATGTCTGACACACTGCACACTACGCTGTACATGGACATGACGGCAATACCACACCGACCAATGGGATCCCAGCCACAGTCACACACCAATGAAGAAGCCAAGGTCACCCACAAAGAACACACATAGACAACAACCACCATTGCAGCCCGGACCCTAAGGAGTGCCAGCAGTCACACACACAACGTGTCACAATCACTGAAAGATAACACAAACTGGAAATCACATGACAGGGGCAAACAACAAGTGCCAAAGGGAAACCTGACTGTGACCCATCTGCGTCAGCACACAAACTCTGCCCTGACAGCAAACACACCTATGGGTGACACCCTGATGACCAGTAATGTGCCATGCACCCACATCACAGAGAACACAGGGAGAAGACTTTGGGGGAACATAGCTCAAGTCAGCAAGCATCACAAACAGGTACAACACTAGGGATCACAGCATGCGCAGATGAATGAAAGTGAACACACAGACATGCACATACAACACACACCTTGGGCGCAGGCAATGTCACACGTGTACACACTGCCATGAGGGGACTCCACTCCTGTGTGAGGAAAGCTGTGCCATATGTTGCCTCAGTAGGGCCCCATCATGTCAGCTGAGCACTTGGTCACACAATCAACAATTAGCACCAAATGAGGGCTCCCATCACATCAGCCTGGTCATGGATGTGCCAACGGAATCATCAGCACAGATCCAACACACTTGTATAGCAATGTTGCACTGACTACACGAATGAGTCCCTCCCCATTGATGCCCAAACCTGCATGTCCACTGGAGATGGCAACACGGTCAGGGAAGTAGACAAATGCAACGATGGCAGGCACAACAGATGTGCAGGGGTGGAAGCCACAGATATGAAATTGCCAATGTAAGTAGGAAACCCATTGCCAAATACTGAACACATGACACCCTCAGATGCTGCTATTGATGACATGGATACACCACATGATAGGACACATTCCCCCTGGACCACATGGGTTCCTGCACAGTAACACTTCATAATCATGAGACCAGATATCACCATCACTGCAGCAAGGGCATGGTTAGCTGCACCAACAACATGTACATCTGAAGCATGAGCACTAGAGAAAAGAAAGTTGCTTTATTCAGCATATGTGTTGTCTGATAACGACGTCCAGAAGAAATTAGAGCAAAGGCCAATGGCCAGTCCATTGTCAAAGTTCAAACTGGGTGACACTGGCAGATGTCACCCTACGCATGCCTGCACAATACCAGGGACAATCCACTAGGAGGGGCAACCGGGGGGCAGGCCAGGCACCGCAGGGACAGGATCAGGGCTCACCAGGGGGAGTCAGGGAAGGGGTGGTGGGTGCTGGAGAGCCACTGACAACTGCAGTGGAGGTGTCTGACATGGTGTGTGCCGGCACAACTGGGGGGCATGACACAGATGTCGTGGGTGCCGGCACAACTGCAGTGGACCCTGCAGATGGGGTGGACAGGTCCGCCACTGCAGTGCCCAAGTCAGACAGGGCGGTAGTGGACTCCACTGCAGTGCCTACCTCCAGGGGAGGAGAATGGGGAACAGGCAAGGTGGGTTGGACAGAGGGGGAGGACACCCTCACCACATCAGTGGCACAGACAAGCGCAGCGGGGGTGTGGTGCTGGGAGAGCAAGTGGCAGGGGAGAAGGCCGGAGCATCTTGGGGATGGTATATCTGTGGGTGGGGGAACCTGGGGCAGGGTGTGGTGGGGGCACCTGTGCAGTGGGGGCCTGAGGGATGGAGGACGGAGACCTTGTGCCTGAGCTGCAGGGCGGTGGCGGGGTCTTGCTCTTAGCACTCCGGGGGACTTGCGGGTGGGGGCCTCAGTCCGTCTGCGCCTGGGGGAGGGTGTCCGGGGGCGAGGGGCACTCTGCTCCGTGTGGGTGGGCTTCCTCTTCCCCCGGGATGCTGGAGCAGCTTCATCGGTGGGGAAGAGGCCGAGGTCACAGAGGAAGAGCTGCTGTGACTTTGGGGTTGCAGGTGAGGCAAGGGAGGGTGCTTTGGAGGGAGAGGGAACTGAGGACTGCGCAGTGCATGTGGATGCGTGTGTGTGTTCCAGGGCCCCATCCCCTGTGAGTCTGGCTTCAGTCCCCTGAATGTGCGTGCGTGTGCGTTTTGTCATTGGCGTGTGTGTCAGTGTGCTGGATGTGTGTGTGCTGGTGTGTGCCTGTGCCAGTGTGTGTGTGCCTGGGATGGGTAAGGTGCTGGGGAGTGTGGATGGAGCAGAGGCAGGAGGGGTGAGGGACCGTTTGAGGAGGGACACTGCTGCCGTCAGGGAGGAGTCCATGGACCTATTGCCCCTCTGTAGGTCAGACATGCCCGATGAGATGCCCTCCATGAACGACACCAGCTGAGTCAACAGCGCGGTGTGCGCATGGAGGACACTCAGCATGGCTGTCTGCCCTACATGGAGCTGGCGAAGGAGGTACACAGACTCCTCACTCAGGGCAGCAGGGGACACAGGGGCAGGGGGTGCGGTGCCTGGCCCAAAGGAGACACGCTCCCGGACATGGGAGCCTCCACGGACCTGGGGAATGGGAGCCGATGGGAGGGCGGTGGTGGTGCTGGTGGTGGCGGGGACAGCAACACTAGCTGGGGTGTGGTGGCTGCTGACACCCGCCTCCACAAGGGAGTCATCCTCCGAGTTGCTCTGGTCCTCAGCTGAGGTGGATGCTGCTGAGGACTCCTCGGTGTGGCTCCCCTCGCCCTCCGTGCCACTGGGTCCCTCCGACCACTCCTCGGCTGCTGACCCAGTCTGGCTCTCCGGCTCCTCCTGGTCCGTGGAGCTGTCCCCTTCCGTGGCCGTGGATGTATCTGCAAACAATGGGGAAACAGACAGACATCAGTCACCTGCACATAACGCACACACCACTGTGAGCACAGCACATCACAGAGCAAGCCCTGGCATCATTAGTTGTACATTGCTAAAAGTGCACTAATTGAACAGGAGAAGTCAATTGTCAGTCTGATGCCAAGCATGGCACTCACATCCCACATGGCCTTGCACCCATCTGTCTGGTGTCTGTTGGATTGCAACACCCCAGTGTTGACACATGCACCAAGTACACAGTAGTTGGACAGTGCAGAGGACACGGTGTGGACACATCACAGCTCTTGCCACTGAGTCAGTACAGGTTTACGGATGTAAGGGATGCCCAGAGTCAAATAGGAAATGCATGTGATGCATACCAGCGACAGACACCATGATGCACCCATGTCCTGATAGCCAGCGCCACTATGGTGTGCATGTAGCACATGTCACTCCCCTGCAGGATCACCAATCAGTAGACACATGCCATGGCGGAGGCATGACTGCTAAGTCATACATCACTGTCTCAGTGATGTATGACTTTGCAGCCAGACAACAACACTCTGCACTGTGTCACAATAGTAGGTCATGGGGAATGCAAGTCCTGGAGCTGCACAAGTGCACATGTACATCCCCCCACAACACATCCTCTTAACCCTCATCTGTCCAGGTCATACCTATTGGACATATGGGAGACCTGTGACACTACCCTCTGAACCTGAGCCCCTCACACTCTGCTGTGCATGGGGAACAGCTGCCTGAACTTCACATTTACATGCCCCAGTCTGCATGGGCAGCTGATCAGACACCTATGTGTCACACAAGTATCGTCTCCTATGGTCACATCTCCAGTGGCATGCTGAGCCCCTACCAAGAAACTCCACAGCAGTCCTGGCGACTAATCCACAGCACACTGACACAGAGGCAGACACCTGAGGGGTCAAATCACTGTGCACAATGTGTCCTCTGATACACGGGAGTGGGAGTACAGAGTGTATTGTATGGCCTGGAGTAGGCATGACTGTCCAGCCCCACATGAATGAGGGATGAGCCCTGGACTGTAGGCAGCTGGCTAAGTATGTGTGACACACGTCATATACATACTCCTGGGGCCCAAACATTGTTCCCACCCGCAGCATGGGTGTGTGCCAGGTACCCCAGCCACATGTGGTGGATCAGCTCAGCAATTGGACCACAGATCAAAGTAACACGCTGAATACATGTCAGAATACAGGCATTGTGTAAGCAATGGACCCACCCATGATGCCCACCACAGAGTCAGGGAAACAGATGCTGTCTCCCACCTTGAGTCAAGCAAACTGCAAGGACACAGTCCTAAGTGACAGAATTCCCTGCATGTAAGGGCCACACCTGGGTATCAGATGAGGAGTGGGCAGTGCACAATAGAGGGACATGGCTCCTGGACAACATGACTGCTGTACTGTGGCAGTTCAACCTGGCCCGAGGAGGGCACATAGCATGTTAGACAGAGTACACAGTGCAGTCTTTGACTCACCCCCTCCTTGCTGCTCTCTGGCCTTCAGCTGCCCATCCAGGTCTGGAAAGACCACCGCCAGGATCCTGAGCATGTGGGGGTCAGGGTCCGTGTTCCGCCCCTCCTGCGAGGAGGCGACAGCTTCAGCTGGACCCGTGCAATCCTCCGGGTCCAGCCCCGAAGGTCCTGCCACCTCTTTTGGCAGTTGCGGATCCGGCGCTTGTAGACCCCCACGGACCGGACAGCCCGGACGATGTCCTTCCAGATCTCATGCTTCCGATGGGCAGAAGCCTGTCAGGATGACAAAGTGATAAGGCCATTACTACACATGCAACATATCCGTGCATGACACAGTTGCATATACATGTCGCAATCACAGGGGCACATGGTGTACCCAGGCAGTGCACGGCTGCCCATGGACAGTTTTCCAGAAGTCACTACATGGTATCATTGCATGGGGAGTAAAACCCTGTTCAGAAGCACTGTCACTGCACCATACCTGTCCAGTGCAAGTCACTACACACTATGGGGGGTGACAACTACTCAGTGAGCCTGCTAGCCAGTGGTGTGCTGACTCTCAGCCTTGCTAGTCAGACAAAATGCACATTCAGAAAGGCAGTGCACAGAACACTCACCTGCTCCCCTGGTGTCCCATACAGCTTGCTGTACTGTGGAAGTAGGCTGTCCAGCAGGGCCTGGTTCTCTTCAAGGCTGAAGGCTGGGGCTCTCTCCACAGTACGTGCCATTGCAGGGTCCAGAGGGGCAGAGACAGCAGCAGTGCAGTGGCAGATGTCGTCCTGGAGCATGTAGTGCAGGCAAGTGGGCTCTCAGGGGAACAGCCAGCAATATATATGTGCTGGAGAGGCAGATACTGTGCCTTGTGTCCAAGTCGTTTGCATCTTCTGAATCTGGCCAATCCATGGAATAGCAGCACCAAAACACGCCCACAGCATCCTTCAAAATTTCAACTTCATGACATACATGATTTTGCAACATTGTTGTGGGTGACCAACTGATTTTCCAGCAACCGACTCGTTCGAATATTCGATAACGCGTCCGTTGCCAGGCAAGCCCATTGTCAATGGGTGCGCACCGATCGGTCCATTGAGGTACAACGCGCACAGGGGTACAACGCGTACCCGCACACATTGAATGCAATGGGCCGGCCGGAGGCACCGATCGGTCCATTGCTGTTCAACGCGCACAGGGGTACAACGCGTACCCGCACACATTGAAAGCAATGGGCCGGCCGGAGGCACCGATCGGTCCATTGCAGTACAACGCGCACAGGGGTACAACGCGTACCCGCACACATTGAATGCAATGGGCCGGCCGGAGGCACCGATCGGTCCATTGCAGTACAACGCGCACAGGGGTACAACGCGTACCCGCACACATTGAATGCAATGGGCCGGCCGGAGGCACCGATCGGTCCATTGCAGTACAACGCGCACAGGGGTACAACGCGTACCCGCACACATTGAAAGCAATGGGCCGGCCGGAGGCACCGATCGGTCCATTGCTGTTCAACGCATCACTGTACATGTGACTGGCATATGTCAGCATGCCTGTCTCAGATGGACATATGCCAGCCACAGATAGCTCCCAGGGAGTGAGGGGCACACCTACATCACGACAGCCTGTCCAAACCTTATCATAAGGCATGTAAGGCTGCATTTCCTATTGTGTGTATGTTGGTGTACATGTTGTCCTGTGGGTGTCACCTGTGGGCAGCCACCCCCAGGCTGTGCACGTGTTAATGGGGACAGGATCCTGGGTGTTACGTGTACGTGACCACTGTGATGTGCAACTGTTCATATCTGTGCATGTGCCATGGTCACATTTCACAGTGGTGTTTGTGTATGTCATGTCACATACCCCGTGAGTCCCATGTGGGACGGTATGTTTGAGCCAGGGTGTCCCAGTGGCACAATAGTGATGGCCCTCCACAGTCTTTGTGCATGTAGTGTTTACAATGTCTCTGATTTCATGTGCACAATGGGAGACAGTCTCCACATCCACGTTGTGTGTGCATGGACTCTGATGTTGTGCGTGTGTGTCACAGACGTCCATGGCTCTCCTGCCATGGCAAGTGTGGCCACTACCTGTGGGGGTCATGTTTGTTTTGTTGTGGTGTACACATGATACTCCAGGTGATGCCAGTGTCCATGTGGCATTACAGGGTCCCTGGGAATGTGCCTGTCGTTGAGCTGTGGTGCCTGGGGCACATCTGTCCTCACATGTCACTGGGGGTGACTGTGACACAGCATCATGATATCCAATGGGCCAACCTGGGACAAATTGATGCCACCTGTAGGACCGTGTTGACAGATGTTGGCCATGTATGTACCATACATGTCGTTCCGGTACTGCACACTTCATGTAGTTGTGCCTCATGATGATGTATGTTGGGATCTTGAGTGTGTTCAATGCCGCATATGTGGGGTGACTGACGATCTTGCTTACTTCTCCTCTGCACTGCAGGGCTCCTGCTGTCCATCGGCCATTCCCAGACCTGGCAACGATGGTGGAACGGGACAGCATCCGACGGTACCGCTTCACCAGGCAGCTGATTGAGGATTTGGCAGTGCAGTTGTCCCCACATTTGCAGCCTGGCCGGCCGTATCCTACAGCGCTGACCCCCAAGGTGAAGGTGATGGCAGCCCTACACTTCTTTGCCACCGGTACCTTCCAACATACTGTGGCGTCTGCTGGTGGGATGTCACAGACCATGTTCAGCCGTGTGCTCCGCGATTTCTTGGCGGCAATGTTGCTCTTCCTGAACCGGTACATCTATTTCCCTAGACTGCGACGACTCACTGACGTGAAGAGTGACTTTTATGCCCTGGGGAGGATGCCGCATGTCATTGGCTCCATTGATGGGACACATGTGGCTTTGGTACCACCACAGGCCCAGGAGCAGGCCTACAGGAACCGCAAGCACTACCACTCGGTCAATGCACTGGTGGTGTGTCTTGCAGACATGACCATCACACACGTGTGTGCCCGTTTCCCTGGTTCAGCACACGATGCCTTTGTGATGAGGAGTAGTCGCATCCCCAGGTTGATGGCACAGATGCAGAACCAGCGTGCCTGGCTTGTCGGTGTGTACTGACTTTGTGCCATTGTGTGTGATCTGATCTGTAGTATTCCGCCCACTTTTCCAAGTCAGCTGATGTGCACTTGTCTGTCCGTAGGTGACTCGGGATACCCCAACATGCCGTGGTTGCTGACACCCCTCAGGAACCCTGTGACACCTGCCCAGATGCGCTACAATGAGGCACATGGTCGGACCAGGAGAGTGATTGAGCGGACCTTTGGTCTCCTGAAGAGCCGCTTCCGCTGCCTGGACAAGACCGGAGGGTCCCTCCCATATGCCCCTGCGAAAGTGTGCAAGATTATCATCGTCTGCTGCATGCTCCACAACCTGGCAGTGCGGAAGGAGTTGCCTCTCATCCAGGATGACGATGACCAACATCCGCCACCTGTGGAGGATCCTGGCCTGGACCACGATGCCAGTGACGATGATGATGATGATGGTGATGGTGATGTCCGCACACAGCTCATCACCAACTTCTTTAGCTGAATGTGAGTATCCTGAGGTGTCATGTGAATGATGTGAGTTGGCATGATGTGTGGGTGGTGCTCTGGTGCTGTTGGAGTGTGTCCATGGGCTACTTGACAGGATGTGTGTTGCGATGTGTGGTGACAGGTGGGCTGTACTCCCCAACAGTGTTGACATGCTAACTTGGTTCTGGGTGGGTATCTTGTAACATGTATTGTGCATGAGTTTTGCTGTTCTGTCCTGTACTGCATTGCTTTTGACTGTGTGTCATTTCTGTCCTTCACAGGGTACTTTCAGATTCGTTTGGTCAACTGTGTCCACCGACGACGTGATTGCACATCCAGGCTGGTAGCTGTTGTGTCCCTACAGGTGATGTGCGCCACACCCATGGACTTCCTTCTGTCTACAGTTGTTGACTGTGTGCCCGCTACCAGGTGGGGTTACCTTGCATCTGTAGTGGTTACGGCATGTTGCTACTGTGTAATAAACCTGTGCTTCACTTAGTGATGTGCGTTGTCTGTGGTCACACATTTGACTGCCATTTGCTTACTGCACCTGTGGGCTACTTGACTACAACTGGGAATGGGTGTGGTGTCTGTGCATTGCACCGTCTTCCCTGGCAACATCAGTGTAGGCAATGAGTCAGATGGCCTAGGTGTGTATGTGTTGTGTAGCCCTGGTGGTGTGTCTCCCTCATATGTGTCACGTTGCCTGTACTCACATGCCTGTGTTGTCCTTGCTGTTGCAGTTCGCATACACAGTGTAATTTTGCTGTTCATCATCCCCATAACAGCACCCACGTTGGAATCACGACAGAGGCAAGTATGGTGTATTATTGTGTTTATTGTGATACATCTGTGATAATAGTGCATAGGATGGATTGTGCTGTACATGAATCTTGCAATCCCAAGTTCCTAGATGAATAGAAAGTCCAGGTAGACAGGATCCCCAGTATCGGGGCCACAGTTGTCTGACACATTGTTCCAACTTGTACTCCCCATGCAATGTGTGGGAGTAGTGTTGCCATCAACAGGGTGAACAGTCTGTGCACAAAGGCGAAAATCCAGAACAGGTTCAGGCTTCCTGGGAGTTGCGCTTGGCCATCAGCCTCTCACTTTCCCCTCCTCGGACGACCCCTCGTCTTGGGGGGGGCCCTCAAGTGCAGGCTGCTGCGGTGCAGGGGACTCTCCGCCAGAGTCCTCCTCCCTCCCTGTGGCAGTTGCAGTTTGTTCGGTACCAGATGTTGTTGGCACACAGGGAGGTGTGGACTGGTTGCTGTTCATCTGGCGGAGGCATTGTAAAATGTCCCTGTGCACCGCCGTCATCTCATGTAGTACATCCCACTTGGACTCCACGCGGGTCATGTGGGAGTCCACACGTGACATGTGGGAGTCCACACGTGACATGTGTGACTCCACGTGGGACATGTGGGAGTCCAAGCGGGCATGATGGGCAGCCTGCTGCTGTTTGATGTCTCTGAGGAGCCCCACTACCTGGCTGAGCTCTCCGGTGCTGGACTGGTACGCATCAGCTATGCGTACCAGTTGTGGGTCTTCATGCACACCAGCAACGTCTGCAAGCAGCGACCTCTGTCTCCCACCCCTCCCACCACCCCTGCTGACATGTGCAGTGTGTGCAGTTGCACGCACAGATAACCCTGGTCCACCTTGGGGGTTGGTGGTGGTGGTGGTGTCCATGGCCCCAGGTTGGTCCAGGGTCACTGCGCTGGTGTTGTTCCTTATTCTGTCCATGTCGGCAGGGATGGTATTCGTGGTGACAGTCGTTGGAGGGGTGGGTGCAGGGGGTGCAGCTGGTGGACCTGCTGGTGCTGCAGCTGGTGGTCCTGCTGGTGCAGCATGTTGACTTGCACCGGATGTGCCAGGTTGTTCTTCATCGTCCGAGGAGGACAGAGGCTGTACGACGCCAGTGAGCTCGGCATCCTCTTGAGCCTGGGACTGGGACTCCTCAGCGTCTGCTGCTGTGTCCCTATCATCACCTGTTTTTGGGAGACACAAACAATGTATGTCATGTTTCTGCAGGCATCAGTGGTTGACACACCTGACAGTTGTGACTGTGCCTCGGGGTGCGGGCCTGTACATTGTATTGTCCTAAGTCGTCACAGTCAGGGGTTGGTATTGGTGTGGCACATTGTCCTGCATTATTTGGGCATTTCTATGTATTCTCTGGGGTGTGAACATGGTCTGCATTGATTGTGTTTGGTTGACAGCCAGACCTCCTTCCCACCCACCCACCCACCCAGTCAGTTATCCCACCATGGAACGTGCTTGCATTGCAGGGAGTGTAAGTTGTCTCTCAGGATGTCAGTCAGTGGTGTCCTGCTGTTTGTTGGTGCACAGTTGGCAGCAGGGCCTTGTGCTCCCCACAGCAGTAGCCAGTGTCAGCCATCTTGTGAGTCCTTCTCCACTCCCTGTGATGTGAGCATGGTTCAGGGTGGTGTTGATGGGCCAGTTGTGAGGCTGAGCAATGTCTGTGACTACGACTCCCATCATGCTATTGCCTCCACCCCCTTCCCAGCATGCCCATGCTTCCTTCCTTTGACTCTGCTTCCCTGTGGGGTGGGCTGGCTGTGCTGACAGGATGGCTGGGAGTGTTGTCCTGGCAGTTGTTTGGCTAAGAGTCCCAAGAGTGTCCCTGTGCTTCACACAACATAACCCAGGGTGGTGGTGCTTTGTGGGATCTTTTGTTAGGATGGAGGGCATTGCATTCTACCAGGTGGGTACTGTGGAGTTTGTGTTGGGGGGGGTGTGAGGGGAGGTGCTGGTGACTATGGTCAGTGCTGCAAGTCCCCCTTCCCACCCAGCCAGCCAGATATCCCACCATGGAACGTGCTTGCATTGCAGGGAGTGTAAGTTGTCTCTCAGGATGTCAGTCAGTGGTGTCCTGCTGTTTGTTGGTGCACAGTTGGCAGCAGGGCCTTGTGCTCCCCACAGCAGTAGCCAGTGTCAGCCATCTTGTGAGTCCTTCTCCACTCCCTGTGATGTGAGCATGGTTCAGGGTGGTGTTGATGGGCCAGTTGTGAGGCTGAGCAATGTCTGTGACTACGACTCCCATCATGCTATTGCCTCCACCCCCTTCCCAGCATGCCCATGCTTCCTTCCTTTTGACTCTGCTTCCCTGTGGGGTGGGCTGGCTGTGCTGACAGGATGGCTGGGAGTGTTGTCCTGGCAGTTGTTTGGCTAAGAGTCCCAAGAGTGTCCCTGTGCTTCACACAACATAACCCAGGGTGGTGGTGCTTTGTGGGATCTTGTGTTAGGATGGAGGGCATTGCATTCTACCAGGTGGGTACTGTGGAGTTTGTGTTGGGGGGGGGTGTGAGGGGAGGTGCTGGTGACTATGGTCAGTGCTGCAAGTCCCCCTTCCCACCCAGCCAGCCAGATATCCCACCATGGAACGTGCTTGCATTGCAGGGAGTGTAAGTTGTCTCTCAGGATGTCAGTCAGTGGTGTCCTGCTGTTTGTTGGTGCACAGTTGGCAGCAGGGCCTTGTGCTCCCCACAGCAGTAGCCAGTGTCAGCCATCTTGTGAGTCCTTCTCCACTCCCTGTGATGTGAGCATGGTTCAGGGTGGTGTTGATGGGCCAGTTGTGAGGCTGAGCAATGTCTGTGACTACGACTCCCATCATGCTATTGCCTCCACCCCCTTCCCAGCATGCCCATGCTTCCTTCCTTTTGACTCTGCTTCCCTGTGGGGTGGGCTGGCTGTGCTGACAGGATGGCTGGGAGTGTTGTCCTGGCAGTTGTTTGGCTAAGAGTCCCAAGAGTGTCCCTGTGCTTCACACAACATAACCCAGGGTGGTGGTGCTTTGTGGGATCTTGTGTTAGGATGGAGGGCATTGCATTCTACCAGGTGGGTACTGTGGAGTTTGTGTTGGGGGGTGTGAGGGGAGGTGCTGGTGACTATGGTCAGTGCTGCAAGTCCCCCTTCCCACCCAGCCAGCCAGATATCCCACCATGGAACGTGCTTGCATTGCAGGGAGTGTAAGTTGTCTCTCAGGATGTCAGTCAGTGGTGTCCTGCTGTTTGTTGGTGCACAGTTGGCAGCAGGGCCTTGTGCTCCCCACAGCAGTAGCCAGTGTCAGCCATCTTGTGAGTCCTTCTCCACTCCCTGTGATGTGAGCATGGTTCAGGGTGGTGTTGATGGGCCAGTTGTGAGGCTGCGCAATGTCTGTGACTACGACTCCCATCATGCTATTGCCTCCACCCCCTTCCCAGCATGCCCATGCTTCCTTCCTTTTGACTCTGCTTCCCTGTGGGGTGGGCTGGCTGTGCTGACAGGATGGCTGGGAGTGTTGTCCTGGCAGTTGTTTGGCTAAGAGTCCCAAGAGTGTCCCTGTGCTTCACACAACATAACCCAGGGTGGTGGTGCTTTGTGGGATCTTGTGTTAGGATGGAGGGCATTGCATTCTACCAGGTGGGTACTGTGGAGTTTGTGTTGGGGGGGTGTGAGGGGAGGTGCTGGTGACTATGGTCAGTGCTGCAAGTCCCCCTTCCCACCCAGCCAGCCAGATATCCCACCATGGAACGTGCTTGCATTGCAGGGAGTGTAAGTTGTCTCTCAGGATGTCAGTCAGTGGTGTCCTGCTGTTTGTTGGTGCACAGTTGGCAGCAGGGCCTTGTGCTCCCCACAGCAGTAGCCAGTGTCAGCCATCTTGTGAGTCCTTCTCCACTCCCTGTGATGTGAGCATGGTTCAGGGTGGTGTTGATGGGCCAGTTGTGAGGCTGAGCAATGTCTGTGACTACGACTCCCATCATGCTATTGCCTCCACCCCCTTCCCAGCATGCCCATGCTTCCTTCCTTTTGACTCTGCTTCCCTGTGGGGTGGGCTGGCTGTGCTGACAGGATGGCTGGGAGTGTTGTCCTGGCAGTTGTTTGGCTAAGAGTCCCAAGAGTGTCCCTGTGCTTCACACAACATAACCCAGGGTGGTGGTGCTTTGTGGGATCTTGTGTTAGGATGGAGGGCATTGCATTCTACCAGGTGGGTACTGTGGAGTTTGTGTTTGGGGGGGGGTGTGAGGGGAGGTGCTGGTGACTATGGTCAGTGCTGCAAGTCCCCCTTCCCACCCAGCCAGCCAGATATCCCACCATGGAACGTGCTTGCATTGCAGGGAGTGTAAGTTGTCTCTCAGGATGTCAGTCAGTGGTGTCCTGCTGTTTGTTGGTGCACAGTTGCCAGCAGGGCCTTGTGCTCCTCACAGCAGTAGCCAGTGTCAGCCATCTTGTGAGTCCTTCTCCACTCCCTGTGATGTGCGCATGGTTCATGGTGGTGTTGATGGGACAGTTGTGGGGGGGCAATATGTGTGACTGCGACTCCCATGATGCTATTGGCTACACTGACTTGGCCAGCATACACAGAATTCCTTCCTTTGAGTGGTCTTCACTGTGTGTTGGTGTTGTTGTGGTGGCTACATGTGTGGATGTGTGTGTTAGTTCTATTTGTGCCACTGCCTAGCTGTAGTTGTGGTTGTGTTTGTACATGTGTTGGCACAGTTGGATGTGACTTTTTTGATGGCATGTGTTGTGTTTATCTGACTGACATACACATTTTGGGATGATTCTGTTCTAGTTGCTGTGTAATTGCTATGAGTGCATGGTTTGACTCTCCCCTTGACAGTGATGTGTGTGTTTTGTGGCAGTTTATTGTGTACATTTGTTGTGTACTCACCAGGCTCTGGGATGTCCTCTAGTCCATATACGCTCACTGGCGGAAGGATGGCCCGCACCTTCTCCTCCCAGGGCCTGAGGTATACTGGCTTGGCAGGAGGGCCACTGCCGGTGTATTGGCTCAGGAGGTAGTCTTTCTTGAGCAGCTCCCGGACCCTCCTGCGCACGTCATACCACCTGTTCTGGATGTCGGTCTTTGTGCGCAGACATGGTGATTGTGCGTTCACCCTGTTGATGATCCTCTCCCACATCTTGGTTTTCTGCGACATGGGGGTCTGTTGGACCAATGTGCCAAACAGCTGTGGCTCCACCCTGAGGATCTCGTCTACCATGACTTCCAATTCACTATGTAGGAACTTGGGATTCTTCTTGGGGGGCATGGTGATGGGTGGTGATGGTGGGTGATGTGTGTGTTGGTGTGCAGGTGAGGGTGTGTGGGTGTGTGTTGTGATGGGTGTATGTGAGGTAGGTATTTGTTGGTGTGCTGCTGGTGTGTGGCTTGTGTGAGGGATGAGCTGTGGGTGTGTGGTTGCTTTCTCTTGGGTGCTGGCAGTGGAATGGCATTTGCAAAGGCTCATGGTAGTGATTTGTGTCCTTTATATAGGTGGAGTTGTGGGTGTGTCTTTGTTCTCTGTCCCCACCCCCCCAGTATTTATTGGCTTGGTAATTGCTTGTTTGGGCTTTTTTTGGTTGATTTTTCCTTTGTGCTGTTTGTGTATGTTGGAAACGTTCTTGTGACCGAGTCGGACCCTGCATTGGTCTCGTACGGTGTTTTCCGTTTCGTTCACGCTGTGTTTGTGCAGTTTTGTATGCTGCGTACGCGTCGGTCGCGGTGTATTGTGTTGCTTCGGCTCGGTTTTGTATGCGTGTCGGTCGTACGGCTTGTCCTCCGTCCGACTCGGTCGTGTTTTTCGCGCCTTGCATCGTACTTTGCGGGTTGGAGTTGGCGGGTACGATTCGGTCGGATTTGTTCCGGGTGCGTGTCGGTCGGTTGGATTCGCGTGTTTTTCCGGCCGGATTGCTATTTTCCGAGCGGCTCGGTCGGTCGGCTTGGTTTCCTGACGTGTCGGTCGGATTTATCGCGGCTTGCATCGTACTTGGCGTGTCGGGCGCCACTGGTACGTGTCGGTCGGTAATTTTTCCGGCTCCGAGTCGGTCGGTGCTTTTTCCGGCCCGAATCGGAATCGACCCCTTAATCTTTAGTACCTATACAATATCGATAATCAATAAATAATAGTAAGTGTCCGTACATTCTGGAGCCATAGTACATGGTTAACAGACTCCCATCAGCTACTGCGTCATTACATTACCAAGCTGTAGTCTCTCTATAATGGAGATAGCAAACAGACTGCCACGACCTAAAAAGAAGGTAAGTAAAACTTTAAGAAAAATAAAGCAATAATAAACAAATAAAATTTCTTTTGCACTGTTGTGTCATACCATTCCTTACTGTGATGTTTAATTTCAGTGAACCACAAATATTCCCAGACCACACCTTCTTTGTCTGGGAGACCCTAAAAATAACTGCAGGTCACTGTGAAAAAGATTGCCCGCCACAGTAATTGCCCACACTTGAATGCTTGCTGAAGAATACTACATGAAAACCATTGAGAAGAATCCAGTGGCTTTGAAGACTTCCTATGTGCACTGTGCATTTAATGCATAGATCTGCTGGATATTTTTTAATATATGAAACCATTATAATCAATATTTACAAATAGATAGCAAAATAAATATTTTTAAAATACTAAAAAATAGTAAATTATTAAAAAACCCAATCGAGGATGAATTAAAAAAAGATATCTTAAAATGAAAATTAAATCTGCTTAAATATTTTTTTAATTTAGTGCAAAGTAATATGCAGTAAACACATTCCAAGCAATATTATTAAAAAAAAAAAACTTTTTTAAAAACTATTTAAACACACTATTCTATATAAAATCCTACAAATGTTGGGGAAAATGCATATGTTGAGGGTTAAAATGTACTATTATAACTCCTTGGTGAAACTACACACATGGGGGGGGGGCAGATTTCCTTTTTTAAATCCAGTCTAACAAGCAGTGGGGAAAGCGAATACATTTGGAGGATCAGGTTTACTTACCTAACGCAGCCTAAAAACATAAGAGAAAGTTCATGTATAGGGTTTGGGGGTCTAAATGCAATCTAATAACTATGTAGAAACGCATACATTGTAAGTGTCCGATTTACTATTGTTTTCCAGTCTAACAATTGGAGAAACTGCATAGATTGGAGGGAGGAGGGTCAGATATAATATTCTAACTCCAATCTAACAAATATTGGTCAAGGTGCATACATTGGGAGGGAAAGATTTACTCTTATAACTCCGGCCTAACAAACATTGAAGAAAGTGCATACACTGGGAAGGGGGGGGCTGATTTACTATTCTAATACCAGTGTAACAAACACCGTGGGAAGTGCATAGGTTCAGGGTGTTTGGGGGTCAGATATACCATTCTAACTCCAGTGTAACAAACATTGGGAAACGTGTATACATTGGGAGATATTGATTTATTAGTTTCACACCAATCTAAGAATTATGGGGGAAAGTGTATAGATTGGGAGAGTTTGTTCAAATTTACTATTGCAACTTCACTCTGAAAAACATTGAGGAACATGCATACATGGGAGCAGTCATATTCAGTATTAGGCCAGTCTAACAAACATTGTGGAAAGTGCATACATTCAGGGACTGAAGTAAGTGCATACACTGGGAAGTGGGGCAGATTAATTATTCTAATACCAGTCTAACAAACACTGGGGAAGTGCATTGGTTCAGGGTGTGCGTGGGTCAAATATACCATTCTAACTTCAGTATAACAAACATTAGGGAATGTGCATATATTGGGAGGGACACTTTTATTTGTTTAACACCAATCTAACAGTCATTGGGGAAAGTGCATCGTTTGGGGAGTTTATTCAAATTTACTACTGTAACTCCACTCTGACAAACATTGGGGAACATGCATCGATGGGGTGGTCATATTCACTATTCTAACACCAGTCTAAAAACATTGTGGAAAGTGCATACATTGGGGGTGTTCAGATTTACTATTCTAATTCCAATCGAACAAACTTTGTAGAAAAAGAAAAACAACGTCAGAAGTGAGGTCATATTTACTATTCTAACAGCAGTATAACAAGCCTTTGGGAAAAAGCATAAATGAGGTGGTGTGGTCATATTTATTATTCTAACTGCAGGTTAAAAAGCATTGGAGAAAGTGCATACACTGGGAAGATCAGATTTACTGTTGTGACTCCAATAATAAATATTGGGGAATATAAATACATGAGGAGTAATAGTAACTTTTTAAAACTGCAATCTAACAAACATTGGAGAAAGTGCATACATTGATACATTGGGGGAAGCCAGGTCAGAGTTACTATTTTTACCTCAGTGTAACAAACATTGGTGAAAGTACATACATTGTGGTGGGAGTCACACTTACTATTATAACTGGAGTCTAACAAAACATTGGCAGAGGTGTATACATTGGTAGGGCAATATTTACTATTTTAACTACAGTATAATAAGATTGTTGAAAGTGCATGCAAAGGGGGTCAGATTTACTATTCTAACTTAACTCTGACAAACATTAAACACAGTTTTTTCCTGGGGGGGTCAGATTCAATATTCTCACTCCAGTCGAACAAATATTGGGAAAAGATATACATTAGGTGTGTCACATTTACCATTCCAACTCCAGTCTTACAACCATTGTGAAGTGCATACATTGGGAGGATCATATTTATTATCTTCACTCTAGTATAACAACATTTTTCAAAAGACTATACATGGTGGAGGGTCATATTCTAAAGTCACTCTACCAAATTTTGGGGAAAGAGCATACCATCGAACAGACGCTGGTGAAACTATGTTCATTGGGGGTCAGGTTTACTATTCCAACTCCAATCTAACAAACACTGGGCAATGAACATATATTTGACGGTTTAAACTTACTATCCTAACTTGAGTTTAACGAACATTGTGGAAAGTGTATGTTAGACTTGGCATCTTTTGGCGTGTTTCCCCTGAGTTTTTGCTTTCTGACCTCCCGGTTTTGACTCTGTTTGTGCTGGCTTAGTGTTTCTGCGCACTTTTCTCACTGCTGATCAGTGGTAAAGTGCAAGTGCTCCTATGGTAAAATGTGTTATGGATTGGTGTTTCCATGATTGGCCTATTTGATTTACGTGTCAGTCCCTAGTAAAGTGCAATGCGTGAGCCAGGGCCTGTAAATCAAATGCTGTTGGTGGGCTGCAGCACTGGATTGTGCCACCCACACAAACAGCCCGAAAAGGTAACTCAGACCTGCCATTGCAGAGTCTGCGCGCAGTTTGTAACTGCCATGTCGACTTGGCCAGTGCACACACTTGCCAGTCCCTAACCTTCCCTTTTCTTACATGTCAGCCACCCCTAAGGTAGGCCCAAGGTACCCCTGTGGGCAGGGTGCAGTGTATGTGAAAGATAGGACATGCCCTGGTGTGTGTGGCATGTCCTGATAGTGAATTACTGCCAATTTCGTTTTTCACTATTGCAAGGCTACCTGTTCCCTATAGGACAGAAAGGGAAGTTTGTTTATAACATCTTATAAACATAACTGGCCCTGGGAACGCGGTAGGAAAATAAAGTTTAGTATGCCTGAACTCAGAATCTAAAGATGCATCTTTTAGTGAAGGTGATTTTTACATTCTGTGTTTGAAAATACCACTTTTAGAAAGTAGGTATTTTCTTGCTCAGTCAAAACCCCGTATGCCTCTGCTGGAATGTGGATTGCCTGTCTGGGTTTTGGATGACAGAAGGCTGGGGAGCAGGAGTGGCTCCAGATAGTCTAGGTGGGTCAGGAAAGGGCTGATTAGACCTGGGCTGCAATTGGGGAAGGGGAGGAGATTTCCTTGCACCTCAAAGGGCCTGGTCTGCCTCTGAAAATGCCGTCTACACCTCCTGCCAGGAAGTCACACCAGAGAAGGCAGAACTGGTTCTGGCTGGGCACAAACACTCTCTGCCTAAGAGATCAAAGGATTTTGGATATAAGTATTGGGGCCCAGACCCCTGAACTTTAGAACTCTTTTGGATCAAGAAGACTGCCAAGAAGAAGAGCTGGAGAAGCTGTGAGGAGGAACAACCACTTTGCTGTGTGCTTTGCTGTGTTGGCCTGCAGTGGCTGCTTCTGTCTTGGGCAGTGAAAGGACTGGACTGAACTTTCTGCAATCTACTTTTGTGAGTTTCCCCAAGGGCTTGAGGTAGAGCTTGCCCCCTGTTCAAGAAGACTCAGGAACAGCAAAGACTTCAAGCTCTTCTGTCCTCAGCACTGGGGACTGTGTGTTTTGTGCTGCAACAGAAGAAAAAGCAACCCGACGCCGTCTGCGAGGCCGCTGCCGACTCCGTGTCCTGAAGGCACCACAGAGGGCACCGCCGCAACGCCGCAACGTGACCCTGGTCTCACCGATGACACCTGCTGACGCCGCCACCGAGCCACTGCTCGCACCGGGACCTGTGGGCACTGCACTCCGCATCGCCTCGCTTCACGATGACACCTTGGTATCCCCGACGACGCCGCTCCACGCCGAAATCTACGCCGCTGCCTGCACCGTGGTTCGAGGGCACCGCTCGTAAAGTTACACGACGCTTCGCCCTCATCCTGCACCGCAGCCTTGGCCTACCGACGCCGGCGCCATCGACTCCAGTTTGTGAGCTGACGGCAGCGCTTCAGCAACGACGATGCCGCTGCTTGCACCCCGACCTGCCAGCACCGCGACGAGCACCGCCTTCACTTCGCACCACGACCCTGGTCTCACCGACAACGCCATCTGACGCCGCCACCGAGCCGCTGCTCGCACCGCGACTTGAGGGCACTGCACGCTGCACTGCTGCACTTCGCACCGCAGCACCCAACGCCTGCCGACGCCAGCGCTCCTAACTTCAACAGAGAGGAGTTCGATCTGCAACGCGTGTGACTTCGAGGGCCCCGATGACCCCTGCACCGACCTCCGGAACCGACGCCTGTGGACGCCGTGCTTTCGGAAGCTCAACGAGAGGTCGCCGACGCCCTGCATTTCTAAAAGATACTGTTTGCGGGTCTTCCCGACACCGTAGCTGGCCCGCGACGCCGCGGTCAGCCAGAACTGTTTGGATTTGTTTGTTCACGACGCCGTGATAGCCCCGGACGGAGCTATCGACATCAAGGAACTGTTTTTCAAGCATATTTTGATAACTGAAGATTTTTAAGTACTGTATTGTGGATTTTTTTATCGTTTCTGGTCTTGTCTTAAGTATATAAAAATATTGGATATTTTTCTAAACTGGTGTGGTGTCCTTTTGTAGTGCTTACACTGTATTACTGCTGGTTATGTGCAAATGCTTTACACACTGCCTCTAAGATAAGCCTGACTGCTCATGCCAAGCTACCAAGGGGGTGAGCAGGGGTTATTTTAGGAGTGTAACTCCCTTATCCTGACTAGAGTGGTGGTTTCTGCCTGGCTTTGGCACATGCCCTAGCTTACCAAAAATCCCATTTCTGACATTGGTTGTCAGCGGTGAGGATAGGACTTGCGTTTGCACTTGACTCACAGTAATTGGTGTGCACTACTACCATATCGCAGACCATTACGTGCCACATATTGGTTCTTTTTCTTTTTGGCCTATTTTTGATCTTGCCAGAGTTGAACTTGCTACTTCATCATGCCTGAATCAAGAGCATCATCTATTGCATCCCTGGAAATTGCCTTTGAGGAGGATAGGTTGGAATCCTACAATGTTAGGGAATTGAAATCAATTTGCAAAAATCTAAAAGTCCAAGTCAGAGGCCTCACTAGGAAGGAGGAGCTACCAAAGGCGCTGAGGGCCTGGGTAGCAGCCAGACATGTCAGCGAGCAGTCTGGTGATCTCAGTGGAGAGGCAGAGGAGCCTATTCCTAGGGTGGATGTGCTTTTGGGAGAGGGGGAACCCTCCAGGCCAGGCAGCAGTGGCCTGTCCCCAGAGGAGCTGGAGGACAGGCGGGAAGCAAGGAAGTTCGAGTTAGAGAAACTCAGGATGGAAAGTGAAAGGGTGGATAAAAGAATAGCCATGGAGGAAAGGAAGATGATCTTAGATCATGAGCGAAGTCTTAAAGAGCTGAAGCTAAGGAATAGAGCCAGTTCAGATGGTGGCAGCAACTCATCAAGACAGGCAGACAGAATTGTGCACATCCCAAAGAATGTAGGCAAAGAATTCAAGAAGGGGGACGACATACAAAGGTAATTTCAGGGTTACGAGGCAGCGATACACATGAATGGGGTCCCTGAGGAGAGTGGGGAGCAGGATTGTGGCCTCTCTTTCCGGAAGAAGCCCGGGATACTTTAATAGCTTTGGGTAAGGGGTATCACCTCACCTATCCCGACATGAAGGACGCCCTCCTCACTAAGTATGGTCTTACTCCTGAAAAGTACAGGGATCAGTTCAGGTCCAGTAAGAAGCCTGATGCCAACACTTGGTTCGAATGTGTGGATGTGTTTTGCCGGTCACTGGATGGCTGGTTGAAGTGCAGTAATGTGACAGATTATCAAGGGCTCTACAATTTGATTGCATGGGAGCACTTGTCTAGTCTATGTTTTGCAGATCTGCGCCAGCACCTAGTTGATAGTAAGCTGACTGACCCCAGGAAGCTTGCTATGGAGGCGGACCGCTGGGTGAGTACCCAGGTCCACAAGAAAGCGTTTGGGGGAGACTCAGCCAAAGGTGGGCAGGGTCCCCAGCAGAAAAGTGGGGGGGACAAGGGTAAAACACAGGAGTTCTCTAAAGGGCCCCAAACTAACACCCAGGGTAAAGGTTCCCATCCCCCGGAGATAAGAAACAAGGGGTCTCTTCAGGAAAGCCTGCTGAGACCGGCCCCCGCAAGTGTTTTTCATTTGACCAGGTGGGCCACATGAAGGGGGACACCAAGTGCCCTAGAGGGGCACAGCCACCCACCGGTGGGCAGTCCAAGGTGTTGGCTAGTGTAGTGCTTGGGGAGGAAGAGTACCCACAGGAGGGTGGGGATCCCGCAGAAATTACCCTCGTCTCACTAGGGTACAGTGAGATGGTCCCAGGAAACCAGGTGCCCCCTAACACAAAGAAATACAGCACCTGGGTGACCATCAATGGGAAAAGGGTAGAAGCTCTCAGAGATACTGGAGCCAGTGTGACCTCAGTCCGGTGTCACCTGGTCTCTGAGAAGCAGGTAGTCCCAGGGGCATTCCACCAAGTAATTGCTGTAGACAATTCAGAGCGCCAGTGTCTGGTGGCGCAGGTTCCCTTCAAGTGGGGGGGGGTCTCAGGTCCCTTGAGGGTGGTTGTGAGCCCTTCCATGCCTGTAGATTGTCTGCTAGGTAACAACCTGGAGCAGTCCTTATGGAAGGATGTTGAGCTCAGGTCTCACTTGGAGATGCTGGGGTTGCCAGAGTGGGCATGCGTGTCTACTCGGTCAATGGCGGCCAGAGAGGGTGATCAAGAGGACTTGGAGCCTGAAACAGTGGCCCAAGTCCCTGCCAAGAGAAAGGGCAAGGGGCGCGGGAAACCGGCCCCTGAAGTTCCCATGGACTGGGAGGAGGCGGACCTTGAGGGGGACGCCCCGGTGCCTACAGGGGAGCAGGTAGCTGAACTGGGGGACATCTCTGAGCTGACCCATTGGCAGCAAGAAGGGGGTCCCACCAGGGAGGAATTCTGCAAGGAGCAGAAGCAGTGCCCTTCTCTGGAGGGTCTGCGGCAGCAGGCTGCAGACCAGGCAGCTGGTGATCAGTCCGGATCACATTGAATCTCCTGGGAGAATGATCTCCTGTACAGCGAGCCTAAGCTCGCTGAGCCTGGGTCAGACCGTGTGCTGGTGGTACCCCAGCGCTTCAGGACCTTCCTACTGGGTCTGGCTCATGACGTGCCTTTGGCAGGACATTTGGGGCAGGACAAGACTTTTGACAGGCTTGTCACCCACTTCTTCTGGCCCCAAATGCGAAGGCAGTCAGATGGACATTGCAGGTCTTGCCCAACTTGCCAGGCAAGTGGTAAGAGTGGGAGGAAGGTCAAAGCTCCTCTCCAACCTTTTCCAGTGGTTGGAACGCCCTTTGAAAGGGTAGGGATGGACATTGTGGGGCCACTGGATCCCAAGACAGCCATGGGCAACAGGTACATCCTGGTCTTGGTGGACCATGCCACCCGGTACCCGGAGGCCATCCCTCTCAGGACAACAACGGCGCCAGTGGTGGGTCGGGCGTTAATGGGGATCTTTTCCCGAGTGGGGTTCCCCAGAGAGGTGGTTTCTGACTGGGGGACCAATTTCATATCCAAGTATATGACATCCCTGTGGAAGGAGTGTGGTGTAACCTACAAGTTCACTACCCCTTACCACCCACAAGGTAACGGTCTGGTGGAGAGATTCAACCAGACCTTGAAGGGCATGATTGAGGGTCTAACAGAACCCATGAGGCGTAAGTGGGACGTCCTCTTGCCGTGCCTTCTCTTTGCGTACAGGGAGGTACCACAGAAGTCTCTTGGGTTCAGTCCCTTTGAGCTTCTGTATGGTCACCCTGTGAGGGGACCTCTGAGTTTGGTGAAGGAAGGCTGGGAGGCAGCTCCCAGGAAAACTCCCCAGGACATGTTTAGTTACATGCTGGCCTTCAGGAACCAAACTGCCCGCTTCAGGAAACTCGCTCAGGCATACCTGGAAGCAAGACAGGAATAAATGAAGAAGTGGTATGACCAGAATGCCACTCTGGTCGAATTTCAACCTGGGCAAAAAGTGTGGGTCATGGCCCCAGTGGAACCTTGTGCCTTGCAGGACAGGTGGACTGGGCCGTTTGAGGTGGTGGAGCGCAAAAGTGATGTCACCTACCTGGTGGATTTGCGGGATCCCAGGAACCCTCTGAGGGTCCTCCACGTGAACCGCCTCAAACCCCACTTTGAGAGGTCCGAAGTGAGCATGCTCTTGGCGACAGATGATGGGACGGAAGAGGAGAGTGAACCTCTCCCTGACCTCGTGTCTAACAAGGAGCACGATGGGTCAGTGGAAGGTGTGATCCTCTCCCCTACACTGAGCCCAGAACAGCAGAGCGATTGTCACCAGTTGTTGGGACAGTTTGCCCCCCTGTTCTCCCTGACCCCAGGTGTCACTCACTGGTGTACCCATGACGTGGACACTGGTGACAGCCCTCCTGTGAAACACAAGATTTACAGGTTGACTGACCGGGTCAAGGCCAGCATTAAAGAGGAGGTCTCTAAGATGTTGGCGTTAGGGGTGATCGAGCCTTCCAACAGTCCTTGGGCCAGCCCAGTTGTCTTGGTCCCTAAGGCTGCTGCACCTGGTGCCACTCAAGAACTGCGGTTTTGTGTGGACTACTGTGGGCTCAATGCCGTCACCAGGAATGACGCACACCCCATCCCCAGAGCTGATGAGCTCATTGATCGGTTGGGAGCTGCCAAGTTCCTCAACACGTTTGATTTAACGTCTGGGTACTGCCAGATTGCCTTAACCGATGGGGCCAAGGAGAGGTCAGCATTTTTAACCCCAGAAGGACATTACCAGTTCTGGGTGATGCCCTTTGGGTTGATGAATGCCCCTGCCACCTTTCAGAGGTTGGTCAACCAGGTGTTGGCTGGGCTGGAGGATTTCAGTGCCGCCTACCTGGATGACATCGCAGTGTTCAGTTCCAGCTGCTTTCACTTTCGCGTGCGGCCAATGCTTGTTTATTATTATCAACAGCAGTCTAAGAAACGCTTTGTGTGCTCTCCCTCCCACTTTTAGCGGGAGGCGCGCGCGCGCTTGTTTCCTTGGGGTCTGCCTCAGGCATGTGTGTCGGCGCCCATTTCACAGAGCGGTGCTAAATGTTTCGGATGGCGTTTCACACCTAATCTCCCCGTCCCGTCTTGCACGCCCTCCCACAACACTGCTTACCTGCCCCACCAACTCTCCGAGGTCACCTGGCTGTGCCAACCCCTGCTTGTAAGCAGGTCGTTCTGGCTCTCTATCGAAATCGCACTCTACACTCAAATGGAGGCAGTAGTATCCCTAGCCTAAGTTCAGGGGACCGAGAGGCGCTGCAGCCCAGTAGGAGGCATGTTAAATGGCTCCCTCTGCTCTGTTTTCTCTTTAATCCTCGGGTCAGGCTCCTTTGTGCTATCACTTTAAGAGGCTGAATGGGAGCGCCAAGCTGCGTTAACCTGTGCCTCTTAGCGCTGCCTCTCCACTTGGCGTTAAAGACAGCCAGTGTCTGTTGGCACTGAGCGCCCCAGCGCCAGCGTGCAGGGGGTTAATGAAGCCTCAGGTCCAGACCCCACTGCTGACTTTCTTTGTGTAAAGCGGAGCCTTGGGATTCCCCGTGTATTGACATACCAAGGCATCTTTACTGCCCAGTGACAATGCTTTGCCCTTCTAAAAATATTTGCAATTGTATCATACTCTGCTTTTCTCCCTACCTTTAAGAGTATGGGTTTCCGATTTAACTTTGGATCTTAGAATGCTCATCTAAATTGTAAAAGACATACAATTGTGTGTCTTTTGCTTTCTCGCATCTAAATTGTGGGTGCTCTTTTTTTATGCACAAACCTTTAGATGCGCTGCCACTACTTGAATATAAAGGTCGTCTGACAGCAGCATCTGCAGTATACAAAATAGATGGATTGATGTAGAAAGGGGTAATGATGCGAGAGTGGCAGATAAAGGGATTGACTAAGGTGCATAGTGAGAGACTGATGAATAGGTGATGCATGTAAATTAATAGAAAGAAATGTAGAAACATTCAGTTCTGGGCGTGGCGTGTGTTTTCATCTCTTGTATCTCCATGTGTGTCACTTTCCATGTCTCTCTCTGTTGGATACCTTCCTCTGCCTCTTCCTGCTTCTATCACACTGCCTCTTCAGGTTTTTCTTTTTCGGTCTCTTCCTTTTTGTTTCTTTCACTGTTGCTCTCTTTTCATCTTACAGCCTGTTTCTCCCAAATTAACCTGCATTTCTCAGCTTCTGCTGTGTTTCTTACTATTCCTTTTTGACTTTCCCTGTCTCATCTGGTCTTTCTGGCTGATTTAATTTCTCTCTTTATCAGCCTTTCTATGTCTCTCCCTTTCTTTTGCCTCTAAGTCACACTTGAGTGTGTCTATTTATCTAATGCTGTTTCACTTTGCAATGCACATCAAGGGCAGCTTTGAAGTGATTTAATTTATAGTTGCTCGTTTTTTTCCCTCCAAATACATCGGAGCTGCCAGGGCAATGGAATAGGGCAGTGGTATGTTTACGGTGGTATCATGCACAAAATCTTATCGTTTTTGTATAACACACGGGCTGCACTCTCAATCGCACTCTCTTCCTCCATAAAACAAGCATTGGCATAGCCAATAGGTCTCGCTTTTGGGACCTTAGAAGTATTTCGTTATGCAGCACAATATCCTTGGTGCAACAACATCAACTGTTGCATGGCTAAACACTTATAAGGTCCCAAATGCGAGACCTATTGGCTATGCCAATGCTTGTTCTAAACTGGTGTGGCGTCCTTTTGTAGTGCTTACACTGTATTACTGTTGGTTATGTGCAAATGCTTTACACACTGCCTCTAAGATAAGCCTGACTGCTCGTGCCAAGCTACCAAGGGGGCGAGCAGGGGTTATTTTAGGAGCGTAACTCCCTTATCCTGACTAGAGTGGTGGTTTCTGCCTGGCTTTGGCACATGCCCTAGCCTACCAAAAATCCCATTTCTAACAGTGTATATTTTGGGTGGTTCAGAATTACTATTCTAACTCTAAACTAACAAATATTGTGGAAAGTGCATACATTCGGGAGAGGGTGGTCAACGTTACTATTCTAAAGTCAGTCTAAAAACCACTAGGGAAAGTGCATATATTGGGTGGGGGAGGGTAAGATTTAATATTCTAACTCCAGTCTAACAAACAATGGGGAAATCCATACATTGAGGGGGTTAGATTGATTATTCTAACTTCATTCTAATAAACATTGGGCAAATGGCATGCATTTGAGTGTTCAAGTACAATATAATCAAATTAAATAAATAAGCATTAAATTATTTAATAAATGTAAGTAAAAAATGTAATCCTAAATATATTAGAAGTAGTAAAGAAATATATCAGAAATGGACAATGTTATTTTTATTTTAATAAATAACTAGCAATTAAAATAAACAGCATCCCTCAACCCCCGCAACATATCTCAGAAGCATAAAAGAAAAGTAATAAACTCAGTTATAACAAAATTATTTATATTCTTATTCAATTATGATGTAACTATTTTTTTTAAATGAAAACACTATGCACTCATTCCCCAATGTACACTGTTTATCAAAGCAAAATAATTATAAATTAGTAACAATTGGTGGTAGTTATAGTTCGGATCACCAGAGATAGGGATCTCTTGGATTTTTGTCCCTTAACAACCTTTCACTCATGTGACGAATCGCCGTGAAACTTTGCAGACCTGCTGCACCCATTACATTGTGAGAGGATTGAAAGTTTCACGGCGTTTGGTCAAAGGGGTGCAAAGAATAATGGGGGGTCCCAAAACACATTTGAAATCCAATGCATTTTACATAGACTTTTGTATTTCACATACTGTCAAAATGACTGCATGGATTATAATGAAATTTCACAGCAATATACATTAGTCTATGAAGATGATTTTTTTTGATGCTGCATTTTATGTTATGAAGTGGTTATGAAGTTATAAGGGCCAACAACTTAGTGATATCTTGTAGCACAATAATACTAAAAGTAGCAAGGAAGCCCAAAAAATAAACTAGACTACAAATGCAAAGTTTTAGATTTACTACACGAACAACTGAAAGACCCAGTTTGGTCACATGCTAATGGAAGCCTGTAAACAAATACATAATGAACAGAAAACATCCTAATCTACATAGGTTTTGCAACAAAAATCTTCCTTATGTACTCCTGTGCAACAAAATGGAAAATCAACCTAGCAGTGAGGTACACAAACTACTATATGGATGACATGATAATTGGCCATTAGGAAAAATGTAATAATCTTAACTTTTATAACATCAATGATTGGATTTCATTCTCCTTGGACTTCACATGTGGCACAATCCTACTAAACATAGCAAGGAAACCCAAAAAATAAATTAGACTGCATATGTAAAGTTTCAGAATTACTACATGAACAACTAAAAGACACATTCATGGTCACATGATTATGTAAACCAATAAACAAATACATAACAAATAGAATAGATAAAAAGAAAGAAATCGCATTTAATCTGATTGTCTCTCTGGGGCAGATTTACAGGAACTGGCGCATCTTTGCATATTTGCAGAGATGCGCCAGTTCATTTGCGCGACGGAAAAATAGCCTTGCGCCTCCATGGATGCGCTGCATTTACAATGCGGCGCACCGTGGCGCAAGGACAGACAGATGCGTGACGCATCTTCTGTCGGAAATTCAACACATTGCTGGAGTCGTGTCGTAAGCACGACGCAACTCCAGCAATGGTCAGGAATTCCTATTCCGACCGTGCTGCGTCACTCCTTACGCCTGCTTCAAGCAGGCACAAGGTTTTGACGCAGTGGCGTCGTAAATGTCACTCAGTGAAATCTTGTAGATTTCACTGAGTCACTTTTATGAGGCTTCCTTGCGACGGGACGCCCACCCTGCATACATTATACCTGACGCAGGTATAATGTAGCGCAGGGCTTTACAACGTGACGCATCGCCCTAGATGAGTCACATTGTAAATATGTTGCATCGTGGCGCATTGTTTACGATGCTGCTGCGTCACAGAAGTGACGCAACGGCGGCGTAAAGTTGGTGCAAGGGACTTGTAAATCTGCCCCTCTGTTGTTATAGTTAGTATTCCCAAAGATAGGAATTCCTTCAATATTAGCTCCCTAATAACTTTCCACCCATTTGATGAATCACCACAATACTTTCCAGACCTATAGCATTTTCTACATTTTGAGATGATGTACATTTTTGTGGCGAATCGTTAAGGGGTGCAAAGATAAAAGGGGTCCCAAAACGTGTTTTTCCACCAATGCATTTTCCATGGCTAGTGCATTGAGATAGTACAAAAATGGCTGAATGGATTTACATGCAAGCTGGCAGGATTATACATTATGGTGCAGAGATTATGCTTTTTGGGTACTGCAGTTAAGTAAGGTAGGTATTTTTTAAGTTATAAGGGGCCAGATGTATAACCATAGGCTTTTGCGACTCGCAAATTGCAAAAAATTGCGAGTCGCAATTTGCGAGTCGTAAAAGCCAATGTACAACAGTGTCAGAGACACTGTTAGCGATTCCCAATGGGGTCGCAAAATACGAGGCTCATGAATATTAATGAGCCACTCGCAATTTGCGACCCCATTGGTAATGGCTGGCCCTCCCAGGGATGGTGGCATGCTGGGCTCAGCAGACCTCCATGTCTGGGACTGCTTTCAATAAAGCAGTTTTTTTTTAAATGCAGCCCGTTTTCCTTAAAGGAAAACAGGATGCATTTAAAAAAAAAAAATGAAGCTATTTCGTTTCATTTTTTAAGGTCAGGCAGTGGTCCCTGGGACCACTGCCTGCCCTTAAAAAATATTTTTAGAGCCAGTCACAAAGGGGAAGGGGTCCCATTTGCGGCTCCATTACCACCCTCTTGAAGAGGGCGGTAAATTGTGAGTGTTTTGCAACCGCAATTGCGGTCGCAAAACATTCATACATGGCTTGTGAGTCGCTATTAGGAAAGGAATGCCCCTTCCTAATAGCGAGTCGCAAAACCTACTTAGTGAGTCGCAAATAAATTGTGACTCACTAAATAGGCTTTGTACATGGCCCTGTAGGTTTTTGCATGCGCAAACGGGTCGCAAACCCATTTGCGCATGCAAAAATGGGTCATACATCTGGCCCAAGGTGTTTAAACTTAGTGATATCTGTCACCGCAGTAGTTTTACAGAAATTCATAAACATTTTGTGAAACTACTGCTGTACATGGCCGTAATTTATTTTAAAAGATATAAATAAATAAAGGGCATTTCCCTACCTATTACCACTTTCAGAAAGTTGTAATAGGTAGGGACCTACAACTTACCTTATATCTATGGTGCTAGCACTGAACACATTCAAAGTGTAGTAAAAACAATCTGGCGGCCTTTATATTCTTGAAAAACAGCCATTACACAATTAAGTACTGGCTTGTCAATGCCCTGTACCACAAAATGCAGTAAAGTTATCATGGTATACCATGGCCCAAAATATAACTAAGGCCTAGCTGTATTATTGGATTGCGGTACCCTTGCATCACAAGGGGTGTTGCCTGGGCAATGCACTACTTAAGTCAGATTTACAAAGGAATGCAAGGCCCTTCATTGATAGGTAAAGTTGGGCAAAGCAGCGCAATTTGCTGTTTTGTGTTACTCTGCACACCAAAATCTACACTGCTGCTAAATTTCACATACATCCATATGCCATGCCATTGTAGCCACTCCACTATATGCTATTGCACTCTACGCCACAAGAGTGTAAGCGACGCTCAGCTGATTATAGAGAAGCTATTTGTGCAGCAGTGGTCTTGTCTATGCCAGTTGCACATCTGTTCCACCATCAGTATTTACTTCCAGCTGTAGTACCTTGTAGTTGGCGGTTATATATAATTTCCCTTCCAGCAATATTGTCCTGTGCATTGTTTTATTTGTGTTAGTTTGAGCCTGATGTATATGTTGGCGGAAATGATACTCAGTCACAATGGTTATGGAGTACCCTTTCTGTCAACATAATGGTCTGCCCGCCTGATTTTAATACAGGTGGATCTTTGGTGTAACCAAGGAGGAGACTACTCCATCTCTGCTGTGGTTATACACTTCTGGCAGCCTGATAGAGTATGGGTCGTAAAGTAACCTTTAGATGGTCAGACATTCAGGTTAGATTTCACTGCCCGTCACTGCCAGCAAAACCTTGGCAGTAAGTGGCAGTAAAAACTGCAAAACGCCGCCCTCGCCAGGGGAGAAAACGCCGTAGGCCAAAGTTACAATACATTGGCAGGAACTGCCTTCACAGTGGTTCCTGATGATGGTTGAAATGTCTGCCGGCCTGAGGGACATTTCTAAATTTGGTCTTCGGGATTACCCGGTCGGGGCGATGGAGTAATTTGCTTTGGCGAGGGACAGCCCGACCACCAAATATTAAATCGGGCCCTTTGTCTTCTGAACCTGGGCTCCAAATGTATATATTTTCATTTTCATAGCTTCCCTCATGGACAGGGATAAAAAAAAATAATAAGGGTACCATTGTGTTATTAGTTGACATATAAATACAAGGAATTCATGTTATTGTATAATTATTTAATTTTATTTAATGAATATAATGAAAGCTTCCATGGTACAAATCAATGAATGAGGGAAAATGTTCACTTTCTTAAGCAAAAAAGTAACGTCAAATATTAAACATGATGGGACTGAAGTAGTTCAAATATTTGTAGCCTGCATTTTTAGATTCAGATGGCTGTATGTTTTTAAATCTACGATTTCACCTCAACCCATCTGAAGCAGAAGATATGACAAACCAAGTTAATAACTAAACAATTATCATGAGGAATTTGTGAACACATCAAAAATAAACTTAAAACAAAACTTGCTTTACAACAAAAGGGAAGACAACAATTTTAAAAAAAATACTCAAAGCATGGCTGAAAAAAGAACTCAGTGCCCATTAACAGAGCACATTTTTTCAGATTTTGAAGTTCTAGTGTAAAGATTGCTTAGGATGTTTGGTATTCCCCTCAGGAAGGTCGCCAGCTGCAGTGCTGAAGCAGAAAACTTTATGGCAGAAAAAGACTGCAGAGTACATCAACTATGTTCCTTTCTACAGGCCTCAGTTCAATTTTCAATTCAATAGAAACTTTATTCGGTCTTTTACAACCATAAAAGTATATACAATTATTAACATATCATTCAATAAAATATAAAAATTTAAAATTCATCTATACACATTCTTGGAGCCAATATCTCTCAGGGCTATTTTGAAATTAAAAGAAAAAGAAGGATTTTAAAATTTCTAAAACTCACAAATTCATTTTAACCTCCTCAAACATCGTGTGTTTCTATCCACGTAGCTTCTACCCTTTTGTGGCACATTCTCCTCATGCACATAACACCTAATCATCTCAATTCTCAATGCATTTAAGGTAGTCTTTAACTTTTTTTTATATATTTTTCCACGGCACAAGCTATGTCTAAATTAATCATTTCCACTAAAAGGTTTACTGCTTGTGTCCTATTTTTAATGTCATACTTTTTAAATATCGGACATAAAAGCTCCCTTCGAATCTCTAAAAACTTCTGACAATCCAATAAAATATGTATGATATCACATTTTGTTCCTAAGGTGCAGGTACATTTTCCTTTAATATTTATCATGGAACTTTTTACCCCTTTGTTCGCATAACATGGGTTTACTCCAATTCTTAGCCTTAACACTTCTCGCCTTAACGGGCAGCTGGGTAGCCTGTCAATATAGGGGAAGTGTAGTTCCTTTTGCCACGCTGTGGCCATATGGAGATTTGAGCTTTTCCTAAAGAGGTAATCTTGGTCCTGTACTCGAGATGTTTCTTTTCCCAGGATCCTAAGTTCCCTCTTGTCTATCTTGAGGTGAAGGGACAGGGGGCACAGCTTAAGCTTTAACATACTACACGCTTTATTGACAGTGTCTCTGGTCTCTTTAGCCCAATTTAACTCACTATTTACAATTTCATTCCTACACCATTGTGAGATTTTGTGTTCATCACCCGAACCCAAACGTTGCCAAAAGCGTAGTAGTGCCATGCAAGCTGTTATACCCCATGAGGTGATTCCCAATTCTAGTCTCGCTGCCTGTACCATTGACGATTTAGGCAGAGAGAATAGATTTTTCAGGGTATTTCCCTCTTCTATGCCCCACCGATTTTTGCCACTCAAGTAAAGCACCTCTGCGCCATACAAGAATTGGGGTGGAACCATTGCAGAGTAAGCTTTTAGAACCGGTCTGTCGGACATTTCACCATAGACACTATTAAATCTTTTTAAACCCTTCACTGAGGCAGCTGTCCTCAGTTTTAGTGCGTCGAGATGGGTATGCCATTGCAAGTTTCTCTCAAACCACATCCCCAAATATTTGTATTCTATTACTTTTTCCAACTTTTCGGTCCCCAAATGCCAAGAAAACCCTGATTTCCGTCTACCGAAACATAAGATCTTAGGGGCCCATTACGATACCCGGCGTAAAAAAATCCGCCAGGCATAGAAGCGGCAAAAATCCGCCCGCACACACCGTCTGAACACCGACCACGCCATTACGATTACACAAACCGAAAACCGCCATCGGCGAAAAATCACACAAGATACCGCCCGCCATCGTCCGAGTCGGAGTCAAACCGCCCGCCACGGACGGAAACACGCACGACAACACAAAACCGCCCGCCCTCACGGCCGACACACCGCACGTGAGATTACGATCGCACCGCCATGAGCGCGGGAAAACTACAAATATACCGCCCGCCAGCGCAAACAACGCCGATGAGAATCTACACGGCAGAAGCCATGGCGCCCACGTCCCTGCACAGAAACCATCCGCTGACAAAACCAATCGCACACAACATGGCCAACAAGTCCACACAGCAAGGCACGCACAAATACACAAGCACAGTACACATCCCGAAAACACCCCCTGGACAAACAAAAACTACAAAGGCCAGAACCCCAGACACAACACACCTGAAAACAACAGACCATGAGGACACACCCACATAGGTAAGTACAAAAGCAGCACTCCCACAGACCACAACCCCTTGCAACATTGCAAACTAGAGAGGAGAGGAGAGGACACAGTAACATAGCAAGGACAGCAGCACACCACAGAAACGCACACATCACAACCACCACCACCACCACCACCACCAAACACCGGCACCACAAACCCCCTGCACATTACACAACACACACCGCACCAGCACCACAAACACCATGGCACCACAAAGAATGCCCAAGTTCACGCCCATTGAGCTGACGGTCATGGTCGACGAGATCATCAAGGTGCACCCACAAATCTATGGGAACCTGGTCCAGCACACACCACTAGCCACCAGAAAGAGAATGTGGAACCGGATCGTAGACCAGGTCAATGCAGTCGGGACCCTGCCCAGGAACAGAGTTGAAATCAACAAACGGTGGAATGACGTCAAGAGCCTGGTCAAGAAGAAGGAGAGCAAGAACAGAGAGCTGGCAGCCGTCACTGGCGGAGGGAATCCCGCGCTCTTTAAGACCTTCAAAGCGTGGGAGGAGAAGGTGCGAGTCATCATACATCCGGAGATCCTCGCCGGATTAGCAGAGGAGTGGAGGCTGGTAAGTACAAACTAATGTATACCAGCACACCGCTATGTACTCACATGCACTACCACCATGCCACAGCTCCCAGGGACAAACACCCCCATGTCCAGCACACAATACACAACACATCACACACACATGCAACAGACACCACCACACACAGCCCAAACCGAACAACTGTAAGATACGTGGGGACATGTGTACACTCAGCCAGCCACGTAACCACCAACAGGTCCCCGAGTATGCCAGAAGCGCCACAACGAGCACCCACCACACCCATGTGTCCGCCATAGCTGCACTAATCGACAAGTAACAGGTAAGTGGCAGGAACACAAAATGCAGTGGGTGGGAGGGTGGACAGCCCAAGTACAACACACACCAGGCCCCTAGTCCCACAGCACAGCAAGGAGGAGCATCCCCACACCCCACAGCCACGTGTCAGCCACCGCAGTGCACACCGACAGCCGAAAGGTAGACATCACGGTCCACAACAATCGGTGTCAGTGGGTGTCCAGCCACCACCACGACCCACAACACCCCCCACCCCCACAGACCTGCAACATGGAGCACCCCCGGCTTAGAACCATGTGGCATCCAGTACAGTGCACGCCCGAACAACCTGCAGGTGGGAAACTGGACAGGGCTGGATTACTGGAGGCATGAGGACCGCAACACGACCAACACATGGGACATGTCACGTAGCAGACGAACACGCAGCACCGCCCACCGTCACGAACAAGTGAACAATGTGCACACGGACATGAACCACAGACTCACACCTCACATGACCCATCACAGACACAGCAACACCCAAGGAGCCACGTCTGCATGCACAAGCCACACTGAATATAGTACCACACGGCAGCCACTGTGCAACCCATCACACACAACCGAAACACCATTGAAGTCCTGTTCATGTAGCCCCTACTGCCTGTCAACCACACACCCCACAACTACGCCTATGTAAGACAAACAACACTAGACGCAACAGAGCGGAACAACATAAATGCACACGAACACCACTGAACCCATCAAACACACAGACACACCATGCACATACAACATACCATCCATCCCATCCATCAGCCCCAGTCTCATGAAAGGCATGTCATCCGCACAGCTGCCACACATACAGCAGTCACGCTAAGATACATGCCCATGACCAACCATGTGCCAGAAGTCAATGAAGCGCACGCCACACTGTGAGCAACAACACACAACATGGGCCACACCCCCGAGCACTGCAGTGATGCACATGGCACAGGGCAGCATGCACACCAAGGAGATGGGACAACTGCAATACGTTGGCTGGCACACAACCATCACTCACTCATAACGATGCGTCCAATGCCATGTCCAGTAATCACAACAGACAGCAAATATGCAGGCCATGTCAGACATGCACACACCTCAGACCATGCACTGTCATGCTGCCACAACACATGTCACGTTCGGCACCCATGGCTCACAGCATGTACCCCAAAAGCATATTCCCTCCCAAATGCGAATCTGGGGCATGGCCCCCATGTTGCCATATGCGTTCCTAAGCGTCCCATTTGAACCCCAAAAGCAAAGTACAAACCAGACCCAGGATGGGCCAGGAGCCCGCATACACCAGAGTCACAATAAGTAGGGGCACAGCAACACACCCATCGGCATGGCCAATCCGTCCCATGCCACATGTGCACAGCACACAGTCCCATTGCCAAGCACACACAACTACAAATGGTACAGCCACACACACGCCTCCGGGAAACCCATGTACGAGATTGCATGAACTGTTAATGTCAGACGACAAATCCATACTTCGCCAGGTGCAACACAATAACAAATCTCATTCTCTCCACAGGTGACGAACTGCTGGATGCTGGGGATGGAGACAGCAGCCAGCACAGCCAGCCTACAAGCCCCCAACGAGGACACACGGATGTGGAGGATCTGTCCTCCTCTTCGGACACGGACCACCAAGCAGGCCCATCTGGTGTGGCAGGGCCCAGCCGCTCCCCAGGACCCCTCCTACCCACCAACCCATCATCCTGGGCTGCTGAACATTCCCAGCCCCCTGCTGCCACTGTCGTTGCGGCCACACCCACGGACATTGCGGCCACACCCACGGTCATTGCGGCCACACCCACGGTCATTGCGGCCACTACCACTGCCGCAACCGCCACCATCGCCGCACCGACCACCACCGCCGCCACCACCACCACGTCTTCGCTGGCACCAGCCCCAGCGCAGGTGGTGGCCTGGCCGACTGGATCCACCCTGGGAGCCACAGCGAGGACCGTGGTGAGCAATGTGGCTAGTGGGCAGGCCGGTGGCAGCAGTACCGGTAGGAGGAGCAGGGTCAGGGAAACGCAAGTCTCCCCTGGGAGCCATGCCCTGCCTCAAATGGCCAGAGTCCTTGGGGCCTATGAAGAGGCCCAAGGACAATGGGCCAGGACTGCTTCAGACACGCGGGAGGTGCTGGGGGTGCTGAGGTCCATGGACGCCCGTATGGGCCAACTCGTGGACCTCATGGGCCAGCTGGTGGTGAGGTCACAGCCAGGGACAGCAGCTCCACCACCGCCACCACCTGCCGGGGCGCAGGGTCGTGCAGCTGTGTCCAGTTCCCCTGCGTCCACAGCCAGTGAGCACACCTCAACCACCAGCAGGTCGCAAGCAGGCACCCCCCCTCGCAAACGTGGAAGGGGCCGTCCGAAGTGGAAACAGATCTCACGGGAGGACTTCGCACGCTCCAGACGCAAGTGAGGCAGCCAGCCAGCCTTCCTTGACCACCCACTGCATTGACTTGGACTACGATCCCACTCCACACAGCCATCTGGATGGCATGTGTTTGTTGGACCATGGACATAGAACCAGTGGGTACACCCTGAACATCACGCAGCCATGACCGACAGCTCATTGTCACTGCACGCACCACTTTTGTCATCACCTTACACACAATCACATGTCACAGTTTGAAATAAATGCACCTCTTACACAAACTGCTGTTTGTGCCCTGTATTTTATTTGTACGGAATACAACGGCCACCTTGGGCGGAAAGGCACCTGATGCGTGGCATGGCAATGGAACCGGAGGGCCTGTAGGGACCTAGGGGTGGGAGACAGAACAGGAGCACATTCAATGAGTGTGTCACACACCCATCACACAGTACATGTCAACAACTACAAGCAATGTACACACATCGCACAGAGCAATAGGGCACAATGCCACAGCCACCAACAGTGGCATTCTACCCTGGCCATGGAGCGTTGACACACAGCACGCAGTGAACAAACGGCCACCCTGACACAGCACACACACACCTGCACAGATACAGCCACATCAGCCGTCGTACATGGACACTCACCGTCAAGTGAAGTAGCGGGCGATGAGCTGCTGCCGCACATTACCAGCTTCCTCCTCTCCGCTGTCCTCCTCACTCGAGCTGTCCTGGTCTGCGGGCTGGGGCCCTGGTTGATCTCCGTCATCCACGATGAGGGGGATCTGCTTCCGAATGGCCAGATTGTGCAGCATGCAGCACGCCACCACTATCTGGCACACCTTCTGTGGGGAGTACGCCAGCGCACCCCCGGTGCGGTCCAGGCACCTGAACCTGGACTTGAGGAGGCCAAAGGTACGCTCGACCACACGTCTGGTCCTCCCATGTGCCTCATTGTAGCGATCGTCTGCTGGGGTGCGAGGATTCCTCAATGGACTGAGCAGCCATGCCCCATTCGGGTACGCAGAGTCACCTGGGTGTGAGGGACACAGAGAACCGTTGCTATTCCAACTGGACAGGGGACAGCATCGCACAACCAGCACGCTACACCACTCCACATACTCACCGACAATACAGCCATGATCCTGTTGCAGATTGGACATCAGTCGTGGCAAGATGCTGTTGCGCATTATGTGTGCGTCATGGGCCGAGCCTGGGAACTTTGCACACACGTGGGTGATCACCATGTCCGCAAGGCACACCACTTGCACATTCAGGGAGTGCGTGTGCTTCCTGTTGCGGTACAGGTGCTCAGTGGCCTGTGGTGGAACAAGGCCAACATGTGTGCAGTCAATGGCTCCAACGACGTGTGGGATTCTGCCAAGGGCATAGAATGCACCCTTCACTGCCGCCAATTCACGAGCCCTGGGGAAGCGGATGTACCTGTTTCGGTACAGCATCATGGCTGCCAGTACATCCCTCAGCACCTTGCTGAACATGGGCTGGGACATCCCTCCTCCACTGCCCACTGTGTGCTGGAATGACCCAGTGGCGAAGAAATGCATGGCGGCCATCACCTTAGCCGTGGGGGTGACAGCTGTCGGATACACCCTGCGGGGACGGAGATGGGGTTCCAACATGGCACACAGTCGATGCAGGGTTGGCCTGTCCTGCCAAAACTTCCTAATGACCTCTGTATCGTCCATGTCCGCCAGCAATTGGTATGGGCGGTCAATGTTCGGTCTCCGCCTAGGGAAAATGGCAGTGGACACATGTCAAAGCAACACAACACATAGCAATTTCGCATACACATCACTGACATGACTGAGCAAGCACATGAGCCACAGCCCAGCTGTCAAGCTGGGACGGCACGGCCACAATACACTTACACAGGTCTCCCAACAATGGCAATGGCTAGTGATACAAACCACTGCCATGTGCATGCACATGGGGATCTAGGCCCCAATGACTTGCGGGGCGTGCTGATGGGGACTGACTGCATATTCGTCAAGCGGCAACGCCACGGCAACATGAATGTCTGCTGAGCATGGAACTGCTTCCGAGGCTGGATGAGTATGGCACACGACGACGACGATGTGGGCACAGGCTGAGCGGCCAAAACAAGTGGGACCTGTGGCACGAGGGGATATGAGACAGTAGTAGGTGTCAGCACTGCACCCTATGTACAGCACTGTACGGATCACACCTCCCGAAACATTGACAGGTGTCCACATTGACAGCCCCATGCCAAGACGGCTGTGTGCTTGCAGTCACACGTGAGAGGTTACATTGCACGTGCCAGGTGGCAGACGTACATAGTGGGAGCTGGCATGTGTGTGCATGTGTCTTCTGTTCAGGATCCACCAGATGGGCGCTGACTCTGTACTGACCATTGGACACAGCATGTTCCGTGGAAGGCTTGTGTGTGTGGGATGGTGGCACTGGATGTGCCTCCGTTGGGTGGGGGGCCATGCACAGGGCGGGTACGTCGATGATTGCGCATTGTTGGTCACGGTGGGTGCACCCACTAAGATGTGTTGCCCTGTGTTCAATTCCTATGTCCGCATGATGATGGACTGTAGATGTGGGCAGACTACACATTGGTCGATGTGCTGTCTATATGCATGTGCCTTCACACCAGGCACAGCTGCCCCTGCACATGTGACCCCTGCTGGACTCGCTGCTGGGTCTGTGGAGCTGATGCACCTTCTGTGCGTGGGGCGGACAGCTCTCCTCACTTCCCTCATTGCGCATGTCATGACTTTGCCGCAGGTGACATGGATCATGGAGGGCCCACATGTACGCGTGGGTAGGCTACACATGATTGTTCACTGGTCGCCACCCCCAGTCAGTGTTTCGAATGGGAAGGTTGTCGTGCTGGTGGTATATTCGATGTGGCGGATGGGCGGGCCTAGGTGCGGGCTTACATTCCGGACATGGGGGGTAGTTGGATTGACGACTAGTTGCAGTACACACGGGACACGTCTCTTCCTTTCCACATCTGGGTCATCCCTTGTACTCACTGACAGTGATACAGTCATCTTCGCCCCAGCCCTCATGTCCTCCCCTCGCTCCCCCAATATGCATGTGCACCTGCGAGGCTAGCGCTTGCACAGGCAGCCCCAAGCTCGCACCAGAGAGGGCAAGGAGTGTATGTGTGGGTCCAGTTGCACGAGTGGGCTGTCTCAGGGTATGATGTGTTACGGGACGCCGTCCACCTGCGTGGTGCCCCAAATGGAGACCCGGCCTGCATGGACTATGCATCACAGTCTTCGCCTTCCGGATCCGCCACCTGTGACACCCAGTGGCTGTGGCTGCCCTTGCGGCCAGGCCGCGTCCGTCTGTGACTGATGGCCCACACATTCACTCTTTGGCCT
Source organism: Calotriton arnoldi (assembly GCA_963921515.1). Lineage (NCBI taxonomy): Eukaryota > Metazoa > Chordata > Amphibia > Caudata > Salamandridae > Calotriton > Calotriton arnoldi. The sequence continues at coordinate 610,924 of CAWUFW010000904.1, read as the reverse complement.
CTCTGGGGAGGGCTCGGGGGTGGTGGCGCACGCGCTTGCACTTAGTCGCAATGGCATGTGGCGTGGTTGGTATGATGGGCAATGGATGGGATGGTGCAAGCCACCTCCCGTGACGTCAGTGCTGCTCGTGCTGTGGTGCGTCCCCCTACACTTCCATCTGACTTGTGCCATGCTAGACGTTGAGGTTCTATTGCCTGCGTGATATGACCAGGAGGAGCGCGAGGAGACCTCTCACACACCATGCTCCACTGCCATCCCGTGCCCTGTATCGCCTGTGCGGATTGACTATGTTGGGGTTACACCTGGTCGACTGGGGCTGTGTGTGCCTTGTCAAGGGGCATGGCGGGCGCATAACAGGATCCAGCTTGTCCACAGAGGGTGGGCTGAGGTGCGCCTGGTACCGCTTTGTACGTGTGCCCGGCTGCTGTGCACACACGTGTTCACTCCCCCGACAGGTGTCCTCTCACAATGCCCAAGGAAGTGGTGGTGTACTGTTCATGACCCCTCCCAACACGGCGTGCTCCAACTTGGCATGTGCGCATCTACCCGTCACACCCACCCACCTGAGCACTGCGTCCATACGACTTCACACGACACATGTGTGTCTTCCACAGTTGTGCTACTCATTTGCGTTGACATCCAATACCAGTGGACTACATGGTCATGTCACGACTGCCGTGTACTTCACATACTCTCATCCTCTCTCATTCGTACTTGTGAAATGAGTCAGCGGAGACAGTTTTGGTTTCAAACATTATATTGAGTCTTCTGTCCTCTGTGATGCAGTATAGTGGACACTACTGGCAGCGGAATACATGTTGAGGATATACTGAGCATGTTTGCAAATGGGATAGGGTGTGGGGTTACATGTGATTGGCTGTTGCATGTGGGATGTGGGCTTCAGAGTTACATCTGCTTGGCCAAGGCTGTGCTAATGTACATTTACGTATAGCTGCGGAGCTGCGGACTTTGACACAGACGGTATACATGTAGCCTACCAGACCGCTTGGCATCATGGGCACAGTCCATCTCAGTTCCATGTGACAGGTTTGCTGCGGTTGTTCCTCATGCACGCGTGCATGTGAGATGACATCAGGGCATGTGCTTGCGTGCATGCAGCGGCGTGCCACTTGTTGTTGCAATGTGGTGGTTACTGGACATGTCACAGTCACTGGGGTCGTGTTGTTGTTGTATGCACTTGTCGTCCATGCAAAGGTCCTGGTATGGGATTCCCGGGGCGGGGGTGGGAGGGGTGCAGCACCCACAGACTCCAGGCGACCTATTCATGTCCACTGAGCGGTGTGTGTGTCCATGGGCGCTGGATCCATGTCGTGTCCTGGTTGTTCGTGCAGTTCCGTCCATGTGGGTGCGATACACAGACCCCATGCCACTGCCTCCCACGATGCATGCGGTGTTCCTGGATGTGATGGGGAACAGTGTGCATGTCCCGGTCATATCCGATGTCATGGCGATGTCGTTGATGGTGTGGTTACAGTTGCCGGTCGTTTGGTATGGCTGTTGTGGTGGTGACTGGCCAGTCCGTGCGGAAGCTAAGCATGGGTGCGGGGTTGGACATCATAGGTCAATCGGGGAACCTGCGTTGTGGTCCGACGAATTTACAGGTTGTCAGGTATGCGATGCCGTCCAGCAGGGCTTCCATGTCATTGGTGGTGTACATGTTTGCCAGCCAATGTAGCGGATGGTGGCTGTCAAGGTGTTGTTCGTAAGTTGTCCCTTGGAGGACCATGATGGGGCATGCTGGGTGACATTCGATGTAGCTGTTCTCGATGATCCGTCGTGTGGAGGCACAGTGGTCCCATTTCAGTGTGGGTGCGATGTTGGCCACATACGCCATGCCCCCATAGGCAGAGCAGGCCCTGTCGTGTGCGTCCAGAGGGAGGAGTAGTGGTAGCAGGTCCGCCTTTAGACATGCCGGGTTGGAGAGGCACATCTCCACGGGATGCTGGTAGGGACACCTCCGACAGTAGAAGACGGGCATGACGCAGCTGAACAATGTGATGCGGTAAGTCAGTCGGTAACTTACGTTCAGCAGGGACAGGAGATCGCATCCCAATATATGTATCAGGTTGGTTTTGTACAGTTTGAGCTGTCCGGCGTAGTTGGGTAGGTGTGTTGCGGTTGCCATTTCGCAGCGGTGCGTTGTGGTGGCGTGCTCCGGCTGTGTGTGCAGTCTGCAATGTGCACGCTCCGAGGTTGCTGTGAGCTCTGTGTAGTCGTAGGGAGACAGGACTTGTGTTCTGTTGGCTTGTGCGGAGGACATGGGCCCTCATCCCACATGCTTCTCAGACAGTTCAAGGTCAGTGATGTGTGACTCCTTCCAATTAACTTGCATGTGGCCGACATGGGGGAGTGTTTTCTTTTTTCTTTCCCGTCCGTTGTGTTCTTCTGTGATATGCGCTATCTGCCCTGTGGTCGGTCTCCTCGGCATGCCTGTGTTGGTCTTTTCTTGGACAATGGCTGTATTCACCGGCTTCTTTCGTAGGGCTGTGGTTTCGGAGTTGGAATGGAAGGTCATTCAGCGCTGTCTGCTCTCCCTTGTGTGGGCGGCAGGCTGCCTTTCTGCTCTGCGTTGGGCCTTGTGTGTGAATGTTATTCTTGGGCCACCTGTTGTCGGTCCCCGGGCTCTTTGGTGTTCCGTTTTATATGTCTTGTTCATATGTGCAGGGTGGTATGGGTGTTTCAGTGTGGTACTGGCGTTCCTCTTCCCGAAGGAGCCCTGCTTCTCCTAGTTGGTGTTGCCGCCGCTGTGTGCTACGCCATGTTTGTTACACTGGGGTGTGTCCTGCTGTTGCGTGACTTCACTGACATGTGTGCGTCGGTTGTGTGGCGTTGGGTGTTGTCCGTGAATTGGGCGTTGGGGACATGTCTGTGGCAGGCCTGTCACGTGTCATGTGCGTTCGGGGTGGGGCTGATGTGTGTGCTGCTTGGTTGTGTCCCTGTGTCTGTGTGCGACGCATGCATGGCGCTGCGGTTGGCCTCTGCGTTGTGCGCATGTGTGGCGGCGTCATCGCCGCTTTGGGGCCGTGACGGGGTCGTTGGTTCCTAGTCCCAGGTGGTGTGTACACATGTGTTACGCGATGTTACGATTTGGCCTGTGTGTCATATGTGGATGCAATGGTGGATGTGTAGTGTACACGCGGGGGTGGGGGTTGTCCGCTTTTTCTGCCCTTGCACTGTGTGCGCTGTTTGCGTGCACTTGTTGTGTGTGTGCCTACCTGCGTCTCCGCGGTACGTTGCGTCCTTGGTGGTGCATCAGCAAGAGCATGGGGAGGGCCTGCAGTGCTGGATTCATGCTCGGGGAGCCGCTTCTTCGTTGTCCGTGCTCGGCGTCCGTGTTACCGCTTCGGTTTGTCGTACGGTGTCTCTTAGCCGTGGGAGCCGTTTGTTTGCGGCATCGTAATTTATACGCCGGGCGGGACGTGATTTCGTCGGACGGTGTGTGTCAATTGTGCTGCGCCGCTACGTGTACGGACGCACTTTGATGGCGGACGGTGTTGCTGGCTTGCCGGCGGTGTTTGGCCTACTTTTCGCATCGTAATTGGGCGGGCGTGTGGACTGCTGCGTGCCGGCGGTAACTGGTGGTTTTTGCATCCGCCAGCACGGCGGTTGTGCTTCCGCCCGCCATCGTAATGACCCCCTTAGTCTTCTCCATGTTAACCACTAGTTTTTTGACCTGGCAGTATTCTTTAAACATGTTTAATTTTCTTTGTAAACCAATCTCTGTCTGGTCCATGATTACCAGGTCATCCGCGTAAAGTAAACATGAAATATGTTTCCCACCTTGCTTCGGGCTTGCCCCTCTTGCGTTTCCTAAGATTAGGGGCAAGTCCGCGATAAATAGGGAAAAGAGCAGGGGGACCAGTACGAACCCCTGCCTTAGCCCATTACCAATTTGGATTTTCCGTGATAGACTCCCCTCTGCATCCAAAATTATCTGGACCCAGTTTTCCGTATGCGGGGCTCGAATCAAGCTCAGTAGATCCCCCGGGATATTATAACCTATCAAGGTCGACCACAACTGCTCCCTGTCCACCAGGTCAAATGCTGCACGGAAGTCCACGAAGCAGCAAAACAGACTACCCTTCTGCTCGAGCGACTTCCGCGCAATACCCTCATTTGGTCTCCATCCACCACATTGCAATGGTAACAATCCACTGTGCTTGCCCCAGAATTTTTATTCTCCCGTGTTGAGTATTACTTGGTCGGTAAAGCTTAACAGAAGCCCTTTGTGTTTACCTCTCTTACTTATCCCCAATCACCTCGCCTTCAAATTCACTAAATCACCACTAGCTCCAGAGCAACTCTTATGCTCGAATACAATAACATCTAGTAAAAAAAAAACATGCACAGTGTACAGCGGCAGTGAAAAAAAGAGAGATAATCATTACAAAGCACGCACAGCGCTCACGAACCAACGCCTGCTGTAGGTAAGCATCCTCAGTTTGTAAGGGTTGTAGTTGCCTCTTTATAAAGCAGCCCATATTTCACATTGACCATCATAAATGTGTTGCAGACCAAGACATAACATGTGCATAACAGATCATAGTCATTCCACAAGAGGAACTTTCAGGCTTTTCTAGAGGAGGGGACTGTCTTCTTAGCGCTTCAATGAACTGCCTTTATTTGGTATGGGATGAGAGTAGTTCTTTCCTGAGTTGTTACAACCATCATTTTTGTGCACTCTGTGGTTCATCAGTTCTATTACACCAAGGCCCTGAATTTTGTGGATAAAAATTATTACTTATATCTCTTGCTGTCCCGTCCACTCAGCAGCACATTTGCTAATTGAAGTTCCTCGGATCACACAAGTCCAAGATGGTTGCTATTTATTCTAGTTGTCTTGATACTCATCATTGGAAGCTGTGCACTTGTCTCTCAGAGAATGGCTCTTTACCTCCTTTCACAAGTTTCTTAAAACCCACTTCTTTACCAGCTTTGCTATGTAATTATATCTCTCATTCAGTCTTTCTGGCTTGTATTCTGAACCCTTACTCTCTATAAACAGCCTTGAACATTAACATTATCTTTCATCTTTAAGTTTCTTACTATTTTTTTTTTTTTGTCCTCATTTTGCCAATTCTCATGTTGAGTCTCTTCCTATCTCTCTATACTGAGTGCGATGACCATCAGAGAGAGGAAGGAGTACTCCTTATGGAGATTGCCGTTTCTGAAACCTGTCCCCGTTTCTCTATGCCGCCCTTGGAAAGAATCTCTGGGGACATCAGAGCTGCCAGCACCATTGGCTTAATCATTGGACCCACTTGTTTTTTCTTTCCATTCCATCAATAGAGTCCAGATCTTATCCCTACTAACTGGGTCACAAGCCATATCGGATTCACTTGTTAATATAACACTTTTTAGGCATTCAGCAAAGGATGGGGGATCCTCAGATTTCCACTTCTTACATATCTCACGCCTTGCAAGTAAAACCACATAAAAAATTAGCTTGGAACCAACCTCCTTCCCCATCTCTTCATCTTGCGGAAGCCCAAAAAATACCAAATGCGGGCTTACCTTAATTTGTTTGCCTCGGAGCTCTCCCAGAAAGTCACAAACCTCCGACCAATATTTTGTAATTTTTAAGCATTCCAGGAACATGTGCATATCGTCCGCTCCTTCATGCTTACATCTTGGGCAGCAGTACTTATTGCCTGTAACCTTTGATATCTTCAACGGAGACCAATAGACTCTATGGGCAGTGAATAAATGGTTACGCTTAAATGAAGCTGGTTTCACAACCGCTCGTAGCACATCGAAAGATTTCGCCCATGTGGTACCTGCTTCCTCCTCTTTAAGCTCTTCACTCCATAATTTTCTAATATCGGTCTCTAACGTATCTTCTGCCTCTACAAAGGCCCAATACCAGTAAGAGATTTCCTTCTCCCAGTGATCTGTTCTTGGTATCTGATCTAGCTTGGGGTCTTCCTCCTCCTGTACCCAGTCTTGTGCTGCCAACCAGGAGCCCAATTGATAATATTTGAACCTTGTTAACTTCCCCCTAGTCAGGTTACTAAGAGTCTCCCAGCTCACTAGGCTTCCATCTATCATAAGGTCTGCCCAATAGAAAATACCCCCATCTTTTAGCGGTTGACTCAGTTGATTGTTTAAACATGTGGGAGTACCCGGGGATTCCCAGATTGGTGTCCGCATCGAGTAATATGGAATTCGCAATTGTTTCCAAACATACAACCATGTTCTTAATGCCGTACTCAAAATCTTCAATCTGACCTTTTTAAAAAACTTTGGGTCTCCATACTTAAACAAAAAATGACGCTGGCCTTGACTCACCTCTCCAAGCATTGCTGTAAACAATACACCCAAAGATGACCTATCTGGCTTATTTGCTAACATGCGAAAACTTTTGAAGTGGAAAGCGTAACAGTACACAAGCAGATCTGGTAATGCCAATCCCCCCGCCCCCAGTTTCCTCCTCAGCTTCCTCCAGGCTATCCTTGGCCCTTTAAATGCCCAAATAAAACTACTAATTTTCCCCTGCAACTTAGCTATATCCTCCTTTTTAAAAGTTAAGGGAATAGAATTAAAAAGAAAAGTAACTTTCGGGAGTATAACCATCTTTATAAGGTTTTCCCTACCATAAATATTTAACGGTAAATTCGCCCATTTCAGCAATGTAGAGGAAATCTCCGACTTACTTTCTTCCAGTTTTCTCTTGGGATATCTTCCAGCTTCTGGGTAATGATCACCCCCAAATAACGCATTCGCGTTTTAACTCCCTGAATGGTTATTTCCTGATTCCATTGCATAATCTCTATTTTATCTATATTAACCTTATAGCCGGAGATTGAACCAAAACCCTCAGCTTTTCTCATCAAGCTAGGTATTGCCTCTTGAGGATTAATTGTATATAGAATCAGATCATCTGCGTAAAGTCCCAATTTCACTCTAAACCCATTAAAAGTGAAGGGGAGAATTGTAGTATCCGCCCTAATCGAATTAGCCAAAGGCTCTATATATAAATTAAACAGACGCGGAGACAGGGGACATCCCTGTCTCGTGCCTCTTGTTATGCTGAACCAATTTGATAACTCCCCATTGGTCAAGACCTTGGCTCTAGGGCTCTGATAAAGATTTTCACCGCCCTCACCAGATTTTTGGGAAAATTGAACCCAATAAGGACCTCCCACAAATATTTCCAATTAACTTGATCAAATGCTTTAGCAGCATCTACTGCTACTACTGTCAAGGGAATCTTTCATGCTTCAGCAATATCCACAGCTCCTATCATCTGAAACGTAAGCTCGTTTAATTGCCTCCCTGGAATAAAGCCCCTTTGATCAGAGTGCACAACCTCTTTTATCACCTTTGCCACTCGTGCTGCCAAGACACCCGAATAGATCTTATAATCGGCATTTAAAAGAGATATAGGTCTATAGGAATCTACTTTCTGTGGATCTTTATTGGCTTTCTGTAAATCCCTCTCTTTCGTCTTGATCTCCCTTATTCTGCTCTGCTCGTCCTGTTTTGCTATCTTTCTTTTCCCCCCTGTTATGGACCTCAGAATTTCTCTTAAATATGCCTTGAAGGCATCCCAAACCAATTGCTCATTCGCAGAGCCAATGTTTGCCCAAAAATATTCCTCAGTATTCTCCTTCAAATCTCTTATCACCCCCTCATCCAATAAAATAGTCCTATCTAATGTCCATCTCCTTTGCCCCTCCCTTTGATGGAGGTTCACAGACATTACGACTGCAGAGTGGTCGGATAGGATTGCAGGAATATGCGATACTGCTTCTATGTCTGCATATAATGCCTGGTCTACAAGGAAGTAATCTATGCGAGAATGATGCCTATACTTTTTGCTATAATACGTAAATTCTCTAATCTCTCCATTCTTACTACGCCAAATGTACACCAAATTAAGGGGCCGATTATGATGGCGGGCGGACTTTGTCCGCCCGCCATCGCCCCGGTAAATGGGACCGCCCGCTATGTGTGCGGCGGTCCCGCACATGTGATTAGGATGCCACCGCCACGGTGGCGGTGGCATCCCCCATTTCCAGCATTGTGGCCGGCGGTGCTCACAACACCGCCCGCCACAGTGCTGGAAATGCATGTTGTGCATCTGCGTGCACAACGTGACAGGCACCACGCGGTGCCTGCCACCTTGTGCATGCAGATGCAGGGGGTACCATAGGTACCCCCCATGTGCACCCCCACCCCCAAAATACCTGGGGGCCCGCTACGGGCCCCCAATGTCAGGGACCGCGGAGCCTTTCCATGGCGGCGACGCCGCCATGGAAAGGCTCATCACCGCCGGCATCATAATGTGGATGGCGGTGTCTTGCAGACACCGCCACCATATTAATCCCTTTTCCGCCCGATCGACTGATCGGCCGGGCGGAAAACATGCGGACGGTCTTTCCGTCCGCCGGTGTCCCCTCCGCCATGGTAATATGGTAGGGGGGAATTTGGTGGCGGACGGACGTAAATGGCGGGCGGATCGCCACCGCCATGCGGGCGGTGGCGATCCGCCCGACATCGTAATCGACCCCTAAATTCTTTTATCATATTCTTCAATCTAGCAAAAGCTTTTGGGGGAGCAACATATTTCACCCGTGACGTTCTATCTAATTCCTTATTTAAGACCAAGTTGAAATCTCCTCCTAAAATTATGGGAACTTCTGTTTCTAATAGGCAGGCTTCAAGCTTTACTAAGGATCCCTGATTATCCTCATTAGGTCCATAATATACCGCACAGATCAAAGGCTTATCCTGTATCAAAATAGTGGCCACTAACCATCTCCCCGTGTCATCCGTTTCATATTTCACCACCCTGATTCCTGAATTATATCTAATAATAATGGCCACTCCTCTTGTGCGCCCCCTTTGGTCTGAACACAGCACCTCCTGAACCCAACTAAACTTATAAAAACAATTTCTACATTCCTGTTTCTCTTGTAGAAGGATGATTTGTGCAACGCTTTCTTTTAGGAATTCCAACACCCTATGCGTCTTCCCCCCCGTAACCCATTAACATTCCAGGTTATAAAGCTTATTTTTTTAGAATTTTCCATTTTCCATTTTCTTTTCTACTTTCTCCGTAGCCTTCCACCCCCTTTAGCCTGCAACCAAGATTATATTTAATCACCTTTGCCTTCTCCTTCCTCTTCAAATTTAGCATTCTGAGGACAATTTTTTTTTTCTTTTTATCCCAATGCTTCCCACACCCTGTGCCCCCCCACCCCCATGGGAAACCCCCATTTCACTCCCTAGGCGGTACAACCGCCCTTCGTGACCCCCCCATTCCCGAGGAGAAAGAATACCAATATTCACAAATGAAAAAAAATATGAGTAACCGGCGCTTATATACATATTTAACATTCTATCGCTGCCCTATCTACACATTAATTCTAGATGCTCATCCCTCCATCTGAGCCATAAAGGTGTCTACTTCTACCGGATTATGAAAATTATGCATTTTATTACGCCACATTATTTTTAACATTGCTGGGAATTTCATCTGCACCTGGGCTCCCTTACTCCTAAGCTCACTTATTCTAGAGCCCAGATCCCACTGCCTCTGCGCCGTTCTTTTACCCAGGTCAGACCTTATTTGATAACTAAAATCTTCATATTTTAGTATCCCCTCCTTCAATGCTCTCCCTAGCACCAATTCCTTTACTGCGTAAGTTTGAAAGTTTATCAAAATTTTCCTCGGCACCTTCCTGGCTGGATTTAATTTAAAGGGATCCCTGTGGACTCTCTGAATTTCCTTTTCTAGCTCAATTTCTGGACTATCTTTCAAGATACCATCCCTTAATAGTTTGCAAATAAAGGCTTTAATATCTCCCTTCTCAGACCCCTCCGGTACTTTGAAAACTCTCAAATTATTGCGTCTAGCTTGCATTTCCAACCGTTCCATATCTTCCTCTAGTAATCTGTTCTGCCTTTTTATCTTCTCTAGTTCCTTTTGAGTTCTCAGTCACTACTTCCGACAAACCCTTCACTTCCCTTTCCAAGATTCCAGTTCTCTGTGCTATTTCATCGAATTTTCCTTCCAGAGTCTCGCATTTGTCCTGAATCTCTCTCTGGTTACTTTCCGATATCTCAAACTTTGTCAGAATATCATTCCTCAAACTCAAAAACATCTTTGATATCTGACTCTCGATTCCTCCTGTAGCTTCTACTACCAGGCCTTCTGGAGTCATACTTGACCATGTATCAACACCCGTACCTGGGTGATTCTCTAGATTCTCTGGATTCTCTGGGTTCTCTTTACTTGGAGTACTCCCTTGAGAGATAGGGGGAGAGACCCGATGGGAGAGAGATGGGTTAATACTAATACCAGCGTCCGCCTCTTCGTTTCTCACCACCCCTACCCCTATCCCACTCGTGCTTCCCTCCAAGACCTCCTGAATGTGTCCCTCAGATAACACTGAGAACCTATTCTCCAGCTGTATTGTCGCTATAGGTGGAGTGCTCTTATTTCTCCCCCCCTGCTGTGTCGTGATCTTTTCCATAGTCTTGAAATAGGAAGTTAGAGACGGGAGAGGTTTTGTAGAGGTACGTGACACTTTAGGGCCACAATGCTTTAATTTCCATCCAGATTTTCCCCCTTTTCTCTTTGGTGAGACTGGAACTGGGACCGGGGCCGCTCCTCCTTCTCCCCTCCCTTTAATATTTCCCTCTCGTCCACCTCCTTTAGGCTCAGGGACCGAGCGTAGAAGGTATCTATTTTTACCTTGCGCCCCTTGCGCTCCTTGTGCACCTTGCAGCTTTAACACCCCCTTACTTGGGCGTTTTTCTGCCTCAGTCCCCTTTCTAAAGTCACTCCCTTTACCTGTGCCGTCAACCTCCCTTTGTGAATCGTCTACCCCCCTGGGTGACGAATTACTCACTGGCGCACTGATGGTAGTGATTCCCTCACTGCCATCCAGCGAAATTAGTGACTCTAAGGGGGGGCCCTCGTCCATCTGCCTCCTCTCACTCCCAGCCAACACCCGGCACCTCTCCTTGCTCCTTCGACAGCTCGACTGGGTCTTTGCTACCTTCACCCTATCGAAGGGCAGCTCTTCCAAGACGCCGTCGCGTTCCACAAGCCTTTCCCCGGGTTCCTGCCGTCTAGTACTGCCTCTGCCTCTGCCGACCCGGCACTCAACCAGCAGAGAGGCAGCTCGTGTTCGCCTCCAGCGTGCTGCCGCTCTATCCCAAGTTCCTCCACAGAGCACCACGTCAACTCCCATGAGGAGGTAAGTCCCAGGCTTAATTCCTCGCAAATAAATCACCACAAACTCACTGCAAGCCTCCAAAACAGATACGCCGCATATACTACGTATTTTTCACCGCCTTCCACCAAATCCAGCCGACTAGCGCCGTACCCTCCACAACGCTACGCCATTCTTCCTCCTCGTTCTCGGGAGCTCGCGCGACGGGCGTCAGCCTGCCGCCATGTTTCCCCCCTGCACTTACCTACCAAGTTTCTTACTATTGTTGATATCATGTCTATGAGACTAAGGCCTTATTTAGAGTTTGACACGAGATACCCATTATAAGTGGAGTATAGCCTATGGCACTTCTAATATGGTGAGCAGAATAGCCATCACTTTTTGACAGGCCTTAAGACTACTTTAACATGCCCAGTCTTGCCTTGTCTTGAAAAGCTGTCTTGATGGTAGTGGTAACTTCTTCCTTCTTGGCTGCTTTCAAATGCTTCATAGGACATTTATGAAACATGCTTGTATTATACTCCTACCCTTTCTGCCCTCTATTTGAAGAGGGCCTACTACTAAATAATAGCAAACAGGCAGAGTCTAATACTGACTACTTTCACAGACATCTAAGAAGAAGCCCATTTACTCTTTCAATATTCCTTCAAAACAAACACTGGGTGGATTGATTACATTTACCAGGAGAAGAGTGTAGTACAGAGTATAATGCACCCACAATTCTGGTTGTCACTAAAACAAAAGCCCATTCAAGCAGCCCCCTTGTGTTACCGATGGAGGTTGTCGCTGACGTGTAGAGGTGGATTACAGGGTGTTGCTTTTGCCTGAGTACCCTTAGGACCGCTAGTAAACTATTTCAATGCAGAGGTGAATCAAAGTCTTTCTAATAAATACTTGGTTCTCTGCACTGGTTTCAATATCAAGGTCAAGGCTTCACCCTGCAATGATGCGTGATGCAAAAAGTATCATATACACTTGAAAAGCCAATAAAGAAAAACAGTATAATGCCCAAAGTAATTACAAAAATTAACAAGAATGTATTACTAGATACTTCCTAGGTTGTAAATTGACTGCAAATGCTCCAACCACAATAATACAGTGTTACCAATGCAATAGGTATCTAGGCTTAAGGGTCTAGAATAATGGTTTATCATGGGCACTCACTGAAGTTTATGATGGCAGAGAAATGTGCAAGAATATGTCTAAGTATCACTGGGAGACCTTAGCAGGAAACGTCTCTATTATAGAGTGGGATGGAATCAAGCCTAACCCATATCAGTAGAGATTGTATCTGCTGGGCAAAGTTACCATCACAATTAAATGTTGGCATAAAGCAAAGTTCTCAAACAAACACTAATCAGTGACAAAATTAAATGAACACAATGTACTCGAGTGGGTCTGGTGGGTGCTTTCACCAGCAACATTTGCATATAATAAAAATATTTTGTACATGAGTGGTTGCCGACTGCAGATGAAGTTGGATCCAAGACTTTTGGATTGATGCCGAGGTGCCTTCACTTTGGTTTTCTGTTGGTGCATGTGTGTTTTTTAGAGCTCCCGATTCTAAATGTTATTTCCATGAAATTCTGACTATGCTCCTTGGTATGCTTTTGACCAGTATACACAGTTCTACAAAAGTATTCTTTGCCGAGAAGGCGCATTTAGAATTTGGGCAGCAAACACTGGGCGCAAAAACTTCTTATAGAGATATCATAAATTACACTGTATTGTTTATTTTTATTTTTGCATCAATGCATGTTTCCACACTAGTAATGGAGGTTAGTGTGCGGTAATAAATTTGTACGCAGTTTTACTGCAGAGTACACCGCATACCACTAGAGGTTGGCCACTGAAATAACCCAGGCTCGAGCTAGAAGCCTGGTTCTGGCTCAGCTCGAGGTCCTCTCGGAACCTTGAGCCCAAAACGAGCCAAGCTTTTCATGGAGGCGATGTGGTAGTTGCCAAACTATTCAACATGGGAAACCAGGTTCAAATCCAGGTTTCGGCTCAGCATTCTGTGAACCCTGGCAAATCTAACTGTGCTGGAAAAAAATGGGTTTAGGAGTCTGTGTCTTGGTGAAGAACTTTTATGACTTTGGGAAAGGTTTTTCACTAAAATGTGGATTCTATCTGTTACATACGCTCTAATGCTATTCTCCAAGAATTAAGAGCAAAGCATTAACCTTTGATTGCAGAAAGAGATACCAATATAGTGGTCGAATTGCAGTGTGAAAATGGAAAACCTAGGATCTACCCCAGCTTCCTTGCTTGACCATATTGTGTGTTCCTGGGCAAATACTTTATTTCACCGAAGCTCTTTTTTGTTCATTATCACCTAAGGGGGCAGCTTCAAATACGTCCGTTCAGGGTTTGCTCTTTACAAACACCTCTCTTGTGTTTAATTGAGTAGCCTATAGGTTGCTTCAGCGATAAGAATCTAGGCCACACATAGGGTACACATGACACCTGATATGCCTCAAGTGCACTAATAGCATTGTCATCAGGGCGGGGAAGAATGTTTCTCAGTGCATCTTTAAAACTATCACTTTTAATACATATTTATCAATTAATCTGATGGACTTAGGGTGAAAAGCTTTTGTGTGTTAAAAAAATACACTTTCATGAATTTTGAAGGCACCTTATCATATTCTAACATGATGTTTGTTGCATGATTTACATGCCCGCTATTTTCATGGTTCGTATTTTGCACAGGCTCTTAGACCCAGAGCCCACCTTTGGCTCGGCTCACCCTAATAATTTGGTGGCAAACCACATCTACGCGTGATCAGTACCTTGGCCTACATTAGGATGGATGATGCTGTGGTTCAATCAGCACTCATCTCGCCATTGCAAGATTGGCTCCTCACAAAAAAAAATTATATTCTCAAATGGAATGGTTCAAGCACCAATTAACATTGGTACCAATTAATGCTGCTTCCATTTCTTGGTAAGTATCTTTAAAGAAAGGCCTGATAAAAAACAGCCCTTAATATGATCTGGTAATATCGACACACCCTATTGAAATTTGAGACACTTATCCCTAGGTCCTAGTTCTTGTCGCCTGCAATGGAAACACCGAATCTAGAGCACCAATGTCATTGTAAATATTGGTCAAAAAGTTCCTATGAACCAGCTCAGAAGATAAACCCACCTTCCCTTGTATCTTGCTTTGGCTGTTGCAATAAAACTGCATGGTGTGAACAAACTCAAAGAGGATTATCGTTAATTGTCCAAAGCTAACATATTCATATTCTAATTGAAATTTCTTATTATTGTGGTCTTGCAACTTCTATTATCATCATACCTATTTCTCTCTGACATGGATCATCCCATCTGCGGAATTGAGGAACCAATAGAATTCACTATGTAAATAAGACCCTCATACCAGTTTGCACCAATGTAGTGTGCTTTGCCTACATCCCCTTTTTCAGAGAAGACAAAAGACATATCTTCTTCTTCTGCTTCTTCTTTTTCTTCTGCTCCTTCTTCTTCTTGTTCTTCATGTTGTTGTTGTTGTTGTTGTTCTTCTTCTTCTTCTTATTATTATTATTATTTTTATGTTATTCTGATGACAATGCCATTGTTTGCATAAGTACCAGCTAATGACCTTGAACTATGCCTGCATAATGTTCACCTATTTTAGGCACACAAAAGCTTTTTCAGTACATTGGAACAGAACACAGCTGCCTTTGCTGTTCTTTAGCAGGGTCAAAGTACCAATCTTAAACCGTGTCATTCTCTATAATAATTTGTTAAATAATAATGAGCACTAGGGCCAATTTTGCATCAGAGTGGGGTCTTTATTTATGAGGAACCTGCTATGTTAAGGTATAAACCATACATTCACAAACGTTTTTTGGCACTGATAGTAGTCAGTTAGATTCTGATCCTAATAGCTTCAAAAGCAATATTTTAAATGTCTTTCTGAACTTGAATGGTTCAGGATCCTGTCTTAGAGACACAGTTAATACATTCAGTTTCATAGCAGATTGGACCATGAAGGCCCTACCTCAAGCCTTGGCATTTTTTATTTAGGGATACAAAGTATGTATTTAGTGACAGTCTGAGGATTCTGCCTACAGTAAAGGGTATACAACTCAATAATAATCCCATTTATGGAGGTTCTTCTTTTCTCCTGCCATTTGACATGCTCTGCTTTGGGTGCTTCAAGTTTATCCTCAGCTGTTTCCACTGGACTTACCTCTTTCACCATCACTTTCATAGACCAATCTATGTGGTGAGTTGGATTAATATATGCAAGATTAGCTTCTAGTTTGTCCTCTTTCTGGTCTAATCGCAAAGAAGAGAAACATTCCAAAATGCAAAGCTGGCCTATCAATGAAATGGTTGACAGTACAAGCCTAAGTGAATGTGTCCTGCCATTTTAAAAAATGTCTTTATGATTACCGCTTGAAGTGCTATGTTTCATTGATTCTTTTTCTTCTTGCAGATGATAAAAGTAAGCTGTAAATTCATAGAAGATCATTAACGTGCTCTGACTGATACGGATGGACCACATCAATTCTTTTGCAAAATAAATGTCTTAATTTCCAAAGGTTGTTTATTTAATTATGTATACAGTACACAGTTATCCAAGGGCAACATGGTTCTAGGACTGTCTAAAACTCACAGGAAGTAAACAGAGTGGAGCAAAAATAATGGATGAGTAGTAGAAAAGGGTGAGTAAAAAAAAGACAGAGACACAGTGCAGGGGAGGAAATACAAAGGCAGTTCAACAAAGAGGTAAGTCTTTATTTTTCTTAAAGGTTTAAAAGTTGACAATCAGGAGCTGGTCAAGTGGTAGGGCATTCCAAAGTTTGGGTCCTAAAATCTCAAAGTGTCTGCGTCTGAAATGTTCATTCTAATAGTGAGAAATCTTCAGAAGGGTGGTTGAGCAAGAGGAGACATCTTGCTGGCAGATAGGAGGAGAATGCATGAATAAAGCAGTTTGAGGCTTGAGTGCCTCACTTTGTGTATCAGACAGATAATACTAAAATGAATCAGTGCTAGGACTGGAAGCCAATGTAGTGCACTTCGAGCCTTTCTGACATGATCAAACTTTCAAAGACCCCAGACCACTTGATCTGCAATGTTTTGGATGCTCTGGAGGTTGATGATATGGGAGGCTGGGAGGCGCAGGTAGATGGTGTTGTAGAAGTCAAATCAATTAAATGATGAGCAGACAAGAAAATCCTAATTTCTGGGTCTGATGGTCAAAGGACGGTTTGTCGTCAATCCTAATCCCCAGGTTTTTTACTTGGGAAGTAAGAGAGGGTTGGATCCCTACGGAAGACACCCATTTCAAGAGGGGGCCAATTACATGATCCCATCAATAAAGAAGAATTCGATCTTGTCTCTATTCATTTTAAATACTTGTTGGCTATCCAGTTATGGACTGTCACTACGTAGTTCCTTAGAGTTCACTGATAGAATATCGACACCCAAAATATCCCCATACACAAATATCGAGTCATAAATACCGATGTCAAAAATATCGACATCCTATATTTATAATGGTAAATATAGAAATATCGAGAAAAAAAAATATCCATGTGAAAAATATCGATGTACAAAATATCGATTTGTTTATATATGTAAAAAATAATGTTAAATATATTAAATAATAAAATTTACTTTTAAAATTTGGATTTAATATATATTTTAGCAAATATAAGAAATAAATGTAATTTAAAAAGAAATTCAACATACACATATAAACTGTAATATATATATCAACAACAAAACTTCATCGTCGAGGGCCCCCAACCCTGCAGGGCGGCCGTGGCTGACGGGGAAGGAGATCCCGGTCACTTGGCATTACGAACATTGTATTGCAGTGAGAACAGTATTGTGGGACATTGAGTTCTAACTGCATGTCACGTGATTTTGGAACATATAAACACCTGATGCTTGTGAGGTCGTTAGTCCTATGATTAAGGTATTCTACCGAAACGCGTCAGGAGTTCACTTACATGCAGCCAGTAACATCAATAAAGGCTGTCTGGAATCTGGAACTGGGCTGTGGCATCTCTCTTTTTGCATATATATATATATATATATTTACTTTAAAACAAATATTAAACTATTAATTTTAATTTATTTTTACATTTTATAAATATATAAATATTTACAAATAAATATATATATATATACATACACCTATAGCATAAAATCTAATAAAAAAACATTATATTATAAATTAAAACATTAAAATATTTAATAGTTTTTAAATTTAAATTTTGCACTCCATTGAGTACAACAGTAGGGAAAGTGTTGGATAGCGGAGGGGTAAAAATAACTATTCCCACTCCAGTGAGTGCAACAGTAGGGGAAATGTTGGATAGCGAAGGGGTAAAAAATACTATTCCCACTTCAGTGAGTGCAACAGTAGGGAAAGTGTTGGATAGCGGAGGGGTAAAAATTACTATTCCCACTCCAGTGAGTGCAACAGTAGGGAAAGTGTTGGATAGCGGAGAGGTAAAAATTACTATTCCCACTCCAGTGAGTGCAACAGAGGGGAAAATGTTGTATAGCAGAGGGGTAAAAATTTATATTCCCATTGAAGTCAGTTCAAAATTAAAAACACAAAATATCAACTACAACACAAAAGATTTTAAAAAACAAAAAAAGAAAACATATATATAAATATAAAAAATTTACGAAGGATAAAAATATATTATAATGTTAAAATGATCTAACAAATACCTAGAAAGAATTTTTTTAAAACTGTAAAAATAATTTACAAACAAATAACTATTTTTAATAGAAATTATTTATAATCAAAAACATGAATTATTACATAAATGTAATCTTTTTTATTCCCTACCCTATAACACCACAATTCACAACACGCATCTAAATTAAAAAAAAATGTACGTCCATGATTAACATAATTAATTAAAAAACAAATTGAAACAGATAAAAATTAATTTACTCCCCAAACGTTACCCCTTTAAAACTGAAACCCACACACAAAATAAAAATAAACAATTACCATAAATATTTATGAATTGATGAATTAATATTAATGATCAACTAATTATTAATTAATTAAACATAAATAACTTTCCACCTTCTACCCCAATAAACACCACAACCCACACCTAAAAATCATTACACAATGTCCATAACTAATTTGATATTAATAAATGAATATCAATTAAATACAACTTATTAATTAATTTAAAAGATATTACTTCCCACTATTTACCACTATAAACCCCACAACTCACATCTAAAATTAATTACACAATTGCCATATTTAAATTGTAATTAATTAAATAGCATTAATTAGCAAATAATTATTAATTAATTATAAATGAATTACTTCCCCCTATTCCCCTATAAACCCCACCACCCGCTCCTAAAAAAATATCACAATTAACATAATTAATTACCAATAAATTAATTATTAATAATTAACAAGCAATTGATAAATAATTAATAATAATTAATTCCCACAATTAACACAATAAAATATAAATTAAATAAATATTAATAAATAGAAAATATTAATACATTTATTATAATTAAATTACTTCCCACCCTATTCCCCTATAAACCCACAACCTGCTTCGTAAAAAATGACACAATTAACATAATTACCAATTAATTAATTAATAATAATTAACAACCAATTAATTTATAATAAATTAATTCCCACAATTAACACTATAAAATCTAAATTTAATAAATGCTAATAAATAAAAAATAATAATTAATTTATTATAATTAAATTATTTCCCAGCCTATTCCCCTATACACCCACAACCCGCTACAGAACTAATAAACGCAAAATTAATTAAAATAAAATGAATAACTTCTAAAAATTGAACACACATATTAAAAAACAAAAGCAATACTTCACATACTTTTAAAATACATAACACTATTTAAAACATCGATATTTTAAACAACTATATTATTGCAAACAATATTAATGACTTCGATATTTTCAAAAACGATATTTCTTAACTCCAAGTCGATATTCTTGACCATGATATTCTTGCTGTCGATATTTCTGCATCACGATAATTCCAACTCAATATTTGTTTATGTCGACATTTAAAACTCGATATTCTGTCTGTGCACCGTTCCTTAGCATATTGCCCACATTGTAGGAGCTCTTGTCAAAGGAGAGTAAGAGTTGAGAGTCATCAGCAT
The DNA here is from genome assembly GCA_963921515.1 of Calotriton arnoldi. Lineage (NCBI taxonomy): Eukaryota > Metazoa > Chordata > Amphibia > Caudata > Salamandridae > Calotriton > Calotriton arnoldi. Next base: position 591,554 of record CAWUFW010000904.1, on the reverse strand, counting down.
AGAAAAGGAATTGAAAACTGAAACTCCTGATCATTTCTGCCTAGCGCTGCATGTACACATTGAATAAAATAGGCGGGTGAGCGTTTTGGAGCACAAAAGAGACAGCAAAACCATCTGAGAGTGATCCTGTATGAATGATTTGAACCAGCCCAGAGCACATTCCATAGTCCACAATTGCCTAAGTGGTGTATTAGAATGGTTTGACTGAACGTATTACAGGGTGCAGATATATCTAATAGAAGGAGGCCTGAGGCTTTGTTATCTTCTCTGACTTTAAGTACCTGTAGAGAGGACATCAGGGCAGTTTCTGTGGTATTGGAAGACTACCTGGGATCATTCATGGGCCTCTGAGGTTTCTACATGTTGCACCAGCCACTTGGCCAGGTGTTGTTCCATGACCTTTGCAAATGTGGGGGAAGTTTTATGAACATTCATTTGTTGTGAGGGCTCTGACAGTTTTTGCCTGTGTTCAGATATTTCTTAATAGCCTCACATAAAAGTGGGGCGAGGATGAGTATGAGCTTTACATAATAGCGATTGTGATGTTATCACAAGGAGATGCTGAGGTAAGTCTGCGGAGGGCTGCCTCTACCTCCTCACAGGTAACGGAGCTTGTACAACTGAAGGTGGAATAGTAGACAAAAGGATCATTGTCAAACTGGCCTTGATGTCTGTGTAGATGTCATCAATGTTTTTGACAAAAAAGGTTGGGATAACTCCTCGCAAAGAGAAGATGAAGGAACAATTGCCGTGATACAACACTATCACATCATAAAAGATTTAGCAATGTTAAATATTATCTTGGCAAGATTCATTGAAGATACCACCTCTGTGGCAATATAATTGGCTTTGGCCTCCAGAAGTTGAGTTTTACAAAGTCTGAGCAATGTTCTATACTTTGCCCCCTTTTTTACAGAGTTGTCCTGGCACAATTTCACTTGTCCTTTCTTTTCCTTAAGCACATGGCTCTAAGCTCTGGTGTAAACCAAGGCCAAGGATACCTGCCAGTTGATCAGGGGTCTGAGGGATGGGGGAGGCACACAGTTTTCATCCAATCTGAAACACCTATGACTGAGATAAGCCAAGGTTGCCTTCATTTCCCTGACACTCTTGACAAGAGAAAAGGATTTCAGATCAATTAGGACCGGTTTGGTGACAAAGACCCTTATTCCTTTATTTTTCCATAAGGGCTAAGAGCCATTTACAATCAATCAATCAATAAATCAGGGGAATTGTAAGCGCACTACTCACCCGTGAGGGTCTCAAGGCGCTGAAGGGGGGGGGGGGGGTCCGCAGATCTGTTAGCCGAAGAGCCATGTCTTGAGGGTCTTCCTGAAGGTGTTCAAGGAGGGAGCATGTCTGATGTCCGCCGGTAGCTCGTTCCAGGTCTTGGCTGCAATGTGAGAGAAGGATCTTCCGCCTGCTCTGGCTGTGTGGATGCGCGGGGTTTCAGCCAGTGCGAGGTTGAAGGATCGGAGGTTTCTTTTGGGTACGTGGAAGTTGATTCTGTCGTTGAGGTATTTGGGTCCGTTGTTGTGGAGGCATTTGTGGGCATGGGTGAGGATCTTGAAGGTGACTCTTTTCTCCACGGGGAGCCAGTGGAGTCTTCGTAGGTGTTGGCTGATGTGTTCGTGCCGGGGGAGGCCGAGTACGAGTCTAGCGGCGGTGTTCTGTATTGTCTGGAGTTTGCAGAGTAGGGACTTGTTGATGCCCGCGTACAGTGCATTTCCGTAGTCCAGTCTGCTGGTAATGAGTGCGTGGGTGACTGCCTTCCTTGACTCAGGGGGGATCCATTTGAAGGTCTTGCGGAGGATGCGGAGGGTGTTGAAGCAGCTGGATGTGACGGCGTTGACCTGTTGGTTCATGTTGAGGGATGAGTCGAGTACGATGCCGAGGTTTTTGGCGTGGTCCGAGGGGGTAGGTGGGCTTCCGAGGGCGGTCGGCCACCAGGTGTTATCCCACGCTGTAGGGGTGGTTCCAAGGACGAGGACTTGAATGAATGAATGAATGAGATAATTTTATAGAGAGCGCAATACCCGAAGGTGTCTTAGCGCTAGGCGGATCAAGGACTGAGGAGGGCGCATCGCCAAAGTTAGGTCTAAGAGACCTTGTTATTTACCGGCGGAAAGAGCCAGGTCTTTAGCTGCTTTCTGAAAAGCTGCAGGCTATGTTGGGATCGGAGGGCAGGAGGAAGGGAGTTCCATAACTTTCCCCCTGGAAGGTCAGTGTTCTGCCGCCCCAGTTTACTCGTTTAATTCTGGGAATCTGGACCATATGCGCCGAGCTAGATCTAAGTGTTCTACTGGGCGCATACCAGGTAAATTGCTCCTGGAAATAGAGGGGGCCTGTACCGTGGAGAGCCTTGTGCTTTAGACACAGAGGGGGATATTCTCAAGAACGCGTGTTAACTATCGCCAAAATTGCTTAACGCAACTTCTCACATCGCAGTCCATTGTGGGAAAATAACACTGTGTTAACGCAGCATTCACAACCTGGCGGCACCATGCGATAGCCTCATGATAACGCGACAAATGCCCACGTTAAAATCAACGCGACGCCGAAAAAATGCGAAACCCCAACGCGAAAAAAGTTGCGATGACCCCAATGGCGATACAAAAATCAGCAAAAACCAGCGACAGGCCTGCGATTCCCACGCGCCATGGGTGAGAATGCACTATAAAAGCAGAGAAAAAAAAGACAAATATATACAACTGCGTAGCACCATGGACGCACCCGGACCCAGTGCAGAGGACAACGCGAACCCCACAAGCCCCACAGACGACTAGCCAGGAACCCCAGGGCCGGAGAAGGGCAAAGAGAAGAGGAAGAGGAAGACGGGGTTCAGTCCGCAGGAAAAACGGATCATCGTCACGGAGGTGACCGAACACTACCAACAACTGTACGTCACCTCCACTGTGTCATCGGCAACACAAACGGAAACATGGCAGTCCATCGTGAACAACGTGAATGCAGTCGGAGTGTCGAGGAGGTCAATGGAGGAGGTCAAGAGGCGCTGGCATGACGTCAAAAGCCAAACCAAGCAGAAACTCGCTGCCAACCTGAAGGCAGCAACGGCCACTGGAGGTGGGAGTCCTGCGCCACAGGAGGAGCTGGAGGAAATGGTGGCCACAGTCATCAGCGCGGAGATGGTGCAAGGAGTTGGGGGGCCGGACACTGCCCAAAATGACCTGACCCAACAGCAACAGGGTGAGTAACCACCAGGGACTGGGGGGGTGGGGGGAGACGGGCACAATGGCACACATGCACAATCAAGAATAGCACACTGCACACCCACAGTGACTGTGGAACCTGTCCCTGATGGCCTTGGCACACTGCAGCACACACAGAAACACCAAGTAGGCCCCCGTCCACCATGTGCACAAATGCCCCCCCTCACCAATCCCACAACCTACCCATGCACATGTGCTGAACCCAGCAAAGCAGCAGCTTTGTGAGCCACACTGACAATGCAAGTGACACTGCATGACCACTAGCATGGCTGCAGTCAAAATACATAACATGGTGCACGCCACGACACTGAGGTGGCCCAGTGTGGATAACATCCCCAAAGGAGCAGGTCACACTCTGACACATCCGCGTGCACATACAACCCCTGACGTCAACAACACATCTGCAGACAAACAATGCACAATAGTACAAAATCCATACAGGAGCAAAAATGACCCAAGACGCCAACATCTCAGCACCATAAAAGCACACAAGTCAAAGGCACACCGCCTCAAAGGGATAAGGGGCCGCTAAATCAGAGCTGCAGGGGCGACTCTCCCACAATGCAGCACACACACATAGCAATCACGGCACATCAAGATTGACCACAATGTGGTAGAAAGTGCCACACGTGCACCACAGAACAGAGGACACAACTGGTGCCGCACGTGCATAGAAAATGGCCAATCACATCAGGCATAGCAGGAAACTGTCAGATGATAATGTACGAGTACAACCTCACATCCGTCATGTAGTCGGAATGTCCACTGTCCCCCATCAAATACCCAGCTCCTCCAAAACAGTCACAATGTACATTGTCATGCAGTCAGTATGTAAACATGTACAATGCGTGCACATACATGGAACACACTGTTAACCTGCATCTCCCCTTCACATTGCAGAGGGACAATCAACACCTCCTGCAGAGCAGACCAGACATCTCTTCAGTGATGAGGAGGAGGAACCCCTGGCCATCTGCTCCGACACCCTCCAACGGCTCATGGACAGCCTCCGCACCCCACCTCCAGGAGCAGGGCAGCCCAGCTGAATCGAGGTGACACCACCCCCTGCACAGACCACACAGCAGGAAGCACCCACCACCACTGCTGGCTCCCAGCACCTCACCAAAGAACACATGGCATTCCAACGCCGTGTGTCAGACTGCCAGAGGGGGCTGGCTGAACAGGTGCGGGTGGGTTTCGACCTCAAGGCAGCCAAACTAGATGCGATACGTGGGTGTCTCAGTCCCATCAGGGACCACTTACAGTCCCTAACAGACACCCACAGTCCGCTCCATGCCCTACAACAATCCTTGGCTGACCTCACTGGATCCATTACTCGGATACAAGAACTGTCTAGGCAGAGAGGCTCCAGCGATGACAGCACAGAGTTGGCACAGATGCGGAGGACAATGGAGAACATGGAGCGGATGCAGGCAGGAAGGATGGCTGCCAAGGCTGAACACCAGCGAGATGTAGCTGGGATCTACCATGCCCTGCAGATCCTCATCTTGCCATTGCTGCCACAGAGCCTGTCCCAGATGACTGCTGCAGGAACTTCGACACACACATCTCCGCCCCCTGATGTGTCAGTGGCACACAATGATGCAGCCATACCACCTCCGCCCCCTGATGAGTCAGTGGCACACAGTGATGCAGCCATACCACCTCCGCACCCTGATGAGTCCGTGGCACACAGTGATGCAGCCATAACACCACCACACACACCTGGCACACCTGACACAGAAGACGTATCAGAGGATGAAGATGTGGATGGCAATGACTCTGTGTCAAAAAGGAGGTTGTAGCATTCATCCCCCGCCTTATGGCCTGTTTCTGCTTGGTACAGCCCTCTGCATCATGCCCTGGTACTACACCTTCCACTGTCACTCGAAACACTCTGCGACATCCACCTGGACCCCGACATGGACTGCCATATCTGCTCTGGTTACCAATGACACAGCAAACAGGCTGCGGACTCAACTCTTCCTCTACCGATTAACTTGTCATCCCATGAAGTACTCTGTTTGGCCCTCCACTGGGCAACCATGTAATGTGGGGTGTGCATGGCCATGTACTGCTCCAGCTCCGACACTCCACAGGATGTGAATAAAACATTCCTAATCACACAGATGTGTCATGTCTATGTCCAATCAAGTATGACAGTATGGATGACTGTAGGGACATTGATTGCACAAAAAGGTACACCCTGGGAAATGACATCAATGCGCATGTTTGACTGTGACACACATGGCCAATTACATGACTGTGGAGGTGTGAACTAGCTGTGGCCTCATTGAGCATGAGCAACAATCTCGCAACCCCCCAACGTAGCCCCATGTATTAAATAGGGCTGTGTGGAAATATGTCAGAGTCAGTAGGAGGCCTAAAGTAGTGTCCCACATCACCTACACACACTCAACTGTGTGGACACAGCCTGGTTTGATGGAACACATTGGTCCACATGGCAAGAAGTTGGACACCATACTCACATTGCTGAAGACACGTAAGCGCACAGGTCGACCAGCAACTCTCCCAAACACAATGTCTGGCTCACAGAGGTGGAGCTGGCAATAGGGACTCACCCCTAAGTGAAATCCGTCAGTCAGTCCCTCCCTGTGTACGTACAATGCTCATTGGGGCACACGATTTGGCATGCAAATCAACACTCATCACAGTTGAACACTACTGATGCTGCGTAGACTTTATTAGCATGTGCGTGTCAGTACGGGCAAGACAAGGGCCACAACATGCAGACCAATGCATCATACACTAACAGGCAGCCAAGGAATATGTAGAGGTGCAAGACATGGGGAGGCACAAATGAACACCAACCATGACGGATGCCGACGGTCTCAGCCCACCTTGCCTTGCTGGACGAGTCATGTGGTGTTTGGCGAATGCTCATTGCACCGTGTCAGGGGACACCACTCACAGCCCATGGGATCTGCATAGTCCTGTACCACCGGACAGCGCTGACTGCCTGCTCTGCTGACAGTGAGCAGGTGAAGGAGTCCAACAAGGTCACATGTAGTACTACATTGCCATGTGTGTACTCTCCCTCCAGCGGTGTGTCAGGTTGAGGAACGTTGCCAGGCGCCGCTGTCCACTCACCTTGCACAGGTGTGTGTCAACCCACAGTCCTGCACGCACATGCATTCTGAGTCCAGGCGAATGCAGACATGTCCACTGTCATGGTGGGATATGTGTCCATTTCCCCAAGATGCAAAAGGGTGTTGGGACCTGTGCCATGGGTTACAATCTTTTGTGGTTGCAGGAACGTAGTTACTCGTCCATGAAAGCGAGCGCAGCTTCATGGGCAATCAGTTCCAAGAGTACGTCGTTGTCGACTTCAACGAACACGGGGGCGAGCCAATCCATTAGCTGGTCCGGACAGATGTGCTCCATCCACGCCGTTTCACCAATCCGCAACACAGCCCAATAGGACGCTTCGATGTGGTCACTGCACACGAGGAATTGTGCGATCTCACATGCCCAACTGCCAGCACATACGCCCAATTCCAAGGCATCCCATGAATGGGTATCACGGTTACACTCCTGGTCGTGGTCCAACAGGGGCCGCACACACATGTCATAATCCAGTTCAGCTACCGTTGTGTTGGATAGGCAGACATCCATGGGCCACTCGAATATGCATGATCGGCAGTGGAACCAGGGCTGGATGCAGGTGACGTACGCAAGACGGAAGCTCAGACGGTAACTGATGCGCAACACTGCCAGTGGCAGTGCCCCCAACAAATGCAGCATTCGGTCACGGTACAGTTCCACGTGACAGGGGTTGTGCGTGTGCCCGGGATGTTCTGACATTGCGTTGTTCGCACTCGTAGAACCAGCTCTCTTTTGACCTGCGGCTGTTATGTGGATGATATGCCACAGCTCGGAGCAATGAGTCATATGAGTGTGCAAAGTTTGTACGTATGGGTTGTCCTGTACGTAAGTGTCAAGGCCGTTCCATGCAGGAGTACCTCGGGCAAGGACTTCTGTGTGTGGGGTGTGGATACGTTGATCTTTCATTGGCGCCGTGTGTAGTGTGGGAGTCGTCTTCGTCTGCCATGGTATCTCTCTTAGGGGGTGCCTGCCGCATGCGTTTCCAAGGTCGGGGGTGTAGCTGTCCTTCCGCCTTCTGTATTGACACAAGGAGGCTTTCATCCCTAATGTTAGTCAGACTACTGCTTGTATCCTGGGTATGTGATGTGGCTATCGCGCTGCAATTGGGGCTAGGCCTTGGGCTTATGGTGCACCAAAAGCGATGAACACACACACCAGTTGCCATGTATGAGCCAAGACCCCGAGCGGCCTTGCGCTCCTTGTACAGTCCCTTCGTGCGCGGACGCCCTCCGGCTGCATGCAACATTGCAACATTGTCGATTGCGGGCCGTGTGGCGTAGACACTGCAACAGAGACACACGCATCAGTTGGTTTCCTATACAGCCCAGATATGAACCACGCCCAGAGGCCAGGGATAATTGTTCACACCCCTACGCTGGCCCGGCGTAAGCCGACCCAGCCCACTCGGCTTACGTATAAAGGGGGGGACGACAATGCTACGTGTCCCAGTTCTTCCCCACTGCCTGAGGTGACATGGCTGCGTCCGCCTGGCCTACGACGAGGCTCAATCATATAGGGTACATGACTTGCATTGCATGGAGTCGGTGGCACCGGTTGCACTGCGGCCGGCACGGGCCTACTGCCACGGGACGGTGACTTACTGTGCACTGAGGTAGGGGCACCTAAAGTGCTGAGCGGGTGTGCAGCCTGCAATGATAACTTGTGCACTGATATGGTCTCTGTCATTGCTATATCAAGACCCAGAGTCAAGTGTGCGCCTGGTGGACCGCAATGTAGGCCTGAGCCAGCGGGCAGCGCGGGCCTACCGCCACGTGGTGTTGCCTCGCGTTTCACAGAGTTAGTGGCACCTAGTGAGCTGAGCGGGTGTGCAGCCTGCAATGATGACGTGGGCACTGATATGATCTCTGCCATTGCAAAATCAAGACCCAGAGTCAAGTGTGCGCCTGGTGGCCACGCTGCGGGGATGCGTGATGTGGAGGCTGCCAAGGTCGCGGGCCCCGGGCTCGGAGCTTGCACCGGGACATGGTGTGCCCTCTTGGAGACACGCCGGTGGCGGACGGTGAGCAGTGAGGCCTGGGTGAGCAGAGGCGGGCAATCTGCGCTGGGCAGCGGGAGGTGCTGGGGTGCAGCGGCCTGGGTGCGCAGGGGCGGCCATGCGATGTTGCCATGTGCAATGATATGTACTCTGCCATCATTAGCTGTGGACTCTGTTTCAGATGACGGACCTGGTGGCCTGCAGTGTGAACCGGCACGTGGTTGGAGACACATCGGTGGCAGCAGGTGAGCAGTGAGGCCTGGGTGCACAGGGGCAGGCAATCCGCGCTGGGCGGTGTGAGGTGCTGGGGTGCAGCTGCCTGGGTGCGCAGTGTCGGCACTGTCTCTCTCTCCCTCTCTTTGTCTCTCTTTCTCTCTCTTTCTCTCTCTCTCCCTCTCTTTCTCTATATTTCTCTCTCTTTCTCTCTCTCTCTCTCCCTCTCTTTCTTTCACTGTCTCTCCCTCTCTTCCTTTCACTGTCTCTCTCTCTCTTCCTCTGTTACTCTCTCCTCCCTCTCTTCCTTTCGCTGTCTCTCTCTCTCTTCCTCTGTTTCTCTCTCTCTCTCCTTCTCCCTCTCTCCCCTTTCTCTCTCTTTCTCTCTCTCCCTCTCTTTCACTCTCTCTCTCTCCCTTTCTTTCTTTCTCTCTCTCTTTCTCTCTCTCTCTGTCCTTTGTTGTGCGCATAACACACCTTCTTATCTTCAATTTTGTCTTGCAGGCTGTGACTTATGGTTTGTCCGGAGAAGCCCCGCCATGACTCTTCCAATTATTGATGTTGATTGGAATTTGAATAAATTGATTATTTTTGGAATTCTGCGATGTATGTATGTTTTTCCTTTTTCGAACCACACATGGATGTTGGTTGGTGTACTTGTGCGACATCAGGCAAATTGTTGTGATCATGAATTTGTGAGGTAGATGTGAGATATCTTTGTCCGGGGGGGGTGCCCGGGGTAGGGCCACAGGGGAGGGGTCTGGGGGGAGGGTGGCGGTGGGTGTTGTGGCCCTCTTGGGGCTCCGAGCTGCATGGTCAGTAGCTCCATGGCATCTGTTGTTGTTGTGGGCTGGACTCCCTTTTGTGGTGCAGGTTGTCGTCCGACTTAACACCAGGTAGGAGCAGGTGTTAAATCCCTTTTGCTAACGCGCCTTATCGCATGTTTTGTGGTCTTATCGCCGATCTGGCTGGTCGTTGTGAATGTTGCAAAGTGGTGTGTCCGCGGGTTTTTGCACGGGAACGCCTACTCTGCATCTCATTAGCATTAGTTGCCGGTGTCATCCGTGGCGATGTTTTTTGCGGCTGTTATCGCAGGAATACTGGTGATGTCGGCTGTTAGCACCAGCTTGTGAATGGTGCGATGAATTTATCACCACTTTGGCTGCGATAAAGTGCCGCTAACTCAGCGATAAGTCCTTGAGAATATGCCCCAGAGTTTTAAATGAGATTCTCTTCTCTACTGGTAGCCAGTGAAAGCTGTGTAATAGATGAGAGACAGGTTTAAACTTGGGGATATTCAGAAGGGTTCTGGCCACTGCATTTTGTAGAGACTGCAATTTTTTTACCAAGTATTTCGAGGTACCAAGATAAAGTGCACTGCAGTAGTCTAGCTTAGAACCAATGAGGGCCAACATTACGGTTTTCTGAAGATCGGTTGGAATGAAAGGAAGGATATTTTTGAGGACCCTTAACATAAAGCAGTCCCCAGAGGTCACTGCATTGATCTGAGCATCGAAGCATAATCTGGTGTCAAAGATAACTCCCAAGTTTTTAGCCTTCTGGACTGGCTTAGGTAGTTCACCCAGCTCCTGGGGCCACCAGGATTGATTCCAGAAGGAGGTCTCCTTCCCAAAGAGCAATACCTCTGTTTTCTCCGAATTTAATTTAAGACAGTTCTCCTTCATCCAGCCTGCCACTGCAGTCATGCAACTGCAGAAGTTGTTGGCATCCTTTTAGAACTGAGATGACACAGACACCACTATCTGTGTGTCGTCTGCGTACGATAGTACAATCAGGCCGAAGCTCAGGATAAGCTTTACCAGGGGGTGACGTACACATTGAAGAGAGTAGGGCTAAGCGCCGAACCCTGCGGCACCCCACATGGGAGGGAAAAGGGGCTGGATTTTACCTCACCCACCTCAACCCATTGTTGCCTATTTTCAAGAAAAGAACTCAGCAGAGATAATGCAGTGCTCCTGAAGCCCAAGGAGTATAGACATTTCTTAAGAAGTGCGTGGTGGACCGTATCAAAGGCGGCAGAGAGATCAAGTAAGATTAGTATCGCTCTGCCGCCCTTGTCCAACCCCACTCTAATTTCCTCCGATGCGGCCACCAGTGCGGACTCGGAGCAATGGTTCACTCTAAACCCGTGTTGAGCGGGATCCAGCAAATGATGGGCATCCAGAAAGGTTAGAATTTCCGCGTTCATGGCCTTCTCCAACACCTTAGCTGGAACGGGAGACGAGAAATTGGTCTATAACTGCCCACCAACTTGGGGTCCAGGGAGGGTTTCTTCACCAGGGGAAGAATAGAAGCCTTTTCCAGATGTCCGGGTATTGCCCCGAAATCAGTACTTAGTTGAGTAGATCTTTAAGTGGCCCAACCACCTGATTGGCCAGCTTGTGGATGATCCCTGGGGGCAGGGGTCGGAGGGGGCCCCAGACTTGATGGAACTCATGAGGCTGATCGTTTTATCCCGGTCAGAAGGGAAAACTTCTCAAAGGTAGGAGATACCTCCCGACCAATGAATGTACCCGAACCCGAGGCCTCTTCCATATTATAAATGAGGTCAGTGCTGGGAGACTGCTGAGAAAATACCTGAAAGATGGCATTGACCTTAAATTGGAAGAAATCAGCCAACTTGCTGCAGAAAGATTCGTCCATTACAAAGGAGTTGCTGTTGCTCCAATTCAACAAATCTTTAACCATTTTAAAAAGTTCTCTAGAAGAATTTACTGCTAGTCTGATTTTCCCTGAGAAAAATTTGGTCTTTTCGGCTTTAATAAGCTCTTTATACTCTGCAAGGGTTTTTTTGTACCTGGCCTTTTTCCCAGTGGAGTAGTCTACCCTCCAGAGACGCTCATCCCGCCTGCACCTCAATTGTGCTGCTTTTAATGCCGGAGAAAACCAAGGAGCAGAAGGATTTTTCCTATGGCTCCTTAGTGTCTTAACAGGCACTACTTTGCTGCATGCTGTCTCCAACCCGTGCGTGTAGCTCGTTGCTGCTTTGTCAATCCCCTTGACAGAAACAGGAGCAGAGTTGGAGAGAGCCTCCTGTAGGGCATCTAGCTTTGTATCCTTCCATGGCCGGTACTTAATAACTCTAGCTGTATTATTCGATTCAGCTCTATTACACTGGGTCGAGATAGAGAAAAAAATGGCAATGTGGTCCGACCATGGAAGTGGAAGGATCTTATCTATGCCTAAACCGGCATTATTTGTAAAGATACCATCCAGTGTATGGTTGGCTATGTGAGTGGGCACATCAATTCGTTGGGGTAGATTGAAACTATTAAGAGTGTCCACCAGATATCCTGTCTCTGCATCCGAGGGTGACTCTAACTGGAAATTCCCCAACCAGCGAAAAATTTGTGTAAGTTATGCTGGATTCCATGAAGCATTGAATTTTATTAACAAAAACCCTCCTTGGGCCAGGGGGTCGATAGACTAGCAATCCTTGAAATGTGTAGGATTTGGTCAGACCGATGCTGAACCTAAGTGCCTCGCACTCTAGGTGATATATTGGAGTGCAACTGGCCTCAAGTGAATTGCGATAAGTAATCGCTAGCCCCCCCCCTCTTTTATCTGATCTATCCAATCTTTCAATGTCTGTCTTCTCTGCGTTGAGCTTCAAGCAGCTGTTGGTCATCCAGATTGCGATGTCTTGCATTCCTTTCTTGAAGTTGAGTCTGGCGGTGGCTGGGTCTTTGGTGAGGGAGAGGATGAGCTGGGTGTCGTCAGCGTAGGATACGATGTTGAGGCCGTGTTGTTGGACGATGGCGGCCAGGGGGGCCATGTAGATGTTGAAGAGGGTGGGGCTCAGTGATGACCCCTGTGGAACTCCGCTGGTTATTTTCGTGGGATCGGAGAGGAATGGTGGCAGTCTGATCCTTTGGCTTCTTACCTCACCCAAGGGGCAATAGACTGAGTCAATTGAAAGTGATTATATTGTTGTCTGTCCAGCATAAGGAGATAGTTGCCAAAGCAGAAAATGCCTGAGATTTGGTAACAATGAGATCAAGCATGTACCCTGCAATATGGGCACGTTCCTGCACTATTTGCTTCAGACCCAGAGACTGAAGGTCTGGGTGGAGGGGATTGAATTTAGGTCATACATTAACTTTAGCCTTTGGTTCCATAAAGGATTTGAACACCTCGTGGGACATATCTGAGCACAGGAAGCCAAGATAAGAGGGCAGATGGTACTTGGAGAGGTGGAGACTTTACACACCAAGGTTTCTGGAAGGGTGGCTACAGAATCGCTCTATGGTCGTATGTTCTAAAAAATAGAAGCCAAATATTGTGGAAAGTAACAGAACAGCCCGAAGAAATAGATAAAGAAACTGCCCCTAGAATAAAGTGGTCTTGGGTCACCGAAGTCATGGATGTTGAAGTCACATCAGTCTCCCCTTTGGTATCAGAGAAAGCAACACCACAGGATAATGAGCTATTGTGCTGTTGTAGAAATCGTTATGAAAACTCGAGATTACCCCATGATTATTTAATAGTGTGCAATTTTGTAAGAAACAATCCGGTAACAGAACTAGCAAAAGCTAAAGATGAAGTTTTAAAAATATCGATTGTCAGATTCACGAAACTACAGAGTTGCATACACAAAGTCAAAGTCAAAAGATCTTTACTTCAAAACTATCAGCATAGGCCATTAAAGCACGTTATATGCAATAAAATACAATACATCATAAAAAGTACTCAATTATAAATTAGCAATACGATTCTAAAAATGAATGGGACAATCTTTTCCGAGCACAAATTGCTTTACAGATGAAAAATGCAACATTAAAACATATAGCAGGGGACCACATAGTGTATAAAAGGCACACAGCAACTTTGTGGTCCCTAATGTCATATGCAATAAAAATGGGGTTTCATAAAAGTGCTTCCTTAAGTTCATATAAAACTGACAAAAAAGCATAAACTGCAAAGAACTCTATTTAGAGGTTATGTCACATGGGCACGGGAGAGTCACTGTATCCACTAATTAATGTTAGGAAAGGAAATAAGGTGGTGTACAGTGCTCAACCGCAATCTGGTCAGGGCAAAATGATGTTATGTATTTGTCACCCAGGCCAGGTAGGGTTGAAAACCCTCAGGTAAAGCATAAGAAATGAATGTTGCCACCATCTGTTTCCTCTCGTCTGAGGGGGCTCTCTTTCTTACTCTTGCATCAAGCAAAGCAGCCATCATTGCCGATTTCTCAAGTATTAGGATCCTAGCCGGGTCTTGCAACCCAGAAAAATTAAACACCGACCTAAGAGTGCTGATAATAGAGGGCAGCCACAGAATATTGAGGACATAATCTAGTGTTAAGCAGTCCCGTATCATTACCTTTGGGAATTCAGTCTATTTGCCCCATATACAGCGTCACAAAGAAATGGGTTTGGATGACAATATATCTTCCAAATGACTCAGCCCTACTTCCCTGTGTAAGATGGAAGACGATACCAAAGGAGAGGTGCATAACAAACGTCTTAAAAAAGCATTTTCCTCAGACTGTAAAGGGTTACAGGGCGTGTAGCCCCACACGCCCCTGCCATAAGTTGCGACAGGTAATGCCCTTGCTTTGTATATGGGAAGCATCTCCTTGATGGGTTTGACAGCCAAGTTTACTAGAGAATCTAAACACTCACTCACAAACTCTTTTCATCTTCAGCCGGGATTCTGGATATGATCAACCCAACAACCCTTACCAGAAAAGAAGACACCCAGGTCGCAAAAGGATTTAACCTTAGCTATGGGAGTGCCCTCTAAATAAAATGATCTTACATTCTTAGGAGTTTTCCTGCTAGTCATTATGAATGTCTTAGATTTGTCAACATTAATTTCTTAGAATCCATAAAGCATGAAAAGGAATCCATTAATCTCTGCAACCCAACCAAGGTCCTTGACAAAAAGACTGCGGCGTCTGCGCAGAGAAGTACAGGTACCGAGCATCTGGCAACAATTGGCGCGTCGGCCTGCCGGGACCGAAGGGTGCTGTCTACCCTGTTTATAAATAGTGAAAATAAAAAGGGGCCAGCACACACCTCTGTCTTCCAGCCCGCCTAAATCTAAAAGGAGGTGACAATTCACCATTGGGGCCATATCGAACTTTGGCTGGAAGATTCTTAGAGAGCCAAGCGAGAAGGCAAACAATATCCGCAGAGACCCCATAAGAGAGCAAAGTGTGCCACAGTATAGAATGGTCCACTAAATCAAATGCACTAGAAAGGTCTGCAAAGCACAGATAAAGTGATCCTGACTTTGGCTCTTGTGTACTTCCCAATCAAAAGCTCGAGATTTAGGCAGTGTTCCACTGTCCCAAGACCTTTTCTGAACCCATACTGGGTCTCCGTAAAACAACCCTGCCAAGGAGTTTCGCTCATGAATCCAGGAGGGAGATAGGACGGTAGCACTTCGGGTCTGCTCTATCGCCTTTCTTGTATATAGGCACAATAATGGACTTAGCCCAAGAAGAAAGTATAAAACCCCTTGCCACCATGTTAAAAACTCGGGTAAGTAAGTATTGGGGTCCACAGCTCACCCATACGAATAAAGGAATCAACCTTCGGGTCCCGTCGGGTAAGGGAGCTTTCCCTTTTGCACACTTATGCATTGTGTCCAAGATCTCATCTTATATAAATACCAAGGGCAAACTGCTCAGAGGTAAGGAGCTCCTTTCTGGTCCAACTAAGGCCAGGGAGGAGTACTACGGTACAAGTTGCATTTTAAGGAAAATAATTAACTCCCGGGGGGAGGCGCGGTTCCTGGAGTATGACAAATTCAAAGTGTCAAAAATCATCTCGAAGTGGTCAGCCCATGCGTGTAAGGTGACAAGTGATGTTAAAACAGTATAAGAGTTGTTCGTCAAAAATTTACAGTGTTCCAGAACTGGGTTATGTCATTAGTCTCAGCAGCCTGTACCAGATTTAGCCATGCCCTTTCTCTTAACTCCAATTTTCTGGCTGTTTGGGCCTCATTATACTGTTTCTTTAAATGTTTGAGCGAGGCGTGATCTCTTGGAACCTGATGTAGGGCAGCCCTCAATTGTTTTGAAGCCTTTGTGCACACTTGATTGAACCAGCCTTGTTTTACAGACAACCCTGTTTTAGCCGGGTGCACCAAGAGGGAATTAAGGGCCTTGGAGATAAGCTCGAAGGCTAAGACCAGGGTATCGCCATCCACAGCATTGGCTAAGCATGTGTGAAACTCATTTGACACTTGAGACAAAAGCCTCCGCATTATGCATATTGGGTCGATTACAGACCATCTAATATGTACTCCGTTTGGTCTAATGGGAGCAATCTGTGAGATCTTGGTGCAGAGCAGCCGGCTTATAAAATCACAGATAGCACTAACGGGTTGTGATCGCTAACTGTGGTTCGTTTAGCTTAGATATTAGAGACAGAATGATAAAGGGTTGAACTAATCGGAATACGGTCAATCGTGGAGTGAGTACCTCCACCCACAAAGGCTTGAGTCTGAAGATTGCCCAGACGAGTAAATTCTCCCAACAATAAATCCTCTATGTGAAGCAAAACAAACACTTTCCATACTCACTGTGTTGAAAACGTAAGGAGCCCTCTCCAGCCCAATTAGTAAAACCACACACCCGCCTTGCCGAGTAGCAACATCTTTGAATATTAAAATCCCCAACCGATACAATTGAACAAATGTGCTTACATTGCGATAGAAACACATCAAGGGCAGCTTCCAGAGCTCTAACGACCTCATAACAAGTAGAATAAGATACATTCTTATAATAATTGATGATAATGACATCAGTCCCCCCTTAAAAGTCAACCACACAAAATTGATAATTCGGAGAGGACAAGACAGATCTTCTAATCGTAACAGGTAATTAGATGGAGATCAGCATCTGTAAACCACCCTTCCCATGGCTGGCCGGGGACGAGGTTGCTGGTGTGAACACGGAGAAAAGGATAGAGTTCATGGAACAAGGCCATTACATTTGTCTTTACAAAAAAATATACAATTGGTAGTAGCAATCCCAAAAGGGATAAACCGCACCTCAAGAAGAAAAAGCAACAGTATAATTGTTAATTAATATAAGCGTAAATTTTTGTTCAACAATGTAGGAAATTGGGGTGCTAAGATAACTGGGAGCACCAACTACCACATGGTGCTGTTAGCAAGTTACAAGAACATGCACATAAACAATTGAAAAAATACAGTTGTAGCACACCCTAATAGTCACAATAAATTAAATTCAAACATATATTCCATTTGAGAATATGTCCAGGGAATAGGTATCAAAATCTCAGAGTCCAGAGGCGAATATATCCTGTTCAAATCACACAAAGGTTTTCAAGGACTTTCCACAAAGTGAATGAAAAAAATCTCCTTTATGTGTGTACGATAAATTCCCAGCATTCATTGAAGCCAACACGTGTTTCGTCTGTACATGTCAGTATTCAGACTTTTTCAAGGCAAACTAGAAAACCGAGTCGGGGTTCCACGCTGTAACGAGTCCTTCTTGTAGGTGGTGTCTAAATAAACACTGCAAAATAGTCATATGCTCTTAAAATAGTTGGCGAGTCCACCCCTATATCCAACGCGTGCTCAATAAAAGTAGCTCAGAACTACGTGGATCAACTCACGGATGGTGTGAGTTTTGGATCACTCTGGCGGGATAGGGAACCGACGTATCAAGGTCTGGCCTCCCTCGTCAATAGATATTATCTCTGCTTTACCGCCTTAGTGACAGTGTTCCTATCTACCACGTGGGACATAACGGTTTTTGAGTTGGGGCCACCAGTTGTGTGGATGTTCGCTTTACAATAATCAGGAGCTTTTTATTGAGCACGCGTTGGATATAGGGGTGGACTCGCCAACTATTTTAAGAGCATATGACTATTTTGCAGTGTTTATTTGGACACCACCTACAAGAAGGACTCGTTACGGCGTGGAACCCCGACTCGGTTTTCTAGTTTGCCTTGAAAAAGTCTGAATACTGACATGTACAGACGAAACACATGTTGGCTTCAATGACTGCTGGGAATTTATCGTACACAAATAAAGGAGATTTTTTTCATTCACTTTGTGGAAAGTCCTTGAAAACCTTTGTGTGATTTGAACAGGATATATTCGCCTCTGGACTCTGAGATTTTGATACCTATTGCCTGGACATATTCTCACATGGAATATATGTTTGAATTTAATTTATTGTGACTATTAGGGTGTGCTACAACTGTATTTTTTGAGTTGCCATTACATTTGTGCTAACCAATAAAATAAGACATGGTTTCTAAGATTCTTTAAGGATCAGAAACAAAAGAAGAATTTTATATAATTAAAAATGTGTCTCATTTTTATGAAGTTGACAAACTTCTCAACTTTATGAAGTTTTAAAGTGTGGCAAATCCGTTAAACATTACCTGAAGTTAAAAATTCCAGCATAGCTTTTTTTTTTTTTTTAAACAGGCTATATTTTCTGCTTAATAATTCTCCCACAAGAAGCAGATTTTGTGGGTTTTTTTTGTGGAAAACTGTAGTTCCATCTGCATTCTGTAAAGAAAGACTTTAACCAATTTTGTGAAAATTGGGAAGTTTTTGGAAGACGTTCTTTAGCTTCATGCACATCGCTAAATATACCAGTGATTCAGATCTACACATACGCCACAATGCAATTGCATCACTGAGGGAATGCCACAGAACTTCCTCACTTCCTAGCTCCGACCAATAGCGTCGAGGTTAGGGCTTCCCAATACAAACATAAAAGTTTCAAAAATCACCTATAAATCGATGATTCAACTACATTAGTCATGCTTAATAAATATTGCAGTACCAGTAAAAATGTTTTCGTATCATCAGTAAAAATGTTAGATGAAACTTTTGTGTGCCAAGTTCATACATCCCAACATTTTTGAAGAGGGAAGGGGGAGATTTCAAAAAATATTCGGGAGTATGTATTCCTCCAATTGATTTCCATTGAATCAGAGGCAATTTCAGGCGGGAGACAGCCAAAATAAAGCCATTTTTTTGTTTAAAAATCCGGCATCTACCTCCCGAATCGCGTCTATTGGCATGTATGCATGTTAACAGCGTCTTCATCTCATAAAAGAAACCTCACCCCAATTTAACTTTCTAAGAACAAGAAAGCAATGATTCACTTTACAAAATATAAATGCTGCTGCCTGGGGAAGCGGACTAAAATATATATTTTTTTTTAATAGAAAATCAAATTTTTTAACCAACACCTTACTACATATCATTGTTTTATTTCCAACATATGTGGGTTTTAAAATTAAATACTTGCATTCCATACACTATTGATATTTTAAATATCACGCGACTACAACAAACGTTTTTGACCACACCGGTTCTGTAGAAGTCAACATTGAGCCTTAACCCCTTCGATGCTCATGATGGAATGGTTCCGTCATGAGCATCGGTGCCCCTGTGCTCATGACGGAACCATTCCGTCATGAGGCCAGGGGCACGAAATCCCTCTGCTGCAGACAGCAGAGGGATTTATATCTCACCCCTGTGACCTTGGGAGCTGGGGAAGAGCTTCCCCAGCTCCCGAGGCCCCCTCCCTGGTTTCTGTGCCATGAGGATCAGCGCGCACGTCGCGCTGTCCTCATTGCACAGAAACGAGACTGAAATGAGCCTTTAGGCTCATTTCAGTTTCACTTTCTATGTGCTTAGGGGCTATCTGAGCCCCCGGGCACGTAGAAAGACGGGAGAGGTATCATTGGAAAGGGGAGAATCTCCCGTTCCAATGGTGCCCTCCCAGTGGATCCCTGCTTGGGGATCGCCCCAGTAGGGCGATCCCCAAGCAGGGATCCACCCACTAGACACCAGGGAGGGGGGAGCGGCACCTTGGGCAAGGGCTTTTGCTCCCCCCAATTTTTGTTGGTGTGATTTAGTCTTTTTGCCCCCCCTGGGGGGCAGATGGGGGCAGCAGCCCCCAATCTGCCCCCCTGGGGGGGCAAAAAGCCCACTAGACCCCAGGGATATTTTCTTTTGCCGCCTAATTTATTAGGGTGGGGGCTGCCCATAAAGGGCATGTCCATGCCCCCACCCCGCAAAATGTACAGCCTTTCTGCCCCCCCGGTGGCATTAGCCCCCAATCTGCCCCGCCGGGGGGGCAAAAAGCCCACTAGTCACCAGGGATTTTTTTGGGGCAAATTTGAATTAGGGTGGGGGCTGCCCAAAATGGGCATACCCATGCCCCCACCCCCTCCCCGCAAAAATTACAGCCTTCCTGCCCCCTGGGGGCAGATGGGGCAGTAGCCCCCAATCTGCCTCCCGGGGCAAAAGCCCACTAGACGCCAGGGATTTTTGGGGCAAATTTAAATTAGGGTGGGGGCATTGGCATGCCCGTTTTGGGCAGCCCCCACCCTAATTAAAATTTGCCCAAAAACTCCCTGGCGTGTAGTGGGATTTTTGCCCCCCCTGGGGGGCAGATGGGGACATTAGCCCCCATCCTACCACCCAGCATTCGCCCAGGTATCCCAATAAAAATGGTGCCTCACTCGGGTGGGAGGCCCAAGAACCCGCGACAGGCAAGTGCCCAAAACGTATTGAGGCGACATCAAAATTGCCTATCACAAAATGTTTTAGGCCCTTGCCTGTCGCAGGTACTTGGGCCTCCCACCCGAGTGAGGCACCATTTTTATAGGGAGACCCGGGGGAACACTGGGTGGTAGGAAATTTGTGTCAACCCGGTGATGCCACAACTTTCCCACACACAAATGTGTGAAAAAGTGATTTGTTTCAGCAAAATTTCAGGTTTGCAGGGGATTCTGGGTAAGAAAACATTGGGGAATCCATGTAAGCCATACCTCCCTGGAATCCCCCGGGTGTCTAGTTTTGAGAAATGTTTGGGTTTGGTAGGTTTCCCTAGGTGGCCGCCAAGCCACGGGCCAAAAAGTAATGGGACCCCCCTTGCAAAACCAGGTTGTTTTGTGATAGGCAATTTTGATGTCGCCTCAATACGTTTTGGGCCCTTGCCTGTCGCGGGTACTTGGGCCTCCCAACAGAGTGAGGCCCCATTTTTATCGGGAGACCTGGGGGAACACTGGGTGGTAGGAAATGTGTGTCAACCCGGTGATGCCACAACTTTCCCACACACAAATGTGTGAAAAAAGTGATTTTTTTCAGCAAAAGTTCAGGTTTGCAGGGGATTCTCGATAAGAAAACGTTGGGGGATCCATGCAAGCCATACCTCCCTGGAATCCCCCGGGTATCTAGTTTTCATAATTGTGTGGGTTCGGTAGGTTTCCCTAGGTGGCCGCCGAGCCCCGGGCCAAAAAGTCATGGGACCCCCCTTGCAAAACCAGGTCGTTTTGTGATAGGCAATTTTGATGTCGCCTCAATACGTTTTGGGCCCTTGCCTGTCGCGGGTACTTGGGCCTCCCACCCGAGTGAGGCACCATTTTTATCGGGAGACCTGGGCGAACGCTGGGTGGTAGGAAATTTGTGTCAGCCCGGTGATGCCACAACTTTCCCACACACAAATGTGGGAAAAAAGTGATTTTTTTCAGCACAATTTCAGGTTTGCAGGGGATTCTGGGTAAGAAAACGTTGGGGGATCCACGCAAGCCATACCTCCCTGGAATCCCCCGGGTGTCTAGTTTTCAGAAATGTGTGGGTTTGGTAGGTTTCCCTAGGTGGCCGCCGAGCCCCGGGCCAAAAGTCATGGGACCCCCTTGCAAAACCAGGTAGTTTTGTGATAGGCAATTTTGATGTCGCCTCAATACGTTTTGGGCCCTTGCCTGTCGCGGGTACTTGGGCCTCCCACCAGAGTGAGGCACCATTTTTATCGGGAGACCTGGGGAACGCTGGGTGGTTGGAAATTTGTGTCAGCCCGGTGATGCCACAACTTTCCCACACACAAATGTGTGAAAAAAGTGATTTTTTCAGCAAAAGTTCAGGTTTGCAGGGGATTCTAGGTAAGAAAACGTTGGGGGATCCATGCAAGCCATACCTCCCTGGAATCCCCCGGGTGTCTAGTTTTCAGAAATGTGTGGGTTTGATAGGTTTCCCTAAGTGGCCGCCGAGCCCCGGGCCAAGAAGTCATGGGACCCCCCTTGCAAAACCAGGTCGTTTTGTGATAGACAATTTTGATGTCGCCTCAATACGTTTTGGGCCCTTGCCTGTCGCGGGTACTTGGGCCTCCCATCAGACTGAGGCACAATTTTTATCGGGAGACCTGGGGGAACGCTGGGTGGTAAGAAATGTGTGTCAGCCCGGTGATGCCACAACTTTCCCACACACAAATGTGTGAAAAAAGTGATTTTTTCAGCAAAATTTCAGGTTTGCAGGGGATTCTGGGTAAGAAAACGTTGGGGGATCCACGCAAGACATATCTCCCTGGAATCCCCCGGGTGTCTACTTTTCAGAAATGTGTGGGTTTGGTAGGTTTCCTTAGGTGCTGGCAGAGCTAGGGTTCAAAAACTACAGCTAGGCACTTTGCAAAAAAAGGGTCATTTTTCACTGTGAAAATGTGGTGTGTCCACGTTGCGTTTTGCGCTGTTTCCTATCGCGGGCACGAGGCCTACCCACACAAGTGAGGTATCATTTTTCTCGGAAGACTTTGGGGAACGCGGGGTGGGTGGAAGTTTGTGGATCCACGCAGATTCCAGAACTTTCCACCACAGAAAAGTGAGGAAAATGTGTTTTTTTTGACAATTTGTTAGGTTTGCAAGGGATTCTGGGTAACAGAACCTGGTGAGAGCCAGTCAAGTCACCCCATCCTGGATTCCCCTGGGTGTCTAGTTTTAAAAAATGTATAGGTTTGCTAGGTTTCCCTTGGTGCCGGCAGAGCTAGGGTTCAAAAACTACAGCTAGGCACTTTGCAAAAAATGGGTCATTTTTCACTGTGAAAATGTGGTGTGTCCACGTTGCACTTTGGGCCGTTTCCTGTCACGGGCACTAGGCCTACCCACACAAGTGAGGTACCATTTTTATCGGGAGACTTAGGGTAACACAAAATTGTAGAGCAACTGTTATTATCTATTGACTTCCGATGCATTTCTGCCTTCCAAATGAAAGACAATGTGTAAAAAAGAAGTCATTTTGAAAAATGACCTATAATTCTCATGCTAGTATGGGTACTCCCAATTTCGGAAATGTGCAAATATCTACTGTTTCTAAACTCTATATTTTGTTCCCATTTCAGAAATACATAGGTGTCTTTCAAACCGATTTTTCCATGTATAAATTTTCCCAGAATAATTGTTATATACCCGGGACATAATAAAAAAACAGTGCAAGACGCTGCTCAGTTATTGGCTCTGGGTTCGTCGGGTTCTTGGTGAACCTACAAGTCCTATATATCCCCACAACCAGAAGGGTCCAGCGGATATAACGGTATATTGCTTTCAAATAGCTGTCATAATTAGAAGAAGTTACAGGTGAAAACGTTGACACAAATGGCTGTTTTTTTCAACAAATTTTCAATTTTTCCTATATTTAACTGTTTGATTCTATAAAGAAAACTTGAAGGATCTACACAAATGACCCCTTGCTGAATTAAGAATTTTATCTACTTTTCAGAAATGTATGGCTTTCCAGGATCCATTATTGCTTTTATACCCATTTCTACCATTAACTAGAAGGAGGTTGAAAGCACAAAAAATAGCAAAAATAGGCTATGTCCCAGAAAAATGCCAAAACTGTGTACAAAATTTTGGTTTTCTGACAAAAGTCTGCTTGTCCCTGAAAGCTGGGAAGATGGTGATTTCAGCACCACAACCCCTTTTTTGATGCCATTTGCAGGGAAAAAACCAGATGCTTTCATCTGTAGCCCTTTTTTTGCATTTTTCCCCAAAAAAACAAAATGTAGCTGTATTTTGGCTAATTTCTGGGTCCCCTCCAGGGGAATCCACAAACCCTGGGTACCTTTAGAATCCCCATGATGTTGGAAAAAAGGACGCAAATTTGGCATGGATACCTTATGTGGTCAAAAAGTTACAGGGCCCTAAGCGCGAACTACCCCAAATAGCCAAAAAAGGCTTAGCACAGGAGGGGAAAAGGCCTAGCAGCGAAGGGGTTAACATGCCAGCCAGCAGGCTAGCCACAGAAAATGGCCAACAGAAATCAGTGAGGGGATTAAAATAAGCAAAAGGGAAACATCGAAATTTGGTTTTATGAGCAGCTTCATTCATAACATTAATATTTTGGTTATATAGTGAAGACTTGCACGTGGGATTACGCAAAATATACCACGGTAGAGCCCACTTAAAAAATATGACATTCTGCTAGCAACTAGCAGAGTAACAGGTTCTCAGCTGACACCAGTGGGGAATCGAAGATATTTTATTATTTGGAAAGTCCGTAGAAGGGAAAGCCAGCTTTGAATTTGTCATTACTCCAGGAACCGCGCCTCCCCCCGGGAGTTAATTATTTTCCTTAAAATGCAACTTGTACTGTTAGTTTAAAACATTCCAACTGTGTTCACACTCTGTAAATCGTCAGTAATCCTCGGAGTTTAAATCACTTGCAGATAAGAATAATTGGGGGGGAGGAGGGTTAAATGGCCCGTGATGGTAAAAGGGGGGGAGGGGTGCATCCAGAATATGAAAGGGGCATTGAGACACGGGTCCCTGCGGTGTCCCTTGCCCTCTCACCTCTTTCACCGGGCAGGCGCTGCAATATTGCGTACTTTTACAGGTTTTGGCAGAGAATTAAACAGTCTGAGCCAGCAGTGCACTTTTATTTAAACAAAAACAAAACAAAAAAACTCACTAAAGTGCACCCACACTTTAAGAAATTAATTGCTGAACAGTTATAGCAATAACAAATAGCAAACAAAAAATGGCAAGTGTCTCTTGTGAAATATTCACTGTGTATGGCAAAGGCAGCATTTGAGTTTTGTCTTTGCCCTACCTACGGAATATTTCACAAAACCTAAGTGATACTGGGGTAATGTTGTGCCTTGGCTACTACTGAGCTTTGCCAAGTCAGCAATAAAGTAGATATATTCCATTATAAAAGTCTTACTGAGAGTTGAGGGGCTTTGGTAGAACATGATGGGGATGTGTTTCCATTTTCAAAAGTCCTTCATTCTTAGCCACTCTCGTTGGAAAGCCGCTCAGGTGGGACAAAGCGATGCTCGGCCCAAAAACAAGTGACAATTCCATTTTACTGAACCTCTGAGCTTGGGCTTCAGAATTTACTGAAGGGTAGTCACTGGACCTCATTTAGAGAAAGGCAGAACCGGAGTACCACCAGAAACTGTCTGTGCTCTTATTCAGTTTAACTCACAGTCCCCTCATCCCATTTAGAAGTTGGGAACCATTGGATTTCTGCTTGCGGAGCCTCAACAAGCTCTGCAGGTGGAAACTCTTGAACCAGTGGCATGCCCACCGCTGGGCAGCTGGATCACAGTAGGGAAGGACTACTGTCACTGAGTGTTCCTTCCAGGGACAGGTGATGTCCTTGACGCAGAGGGAGGAAGCTCTCTGTACACCAGGGACATTTGTGTCTTTTGCTTTTTAGCAACAATCCACCACTTTGGTGGGATTGTTGCTGAAATGCAAAAGATATTTCCAAGTGAGCCAACAAAACTCGGTGGCTTGATCGGCATGGAAGTGTGATAAAAGTATATCCGCAGCACCAGCGTATTCACTTTTCATCACGGAAAGCCCTGCCAGAGGGCCAGGGATCTCTAAATATGGTAACAGTCCTTCGCCAGGGGGCAGAGGATGTCTAGCTCTAAATAAGCTAGGTCTTGTTCTTTGGGAGAAGGCTGTCCAAGATGGCATGTCAAGCATATGCAACACCATCCTGCCAAACATCCTCTTCCAGCTTTACAGTCTCCCAACAATTTGCACCAAAACACCTTCCTGCGCAACAACAAGATTGTTCAACTTCTGATAAGGCCTAAAAATAAATGTAAACTACTGAACTTGCAATGCAATTTTAAGTAAGCCTGCCAGTACAAATATCAATTTTAGTGGCAGATGAACATGGTGGACATGTAAACTTGGTAAACTGTAATGACACGTGGCCATTCCTATGTGTTACTTAATTGCCATATGTACAAATCACAGAGCTTAAGAAGCAGTCACGCACTGCTTGGATAATAAGGGAAAATCAACAATCAGCAAACCACTTAAACACTATCATATGTGCTAGGAGCCTTTTGTGTCACAACCAGCCACAATATGCAGCATCAACCCACGCTTGGTGATGAGAATATTTAACATACAGGGTAAACCCCAGAATACATATTAAAATGGGGGATGCTAAAGACAGTGAGCTAAACAGAAGACTGACGAAAGGAACAGCAGAAGAGTCAAACCAATGTCTTTGAAAAGGTAAAATAGGACTTTGGGCCTACAAGGCATACAGAACAAATAGTGACACAAAATATGAGGACTGATCTGTGGATATGGTGTGGAAAATATATGGATGGCTGCTACAAATTGGGTTGTTGGATGATTGGTGTGTGAGCCCTGGTCAAGCAACAGTCACAATCCCTTGCAGGATGAACCACAAATAGTCTCAGAATTAACCTGTGCTTTATCCTGGGTAGCTTGGCACACAAATCAGGCAGGCATAACTTAGAGGCAACGTGTAATGTATTTAATGCAGCGCACAAACAGTAATAAAGTGAAAAGACAATACAAGAAAAATCCTAAACCAATTTAGAAAAATAGAGTACATTTTAATACATTTTTTGATACCAAAATGACAAAAATTCTATCAGTGGAACCAAAGCTATGAATTTTAAAAGTTATTAGTAAAAACGAGTGCCTAAAATTTCAAAGTGCCAACCGCGGACATGTAGTCGCGCGAGACCAGGTCAAAGTCAAAAGTTAAGGCTGACCGTAATGGAGCCCGGTTCGGATACAAGAAGTGGATTGGGCCAGGTCCAAGGTAGAAGTTCAGTGGGGCAAGGCTGCAGGAGTGTCTGAGGAGGGAGCTTCATCGTTGGATGGCTTTAGGTTGAAGCCGTAGTGAAGATTTTCACTGTCTGACTTAGTCGCCGAAATGGAAGTTGAAAATCTCCAGCAAGAGGAGGCAGAGGGCTGTCGCTGAAGACAGTTTCATGAGGTCAGATATCCCTTTGGCAAAGAACCGCTGAAACGGATTTGCCACTGCGGCGAAGAACATAGTGGGAGAAGCTGAGATCAATCCAACCGGTGATGCACCTCGGGCAGATAGGCAAGTAAGTTGGTCCCAGTCTCCTCCTGGTTCTCAGAGCACTTTTGTCCAAATTTTGTCTAAATTCTCAGTTTTGGAAATTGATCACCTTTAGCAGCACATCCAAGGGTCAAGAAACACCTCTTAGTGGTTCAGGACTCACTTAGGCTAGGTCTAGGTGCGGGTTCAAGAAGCTGGGAGCCTTTTATGCCTCTGTGGTTCAGAACAGGCTAGTAAACTAGCCCTTGGGGTCACTTCTGATAGTCCTGGGCACAGGTGAAGATGCAGGGCTAAACATCAGGGCTGACCTCTGAGGGTTCAAGCCATGCTCCAGGCAGCAAAGCAGCACTTCCAGGCACAGCAGCAGTGCACAGCTAGTCACAGCAGCAGGCAGTCCCCTCAGAGTCCTTCCACAGGTCCAATAGTAAACTGAAGAGTGGGTTTGAAGGTCCTATTTTTATCCTCTGGTGCCCTTCTTCTGGAAGGTGGGAGAAGCTTCTGGAAAGGTGCTTTGAAGTGCATGGAATTTCCTGACTCCCCTGCCCTGGCTCCAAGCTGGCTGCAGTGACAATACAGGGTCGTTAAGCCCTTTATGTGGAGACAGGACATAGCCTATTCAGGTGCATGTGGGACTGTGCTAAGCTCCACCCCCCATCCTGCCAGTTGATGGCCCATTGAGGTCCACCTAATACCTCTATTGTTTGACTGTCTGGAAGGAATTCACAAAGTCCAACTGTCAGCTACACCCAGTCATGTGACCCAAAATGGCTGCAGGCACAAAGGGCTAACTGTAGGTAAATACCAACTTTCTAAAAGTGGTATTTTCAAAATTGTAATGAAAAATCCAACTTTACCATTAAAGAGGGATTGTCATTACAATTTCATAGGTACTAAACATGACATACCTGACAGCTCCCATTTGGTAATTACAGCTTTTTAAATGTAATAAGGAATCTCCAATGTTATCCTATGGGATGGGCAGGTTTCACATTAGTGAAAAACGAATTTGGGAAAGTTTCACAACGAGACATACATAACTTAAAAGTACACGTCCAACCTTTTAATTACACAGCACTCTGCCCTATGGTCTACGTAGGGTCTACCTTAGGGGTGACATATGTAATAAAAGGGGAGTTTAAGGCTTAGCAAGGGGGTTTAAATGCCAAGTCGACATGGCAGTGCAACACTGCTTTCAGGCTGCAATGGCAGGTCTGGGACATGTTTTGGAGGACTACGTAAGTTGTTGGCGCAATAAGTGCTGCAGGCCAACTGGTAGCAATTAATTTACAGACCCTGTGTATCTGGTATACCACTGTACAAGGGACATACAGTTTGACGCTTGCCAATCAAACCATTTATAGAGTGAGCACAAGCACTTTAGCACTGGTTAGCAGTGGTAAAGTGCACGGAGTCCTAAAGGCAACAAAAATGAATTCAGCAAAAATAGGAGGAGTAGAAGCGAAAAGTTTGGGGGTGACCCTGCAGAGAAGGCCAGGTTCAACAATGACCATCAGGCAAAGCATTGTTTCCGTCTTGGTAACGGTACAATGGTTTCCTAATGTCTTGTGTCATAAGCAAATTTCTCAGCAAAAGTAAGAAGAAAATTGTAAACCAAACATTTGATGAACTAAACTGTTTAGCAATAGTTGTCGTTAAAAGCAGCATTTGTGAAATATACAATTAATTTTGTGTAACTAAAATTATAAATTACAGTCAACCTACAGTACATTTTTATCACCTTTCTCCCTGAAAGTGAAAACCAAATTCAAGGAAATCCACTGGGCAACTATTTTCCAAACCCCCAAATTGAATATGATATATTTTAAGGGATTTTGTCATCAGGGGCTTCAGTTTGCTAAAGTTGGCAAGTGCAGTCTTACTCTATTTTATGGCCTGTGATTCTATATACTATAGGATTGGCTATTTTTTACAGTCGACCTTTGAAAGTAGGTTCATGGTGAGTGGATGTGCCAGCTTTCATTACCCAGACAGTGAATAGAAGTAACGCGTGAAAGATCTTATACCTGTTTCAGCGATTTTTAGGTACCGAATTTTGGATTGTCGGGGACACTAACAATAAAGACACAGAGTATTCTTTAAAGTGAAAGACTTTTTTAGCATAGGAAAATTGGTGCTTCAAAAATAATCTTCAGAAATGCATCCAGTAACTCTCACTCAAGGGTTTTTCACCTATTTTGCTATACTTGTTCAACAACCATCTTGGTTTAGCAGATTATGGTCAAAACTAAAATTCACCACATGCATACGTACCATATCTGGTAAAGATGTTTGTTTAGAATTTTAAAGACATGTTTTTAGATTTCAAATTACACTATTCAAGTTTTATTTCACAAAAATCTGAAATTTTCTTAATTTTTCTGAATAATGCACCAACTTTGATTCCTTATTTTGTAAGCAGATTTTGCTAAATGATGCCACATACGATAAATTCCCTTTTCAATTATCATAGATTCAAGTTGTCTACAAGTTAGATAAATAACAGTTGTGTGAACATCTACTTTGCAATGAAGAAAAGGATCTCTTGTCAGGGTAATATTGATTACAAAGTCAATGAGATAGAGAAGTCTGATGAGTGCCAGCCTCACCTGATCCTAATAAATGGTCTGTGATGCCCAAAATTCAGCATGTAAAAAATCATCAAACATTTTTCAATTTTTTTTTAGAAAAGAGAATTTATGTGAAGAAATTGGGGAGTCTTAATATAGCTAATTTTCAGAAATAAAGTTACTTATATTACTTAAAAAAACTTTTCTCCATCTCACTTTGCTATACATTCATTTTAAGGCCAGAATTGGTGCCATAAGGTCTCAACATTAGATTAAAGGTATACGAACAGCTGTTTGATTGACTTAATGGCTATTGAATTGAATATTGTTAATCAGCAGGCAGCTTTCTTGTAATCAGACTAATCAGGTACTGCCAATAAAAAAATTAACAGAGGTACAACTAAAACAAGCCATCAAGAATGGGAGCGTCAGCACAAGGATATTGTAATTCAAGTACTTGATTGATAATATCCTTTTATTATGTGGTGTCTTTTTAATTATCTAATAAGTAATCAGTAATCAGTGAAAAAAGAAAACATCAATTTTGTACGTCCTCTGTTGTCTACATTGCAAGACTCTCATTTAGAGTTTGTCAGAGCGATCAAACTTCTCTAAATTGGCAGTACAGATTAGGGAAATCAATCAATAGCCTGATGTTCAGATAGAAAAGTCCATTGATTGTTTTGAAAAACAAACTCCACTTTGGGAGTTTGTTTTATATAATAAGATAAAGGTATTGCCAACTTACATAGAGATGTGGGGGATAATACAATAAAGGAAACAATCAAAATACAGGGGAAAGTACTCCAAAGACCAAATAAGAATGTATGAGAAAACCACACAGGACCATTATTTGCTGGAGAGGATGGCGACACAACACTATGGTTTCCACTAACACATTTCTTTTTTGACAGAATGGAGGAGCTGCTCGAATAAGATCACCATGCTGCTGGTCTAATTTTTAGTGGTGCTGCTGGCATATATGCAAAGGACCTTATTATAAAAGTACCCGAGGGCGCAACAGGCATATGTTCCCGCTTTGTGCACCCCTGGGGAACTTTGGTATTACAGAAGAGGCCGCAGATGTTTGTGCGGCCCTTTCTGTAATACAGATAGCGCTAGTACACATGTAGCACCAGCGCTCTCTCATGAAGGCGTTCCCTCATTTGTATGGGGGCATGGCCCCATGCAAATGAGGGAATCTATTTATCTCTGTACTCACGCCGAATTATGGATACGGGCGCAAAGGCAAGGAAGATGTCAGGAGCCTCACTAAAAGTGCACCACAAAAGGTGCTGCAATGTCAGTGGGCCCCTGATGACAGGCCTCTGGAGGGGGGCAACTAGGCCCCATGGACCCCCCAGACATCCCCTTGCAGGTGGGTGCAGTTCCTCACTGCACCCACCCGCAAGGGGCTCTCTAATCCTTCTTAAATGTAAAAATGGGATGCCGCCTCCACAGTGAAATACTGAGTGGCTTTGAAGCAACCGCTCTGTATTTCATTTGAATGTGCTGCCTCCAGTCCAGCATGAGTTTGCGCCTGCCCTGGGGGCAGCACATTCACTGTAATAGGGCACAATTCCTGTTTACGCATGGTGCATCTATTTAAAAGTGCGCCATGGCGCAAACAGTGAAAGTGCACTGTATATGTAATATGGCCCCAGGTCTCCTGGAAAACTGGGAGGTGTGGGGGTCCTGGCGTTCATCCCTCGACAATGGAGGGGAAGATCTTAGCACCACAAACATGGTCAGCACTACAAAAAGGCTTCTAAAGTGAGCTGCTACCACAAGAGGAGGCCAGAGTGCCCAAAAATGGCCTACAAAATACAATCCATTGGGGAGGAAAGCGCCAGAAATGCAAAATTTAATTTTGCCTGGATCTTTGAAAAACCCAGTAGCGGCTGCTACTGGATCCGGGTGGTGGGCGGGGGTGGTGGCAGGGGAGTGGGGGGAGGTCGAATAAAGATTTTTAAAAAAACACTTACCTACGACAGCCGACCTGCCGCCGCCTCTCCTCCGTCCTGTTCTTCCTGTCTCCAGTCTGTAGCAGAATGCAGGAAGCAGCAGGAAGCACCCTCCCAGCTTCCCAATAGCCAATCACAATGCTGCAATACAGTGTTGTGATTGGTCTGAGCGCCATGGATCAGAGCTCAGCCAGGGAATGGGGGCCTGGGCATGTTCTCCACACAGGCTGTAATGCAGCCTGCATGGAGAAGATGCAAAGTGTGCCTGAATGTTTGGCCGGCTCGAGAGAGCTGGCCAAACAGTCAATTGCACTTAGGAGTGGGCAAACCACTCCTCTCCTGCTCCTCTGTAGTCGGAGCAGCCCGCCCCACCCCAAAAGCTTCTGCAGCAGAAGGAAATATAAAATGATAATAACGCGAGCTATTATCATTTTATATTTCCTTTACTTCACTGCTGTGAAGCAGTGGGGTGACTCTCCTCCGCCTTAGCGGAGGAGCCACCACTGGAAAAACTTTGCAGCTTAGCTGCCCTGGGACCACTGATATAAATTACACTGTTCAGCATAAACATGGGTACAAGGGTTACCCCTACACACGAGACGCACCGTGACACAGGCCCTTATCACCAGCCAACTGAATTACGGCAATGTCCTCTACATAGGAATCGCCTCACACCTCCTATAGAGACCTCAGACCAAACAGAATGCCACAGCCAGATTCATCCTCAGTCTTCCTCGCCGAACCCACATCACACCCCACCTCCGGCAACTCCACTGGCTCCCCATACAGAAGAGATGCCAATTCAAGCTGCTGAACCACACACACAAGGCTCTACACAACCAAGGACCCGCATACATTAACCACCACCTAAACTTCTACCAACCATCGAGAAGACTATGCTCCACCTCGCTTTCATTTGCCCATACTCCCCGTATCTACCAAAGCAGAAGTGGAGGAAGCTCCTTTTCCCACATCACAGCAAAGACCTGGAACAGCCTCCCACGCACCTCCGGACCATCACCTCCCTTCCAGAATTCCGAATGGCCCTCAAGACCTGACTGTTCGAATAATCCTCAGGGACCTGCAAGCACCTGAATACTCTATTGGGTGATTAGCCGTGCTTTATAAATC
Source organism: Calotriton arnoldi (assembly GCA_963921515.1). NCBI lineage: Eukaryota > Metazoa > Chordata > Amphibia > Caudata > Salamandridae > Calotriton > Calotriton arnoldi. Next base: position 559,210 of record CAWUFW010000904.1, on the reverse strand, counting down.
CTGATTGATTGATTGATCATTGGATAACCCTAACATCTGTTTCATACACAGATACAAAACTTCAAAATATGATAATGAGAGGATAGACCACAACTATTGATTTCACAAAAGGAACAACGGATGCACAAATGCACAGTTCTATTAATAACTAGCAGAATTAATGAAAAAATAATAAACTAGTTTCACTTGATCAAGAGACAAAGGGGCACATGCATCAAAGGTTTTTGCGATCGCAAACGGTGCGAATCGCAAAAATCGGCCGTTTGCGATCGCAAATTGGCCTTTGGAGATGCATGAAAGTGTTTCCTATGCGCAATTTAAGAATTCGCAATTAATTGCGAATTCCTAAATTACGATTGCATTAAGGAATCGCAATTTGCGATTCCTTAAATGCAATGCTAGAAGCACTTTCAAATAGCGATTTCGCTATTTGGGACCGCAAATTACAGACAAATCAAACTTGTCTGTAATTTGCAAAACCTTCGAAAAATGCTCTAAAATGCATTTTTAAAGTTTTAGGTTACACACACACATGCCCTTGGGGCATGTGTGTGCGTAACTTATGGGTGCACATCACAATTTCAGGGGTGCAACAGGGTGTCATTTTGACACCCTGGCACTCTTGAAATTGCATTCTCAATTTGCGATTCTCTAATTGCGAATCGCTAATTGAGAATGTCTTCCCATTCATTCCTATCGGCCTCTAGGCCCATAGGAATTAATGGGGAGGTATTCCTTAATTGCGACTCGCAATTAGCGAGTCGCAATTAAGGAATGTTTAGGAATCGCTATTTTTATAGCGATTCCTACATGCATAGGCTTTTGCGATTCCTTAATTGCGATTCCTTAATAATCGCAATTAAGGAATCGCAAAAGCCTACCTTGATGCATGTGCCCCAAAGTGTCTGTGGTTGCTCTCAGCCGGCCATTTCCGTCAGGTTAACCACCGAGGACGGACTAGACTGAGCATCTAATTTGGCAGCCTGTCTGCATCCTTGAGTTGTATTGCGTTGCTTAGGAGTTGATTCACAGAGCATTTAAAAGTACAGGAAGTAGTACTACCGGAGTATTCTTTTACATGCTCTTAACTCCAGTTCAATGCCTTACTCCCTGCTGCCTAAAGTGCAAAGAGGACATAGTCCTTTCTGGCTATAATAATTGTTTGCAAATTTTCCCCGATATTCCCGTTTTAGATGTTTTGGGGCCAATTCACAAAGGCATATACAAGTATGTAAAAGAGTAGTACCCGAGTACCTCTATACATACACTAAAATGTCTTTGTGAATACACTCCAACATCTGTTTACATGCATTAGAATGCAAGGCTGTGTGTTTAGAAGACACAGGATCTATTAAAATTATATTTAACACTACAGGTGTAACGCTCATACTGCAGAAGGTGCAAAGTTAAAGGTCATATCCAGCTAGTTATCAGGCATCCGCATGGGTTTTCAGTGGAGTTGTAAGTAAAAGTCCATTCTTCATTTATCTTACATTGAACTGCCTTAGTTGGCTACGCACTATACATCACACGTTCACTATGTCCACTGCAATCAGATATCTTTGCACCATTACAGATCTTCTCAAGAATCTCTACAGTGAAACTCTTCACCTGATCCCCTTGATACCCTCGATCTTGATGAAATCTCACCTGGATCCACAAACTTCCAAAATCTCACCAATTTTTCAAATAGTTTAACCAGGACCACCAATAACCTAGGGACATGCATGGCGTACTCATGAAGTATTCTGTGCACTGGTTCTGCTCAGAGTCCCACATTCTATCCACCATCCCCTCAGCACATGGATCAAAATCCTCCTGATGCAGCATGATAGATGTGAGAAGTTGGCCTGGCATATGCTGTCCACTAATTATAGTGGGCACCTTGCACCAGTCCAAACAACCCCTTATTGGAGATAGGTTAAAGACAACCTTATTGAAAGCTATCCTAGTGGTAGCTATGGAGAGCAGCCTTCAGGCTAAGTCTTGAAGGAATGTAAAGCAGCTTGTTTTACCAGTCTATAATCTCTTGAGTGATCAAATGAAAGAGCACCACACCAGGTATATATTCAAAATATATATATTTATTACTAAACACACCCCTCTAGTCTCTTTATGAGGCTAGAGTTCGAAATACATAAGTTATAAGTTATTTAAACACAGTAATAGCACAAATACACGTTTGGGCCCTAGGGGCGTACCAAACCATATACCAATAAAGTGGTATAAGAAACACGACTGAGCTAGACACTAGGCCTAGAGCCTCTAGAAGTGCTTGGACCACAAGGAACCACCCAAGGTAGTGACACAGGGGACCCACGGGAGACGCGTGCAGTGTAATTACACAGCCGCGAATCGCCGTTAACTTCTATGGTGAAAGTCGCGGTTTGGAAATTAAAGAAAAGGGACACTTAAAGAAGGACTTGGAGCAAACCCTTTGAGAACTAGGTCGTTCTAGAGTCTCTACCCACGGGAGCACCGGAGTACTCTTGTTACTTCACCCAAGGAAACCGGGTGCATAGGTGCCTTTCGGGGTCGGGTTTCGTCGTCGATTTGAATGGCGATCTGCTGCAAAGTGCTGCTGGCGACCAAGTGGAAAGTGTCCGGGTGGATCCAAGAGTGGATCGGAGATCTGAAGAATCTGAAAGCAGAGGGGACAGAGTCTGGGTCACTAGCCAGTGACCAGGAAGGCGATGAGCAGATGCCCACCGATGTCGAGTGCTTCAGGTAGGTTGACGGTCATCTTGACTCTTCAGCCACGAGGTCCAGGAGGCGTTGTCGGCAACCAGGAGCAGGATTCGGGCTGGTACACAATGTCTGTCGAGTGCTGAGGTGTCGGCGACCGGATTGGACCCAACAAGCCTTGGCAACGGCAAGTCTCGATGAAGGTGAAGATTGACGATGATGCAGACCAGCAAGGTCTGAGGAACTCACCCAGCGAGGGTAACTGAGGGCAGGCCTGGAGCAACCAGGGAGCCCAAGAAGAAAAGGATTGGCCTTCGTGAAGGGCTACTAGCCAACGGGCTAGCGACCGCGAAGGAGCCTTGAGATGGTGCACGTGGAGCTGGCTCACAGGACACTCATGGAGTGGAGGCCAGTGATCTTCGGTGCAGTTGGTGCTGGAGGCTAGGGCTACTCAGAACCCAAAGCACGACTTCGTGGGAGACCCAGAAAAGGATGCACTTGCAAATGCGTGCGGTGTCCAGGGGTCACGGTTCCACGTTACCCACGACAGCTACGGGCCTCAGCTTTGCTGAGGACTCAGGGCAGCCTCGGGGAAGTCTGGAAATCCACCTCTGGTGATGCAAAGACTTCGGCGTCCGACGGGAGCTTAGGCGATGCAGACCGGACAATTGCTTCTTTGGTGCCTGCCAAGCAGGGGAGTCACTCCTTGACCCCAAGGGAGATTCTTCTGTCCTCTAATCTTGTAGTAGAGCGTTGAAGGTCCAGGATTCTGTGTCAGAGTTTCGTCCAGGGATAATCTAAAGTACTAAGGACTGGGTTCCTATACTTATACTAAGTTTAGGGGTTGGACTACTCTGTGGCCCCACCTATGGGTGGGTCAGGGCAGAGGGGTGGCTACACCCCTTTCCCTTTGTCCAGTTCGCGCCAAAGCAGGGGCTGCAAGCCCCTGATCCGGTTTGAACTGGGGTATGCACAGGGACACCAAGTGTGCCCCCAGTGCAGGACTTCAAAGCACCCGAGAGTGCTCCCGCCCAGCCCCAATACACACTATCCTGTCTGGGGAGGTGGTCACACCTCCCTGGGACAGGAAACCTATTGTCCAGGCCTCCCCTGCCGGAGTTTCGGTCAGCAGCAGGAGGCCAGACTTGTGTCTGTGGCAGCAGCATCCATTTTGTGATGCCAGGGCTTTAGAAAGAAGTTACCGGCCAACCCAGGGTTAACATGTCTCTCCCTCTAGAAGAGTGGAATGCTACCCCCGCCGCCAGAATTGGCGAGGGGGGGGGTAGTATTCCAAGATGTTTGACACCAAACACGACATGTTTCGGTGCAGCCATTCCAAAGTTAGCATTTAACGCGAGGTTATAATGCGCTTAAGAGTATATGGTCAGGCTGCACTACAAACAGCATCAGAGAAGGGTCTCCGAACGCTGCAGAGGGCCCTGCTCATGCAGGGGCACCCTCTCACATAGGAACCACGCACTCTGCCTTCAGGATTGATAAGGCCTGCCATAGGAGTGACTTATAGGTTTATATGTGTGTATGTATATAGTGATATAGGTAACCTATATCACAGTAAGGGGTGCATGCACCACCTTACCCAGGCTGCAGTAGCAGACCTGTGGTGTCAGTTTGGATGGCCTTCCAGGGTGGCACAATACATGCTGCAGCCCCTGGTAGGCCTCTGAGGTACCTATGCCCTTGGTACATAGTATACCATATACTAGGGACTTATAAGGGCCCTCCAGATTCCAATCAGAGATGTGCCTAAGGCACATGGAAACCATCTTAGAGAGGAAGCAGCTAGGCTGGGGTTCTGATTAGCAGGGCCCCAGCCAGACTAAGGTCGAAAAACAGTGAAGCATCAGCAAAAAGTGGGGGTACCCATGTGAAGCAGATCCTACTCTCCTACACAACCCCCCCCCAAATGTAGGGACATTAAACTAACCTTGCCCAGTTAAGTCTTCATGTTCTAAGTGGAAGTACCTAGAGAGTCCATCTGCATTGGCATGGTTACTCCCAGGTCTATGTTCCACTGTGAAGTCCATCCCCTGTAGGGAAATGGACCACCTAAGCAGTTTGGGGTTTTCACCCTTCATTTGTTTTAGCCATAAGAGGGGCTTATGGTCTGTTTGAACAAGGAAGTGAGTACCAAACAAGTATGGCCTCAACTTCTTCAGAGCCCAGACCACAACAAAGGCCTCCCTCTCAATGGCTGACCAACGTTTCTCTCTAGGGGTCAGCCTTCTGCTAATGAAAGCTACTGGCTGATCCTGACCTTCTTCATTCAATTGTGACAGTACAGCCCCTACCCCCAATTCAGATGCATCAGTTTGAACAATGAACTTCTTGGAGTAATCAGGACTCTGTAGAATGGGAGCAGTGCACATGGCCTGCTTCGGGTCATCAAATGCCTTTTGACAGCTAACTGTCCACTGAACCTTTTTGGGCATTTTCTTGGAAGTTAAGTCATTCAGGGGTGTCACTATTGATCCATACCCCTTGACAAATCTCCTATAGTACCCAGTCAGGCCTAAGAAGGCTCTCACCTGAGTCTGGGTAGTTGGAGCAGCCAGTCCATGATGGTCTGGATCTTGCTCTGCAAAGGTTGAAGCTGGCCTCCACCCACAAGGTGGCCCAGGTACACAACCTGACTCTGCCCTATCTGGCACTTGGTGGCCTTGATAGTCAGGCCTGCCTTTTGCAGGGCCTGTAAAACATTCCTGAGGTGGACCAGGTGATCCTCCCAGGTGGAGCTAAACACAGCAATATCATCTAGATATGCTGCACTATAGGCTTCCAGACCTGTGAGGACTGTATTCACCAACCTCTGAAAAGTGGCAGGTGCATTCTTCAGACCAAAGGGCATCACCACAAATTGATAATGCCCACTAGGGGTTGAGAATGCTGTTTTTGGCTTTGCAGCATCAGCTAGTCTGATCTGCCAGTAGCCAGCTGCCAAGTCAAATGTGCTTAGATACTTGGCTGAGGCCAAAGTGTCTATTAGCTCATCTGCCCTTGGTATTGGATGGGCATCAGTCCTAGTGACTGCATTGAGACCCCTGTAGTCCACACAAAACCTCATCTCTCTTTTTCCACCACTGGTGTGAGGTTTTGGCACAAGGACCACTGGACTAGCCCAAGGGCTATCTGAGGGTTCAATAACTCCCAAATCCAACATTTTCTGGAATTCAGTCCTGATACAGTCCCGGACATGGTCAGGTTGCCTATAAATCTTATTTTTAATAGGCAGACTGTCCCCAGTGTCCACTTCATGAGTGCACCAGGTGGTCTGACTGGGTGTCAGTGAAAACATGTGTCTAAACTGATTGAGCACCTGTCTACAATCAGTTTGCTGTTGGGTAGTGAGGCTGCCTGCCAAGGCTACACCATCTACTGACCCATCGTCAGGGTTCTGTGAGAGCAGGTCAGGGAGTGGGTCACTCTCTTCCTCCTGCCCTTCATCAGTAGCCATGAGCAAGCCCATGTCTGCCCTGTCCACATATGGTTTTAACCTGTTGACATGGAGAACCCTGTGGGGACTCCTGGGTGTTCCTAGGTCTACTAAGTAGGTAACCTCACCCTTCTGCTCAACAATGGTGTGGGGTCCACTCCATTTGTCTTGGAGAGCTGCTGGGGCCACTGGCTCCAACACCCACACCTTCTGTCCTGGCTGATAAACAGTCAGCACAGCCTTTTGGTCATGCCAGGCCTTTTGAAGTTCCTGGCTAGCCTCAAGGTTTTTAGTTGCCTTTTTCATATACTCAGCCATCCGGGAGCGGAGACCAAGTACGTAGTCCACTATGTCTTGCTTTGGGGGCTTGAGAGGTAACTCCCATCCTTCCTTCACCAAGCACAGTGGACCCCTGACAGGGTGACCAAACAAAAGTTCAAAAGGGCTGTAGCCAACCCCTTTTGAGGCACCTCCCTGTATGCAAATAAAAGGCAGGGCAAGAGTATGTCCCATCTTCGCCTAAGCTTTTCTGGGAGCCCTTTAATCATGCCCTTCAAGGTTTTGTTGAATCTCTCAACTAAACCATTGCATTGTGGGTGATAGGGTGTGGTGAACTTGTAAGTCACTCCACACTCCTTCCACATTGCTTTTAAGTATCCAGACATAAAGTTAGCACCCCTGTCTGATACAACCTCCTTAGGAAAGCCCACTCTTGAGAAAATTCCCAGGAGGGCCCTTGCCACCACAGGTGCTGTAGTGGTCCTAAGGGGAATAGCCTCTGGGTACCTGGTGGCATGATCCACTACCACCAGGATAAACCTGTGCCCAGATGCTGTTTCGGGATCCATGGGACCAACAATGTCAATCCCCACCCTTTCAAAGGGAACTCCCACCACAGGTAGTGGTATCAGGGGGCCTTTGTAGTGCCACCTGCCTTGCCACTGGCCTGGCAGGTTACACAGGAGCGACAAAACTCCTTGGTGTCTTCAGACATGTGGGGCCAGTGAAAGTGAGGGACAATTCTGTCCCAAGTCTTGTTCTGGCCCAGGTGACCTGCTAAGGGAATATCATGGGCTAGGGTCAATAGGAAGCCCCTGAACTTCAGAGGTATAACCAACCTCCTGGTAGCACCAGGCTTGGGGTCTCTACACTCTGAGTACAAGAGTCCATCATCCCAATACACAGTATGGGGACCACTAGCTTTCCCAGCAGCCTCAGCAGCAGCTTGCTGTCTGAGGGGTTCAAGAGAGGGGCAGCTCTGCTGCTCCTGGCTCAGATCTGCCCTGGAAGGTCCCCCTGTCCCCAAGAACTCAACCTGGTCAGGTTCAAGCTCCTCTAGGACAGTTCCTTCCTCAGGACTGAGATCATCCCTCTCAAGGGACTGATCTTCATTCTGAGCCAAGGGGGAAGGCACTGCCTTTACCCTACTACTCCTCCTCTTGGAAGGCACTTGGTCCATTATTCCAGAATCCAAGGCCTGTTCAGTGCTTGACATTTTGGCCTGTGACCTGGTCACAGCAAACACATCTGCAGGGATCCCCAGCATTTCTGCATGGGTCCTGAGCTCCACTTCTGCCCAAGCTGAAGTTTCTAAGTCATTGCCAAGCAAGCATTCAACTGGTAGGTCTGCACTTACCACAACCTTCTTAAGGCCAGTTACCGCTCCCCAGGAGAAGTTAACAACTGCCAGAGTATGGTCTGTTCTGACATTGCTAGCATTGGTCACTTGGTACATCTCACCAAGTATAACTTGCCCAGGATTCACAAGGTCTTGTGTCACCATGGTGACACTTGCCCCTGTGTCCCTAAATGCCAAAGCCTCTCGTCCATTGATTAAAGGCTGTTGTCTGTACTTGCCCAGATTACTGGGACTCACAGAGGAGGTCACATCCATGCCTCCATCACAGACTAACACAGCCTGAGTGAGTTCTCTGACTAGGTCAGAGCCCATCTCAGTACCCAGGGTCAACCCTACTAAACCCTTGGCTGTAGTACTCCCACCACCAACTGTAACTGTACTAGGGGGAACAGGTGCCTTAGGGGCGTTGGTGGGGGCTGGACTTGAGTCTTTGGACTTGGTGCAATCACTGGTCCAGTGGGTCTTTTGCTTACAGACCTTGCACCATGGTTTTCTTTGGCCTTTCCCTTTGGTAGACTGTGAATCCCCACCTGAAGAAGATTTTTGGGGGCCTTGTGAAGACTTTTGATCTTTACCCTTCTCCCCACCCTTATCAGAGTTCTTAGAATCTTGCTTCTTAGGGTCACCACCTTGGTTCTGTACCTTCTGCCTCACCCTGGTTCTGATCCATTTGTCTGCCTTCTTTCCCAATTCTTGGGGAGAGGTCAGATCAGAGTCCACCAGGTACTGATGCAACAGCTGATTTTGACAGTTATTAAGAATCTGCTCCCTCATTATCAGATTGTACAATCCTGTGAAGTCACACACCTTGCTGCCCATCAACCAGCCTTCCAGAGCCTTGGCAGAACAATCCACATAGTCTACCCAGTCTTGAGTCTGTGCTTTTGGGCATCTCTGAACTTCAACCTGTATTGTTCAGTTGTTAGGCCAAACCCATCAATAAGAGCACTCTTCAAGACCTTGTAATTATCAGCATCCTCTTCTCTTACAGTGAGGAGCTTGTCTCTACCTTTGTCTGCAAAGGAGAGCCACAAGATTGCTGCCCACTGCTCCTGAGGGACCTTCTGTACTTTACAGGCCCTCTCTAGAGCAGTTATCCATTTGTGGATGTCATCCCCACTCTGGTAGGGAGGGACAATCTTGCCCAGGTTTCTATGGTCATAAGACCTTTCCCTATCTTTAGGGACATTGCTGCCACCATGGGACTCTAGTCCCAACTTTTTCTCTCTTTGTAGAGATCTAGGGACTCCCTGTCTATAGCCAATTGCTGTTTTCTGAGTTCAAGCTGAGCTTCCTCATACTGAATCAGCCTCTTTCTCCTCTCATGAGAGGATTCCCTCCTATGAGAGGAGACAGAGGTCCCTATTGAGGTGCCAGAGTGGTTAGACTCCTGAGAAGGAGATCTAGACCTTCTGGGCACACTCACAATCCTTCCTGGGGGGACAAAGTGGAGGTCATTCTGAGCCTCCTCCTCATCCACAGGAGGAATTTGGTTTTCCAGGTCAGGGTCATTGTCACCCTCCTGGTCAGTTCCAGAGGGGGGGCTGGGGGTGTTGCTACCCCTGGCCCCATCCTCATCTTCTGCCCCACCCTCTGCTCCTACCCCTTCAGTCCCTAAGGGCCTGCTGAGATCATAAGCCTCTAACATCTCTCTCAGATGTTGGGTGGTGGGGCTTTGGCCTGTCTTCAGTTTCCTCAAATTGCATAATGCTCTCAATTACAAGAATGGGAGTGTATCATACTTGGAGGGAAGAAGCCCAGGGGCTTCTGGCAAGGACTCACTGGGTCTTGGCTTTGAAGACATCACTAGTGAGGTGTGGTGTATGCATTACCTACTCTAGTGTGGCCTACTAAACTCTCTTGAGTTGTAGAAAGGGTGTGCTATCCCTTAACACACAACTCTAAGTTCAGTAGAACTTACTGTATACTAAGCTTAATTTATATGTACCTTAGGTACCTTTAGTGGTTTTCAGTTGATCAATTCAATTGAGATTATCTGGTAAAACAATAGCAAGCTGGAATCCCACACGCTGCACACCAATGTGAGAAGTTGGCCTGGCATATGCTGTCCACTAATTATAGTGGGCACCTTGCACCAGTCCAAACAACCCCTTATTGGAGATAGGTTAAAGACAACCTTATTGAAAGCTATCCTAGTGGTAGCTATGGAGAGCAGCCTTCAGGCTAAGTCTTGAAGGAATGTAAAGCAGCTTGTTTTACCAGTCTATAATCTCTTGAGTGATCAAATGAAAGAGCACCACACCAGGTATATATTCAAAATATATGTATTTATTACTAAACACACCCCTCTAGTCTCTTTATGAGGCTAGAGTTCGAAATACATAAGTTATAAGTTATTTAAACACAGTAATAGCACAAATACACGTTTGGGCCCTAGGGGCGTACCAAACCATATACCAATAAAGTGGTATAAGAACCACGACTGAGCTAGACACTAGGCCTAGAGCCTCTAGAAGTGCTTGGACCACAAGGAACCACCCAAGGTAGTGACACAGGGGACCCACGGGAGACGCGTGCAGTGTAATTACACAGCCGCGAATCGCCGTTAACTTCTATGGAGAAAGTCGCGGTTTGGAAATTAAAGAAAAGGGACACTTAAAGAAGGACTTGGAGCAAACCCTTTGAGAACTAGGTCGTTCTAGAGTCTCTACCCACGGAGCACCGGAGTACTCTTGTTACCTCACCCAGGGAAGCCGGGTGCATAGGTGCCTTTCGGGGTCGGGTTTCGTCGTCGATTTGAATGGCGATCTGCTGCAAAGTGCTGCTGGCGACCAAGTGGAAAGTGTCCGGGTGGATCCAAGAGTGGATCGGAGATCTGAAGAACCTGAAAGCAGAGGGGACAGAGTCTGGGTCACTAGCCAGTGACCAGGAAGGCGATGAGCAGATGCCCACTGATGTCGAGTGCTTCAGGTAGGTTGACAGTTGTCTTGACTCTTCAGCCACGAGGTCCAGGAGGCGTTGTCGGTGACCAGGAGCAGGATTCAGGCTGGTACACGATGTCTGTCGAGTGCTGAGGTGTCGGCGACCGGATTGGACCCAACCAGCCTTGGCAACGGCAAGTCTCGATGAAGGTGAAGATTGACGATGATGCAGACCAGTAAGGTCTGAGGAACTCACCCAGCGAGGGTAAGTGAGGGCAGGCCTGGAGCAATCAGGGATCCCAAGAAGAAAAGGATTGGCCTTCGTGAAGGGCTACTAGCCAACGGGCTAGCGACCGCAAAGGAGCCTCGAGACGGTGCACGTGGAGCTAACTCACAGGACACTCGTGGAGTGGAGGCCAGTGATCTTCGGTGCAGTTGGTGCTGGAGGCTAGGGCTACTCGGAGCCCAAAGCATGACTTCGTGGAAGACCCAGAAGAGGATGCACTTGCAAATGCGTGCGGTGTCCAGGGGTCACGGTTCCACATTACCCACGACAGCTACGGGCCTCAGCTTTGCTGGGGACTCAGGGCAGCCTCGGGGAAGTCTGGAAATCCACCTCTGGTGATGCAAAGACTTCGGCGTCCGACGGGAGCTTAGGCGATGCAGACCGGACAATTGCTTCTTTGGTGCCTGCCAAGCAGGGGAGTCACTCCTTGACCGCAAGGGAGATTCTTCTGTCTTCTAATCTTGTAGTAGAGCGTCGAAGGTCCAGGATTCTGTGTCAGAGTTTCGTCCAGGGATAATCTAAAGTCCTAAGGACTGGGTTCCTATACTTATACTAAGTTTAGGGGTTGGACTACTCTGTGGCCCCACCTATGGGTGGGTCAGGGCAGAGGGGTGGCTACACCCTTTCCCTTTGTCCAGTTCGCGCCAAAGCAGGGGCTGCAAGCCCCTGATCCGGTTTGAACTGGGGTATGCACAGGGACACCAAGTGTGCCCCCAGTGCAGGACTTCAAAGCACCCGAGAGTGCTCCCGCCCAGCCCCAATACACACTATCCTGTCTGGGGAGGTGGTCACACCTCCCTGGGACAGGAAACCTATTGTCCAGGCCTCCCCTGCCGGAGTTTCGGTCAGCAGCAGGAGGCCAGACTTGTGTCTGTGGCAGCAGCATCCATTTTGTGATGCCAGGGCTTTAGAAAGAAGTTACCGGCCAAGCCAGGGTTAACATGTCTCTACCTCTAGAAGGGTGGAATGCTACCCCCGCCACCAGAATTGGCGGGGGGTAGTATTCCAAGGTGTTTGACACCAAACACGACATGTTTCGGTGCAGCCATTCCAAAGTTAGCATTTAACGCGAGGTTATAATGCGCTTAAGAGTATATGGTCAGGTTGCACTACAAACAGCATCAGAGAAGGTTCTCCGAACGCTGCAGAGGGGCCCTGCTCATGCAGGGGCACCCTCTCACATAGGAACCATGCACTCTGCCTTCAGGATTGATAAGGCCTGCCATAGGAGTGATTTATAGGTTTATATGTGTGTATGTATATAGTGATATAGGTAACCTATATCACAGTAAGGGGTGCATGCACCACCTTACCCAGGCTGCAGTAGCAGACCTGTGGTGTCAGTTTGGATGGCCTTCAAGGGGTGGCACAATACATGCTGCAGCCCCTGGTAGGCCTCTGAGGTACCTATGCCCTTGGTACATAGTATACCATATACTAGGGACTTATAAGGGCACTCCAGATTCCAATCAGAGATGTGCCTAAGGCACATGGAAACCATCTTAGAGAGGAAGCAGCTAGGCTGGGGTTCTGATTAGCAGGGCCCCAGCCAGACTAAGGTCGAAAAACAGTGAAGCATCAGCAAAAAGTGGGGGTACCCATGTGAAGCAGATCCTACTCTCCTACAATAGAGAATTACAAATAGAAGTAAATTAAATAAGAAAGGCATATAAAGAATAAAGATAGACATAAATGAATAAAAAGAACAAAAGGAAAAAGAGAGACAAGACATAAGAAGAAGGAAGAAAATAAAATCATCAATGAGATGGGAGAAAATAAAGGAGAATTGGAAGAATAAGGAAGAAGATGGAGGGTAAGAATAAAGAAGAAAAATAGTGGACTACATTTTTTCTCAATAAGGCACCTGTCAACAGTGTATCAACTGATTTCCTGCTTGGTATGGGAGGGCCACGTTCACCAAGAGCACAGTCGCAGACAAGTCATGAAGTTCCTCTGCTCATGTATAAGAATAAATGTGATATTACCAGCGGTGGCTTTTTCGCTATGGCGGAGGTACGTCGCCCCACAGGAAAAATAAAATGACAATACCATGTTATTATCATTTTATTTTTCAGTACTGGCTCTGTAGGTGTGGGCGGGGCTGGGCTGCCTACAGAGCAGGGGGAGGAGTGTTGGGTACTTTCTAAGTGCACATGTCTGTTTGGCCGGCCGTCTTGGGCCAGACAAACAGACATGCACACTTAGCATGTTCTCCACCCGGCTGTATTGAAAAGCCAGGTGGACAACATGCACAGGCTCCCACTACCTGTATGAGTGCTGAGCCAGGCCGCTCAGACCATCCACGACGCTGCTATCATGCTGATGACAGCAGTGTCATGATTGGCTTAGGGGAGTCTGGGAGTCTGTGTGCTTCCTGCGTCGACTGAAGAGGACGGAGGAGAGGCAGCGGCCGGCAGGTAAGTGAAATTTTCTTTTTCTTTTCCTTCTTTATTTTTTAAAATCCCCCAGTCTTCCCGGCCAGCTCACCCCCTTGCCTCACCACTACTGCCCCTTAGCAGCCGCTACTGGATATTACACTCCCTCCTGTTGCATCTGCTTCTTTTATCAGATTGTACCAGAAAGTGAAAGAAGTCCAAGGGTAGATGTACTACAGGATTACCACCATAGCATAGCAAAGTAGGTACGTTTTTTCTTAACAATACATAACATTAAAGGGACAAACATAAAGAAGCGGCAGCCTGGGGCTCTAAAGACGAATACAGACATGGTTTCTGTAGACAAAATGAATAAATGTCCTGGCCATGCCCTGCATATCAGAATTGCCCTGGACAACCGTAAAAATTACATCAAAATACTGAATTATGGTTATTACCAAAACTACAGAAAACGATGCACAATAGCCGGTAAATCGCAAATCCTTGCACTATAAGTTATAACACATCCAGAAGATGGAAAGCCAGAAATATAATATAATATATATTTTTTTAAAAGTCCCGCGCTCGTGCCAGGGAACAAATCTCCTCAAGAACGACGTAATGTGCACTTGGAAGTCAACTGCCAGTGAAGAAGGGGGTCGTGCATGTGTTAATGAAGTGAGTCCAATAATAAAAATGTGCTAACCTAGAACATGCGCAATCCCATAAGCAAAGCCCTGTAAACAAATCACTCTTTAAATAGTTGTCAACCTCTTAAAAACAACACTGGGGCTCAGCAGGATTTGTAAACAGGATTTATGTGCGCTCTGCACTAAAACATAAATTAAAGGAATTTACTATGCGTGTATGTCTCTCTTGTGTGTAAAATACCCTCATCTCTAGAGCAGTTTCTTTGCTGGGTACAGCATTTTCTTATGACGACTGTGAAGGTGTTTTTCATTCCAAATTCCATTGAGCTTGGACATCTTTGCAAATAATTCAAAATGAATGTTTCTTTATACCAAATTATGTGATGCTGTCATGTATTTTCATTGATTCACCTGAAAAGGGTCCCATTATGTTTTTCAGCCACTTCCTGTTATGGATTTTTCTTGTCATACAGTACGAGGCACCGAGTCTTTTCAGGGATAAACTGTTCTTCTATGTGTGTCTGTTCCATACTACGGACACAACTGGAGATGTACCTGTTGTCTTACATGTGTGTGCCACAAGATTAAGGTCACTTAATTTATGTGGCAAAAGATGACCAAATTATACGGCAGAGTTGACTAAATTACTAATTTATGAGGGGTAATGTGACACATTTTGTAATAGCATCAGTTCTTTATTTTGTCATTTTTACACGTTAACACAGTATGGCCAAAGGCTTCAACTCATTAGTACTAATTTAACTCCTAAAATTAGCAATAAGCAACTGAAAGCTGACTAGTCAACCCTTGCCAATAGCATGGCAACACAAGTCAATGCATTTTCAGTAGCTTTTGATCCGCTTGAGCTAGAAACTAACATTTTTTTTATTTAAATCTGCAATTATGCAGCAAATGATGGATTACGTGGCAAATGTGCCAAATCCATAAAATGCAAAAAAATGCTGCAGGAGCAGATTCGCATAATTCCTGTGACCCTGCACAAGATGACTACTGTCAAGTAGATTGCAAGTCAGTAAATTTAGGGTGCATGGAGACAAGAGTGCAGGTGCTTTTTTGTTTATCCTTATACTTCTAAATCCTTTCTCACACCAATGTTTCTGTTAATCAGTTCTATGCACCATAATGACAGTTTAGACTGTCTTCAATAGGCATCTTAAAAGTGCCATTTATGTTCAACCATGAATGTCTCTGTGTTCCACCCACCTGGGAGTCACCTTTCATGCTTGGAAATCTAAATTTAGAGGCAGGTTCACCATGATCTCCATCCTTCCCATTCAGAATTTCTTAGTTTCTCATCATCATCATTTAAGCTTTATTTCGACTGTTCAAGTCATAAAAGCTACAAAAAACATAGGTAATAAAACACAGTTAAAAATATAAAAGAAAAAGAATTCGAACAGGGCATCCTACAATAGACATGCGGAAACTTCGGATCACAAGATTATTGTTTTGGCAGCATATTGCCAGCATGGCTAAAACATGTTAGACCAGTATGTAAAAATTACATAAGGTGCTCAGTTCAACTACCCGCAACAATTAAAATTGAAAACAGGCCCATGTATCAGCCGGCAAATGGATACCATGTCTGTACGGTAGCAGCCAATTAAGAATTATACATCATAAAATCTTGTATACATTTAGAAATAAGATTCATTGGTTAAAAGCTAGTTAAAATGTAAAAAACTAATAAAAGATAATAAGAGCATCTAACAGAGGATGTCACAGGTTTGACCTTAGGGTCTTCCCCTAGCAATCAGGTTGTGCAATCAATCTGCAATAAAGTGCTTGTGGAACATCTAGTGCAAATGAGGGTAACCTAAATTTAGTCACTGGGACCCGAGAAACAACTCGGACTAAGGGTCAACCTGGCCATTGCTGAGGTGCTCTTGTGAGTGCCTTCCTTCTAATGCCCCCCACGTGGCGTAAAAGCGAGGAGCGATGTTCCTTCCCTAGCGCATCCGTAACACGCTTGTGGCCCAGTAACACCTTGGTTATGTGAGTATTCCATGACATTCTATCTGAAAGGTGGACACCTAGGTAGTCAAAGGTACCGACTCTTTCCAGGGTGGACCCACCTAACACTACACTGCCTTTGAAAGACTTGTGCGGGTTAAAGAACATGAATTTAGTTTTGGTAGTGTTAATAATCAAACCCCTGGTGTCACAGAACGATTGAAATCTATTGAGCAGAAGTTGGTGTCCCGCCGGGGTCTTGGACACCAACAGGGTATTGTCTGCAAACAATAGGGTTGGAACCTTGTCCCCCCCCCCCCCCAAGGTTGGTGCATCTTAGTTTCTTTACTGTAAGGAAAGGCCTCTTTTTGCATGATCACCCTCAAATTTTTAGACTGGTGCTGGTGGATTTTTGACTCTGAAGGTGCTCTGAGTCCTGCCAAACAGGCTTTAGTGCCTGTGCTCTGACACTTAAAACGTGTATGTCTAATTGGTTAACCCACAAATGGCATGTTAGCTTACTTATAAGTCTGCAGGATATAGTACAAGGGATACCTGGAGCCTGTAAATTAAGTGTCCCTCATGGGCTGCAGTCTTTATTGTGCCACCACAAGTGTGACAAATCAAAGCATGACACCCAGTCCTCCTTTGCAGACTGGCAGAGAAGTTTTAAATTGCTAACGCCCAAACATTCCTTTTTAATATTTAGAAGTCACCCCTAAGGCAGGCCTGCTGAGTTCTAAAGGCAGGATGCATTTTATTAAAATGATGGCCCAGGGTTTTATTAACTTTAGTTGTTCTAACATTAAATAACCTGAATAGTTGTTTTTATTGTGGAAAGGCTTGTAGGGCGTTGGTGAGTGTGGGGTTACATGCTGACCACTCAGCAGCTCTAGCTTCCAAATGGGACTATTAAATATGGTACTTCAAAGTGTCAAAAGAATTGTTGCATTGAACCTGACTTGTTGCTCAAGTCAAATTTAATACAATGTTTGCACAAATGGGAACTTTAGAAAGTTGCCACTTGTTGCCCGAAGTTTCCAGTAGCCGTTTACAGTTGCACACAAGTTGTTGTCCTCAAGACAGCCTCCTGCCCTCCTGGAGAGAGGTGTGGACTCCTCTCAGGAAGAGGAACAAAGGATCTGCAGAGAGTAGAGGTGTGACCTCCTCCTGGCAGGATGGCCAGTAAGGTTTGAGCCCAAAATGCAAGCTTCAAAGGGGAAGCTGCCTTTGAAGAGCAAATGGTAGTCTCACATGGAAAGGGCCGCTCTTTTGCTTTAGCAGACAGGCTGGAATCTCAGGCAGAGATCGAGAAGCTGTGTCAAACTGGTTTTTCCGAGGGCATATTGCCCCATGGAGACACACCTCTGGGTAGGGCTAGGGAGCCCCACACACCAAGAGAAGGGTTCTGCCATGTTGGGAGTGGGCAGAATAGGGCATTCTGTGCTAGTTACATGCCATACTTTGCAGGAAATCATCATCAGGTGGGAGGGGACCTAGAAGTCGGTTAGTTGCCACATCCTCCTAGGCTCCTAGTAGGCATAAAAATGGCACCCCTGGCACCCAGCCCTCAGATCACATCTGAACTGGAGAGAGTGCTGAAGAAGGATTGCCCTGCCATTCCCTGGACCCAGCAAAGAGAGGCTGCACCAAAGGCTGGACTGCATCTGCTGTATCTTGGGCTAGCAAAGACTTGATTGTGGCTGTAGTGTCTCGCTCGAGTCAAAGTCATCTGTGGGCCCCAGACAAGGAAGGTGACTCCAAGAGTCAGTTGGCTGACTACCTGTTACAGCCACAGGGCCATAAAACCAGAGAGGCCTGCTCCTTTGATGCCCAACACCAAGAAGCCTGACCTCCTTTGGACCTCGAGGTGCAGCCTGGAAGACCGAGTCCCGACTCTCATAAGTTTCATGCAAGTTTGCTGGACCCGGAGGAGTCGTCAAAGTGCAGTTGGGTCACCCAGCGCAGATGTTATTGTAAGTTGAAGTGAACTTATGGTTTTGCTGTAACTGGAGACTGGTAAACCACTAGCAACTGGTTTTGTGCTGGACTACACCAGACTTCGTGGGACATTGGACCCTGAGGCCAAAGTCAGCCAACCGTGTTTTTTGGACATGGTTGGCATGAGACCATGGCAGTTTATAATTAATAACACATAATGTATGACAAATAAAAACATATTTGATATATTGCTTTAGCCATTACTGTTGACATTTCCAAGTGCTGTATAAATGTGCTACTTATACCCAATATATAGACCAAAGAAGGATTGAAGACTGAGTCGGCCTTGCCAGGGTTCAAACTTGCGACCTGTACATGGCTCCATTTTACAGAGGTGAATGTTCAACTCACTCAGCCATCCTGCCAGCTGATTGGAACCAAGAATGTTTTACGTTGCCTTACTGTCTGTCTGTGGAATATGGTCAGAGAGCTTTGTGGGCATGGAGAAATGCAAAAATCCTCCAGATTGAACATAAATTACAAATCCCTTGGTCAGAGCAAACTGATATACGTTGGATTATAATATTTGAACGTCAAGAGACTAAGATAGTGAATGTATATTTTTCTATCTAGCTGGAAGTCCCTGGGAGGAGGTCTCAGAGCCAAAACCTCTGAACAGTTTCTCTCAATCATTGTTATTCATTAGTTGCACATCTCGCTTGGATTGTAGAACTGAAATATCACCTTCCATGTCCTCAACATTGACAGTTTGGAAAGTCCTGAAAAATAATTGCCCAAATAATATGATGAGCCTAAAGTGTGAACCCAGAAATCACGAGTCATGTACCAATCGAGTGTTACTTTAAACTCTATCCCTGGAGCTGCAGAGAAAGTAATACACATTTTGTCCATATAAGTGTAATTAGCTCAGGAGAAACCCACAACATTTAAAAAAAATAAAAAAATGCACTGTAGGCTCTAGTATCAGCGATTATTTTATTGCAATTTGAAAGTCTTGATATAAACAATCCCCTTGGTTTAATGGGAAAACGATAGTTATCATTCATACCCAATCACTTGCTAAGATTTAATGGGGAAACAGTCACACTTCATACTAGCCATAGCCTGAAACAAAATTATGTCCAAATGGTGTTAGCTATGGGGTGGTAGAATCGTGGGCAGCCACTTATTTCATTGATACTATATTTGTACAAACACTGACTATTACATTAGATAATAAACAAACTATGAATGCAATAATGGAGAATGTCTGATGGTTTAGAATGAGCTTCACGACACCTGTTTGATAGAGAGGAGTACAGATCAGCTTGCAAAATCGATTTGGTTGGATGCAATTGATGCCACTGCATTTCATGTGACTTTGAACACACCTTGGCATATTCTATAAGACTCAGCTGTTGTGTGGCACAATGTGGAGTTGATTTTCAGTGCAACAAAGTGTCTACAGACATGTTTGCCAAAAGATGCAAAGTGTCAAGTTCTGTTACAACACCCTTCTCAAGGGAGAAGGAATGCGCAGTTACTGGATTAATGGTTCATGAGTTTTATGATGACTGGCTGTCAGGTGACATTGAAATTATAGTGGTAAAGCAAGAAGACAGGCCTTGTGCTCACAAAGAATGAGGTGAGAGCATAGAGATAGATATGTGGATTAACCTCTATGAGCAAAGAGAACGCAATGAAGCACATGCACTGAAAAAAACTAGCTTATGACTAAGGCTCCCTATTTTCCATTTTTACTGATTTTTACAGGTAAATACGGACAGAAAAACATTTATTTTCTTGTCTGTATTTATTTTTAAATGTGGATAAAAATGGAAATTGGGTGCTTTTTGAGTGATTCTAAATACACTTTGCCATGACTGCCAGGCCAATAACTGTGTGGATTGATAGGTAAGGAGGTTAAAAAAGAAAGGAATTTTAGTAAAGAGGCTTAAACAGCAGTAGCTATGCACAAGGCTGATACTGAAATGTGCATATTTTCATATAAGTGCATTGATTTATCTTCTGCCGGTGTTCATATCACTGAAACCTGGCAGGCATTCAAGCATGACTGGATATTTATTGGTTAAACAAATGTGGATATATACCAGTTTCAGCTTTAATTTTTTCACAAAACCTATAATAAATATGGATAAAAACAGATAAAGTTGACAAAAAATAAATATGGATAAATACAGATGGAAATGACAAAAAAATATATACCATAAAACTGGGAGCCCTACTTATGACCCAAGAGGAGGTCGGACAATGGCAGTGTCTGCTGGTGGATGACTTAAATTTTGGCGGAGTTATGGCACAAATGATGTGCAGAGCAGAATTTGGATGTGTATATGTATCCTGTCAGGATGTTCAGGTTCCTGGTGGGTGCCTATGCGCTAGTGTGAGTGGTCATTGCGAAGGGAGGTGCATTTAAGGAGGTGTTCTATGGGTAAGCCCTCACCTGCAATTAATAATGTACTTTGGAGCAGAACATCAAAAACATGAGGGTATTTCAGTTAAATTTTCACTGAATTGGTGCAATGAGTAGTAATTTGGGGGCTAAAGGTGTGCAGCACTCTGGGGGGAGTACTGCTCATTAGACCACGGAAACCACTGATTCCATAGGCATAATCGCTGCCTGACATCTGTAGCAGGAGAAGGAGCTACAGTACACATTGTTTTGTAAATGAAATCACTCAACTTCTGTGGTGATCTTTCCTTTCTTAGTCAGCTTGTAACTAGTGGCACCTGAAGGCAGCATTTAAAGTGATAAAGGCTAAAGTGATTGCTTGTTTGTCAGCATCAGCCACCCATGCTAAGGAGAACTTCCTGACAACTTACAGGGCTTATTTTATAGCTATGGCACACTGTCCTGGTCTGCGCCCGGTGCACCCTTAATTGGATGTCACAGGTGCCAAGACATGCACCCTATTACACTTAATGTACACTTCTCAGTGCAACTGCAAACTTACACCTGCACTGGGTGCAGCACATTAGTGAAAGGCAGACTGAATGGTTGATGTTGCACAGGCGGCGAGCCGGTGGCAAACTGTTGCCAACACAGCCCTTATTTGAAAAGTGGGCAGAGATCCCTTTTCAGGTGGGTGCAGTGAATTACTGCAACCACAGGCAGAGGGATGTCTGGCGGTCCATAGGATCCAGTTTCCAGACCTTCAAAGGGGAGACATTGAGGGGTGCACTGACACTCAACCACCTCTTTGTGACTGTGCACCTTCTGGCAACTTCTTTTTCTTTGCACCTGAGCCTCTTTCCCCACATCTATGATGGGGTAAGGGCACAGGGGACATGTATTTCCTCATTTTCATGGGGCCATGTTCCCATGGAAACGAGGGGACGCCCCTCCTTGAGAACGAGCCAACACTACATGTAAATGTCTGTGGCCCTTTCTGTAATACCAAAATACGCCAGGGTGCAACAAAGAAGGTCTACATACACCAAACACCCAGGTGGCAATTTTTGTAATACTGGCCCAGTTATGTTTTTTTCTTACACAGTTTACATGATTTGTTTTTAAGTCTGATGTTCCAGAGCATGATAAAAATAGGGTGTTTTGTGTCTTACAAGATTTGTCTCTTGGACAGTCGGTTTTCAAACAGAATTAGGGGTTTCCACCAGCCAATATACTGTCACAGTGGTGGGTAAGGTCTAGAGTGTCATTTTTCCAACAGCTTATGTTTAACTCAATCAATGCAATGATGTGTTCTGATATTGTGGAAAAGAAGCAATAAATTGTCACCAACTCACCATCAGGATTTGCCTATAGATCAAATATTTGAAACGAGAATACCTCACAGTAATGCATATACCTTAATTGCAAGGGAACAAGAGGTATTTTTCCTAAAACTATGGATTGCTGAAGAAGAGTTCAAAGGGGAGGTGAAGAAGCACTGAGAACTATGATCATTTTAGTAGGCAACGAAATGGTGAGATGCAAAGCTGGTTACCATAAAACCTTTGCTATTCATTGTGGAAAGTAGGTTGATGCAGCAAAGGCAATACTATTTACTATGCATCAGTAAAGGGTTTTTAGCCCTACAAACGGATGCAATTTTATGCAGCTCACCGGAAGTGAAGACTGACAGGAGATAAGTCTACATGTGGCTTTAGACTGCATCATATTTCCGGAATGTCATCTACATCTTCAGATTTAACATGTATTGTATGCTTGCTGATAACACCTAAATGTTACTTAAATTCAATCAGCACTCCAACAATGCTGTTGGAAGGATACTGAAATGCCTGCTGGCCATCCAGAGATGGATGTAGAGCAACCTTTCAAAACTAAATGGAGATAAAACTAAGATATTTTATTAGGATGTGATTCTGCATGCTGCACTCTAGACTTCTGGCCTAGACAACTTCGCCTAATCCCAATTGCAGTACCTAAAGTCAAGAAAGCGAGCATCCTATTTGATCAGACATTGCCATTTCGGCCACAAATTTAGAAAGTCTGGCTCATGGGTTTCACCTAAATGAACATGTTGAAAAAGATCTTTACATTTCTTCCCCTAATACGTATGGAGACATTTTGGGACGTGTATTTTGACCAGTATGAAGTACTGAAATTGCCTATATTTTAGTCCCCCTGAGCAATGCATTTTTCAAGCTTCACGTCTACAGAATATAACGTTGAGACTGGTGAGTGGCCTACAGAAATTTAACTATACATCTCAGACTCTTCGCAACCTGTATTAGTTGCAAGTAAATATAGAATTCAATTAAAATTCATCCATCCAATAAACAAAGCTTTCCATAGCACCGGACATGCTTTTCTCCCAGCTAAGTTGACCCCTTCAGGTCAGCCAGATCTCTGCACTCCAACACCTTTCTGCTTCTTGAAGTAGTCTGCATTAAGTG
The DNA here is from genome assembly GCA_963921515.1 of Calotriton arnoldi. NCBI lineage: Eukaryota > Metazoa > Chordata > Amphibia > Caudata > Salamandridae > Calotriton > Calotriton arnoldi. The sequence continues at coordinate 536,446 of CAWUFW010000904.1, read as the reverse complement.
TGCTAGATGCATAAACAGAGCCTTCCGAGCTCTGGGGCCAACTCTGGAACATTTCCCTTCTGGGACGTCAAAGCATCACTTATTTTATCTAGTTCTGATTTTCCTGTTACTAGTGACAAGATACAATACTGAATGTGCATCCAGTAACAGAAAAAACAATTAAATAATAGTAATTATAAAATTAATATTAGCAACATCAATAACAATAATAATATATGACCCTGTTCTTGGCAATGAAGCAGCAGGTCTTCTGGCAGTATGCTGAGATGAGGGGTTGTATATAGTTTGGCTTGCAAAGTTTAGAATCATTTCTAGTAGTCCATAGGTGCATTTTCAGCCTAATAGAAGGCTATTACAATAGTAGGCCAGACTGAGATTTCTTGAAATTTAGCATTTAGAATTTTTGTGTAATGTTTACCCGTGCAATATTGACACCTGCACAAGAGACATTTTGTGCTAGATCAAATATGTCAGTCTCTTGCATAAGTTTTCTTTACATGAAATATGCCCTTACATGAAAAAGTCATATGCGATATCAATAAACTAGACTGCAGAATACAAAAGAGTTGTCCATGGAATGTGTCCAGTAATTGCATTCATGATGCAGTGTCTGATTAGTAATAAAGGCTTACATTTTTGTAGGTGGGCTAAGAAAAACTCAGAGGTTTCTGACTGCAGCAGCGAATGTCAGAGTCTGGGAGAAAGAAATTAGAAAGGGTAAGAGGCTTGGGTGCAGACATGTAGGAGAGGTAAATGATCTCAGTTTTGAGGGAGTTCAAGATAAGCGACTGTGATGCCATTAACCTTCAGATGGCCATGAGACAGTCTCATTTGGGGGACTAAAATGGGGTGTCAAAGTTGTGAGAGAGAAAAAGATTTGGTTAGAATCAGCATAGAAAAGATACAATAACTCAAATGAGGAGATGATGTCACCAAAATAGGTGGTGTAGAGTGAGAAAGGAAGAGAGGAAGAGGGACAAAGCCTGATCCTTGTGAGGCTCTAATTGGGAGTTGGGTTGGCGCAAATATTTTTGGTCCTAAGTGACAGAATTAGATCCACCCGTTGAGGAGAGAGGTGAACCATTTGTGTGACAGGCTAGTAATGCCTAGTAAGTATATAAAGGAAAGGAGAGTAGAAAGGTCTGGTATATCAAAAGCAATAAATAGGATCAAAAGTCTGAGAATGGAAGACAATGATGATTCTTGTAGGTTTACTGAATAAAGAATCACAATTTTATTAAAGACAAGGAGGCTAGCATTATGCATAAGCTTTTATTCACTCCTTCTGAGCAGCAACCTTTAAATGCTTCCAAAACAGAACTGACTTTTAAAAATATCACAATGTAATTTAGAACTTTTCAGTCCCATAAATACTCCTCTTCCTCCATTTACCTCCTGTTTTGTTTGTCTTGTTCTGTTAATCTTGCTCTCCTATAATTCTTCTGCATCATGTCTTTATCCATACTTAATTATCTGCAAAATAAAGCAAAACATATATCTGTGCCTTCAACACTTATATTAACCAAAGTAGACCTACTCCAAACTAACTAATTTCTTAAATTATCCATATCATAAATAGGTTAAAGTCTATTAATTCCCCACTACATAACTTCCTCCAAGGGAAGAGTGGGTGGGATAATGCTAGCCTCCTTGTCTTTAATAAAATTGTGATTCTTTATTCAGTAAACCAAAAAGAATCGTCATTTTATTGCAAGACAGAAGGCTATCATTATGCATGTTCAAAGTCCTTTAAGACAATTTGAAACATGTTCTATAGCCTTGAAATAAAATCTCCTGAATGTCTCAGCAGTAAACCAATTTGCATCTTTCATGATGTCCTCCAGGCGTCCTCCCATCAGACAAACCTTACTTACAATAGCACCTCTCACAGAATGAGCTGTAAATTTGGACATATCTACACCTGCCTGCTTTGTTGCAGCTCTTACCCATCTATCAATTGTTACATATGTAACAGGTTTAAATGGTTTTGCATAAGATATTAATAATTGATCTACCCCAGCACATCTCTTATCCAATTTTCTTGACTCATATTCCTTCAAACATCTCACAACACACAGTTTTGGTCAATTGTCAAATCTAGGGTAAAAAATAGAGCCTGACAGAGTTTTTGTCCACTTACAAATTTTCGAAAACCACTCCATCTGGCTTAAGTAATCTATGTGACACCTCCAATGCACGAATATCTGAAACGCTACTGAATGAGGCATAATAGCATGGCCAACTACCAAGTTAACTCTCTCATCTCCAGATATTTATTGCTTGGCCAATTCACAAACAACTGTTGTACTAAATCCACATTCCACAATGTTTGATATTTCACATTAAGTGGTCTCTTTAACTGAATCCCTTTCTGTATATTCGAGGACTCCTACCCACTGACAGCCCTTGATGTAATGAATGACCAGCTGCTACAGCAGGTCTGTAGCAGTTAACAGTCCATTATGAAATCCCCTTCTTGTTTCTTTTCAAAATCTTTATTTTGGCAGTAACACACAGCCATAAAAGCACAGTAGAATCATGTAAAACATCCTTAATACAGATAAAAAACCACAGTTAATCATTACTTAAAAAGAAATAAATACACAATAAAATACTCAGAGAAAAAACATGTGCAAAATGCCAGCAGAACACTGTAGCAAACTATCAAAAAGCCATTTGTTTTCTCTAACTGAGAGCACATTTTGAAAAGGAACAACTAGAGCAGTAGAGAGTGGGGGAATTCAGCGCTTGCAGGTACAACAAAGCCTCTGCACAACTTCTAATGACACAGGCTCTCATTAATGGCACTAATAACTTTGTGGAGTAGGCCCCATAATATTTACTGAAAAAAGTTAAATGGAGCAAGCTCTGGTGAAAGGACTTGTCGCAAGGACAAATTAACACATTAGTGCAATTAAAGTGACCCAGTGAAAAGCTTAGTGGCCACCCTACTATTACCAGCCTAAATCTAGTTAACAGGACTCTGTCCCATGTGGTGTCCATCCAGGACAAATGTGGTTCTATATGGGGAGTGGATTGCAAGCTAACATAAATCTAACAGGACATTTTGGCTGCTTCAGATACCTCTCTAAGCAGTCTATTCCTGGTTATGAATGCATTCTTGTTTCAGGATAGATCAGCTTTGGAAATACAGGAAGGGGTAGAAAAAAGCTCGGGTCTCCCCAGATCGATCATTTCCTGTTTGATGTAGGTCAGCCATGGAATAGCTAGGCCTCTATCACAGACAAGGCAATTCTAAATGACCTTCCTGTTCTGGCCTGCATGCTGGTTCACCCAGATGGCACACCAGAGTACCAGAGGGGCCAATTTAATAGAGTTCTCAACTAACCCAATGCCAAGCTCCTGATGAAAAATGTACGAGACACATGATTGAGGAACACCAAGGAGACGACACAGGCCCTGTTCTCTTTGATCTGGAGGGCACAGAAGTTAGAGTAGCCCCATATGCTAGCCCCATAAGTGAAGATGGGAGGATATTTGCTCCTAAAAACGTCCAGCAAGGGGGCCATGGGTTTTCTGCCAATGCATGAAGCTGAGCTATAGATGAAACCAACAGCAAGGGTAAACCTTTGGGCTGTTTTGTTCTTAAAGGGGCCCCAATTGCCCTTGGCATCAAGAACCACCCCCAGATATGTAAACTCCAGGGTAGAAGCAACCTGGTGGTCTTGGAGATAAACACTTCTTTGTTTCATAGATTTGGGCCCACAGGACATGATGTAAGTTTTAAAACGATTGGTATTTAAGCCCAAGAAGCCCATGTAGCTCACAAATTTATGGAAGAGAGTGTTTAAACTCATGTGTGTTTTACACATTAGGACAGCGTCATCCGTGTAAAGTAACGCAGGGACTTTTTTTACCGCCCATTATCGGTACATCCAATACACAGGTGGACAGAGTCTCCTCAAGGCCACTTATATACAACAGGAAAAGTATGGGTGCCAATACACACTCCAAACGGACAGCCTTCCCCAACGGACAGCTAGGGGTGCCCTCACCAGCAGGGCCTTACCAAACATACCCTGATAAGTCAGTGAAGTTCACGCAGGAATTTATCTAGCCAGGGGTCCACCCCCAGCTCGCTCAGCATGTCCCACAGTCTAGACCTAACCACACTGTCGAAGGCACTAGATAGGTCCATTGATCATTAGACATGGATTGGCCAGGTAAAATTAAACAATTATGTATAATATAAAGGTGATTAGTAGGCAGGTTTTTCAGCATCACCCCTTGATCAACATTTGTCCAGACTGGGTGAAGCCCCTGGGATTTAACATCCCCTTCTCAAATAATCCTGCTAGAAAATTTGCTACCTCTACTCCATCTGCCCCTATAGGATCGAGGTCCCTTTCCACGCACCAACGTAACCAGAACTTTCATGCTCCTCTATACCTCTTCCTTATTGCTGGTACCCATGACTCATTGAGTAAGTCCAAAGCTGTACTCTAAAGTCCCTTGAATATACCGGAGCACCTGATATCTTTCAAACTAGAAGGTTGACCCTAACCAACTTCCCATGGCCAATAAGCCATATGGGAGAACCCCAAGGTGTGCAAACGGATTCTAATCTAGTACATGCAAATATATACAAAGTAGAGCAATTTATGCAGGATCTTTTTACTAAACCTCCGATTGGAGCTCCTCTATAAATTTATCAACCTCCTCCACAAATCGGAAAGAATGCATTTTGTTATTTAACATCACCTTTAGCAATGCTGGAAATTTTAGTTGAACCGAAGCCCCCAGCTTTCTCAAGGGCTCCATTCTCTTACCCAACTCCCATTGCCTGTTAGATGTTGCTATTGAGAGGTCTGATCTTATTTCAATTTTTACTCCGTCTAGATCGAGCGATTTATTCTTCAGGGCCTTGGCCAGGATTTTTCTTTTAAGGAGTACGAAAGGAAATTAACTAGAATTCTCCTTGGTTTAGACCTATTTGCATTTAACCTAAATGGATCTCTGTGAATTCTTTGGATATCTCTAGCTATTTCCTCTTCCGATTCCTCCAGCTGAAGCTCCTTTTTAAACAATTGTACCACAAAACTCTTAATATCAGTACCTTCCTTACCCTCAGGAAGTCTCAAGATTTTTAGGTTGTTCCTCCTTTGAAAATTCTCCAACCTCTCCACCCTATCGTCCTGATCTCTCCCGCTTGCTTTCAGATTTTCTATCTCATTTCTGTTTACTTGCACCGTTGCCTTAAGATCACTCACTTCCGTTTCTAAAGCTAGAGTCCTTCCACTTAGGTCATCTATCTTTTCTCCAAAACTTCGCAGGCAGACTTTATTTCTCTCTGATTCAGCTCTGAGATTTCAAATCTATTACGAATCTCGAGCGTGAGAGAGGCAATCAAACTACTAATTGGGGGATCTCCATTCTCAAAATTAACAGCAACAAAGTCCTTCTCATTCTGCACAGACCTATCCTGGACCCCAGATAGTTGTTCGGGCTGGCTCGCTTACTGTTTCGAAATCCACCCTGTAAATCATGAGGCGGCTGAACCAAAAAAACCATACCAGTATCCACAGAAACTTCCCCATCCGGAGATTCTCCCGAACCCCCGACTCTAAAGTCAACACCTGAAAACGATTCGGGCTCAAATGCTCTGTCCATTCTGTTAAATTTGGCCCTTCATCTATGAGTCCATCTCCTGCTGGTTGTTGTTGTGGAGTGGGGTGGGATTCCATTTCTGCCATATTAGAGTTACCCCTTAACACTAAGGTTTTTGGTATTGTTTTAAAGTAAGACCTTAAAGAGGGAGTCACTTTAATCTTACACTCCGTAGCATCTCCTTTTACATTTTTTTTTTTACCTCTAACCTCTTTACTCAACAGTCTTCCCCTAGGTTTTACTTCTTTTACTTCTCTCTTATACACCCTCCGCTCTTTGGCACATTTAACAGAATTCTCCTGTGGCTGGGGAGCTTCCAAACTCCTCCCGTTTTCCCCACCCACACTTCTCAGCACATATCGAGAGATAACAATAGGTTTTGGCCCAGTCGCATTGCCTCTTCCTCCGATTTCTGTGCTTACTTTATTAGATAGCTGGCGTTTTTCCTTAACTTTTGTTTTCACCACTGTAACCTCTGCAGGTTCATGTGGTTGCGCCTCCGTTATGCCAGAAAAAGGGGCTCACTGTCCTCCACCCTCTCTTGCCTCTCCGCACTTTTATAGACCCCCCTCCACTCCCCGAAAAAAACCCTTGCCGCTGCCCGGCACCCTCTACGGAGCTCCAGAGCCGCTCTCTGCCACGGCTGCTCTGCCGTGATTGCTTCAGCTCCAGCTCCTACTCCTGCTATGGAGACCCAAAATACACTTCTACCACAGTCACTGCCAAATTCCTGCTTTCACTCTATGCTGTGCTCTAAGGCTAACCCGGAGAAGAACTCTTGCCGCGTTGACATCAAACTCGTTCCGGCCTCAGTAGATTCTAGCTCCCGCTCTCCTCTCGAGCGGTAAAACTAAAATCCGCCGGTCATATAACTTAACTCTCTGCTTAACTGTACATCAGCATCGGTAGCATTCTCATCCCGACCGCGGTGCACTTTCAGCTTCCGCTCCCGCTCTCCTCTCCGGACACGGAAAATGTTAAACGCAGGTTACTCACAGCTTTCCATTAGACTCCCTTCGTATTCGCGAGCCACAATTCCCGCTCTGCTCTGCTCTACGCTGCTCTGCTCTCCAAACACCCGCAGCACACCTCTCAGTTCACCCGTGACCCGCCGCTAGCCGGCCGCCATGTTTTCCTCCACGCCGTCGTTGGTTAGGGTTTTCCAAGAGTGGGGATGTAGTTTGGGGGGAGCATAGGGTGGGGAGCATAAAGGGGGAAAAAAAATAAAAAATACCTCAAATGTCTTGCTTTACACCAAATCAGTCAGCAATGCTAGCCTCTGTTTTTCTTAATTCTTTCTTTTTTAAAAGGGATGTCTAGAAATAGGGCCAATGAGATAAAATTTTTAGCATGGAATGTAAATGGGCTTCGCAGTAAGAGTAGGAGAGATAGGATAATGTTGTATTTAAAAGAATGTCCAGCGCAAGTTATTATTCTGTTAGAGACACACCTTACAGAAGAAGAAAGCAGGGAGTTCTTTAAATCGCAGAGGTGGATTGCACATGCTGTCTACACGAAGCAGTTATTGGTTACGAAGGGGTAGCTTTGTTGGTTAAGCGAGGGACAAATATTTTGGTAGAAAGAAGTGTCTCTAATATCGCAGGAAGGTGGTTGGTAGCAAAGTTAATTATTTTTGGTCAAAACTTTACATTGGTAGGGTATTACGGTCCGAATCAGGATGAAATAGGTTCATTAGATGAGCTGGCAAATGAGATTTTGGGTTTCCCAGATCAGATCATAATGGCAGGAGATTTTAATACTGTCTTAGATCATAAAATAGACAGATCCCAGCATAGTAGAGCGGCCTGTAACCCTAAAATGTCGTCTAGAGTTCGGATGTTGATGGCCCAGTGCGGTCTTTGTGATATATGGAGGTGCATGGCAGGGTCACAACCTGGTTTTACCTACTACAATAAAAAGTATAAACATAAATCTCGTATCGACTACTTTTTGATTGACAGGGTACTTAAAGATGTGGTGGTTGAAGTTAAACATATTGGTGTACACCTGTCGGACCATTCAGCCATTTTCCTTCATTTGAGGTTAGGAGAGAGGAGTGCAAGCTCTAGGTGGATGCTGGATCGCACTATTTTATTGGAAGAGGAGGTTATTGAGAGGTTAAGAGTCGAGACTGAAGAATTTTTTGAAAGTAATCTAGGTTCAGCCAAGATTGGGATCGTCTGGGATGCTTATAAAGCATATTTAAGGGGAAGACTGGGCACTCTAGCGGCAAATAAAAGGCGAGCTTACTATGGAAAAGTATCGGGACTAGAAGAACGGATTCAGAAGTTAGAGGGGGTTTTGAATAATCTAGGTGGGTTGGAGGAAGACGAGAGGGTGCTGGCTGATATCTCGAAGCTAAAGGCAGAGCTGTCAGGAGTTATTAGTGATCGTGTCAGAAAAAGGTGGGAGGCCAGCCAGTTGGCACATTTTGAATACGGCGAAGGTTGCAGTAAATTACTAGCATGGAAGGCAAAGAGTGATCGGGTTAGAAATCTTATAAAAGAGATTACTTGTGAAGATTCAGGGGAAGTGTTGAGTGATAGCCAAGGGATTAGTTCGGCTTTTTTTAGTCATTTTGGGAGAGTATATAAAGAACATCTGATTATAAATGAGGAGGTTGTGTCACCTTGGCTAGAGTACTTAGAGCCTCTTTCTGATGAGGCAGTGGAAGCCCTAGATGATGAGATCACTTCGGAGGAACTTGAAGAGGTAATAAGAGGGGGAAGCATGGGAAGGCTCCAGGGCCGGATGGCCTCCCTCTTGAGGTTTATAAAGTTCTGGCTGGCACCATAATTCCTATCTTTAGACAACTTTTTAATACGATATTTCAGACAGACACTGCCTTTCCTGATTCTTGGAAGGAAGCTATTATAACCTTAATTCTAAAACCTGGGAAATCCCCCAAAAAGTGGACTCATATAGGCCCATTTCGCTGCTAAATGCAGATTATAAGGTGTTTGCAAAGGTTATGGCAGGAAGGTTGAATGGTTACATGTGTCGGATGGTGAATGAAGACCAAAAGGGGTTCATAAGAGGAAGGGCGTTGAAAGAGTTGACTCATTCATTGATTGGCTCTATAGATATGGCAACTGCCTATGACCTCCCCTGGCAGTGATAGCGCTAGACGCAGCTAAAGCGTTCGACCGAGTCAACTGGGCCTATCTGCAGAAGGTGGTTAAAAAGTTTAATCTAGGTCCTAACTTCCGTAGAGCTTTAAATAGTATTTACGCCGCTCCGGAAGCCAGAGTGTTAGTTAATGGGATTTTGACCTCTCCAGTAAAAATCGAGAGAGGTACTAGGCAAGGGTGTCCTCTCTCTCCGTTATTGTTTGATCTTTATATTGAGCCATTGGCTAGGAAAATTAGGAGTTGTGACAATATTTTGCCTTTTGAGTTTAATGGCTGGACAAAGAAGGTTGGGCTGTATGCTGATGACATTTTAATTTTTACAACGAACCTTGCAAATACCATGAAGGCCGTAATGAAATTAACAACCGAGTTTGGTAAAGTGTCAGGTTACGATATTAACAAGGACAAGACAGAAGTGATGAGTTGGAATATGGGGAGACCGGGATTGCTGTTAAAAGAGAAATGAGATATCTGGGGGTAAGGATTACTCATAATATTGCCGACCTTACTAAGGTTAATTTTGACCGGGTTAGAAAAGAAATTTGTGCTAATATTCAGGGTTGGATGCATCTTCCGCTAACTCTGTTTGGCAGAGTGAATTTAGTAAAAATGATCTTGCTTCCGAAATTAACTTTTTTATTCGACTCTATCCCCTTATCGTTTAGAAAAGAGTGGTTAGTTAAGTTGCAGAGTGATATAAGTTCGTTTATTTGGGCATCAAAAGGGCCGCGAATCTCCTGGCGCAAATTAAGAAGGAGGTTGCTGAAGGGTGGTTTAGCTCTTCCAGATTTTAGACTTTACTCATGGGCCTTTTCTCTAAAAAACGGTAGAATGCTATTGGATATCCCCTTAGATTCAGAAATAGGTAGGATGTTTAGAGTGATGCTTATTAAGGAGAAGGGAGCAGGAGTTGGCTTTATGTTTAAATTTGCAGATCCGAAATACTTTAAGAAGATTAGGTTGAAGATTCTGAGGGAGATGGCGGAAACATGGTTTAAAATCAGAAAGGTTTTAAATATACCATACTTTAGTCATTGGGCCCCAATCTGGGATGCCCCAGGTTCTCCAGAATGGACAAGAGACTCACTGGCTCTACCCCTGAAAGAAGCGGGTATTCTAAGATGGAAGCACTTGCTGTTGGAGGGTCAGCTGGTGTCGTGGAATTGGTGCGAACAGGCGGTGGGTCCAAGGCTTTCAAGGTTTAAATACCTTCAGGTCCAAAGTTGGTTTCAGACTATGGGGGAGAAGTTAGGAGAACCAAATGAGCTAGAGGAAAAACTTCTCTCTACTACAGCCGTTAAAAAAGAAATCGCTCTATGGTATTGGATGATCCTGGAGATGGAGGATGGTGTATTTACTCTGCCGGTGGATCTATGGGGAAGATGCTTGCCAGAGACCGAGCTGGAAGACCAATGGCAAGTATCTATGACTACACTTTATAAAACAGTTAAACCTGCATATCTCAGGAGGAATCATTTTTTTACTGTACATAGGGCATACTGGACTCCACGAAGGCTTTCTAAATTTGGGTCAGGAAGAACGGTGGTATGTCCAAAATGCAGCAGTCAGAGTGCTGATGACTTACATATGTTTTTCTACTGTCCGGAGTTACAGCTGTTCTGGGAGGCAGTAAGTAAATGTCTGGCTAGCGCCTTAAACCTGCAGATTAAGGTAAGCGCTGTTTCGGTTATTTTTGGAGTATTGGAATGCCAAAGTTTTGTTACTAAAGACAATGCAAAATTAGTTTTCTATGCTATGCTTTTAGCGCGTAGGGAGATATGTAAATTGTGGATATCTCCGACACCTCCAACTTTGGATGATTGGTTAAAATCTATGAGTTATACTGCTAATTTGGATATTTCGGATCAGGGAAAAGAAGATATAAATTTTGGACTCCCTTTGTGTCTAGGGGAACTATATGTTAGAGGAAATGGTCCAATGATTAAGCCATTCTCTGCCTCTGCTGTGTATAGTTTTTCTGCGCGAGCAGAAGGATATGGGGAAGGGTCTATGTCGGACAGAAAGAGGAGCTCTTGTTAAATGGTAGCATGGTTGCTATCCCGGGAGCCTAGACCTTATTTTCCCTTGTCATAGCAAATGAGATCAGACAACCCAAGGCTGGCATCGATAGAAAGACAAAGGGTGGAAGCAAGGCAAATGAGGACAAAAAAAACAAAAAAAAAACTAGAAGGTTGAGAGAACCTGACTCCACCAAAGGATGTTCCTTGTTCTCTATGACAACCAAAAGACCTTTGCAAGACATTATCAAATACGGCTGTTCCATAGCCATTTCCATCACTGTTGGAAACCAAACTTGAGTTTTCCAAAAAAGGAGTTACCAGTATCAACTGACATCTTTGTCTCATCACTTGTACCAATACTTTGTGAATGATAGAGAACGGGGGGAAAACATATCCTCTTATTGCCCTCCAATTCTGCATAAATGCATCCACTGCCATTGCTCCCAGGTCCGGTCTCCAACTGATATAATTTGGCAAATGATAAGTCAACCTGGAAGCAAGCAGATCTACTTCCAAAGGCCTAATAAGAATCATAATCCTATGAAAGATGTCTTCCCTTAACTTCTAATTGCTGAAATCTGCCACATTCCGTGAATTCCAATCTATCACATTTTGAGCCACAGGCAAATACTCCACTTTCAAATCTATCTTGTGTTCCAAACAAAATTCCCACATTTCTTTTGCTAACTCCAACAATCTCTTGGACCTGTTTGCTCCCAGTCTGTTTACATATGCTACAGCAGTCAAACTGTCCATCTTTAACAACACTGAACTCCCCTTCAAATTTATCTTGAAACGTTGGAGTACAAACAAACCTGCTTGAATCTCTAAATATATTTTATATGCTCCTCTTTCTCCACCAGAGTCCAAACTCCACCCGTCGCCTGACCTAGGCATGTTTCTCCCCATCCTAGATTGCTCGCATCCATATCCACTAAAAAATCTGGCTTTATTCTAAAAATAGCCTGATCGTTCCAGGCTTCCTAATTCTCCTTCCACCATATCAATTCCTCTCTCGCATCTTTGCTCAGAGACACGATGTCCCCATACCATAAACCGCTCACTAGACCATAAGTCTTTAAATTCTGAAGGGCCTTGTAATGTAAAGGCCCAGAAATACTGCCTGAATTGATGATGACAACAGGCCAATTACCCAAGCTAACTCTGTCAAGCGTACTTACTCCTTCCTCAGATTGAGGTCACCTCTTGTCTGATTTTGCTCAACTTCTTCTCTGGTAAGTGTAATTGACTCACAGCTGTATCTACCACAAAGCCTAGAAACCCTAGGGACCATGTTTGAGTCAACACAAATTTGTCCAAATTTATTACTAAACCCAGATTCTGTAAAAACTCTTTACCAAATCCTCTTTTAACTCATCTGTATTCTGATTCATTATCAATATATTATCCACGCACATGATCATTCTTATTCCCCTTTCTCTTAAGAAACCTACAACCAGCCTTAGCACCTTTGTGAAACACCGAGGAGCTGCAGATAATCCGAATGAAAGACTTTGGGACTGATACAAATGTCCTTTGCTTCTGAACTGCAAGTATCCTTGACTCTCCCTTGCTATTGGAACCGTGAAATATGTATGCTTGAGATCTAATTTCACCATCCAATCCAGAGTCTGAGTTAAATCCCTCAATAAATGTATCCTTTCCATTTCGAAATGTTGATACCTAAAAAACTGGTTTACGTTCCTTAAATGTATCACAGGTCTCCATCCTTTGTCTTTTTTCTCCACTAGAAACAAAGTACTTACAAACTTCCTTTCTTCCTCTCCCATTTTTACTATTGCATTATTTTCCAACATTTGGGATCCCTCCTCTTGCACAACTCGTTCCAGATCTTCCTGAAAGACTAACTCACTTGGCTCTCTCAATTGATATGGTTCTGAAACAAACTCTATTCGATAACCTTCTACTGCTTACAATTCCCATGTATCTTTTGTTATTGTTTTCCATTGTTGCTTGAAATACCTCAACCACCCTCCCACACTTTTTGGGATAGAACCAGAAATAGTCCTCATTCTCACCTTGGCCTTGACCTTGATTGGGATTTTGCCCCTTCCTCTGCTATTACAAACTCTTCCTGTGCCCCTATGTGAATAAAATTGGCAACCACTTTGGTTTCCCCTATAATTTCCATACCCTTGGTATGTTGTTTTCTGGTAATGGGCTCTGAAATTCGCTTGGCCAGAAGGGTGCCCTCTCCTACCAGTCCTGCCATAAAATCTACTGCCCACAAACACCCTGTGTAGAGTAGTGTGCCTTATCCAAGCCCCCTGAAAGTTTTAACATATTTGGTTAAGGATTTAACCACCCCATCACCAAATAGTAACCCTTTTGCGTCATCTCTTGACTCCTTCTAGCCAAATCACCCAACTTTGGGTTGATGCGCATAAGCACCATTTTGCACCTCTCTGCCAATAGGCCTGCATTTGCATTGCCTAAAAAACAAATGTCATGCTGACACCACCCCCTCAACAACAGCATCAAAAGGTTTTGCTAAGGGACCAAGTATATCCAGCGCCTTCTCTTGGCACTGTTTCAGTGATTTCTCTAACTCCTTCCTTGGGTCTTTTCCCATTTTAAACATATATGTTATAAGCTCGAGGTCCAAGTTTGGTGTCAGTGTCACCTTCTCATCTATTATGGGGTAAGAACACTCCACCGGCATATTATTCCTTTCTTCCTTTTCTAAGCTCTTACGCAACCTGACCTTAATATATTCTGCGTCATGATTCAACGACCACCAGTTCCGCCCCTGGGATGCCTAATCTCCTTAGGATTGAAAAACGTTTCCCCAAAGGGATCCACCACCCTTGATGTATCTAAAGTTTTACGTTTACTGCTGAACTCACTCTCCTCATCCAATCCATCTTTATATACTAAATCTAGAATATTCTCATCTAGATCTTCATTAGATATATCTCCTGACAGCCCCAACTCCCCTTTGGGGCTCAGTCCACTCACAGTGCTTAACTGACCGCTCTGTGTGCCATTTTGGACAGCTCCTCTCTTTGAGCCGCTTTGGACTCCCTTGTTCCTGGATGAATCATTCGTCAATTTCCACCAGGACCTTTATTAAGGTCCTCATCGTTTGATATTAAGAAGCATTCCTCCTCATCCAAATTTCTAAGTAATTTCTCTTTTTTTGCCCAAAACTTGTCTAACTGACTTTTGAACTGCTGTCTGTATTTCTTCACTTACAGTCCTCCTTATCATCTCCTCCTGATTGGAGCTCTCCATAGCATTCTCAGTCATGTCAACTTTATTTGCTTCTATCAAATTATTTGATATTATTTACTTATTCTCCTTAATAATGTATTATATAAATACTTTCCCCAATTTTTAAAATCATTTTCCACCATTTCTACACCTATCCTCAAGAAAATACTCCATTGTAAAAAACAAATCCGCTTCACCCACTGTCCCCGGCAACGAAGGCACTTCCCAGGTGCTTCGTTGTCAAGGAAGCATACTTTGCATGCCTATTTCCCATAGAAATAAGGAGCAAAGTTTAATGCGCCCAACCACCTTTAGAAAAAGGCTTTTGCACTGCACAATAAAGCCGAAATGCAGTATCTGAAAAACATTAGACGCATTGATGTGCTGACGAATCTATGGAGCTTCAACATCTCACGAGGAGATCGCGTGAAGGCACAGCTGACTCCCCTCGCGCTCAAGGAGAAATCAGTGGCTCTCAGCACTGGAGGCAAAAAAATAGTCTCTGCATCTGAGCGCGAGGCAATCAACCTGCACGCTTGTTATTCTGTAAATAGTAAGTAAAAAACACTTACTATTTAAAATATTACTAAACACTGTAAACATCCAATGTTGTCATTCCAGACAATATAACTCGAATTACACCTCTATCAACCACCACTCTATCAATGCCCTGCTGTTGAGGCCTGCCTTGCTCCTTGAACGCGGGACTAACAGAGTGACTCCAGGGGTCAGTTGGCTGACCTCCTGTTCCGAGCTACAGGAACATAACAAGCCAAAAATAAACACATATTAAACATTCAAAAGAAGTGTTTATCTGATTAAATGATACCCATAATTTGGTATTAAGAAAATACCTTACAGTCATCTTAACAAACCATCATCCATAACACAACTCACATATAAACGCTCTATATGCTTATCTGCTCAGAAGCAGCAAACAAAACAGGAGGAAAATGGAGGACGAGGAGTATTTATGGGACTGAAAGTGCTAAATTACATTGTGATCTTTTTTAAAGTTCTGGTTGGAAACTTTTAAAGGTTGCTGCTCAGAAGGAGTGAATAAAACCTTATGCATAATGCTAATCTCCTGTCTTGCCATAAAATTGGTTGTGTTGTGCAGTGAGGATAAATTTTGATACATGGGAAAATTCTGTTTGCATGTAGAGGATGGTAGGTAAGTCTAACGAAAGGAGGTTAACTATGATGTTTGAGGAGAGATAGAGTTTGAGGTGATGAAGATGATCATTCCTTTATCTTGCAGAAAAAGGGAAGTTGAGATACTGGGTGATAGTTGGAGAGGGACAAGATATGCATTTGGTTGCCTTAGGAGAGGAAGAACATCTGTGGATCTGAAACGAACGGTATTTGCCAGAAATTAGGAAATATTTGGAGAGATAACTCAGACAGTATCAAGCACTGCACCTCAGACCTAGACGCTTGGTAGTTTGAGGGATAAAAGGGTCAGATGATATAGAGGATGGGTTAGTGGCTCAGATTACTGAAAATATTTCAGAAGGGGATGTGTGGCAAGGTTTGAAAATGTGTATGGATGAAATTGGAGTGGGATGAGTGTGTAGGAGTGTATGGTGCAATATGTAGTGGTGGAAAGGTAGGTAGTGTAGTCAGGGTGTCGCTAAATGTGATTTTCAAGAGTGTGTGGCAAAATCATTGGGTGATGGGGACAGATCATTGATTAGTGAGTTTTGTGCGAGAGCGTAGGCTGATGATGGTTAGTATCACTCATTGAGACTGATACTTGAGTGAGGGGATGTAGAACAGAGGCATTTAAATAGCATCCAAGATGATTTCATATGACAGTTAATTTTGACATCACATTGGGGATCTGAAGTGCTATATAAAGGAAATGTCAATAAATTGCAACTCTTTGTTGTTTTCACCCTCACATTTAATTACTTCCCAGATATTGGTGGAGGCAAGTACATTCCACATCTAAGTAATACCAGAGACCAACAGAAAAGACATAATATTCTAATGACTATCTTCATACCAGAAAGAGTTTTAATGATGGAACCACCTTAATGTAAATTCAGAAGGAATAAAGGGAGTTAAACAAGTTTGGAGGTACCTGACCACTCAAACGGAGTGATCAGTGTTCGGAGGTTAAACATTCTTAATGCCAGATTTACAAAGAGCTCACACAACACAGCACAGCAAGTAAAGTTGCTGTGCTGCATTGCGTAAACAGGAAAGAGCCAATCTACGACGTATCTACTAAGAAGTGGCGCAGTTCTGCTCTTTCCCTGCACTGGCGCTTGCGATAGAGTGCAAAGTTGTCTGCATTATGGCCAGCATAGGTTTTGTGCAGGACGGGGGTCCCTTTCTGTACAAAGACTATTTCTCAAGTCATTTTCCTCTTTGTATGTGTGCTGTAGAATGCAGCACACATGCAAAGAGGAAAAATTAGGAGAAATGAAAACATTTCTCTGCGTTACGCCTGCCTCAGGAAGGCGCAGGATTTTGGTGCAAATCGATGTCCACAGTTCTTTGTGGGTAAGGATTTGATACACAACCCATGGGTGGGTGCATGGAAATGATCAAGCACCACCCATGGAAACCCTTTTGAAGCAAAGTAACATAAGACAGTGAACTGTGCTGCGTTGTGTTGCTGTCGATTACAATCCAAAGCAAAACAAGATTTGTGTTGGATTGTAAATCCCAGCAGTAGACTTTGCACACCCGAAGCAAAGTCTTTGTAACTCTGGACCCACGAGGGTAGTATAGAGGCTTTTCATGGAAAGAGAAATGGATCTAGCACAGACGTCATCAGGATTAGTATCCAAGTTTTGTACCTGCTCTCTGAATTACTATAAAAGGGGAAACATGCGTGCGTGCACATGTTGTAAATCATCTTACTGCCGGTACGGGGCACTGTCCCTTCACAGACTGACTCACAGGGTGAGCCGGAGAGCCAACTGCTGCTGTCTCTGCTATTGCTTATCAGCCTCAGTCTGAATACTGTATTGATTTACAATTAATCTTTTATGCTGTTTTTGCAGAGGCCTTGGGATAAGGCTGTCATCTCTGTGTGTCAAAACTCACGAGCGTCCTTGTCTTCCCGGTGAAGCAAGGAGGAATAAACACACCTTTTCCAGGATACAGAACAGATGACACTGTCATAAAAAAGAGACACGTCAGTAGATGATAGCTACCGGCTGTACACCTGTGTATCTTCGCAGAGATGATGAACCTGCAAACGTCTGCATGACTCCAAAGTACTCGCCTACGTCTCAGAAGATCAGCACAGCTTTCTAAGTTATTACTTTGTTTAAATTATAACCAATCAAAGTTTTGGGAAGTTGTGGGAATCCTGACAAGAAGGCTCAGCGGCCTAAGCGATGGCCGATGTCACGTGGGGCCAGATCGTGCTAAGTGGGGGAGGACTGGGCAATTTTGCACTGGTCCTGAGGAATTTTCCACCAATCTTGAAACAACATTTACACTAACAGATGTACTTTTTTTAATTCCAATTTTTATTTGAGTAGGTAAAAAGCAGGACTTACAGTTCATATAGCAAGGCGAGATCTATCAAAGCAAAGAGAGGAATGACTGTCTCACATATTTCCGACAAAAAATATCAACAATAGCAGCAAAAATATATTCTGTGCAAACAATACAATACGATTGATTAGAAGAAAGTGCATCATGGCAAGTACCAAATATAAAGTGCAATTTTTCTATCTTACATCATATCCTAATATTTTCCCTTACAGCATTTATTTCTGATGACAAAGTACTGACATTAATAAATAACATCTCCTCTGGAATTCTGCTGGAATAGCAGCTGAAAAAGTACCTACAAAAATGCAATAATGAAAATTAACAGAAAGTGCCTCGTGCTAAAAGTGCATTTACAAAGTGTAATTTTCCAACCACACATCCTGGAGCGTTATTTTTTCATTTATTTTTTCTTTTTGATAGTAAGTACAAATAACAGACTTACTAGATTCCAATCACCTCCTAACTCATATCCATTAACAGCCGCATAATAAAACAAGCATTGGCATAGCCAATAGGTCTCGCCTTTGGGACCTTATAAGTGTTTAGCCAGAGCTTTTGGCTTTGCCAATGTCTTTAAGCTATGTAGACTCCAACACAGCACTTGGGGCAAACCTGAAGGGGATGCACGGCACAGCCACACAAATGTGCACAGAAAGGGTAATACGGGACATGGGGTAAAACAACTGGGGCTTCAAAGGACAAAAAAAGCAGACGGTAGAGGCCAGTACAATCTTGCACTACTCTGAACTAGTAAAGCGTAAAGGGTGACTCTGGCTGGAAGCAGTTCAGACAAGTCCAAAAAGGACTTTCAACCCACTTCATCAAAGGTACTCTAGAAAAATAGTGGTTGACGAAGCCACATTCCAGCGTGATGGTGTCTACAGCTGTAAAATTCGTTACTGCACACTACTCAAACACATGTGCACTATGCTGCAGGTGTGCTGACATTGGTGGTGGCATGCCTTATCGTGCACATGACCAGTCACATTCACAGTGCATCCGCATTTTGGCGTCAGAGAGAGATGTGTCCCTGTGCTGGCAATTTGTATGTGTGTGGTGATGTGGCAAGGGGGAAAATCTGACATCACCTGCATTTCCAGGCAATGTGCTCCCTTGCCTGTTCATGAGATACAGTCCGGTGTACACCTAGTGGGGAAACATCTAGTGAGTGTGCATACCACACACACGTGCAATGTCACAACAAATTGACCATGTAGGCCGCTGGATAAAAGTTGCACATCCAAAAATGCACACTAACAGCACACTTCACTCAAAGGGCGATGGAATACAATGAGCAGGGGGACATGCCTACAACACCACAGTACGTGGACAATGCAGATCAGGAACGTGTCACACAAATATGTACTGCATGCCTTGTCTGTGTGACATACTCGCTCAACCACAATGTGCCTGTAAAGCTTTATTACTGCCAAAGTATGACACCAAGCAAGGATAGCAAATTTGAAACAAATAATGACAAACGCCCAAATGCCTCAACCCTTATGTAAAATTGCACTCCTCCAGCCCCAAGTGTACACATCTGCCATACAGAAAACAGCCTTCCACATCAGTCCTGAGGTGAGTTGCCCATCACACCATCATGTGCAAGTCAACGTAACTGTTTGGAAGTCAACTGTGTCAGTGAACAAATATGCAGTCAGGTATTCATCACCCATACGATAAGCCAGGCATTGAATACCAGAACCAGGACAGCAGGTATCATCCATGTCAGCAGCTGCGTGGCACATAGACAAACACACATCACCCGCACATTTGCATCTCTTGTGAGGGTGGCGGTGACCAGGCCTGAGCACCATAAATAGGCATCATGAAATGCACATACATCAGAAAACTGACCACTTACACACCACACATGGGCTCAACCTTGAGGGTAATGGGTGTTGACACTATGGGGTATATTATCAAGCCCCTATTGCCACCACAACGTCACTCATTTGTGACGTTGGGGTGGCGATAGGGTCAGCACACCATTATCCAGGCAGCGTTAAGTCACTTAATGTGGCTTAAAGCCACGTTAAGTGGCTTCACTCTGCCTTGAGAATAGGGCCCCTTTCTCGCTAAACTTTGTGTGAAAGGGGGCGTGGAGTGGGTGTTGTGGTGGGCGTCCCACCACAACACCCATTGAAGTTGACACTGCCATCCATTATCAAGTTAGGCGAGAGTAGGTGGCAGTGCTGATCTTAACACCAGAAAAATCCTGGGCCTAAGGTTGCAAAGTTAGGAGAAATGCATTAAATCTACTTGTTTTTGCTTGTGTCATGTGTGCTGCCTTGTGCAGCCCACATGGAAAAAGCAAAATACCATGGTATGTTCATGTACAGGAAGGTGTCCCTTCCTGTACTTGAACAAACCGTACTTCAAAATGCCAATTTGTAACTTCCATGTGTGCTGCACGAAGCAGGTTTGTTCATGTGCAGGAAGGAACTACTTCCTACACATTAACAAACCTCCCTGCTCGCAGACACCCTTGCACTCTGGTGCAAGGGTGCCTGCGCTGGCGCTAAGCTGTGTAAATTAGTGCCATCGTAGGGGGAAACGCCAGGCTGCACCATATCCTTGTCAACATGGTGCAGCCTGGCGTTACCAAAGTGGTGGCGAGAGCCGTGAAGCCAAGATGGCTAACGCCGCTCCCTGCCACTTTCTTGGTAACATGCCCCTGTCTCCTCAGACAGCAACAACAATCGAAAATTACGCGCAACCATACTCACAACGGGTAAGCCAAACGGAGGGCATTAAGTAATGCATGCAAGAAAAAACATGAAGGACGACATGCACACAAGACAAATCACAATAGACAAAGCAACATGGATGTCCATGTGTACTACATAGTGCAGCACATGTTGATACATGCAAAAACAATAATTGATGGACAGAATTCAGAACATTGTCATACATTCACCCCAGTACAAAGATCTGGGCCGAAATCCATCATTTTTTTGCTCACCATGCCATTCCAGTTTGGACACAGCCATATGCAAATCAGTCTTGACCCTGCTCACAATGCGAACAGTCCAGCCCGAACTGCCAGGCCAGGACCTCCCTGGACCGGAAACAAGTATCCTAGGACCGGTTTCGGGCTTTCAGCCCTCATCAGCCAGGATAGCTTGACTCCAGTGGCATGGAGAGCACGGGACCCACGTCTGGGCATACCCGTCCCACTCGGGGTGACAAATGCAAAAACAACAACTGATGGACAGAATGCAGAACGATGTCATACATTCACCCCAGTACAAAGATCTGGGCCTAAATCCATCGTTTTTTTGCTCTCCATGCCATTCCAGTTTGGACCCAGCCATATGCAAATCAGTCATGACCCTGCTCACAATGGGAACAGTCCAGCCCGAACTGCCAGGCCAGGTCCTCCCTGGACTGGAAACAAGCATCCTAGGACCGGTTTCGGGCTTTCAGCCCTCATCAGCCAGGATAGCTTGACTCCAGTGGCATGGAGAGCACGGGACCCACGTCTGGGCATACCCGTCCCACTCGGGGTGACAAATGCGAAAACAACAATTGATGGACAGAATGCAGAACAATGTCATACATTCACCCCAGTACAAAGATCTGGGCCTAAATCCATTGTTTTTTTGCTCACCATGCCATTCCAGTTTGGACTCAGCCATTGCAAATCAGTCTTGACCCTGCTCACAATGGGAACAGTCCAGCCCGAACTGCCAGGCCAGGTCCTCCCTGGATTGGAAACAAGCATCCTAGGACCGGTTTAGGGCTTTCAGCCCTCATCAGCCAGGATAGCTTGACTCCAGTGGCATGGAGAGCACGGGACCCACGTCTGGGCATACCCGTCCCACTCGGGGTGACAAATGCAAAAACAACAATTGATGGACAGAATGCAGAACAATATCATACATTCACCCCAGTACAAAGATCTGGGCCGAAATCCATTGTTTTTTTGCTCACCATGCCATTCCAGTTTGGACACAGCCATATGCAAATCAGTCTTGACCCTGCTCACAATGGGAACAGTCCAGCCCGAACTGCCAGGCCAGGTCCTCCCTGGACTGGAAACAAGCATCCTAGGACCGGTTTCGGGCTTTCAGCCTAAATCAGCCAGGATAGCTTGACTCCAGTGGCATGGAGAGCACGGGACCCACGTCTGGGCATACCCGTCCCACTCGGGGTGACAAATGCAAAAACAACAATTGATGGACAGAATGCAGAACAATGTCATACATTCACCCCAGTACAAATATCTGGGCCTAAATCCATCGTTTTTTGCTCACCATGCCATTCCAGTTTGGACCCAGCCATATGCAAATCAGCCTTGACCCAGCTCACAATGGGAACAGTCCAGCCCGAACTGCCAGGCCAGGTCCTCCCTGGACTGTAAACAAGCATCCTAGGACCGGTTTCGGGCTTTCAGCCCTCATCAGCCAGGATAGCTTGACTCCAGTGGCATGGAGAGCACGGGACCCACGTCTAGGCATACCCATCCCACTCGGGGTGACAAATTCAAAAACAACAATTGATGGACAGAATGCAGAACAATGTCATACATTCACCTCAGTACAAAGATATGGGCCTAAATCCATAGTTTTTTTGCTCACCATGCCATTCCAGTTTGGACCCAGCCATATGCAAATCAGTCTTGACCCTGCTCACAATGGGAACAGTCCAGCCCGAACTGCCAGGCCAGGTGCTCCCTGGACTGGAAACAAGCATCCTAGGACCGGTTTCGGGCTTTTAGCCCTCATCAGCCAGGATAGCTTGACTCCAGTGGCATGGAGAGCACGGGACCCACATCCGGGCATACCTGTCCCACTTGGGGTGACACATACAAAAACAACAATTGATGGACAGAATGCAGAACAATTTCATACATTCACCCCAGTACAAAGATCTGGGCCTAAATCCATCATTTCTTTGCTCTCCATTCCAGTTTGGACCCAGCCATATGCAAATCAGTCTTGACCCTGCTCACAATGTGAACAGTCCAGCCCGAACTGCCATGCCAGGTCCTCCCTGGACTGGAAACAAGCATCCTAAAACCGGTTTCGGGCTTTCAGCCCTCATCAGCCAGGATAGCTTGACTCCAGTGGCATGGAGAGCACGGGACCCACGTCTGGGCATACCCATCCCACTCGGGGTGACAAATGCAAAAACAACAATTGATGGACAGAATGCAGAACAATGTCATACATTCACCTCAGTACAAAGATCTGGGCCTAAATCCATCGTTTTTTTGCTCACCATGCCATTCCAGTTTGGACCCAGCCATATGCAAATCAGTCTTGACCCTGCTCACAATGGGAACAGTCCAGCCCGAACTGCCAGGCCAGGTCCTCCCTGGACTGGAAACAAGCATCCTAGGACCGGTTTCGGGCTTTCAGCCCTCATCAGCCAGGATAGCTTGACTCCAGTGGCATGGAGAGCACGGGACCCATGTCTGGTCATACCCGTTCCACTCGGGGTGACAAATGCAAAAACAACAATTGATGGACAGAATGCAGAACAATGTCATACATTCACCCCAGTACAAAGATCTGGGCCGAAATCCATCGTTTTTTTGCTCACCATGCCATTCCAGTTTGGACCCAGCCATATGCAAATCAGTCTTGACCCTGTCACAATGGGAACAGTCCAGCCCGAACTGCCAGGCCAGGTCCTCCCTGGACTGGCAACAAGCATACTAGGACCGGTTTTGGGCTTTCAGCCCTCATCAGCCAGGATAGCTTGACTCCAGTGGCATGGAGAGCACGGGACCCACATCCGGGCATACCCGTCCCACTCGGGGTGACACATGCAAAAACAACAATTGATGGACAGAATGCAGAACAATGTCATACATTCACCCCAGTACAAAGATCTGGGCCTAAATCCATCGTTTTTTTCCTCTCCATGCCTTTCCAGTTTGGACCCAGCCATATGCAAATCAGTCTTGACCCTGCTCACAATGGGAACAGTCCAGCCCGAACTGCCAGGCCAGGTCCTCCCTGGACTGGAAACAAGCATCCTAGGACCGGTTTCGGGCTTTCAGCCCTCATCAGCCAGGATAGCTTGACTCCAGTTGCATGGAGAGCAGGGGACCTACGTCTGGGCATACCCGTCCCACTCAGTGTGACAAATGCAAAAACAACAATTGATGGACAGAATGCAGAACAATGTCATACATTCACCCCAGTACAAAGATCTGGGCCTTAATCCATCGTTTTTTTGCTCACCATGCCATTCCACTTTGGACCCAGCCATATGCAAATCAGTCTTGACCCTGCTCACAATGGGAACAGTCCAGCCCGAACTGCCAGGCCACGTCCTCCCTGGACTGGAAACAAGCATCCTAGGATCAGTTTCGGGCTTTCAGCCATCATCAGCCAGGATAGCTTGACTCCAGTGGCATGGAGAGCACGGGACCCACGTCTGGGCATACACATCCACTCGGGGTGACAAATGCAAAAACAACAATTGATGGACAGAATGCAGAACAATGTCATACATTCACCTCAGTACAAAGATCTGGGCCTAAATCCATTGTTTTTTTGCTCACCATGCCATTCCAGTTTGCTCCCAGCCATATGCAAATCAGTCTTGACCCTGCTCACAATGGGAACAGTCCAGCCCGAACTGCCAGGCCAGGTCCTCCCTGGACTGGAAACAAGCATCCTAGGACCGGTTTCGGGCTTTCAGCCATCATCAGCCAGGATAGCTTGACTCCAGTGGCATGGAGAGCACGGGACCCACGTCTGGGCATACCCGTCCCACTCGGGGTGACAAATGCGAAAACAACAATTGATGGACAGAATGCAGAACAATGTCATACATTCACCCCAGTACAAAGATCTGGGCCTAAATCCATTGTTTTTGCTCACCATGCCATTCCAGTTTGGACTCAGCCATTGCAAATCAGTCTTGACCCTGCTCACAATGGGAACAGTCCAGCCCGAACTGCCAGGCCAGGTCCTCCCTGGATTGGAAACAAGCATCCTAGTACCGGTTTAGGGCTTTCAGCCCTCATCAGCCAGGATAGCTTGACTCCAGTGGCATGGAGAGCACGGGACCCACGTCTGGGCATACCCGTCCCACTCGGGGTGACAAATGCAAAAACAACAATTGATGGACATAATGCAGAACAATATCATACATTCACCCCAGTACAAAGATCTGGGCCGAAATCCATTGTTTTTTTGCTCACCATGCCGTTCCAGTTTGGACACAGCCATATGCAAATCAGTCTTGACCCTGCTCACAATGGGAACAGTCCAGCCCGAACTGCCAGGCCAGGTCCTCCCTGGACTGGAAACAAGCATCCTAGGACCGGTTTCGGGCTTTCAGCCTAAATCAGCCAGGATAGCTTGACTCCAGTGGCATGGAGAGCAGGGGACCCACATCCGGGCATACCCGTCCCACTCGGGGTGACACATGCAAAAACAACAATTGATGGACAGAATGCAGAACAATGTCATACATTCACCCCAGTACAAAGATCTGGGCCTAAATCCATCGTTCTTTTCCTCACCATGCCTTTCCAGTTTGGACCCAGCCATATGCAAATCAGTCTTGACCCTGCTCACAATGGGAACAGTCCAGCCCGAACTGCCAGGCCAGGTCCTCCCTGGACTGGAAACAAGCATCCTAGGACCGGTTTCGGGCTTTCAGCCCTCATCAACCAGGATAGCTTGACTCCAGTTGCATGGAGAGCAGGGGACCTACGTCTGGGCATACCCGTCCCACTCAGTGTGACAAATGCAAAAACAACAATTGATGGACAGAATGCAGAACAATGTCATACATTCACCCCAGTACAAAGATCTGGGCCTAAATCCATCGTTTTTTTGCTCACCATGCCATTCCAGTTTGGACCCAGCCATATGCAAATCAGTCTTGACCCTGCTCACAATGTGAACAGTCCAGCCCGAACTGCCAGGCCAGGTCCTCCCTGGACTGGAAACAAGCATCCTAGGACCGGTTTCGGGCTTTCAGCCCTCATCAGCCAGGATAGCTTGACTCCAGTGGCATGGAGAGCACGGGACCCACGTCTGGGCATACCCGTCCCACTCGGGATGACAAATGCAAAAACAACAATTGATGGACAGAATGCAGAACAATGTCCTACATTCACCCCAGTACAAAGATCTGGGCCTAAATCCATCGTTTTTTTCCTCACCATGCCTTTCCAGTTTGGACCCAGCCATATGCAAATCAGTCTTGACCCTGCTCACAATGGGAACAGTCCAGTCTGAACTGCCAGCCCAGGTCCTCCCTGGACTGGAAACAAGCATCCTAGGACCGGTTTCGGGCTTTCAGCCCTCATCAGCCAGGATAGCTTGACTCCAGTGGCATGGAGAGCACGGGACCCACGTCTGGGCATACCCGTCCCACTCGGGGTGACAAATGCAAAAACAACAATTGATGGACAGAATACAGAACAATGTCATACATTCACCCCAGTACAAAGATCTGGGCCTAAATCCATCGTTTTTTTGCTCACCATGCCATTCCAGTTTGGACTCAGCCATATGCAAATCAGTCTTGACCCTGCTCACAATGGGAACAGTCCAGCCCGAACTGCCAGGCCAGGTCCTCCCTGGATTGGAAACAAGCATCCTAGTACCGGTTTAGGGCTTTCAGCCCTCATCAGCCAGGATAGCTTGACTCCAGTGGCATGGAGAGCACGGGACCCACGTCTGGGCATACCCGTCCCACTCGGGGTGACAAATGCAAAAACAACAATTGATGGACATAATGCAGAACAATATCATACATTCACCCCAGTACAAAGATCTGGGCCGAAATCCATTGTTTTTGCTCACCATGCCGTTCCAGTTTGGACACAGCCATATGCAAATCAGTCTTGACCCTGCTCACAATGGGAACAGTCCAGCCCGAACTGCCAGGCCAGGTCCTCCCTGGACTGGAAACAAGCATCCTAGGACCGGTTTCGGGCTTTCAGCCTAAATCAGCCAGGATAGCTTGACTCCAGTGGCATGGAGAGCACGGGACCCACATCTGGGCATACCCGTCCCACTCGGGGTGACAAATGCAAAAACAACAATTGATGGACAGAATGCAGAACAATGTCATACATTCACCCCAGTACAAATATCTGGGCCTAAATCCATCGTTTTTTTGCTCACCATGCCATTCCAGTTTAGACCCAGCCATATGCAAATCAGTTTTGACCCTGCTCTCAATGGGAACAGTCCAGCCCGAACTGCCAGGCCAGGTCCTCCCTGGACTGGAAACAAGCCTCCTAGGACCGGTTTCGGGCTTTCAGCCCTCATCAGCCAGGATAGCTTGACTCCAGTGGCATGGAGAGCAGGGGACCCACATCCGGGCATACCCGTCCCACTCGGGGTGACACATGCAAAAACAACAATTGATGGACAGAATGCAGAACAATGTCATACATTCACCCCAGTACAAAGATCTGGGCCTAAATCCATCGTTCTTTTCCTCACCATGCCTTTCCAGTTTGGACCCAGCCATATGCAAATCAGTCTTGACCCTGCTCACAATGGGAACAGTCCAGCCCGAACTGCCAGGCCAGGTCCTCCCTGGACTGGAAACAAGCATCCTAGGACCGGTTTCGGGCTTTCAGCCCTCATCAACCAGGATAGCTTGACTCCAGTTGCATGGAGAGCAGGGGACCTACGTCTGGGCATACCCGTCCCACTCAGTGTGACAAATGCAAAAACAACAATTGATGGACAGAATGCAGAACAATGTCATACATTCACCCCAGTACAAAGATCTGGGCCTAAATCCATCGTTTTTTTGCTCACCATGCCATTCCAGTTTGGACCCAGCCATATGCAAATCAGTCTTGACCCTGCTCACAATGGGAACAGTCTAGCCCGAACTGCCAGGCCACGTCCTCCCTGGACTGGAAACAAGCATCCTAGGACCAGTTTCGGGCTTTCAGCCATCATCAGCCAGGATAGCTTGACTCCAGTGGCATGGAGAGCACGGGACCCACGTCTGGGCATACCCGTCCCACTCGGGGTGACACATGCAAAAACAACAATTGATGGACAGAATGCAGAACAATTTCATACATTCACCCCAGTACAAAGATCTGGGCCTAAATCCATCGTTTTTGCTCACCATGCCATTCCAGTTTGGACCCAGCCATATGCAAATCAGTCTTGACCCTGCTCACAATGTGAACAGTCCAGCCCGAACTGCCAGGCCAGGTCCTCCCTGGACTGGAAACAAGCATCCTAGGACCGGTTTCGGGCTTTCAGCCCTCATCAGCCAGGATAGCTTGACTCCAGTGGCATGGAGAGCACGGGACCCACGTCTGGGCATACCCGTCCCACTCGGGGTGACAAATGCAAAAAAAACAATTGATTGACAGAATGCAAAACAAAGTCCTACATTCACCCCAGTACAAAGATCTGGGCCTAAATCCATCGTTTTTTTCCTCACCATGCCTTTCCAGTTTGGACCCAGCCATATGCAAATCAGTCTTGACCCTGCTCACAATGGGAACAGTCCAGTCTGAACTGCCAGCCCAGGTCCTCCCTGGACTGGAAACAAGCATCCTAGGACCGGTTTCGGGCTTTCAGCCCTCATCAGCCAGGATAGCTTGACTCCAGTGGCATGGAGAGCACGGGACCCACGTCTGGGCATACCCGTCCCACTCGGGGTGACAAATGCAAAAACAACAATTGATGGACAGAATACAGAACAATGTCATACATTCACCCCAGTACAAAGATCTGGGCCTAAATCCATCGTTTTTGCTCACCATGCCATTCCAGTTTGGACTCAGCCATATGCAAATCAGTCTTGACCCTGCTCACAATGGGAACAGTCCAGCCCGAACTGCCAGGCCAGGTCCTCCCTGGACTGGAAACAAGCATCCTAGGACCGGTTTCGGGCTTTCAGCCCTCATCAGCCAGGATAGCTTGACTCCAGTGGCATGGAGAGCACAGGACCCACATCCGGGCATACCCGTCCCACTTGGGGTGACACATGCAAAAACAACAATTGATGGACCGAATGCAGAACAATTTCATACATTCACCCCAGTACAAAGATCTGGGCCTAAATCCATCGTTTTTTGCTCACCATGCCATTCCAGTTTGGCATATGCAAATCAGTCTTGACCCTGCTCACAATGGGAACAGTCCAGCCCGAACTGCCAGGCCAGGTCCTCCCTGGACTGGAAACAAGCATCCTAGGACCGGTTTCGGGCTTTCAACCCTCATCAGCCAGGATAGCTTGACTCCAGTGGCATGGAGAGCACGGGACCCACGTCTGGTCATACCCGTCCCACTCGGCTGACAAATGCAAAAACAACAATTGATGGACAGAATGCAGAACAATGTCATACATTCACCCCAGTACAAAGATCTGGGCCTAAATCCATCGTTTTTTTGCTCACCTTGCCATTCCAGTTTGGACCCAGCCATATGCAAATCAGTCTTGACCCTGCTCACAATGGGAACAGTCCAGCCCGAACTGCCAGGCCACTTCTTCCCTGGACTGGAAACAAGCATCCTAGGACCAGTTTCGGGCTTTCAGCCATCATCAGCCAGGATAGCTTGACTCCAGTGGCATGGAGAGCACGGGACCCACGTCTGGGCATACCCGTCCCACTCGGGGTGACACATGCAAAAACAACAATTGATGGACAGAATGCAGAACAATTTCATACATTCACGCCAGTACATAGATCTGGGCCTAAATCCATCGTTTTTTGCTCACCATGCCATTCCAGTTTGGACCCAGCCATATGCAAATCAGTCTTGACCCTGCTCACAATGTGAACAGTCCAGCCCGAACTGCCAGGCCAGGTCCTCCCTGGACTGGAAACAAGCATCCTAGGACCAGTTTCGGGCTTTCAGCCCTCATCAGCCAGGATAGCTTGACTCCAGTGGCATGGAGAGCACGGGACCCACGTCTGGGCATACCCGTCCCACTCGGGGTGACAAATGCAAAAACAACAATTGATGGACAGAATGCAGAACAATGTCCTACATTCACCCCAGTACAAAGATCTGGGCCTAAATCCATCGTTTTTTTGCTCACCATGCCATTCCAGTTTGGACCCAGCCATATGCAAATCAGTCTTGACCCTGCTCACAATGTGAACAGTCCAGCCCGAACTGCCAGGCCAGGTCCTCCCTGGACTGGAAACAAGCATCCTAGGACCAGTTTCGGGCTTTCAGCCCTCATCAGCCAGGATAGCTTGACTCCAGTGGCATGGAGAGCACGGGACCCACGTCTGGGCATACCCGTCCCACTCGGGGTGACAAATGCAAAAACAACAATTGATGGACAGAATGCAGAACAATGTCCTACATTCACCCCAGTACAAAGATCTGGGCCTAAATCCATCGTTTTTTTCCTCACCATGCCTTTCCAGTTTGGACCCAGCCATATGCAAATCAGTCTTGACCCTGCTCACAATGGGAAAAGTCCAGTCCGTACTGCCAGCCCAGGTCCTCCCTGGACTGGAAACAAGCATCCTAGGACCGGTTTCGGGCTTTCAGCCCTCATCAGCCAGGATAGCTTGACTCCAGTGGCATGGAGATCACGGGACCCACGTCTGGGCATACCCGTCCCACTCGGGGTGACAAATGCAAAAACAACAATTGATGGACAGAATACAGAACAATGTCATACATTCACCCCAGTACAAAGATCTGGGCCTAAATCCATCGTTTTTTGCTCACCATGCCATTCCAGTTTGCACTCAGCCATATGCAAATCAGTCTTGACCCTGCTCACAATGGGAACAGTCCAGCCCGAACTGCCAGGCCAGGTCCTCCCTGGACTGGAAACAAGCATCCTAGGACCGGTTTCGGGCTTTCAGCCCTCATCAGCCAGGATAGCTTGACTCCAGTGGCATGGAGAGCACAGGACCCACATCCGGGCATACCCGTCCCACTTGGAGTGACACATGCAAAAACAACAATTGATGGACAGAATGCAGAACAATTTCATACATTCACCCCAGTACAAAGATCTGGGCCTAAATCCATCGTTTTTTTGCTCACCATGCCATTCCAGTTTGGCATATGCAAATCAGTCTTGACCCTGCTCACAATGGGAACAGTCCAGCCCGAACTGCCAGGCCAGGTCCTCTCTGGACTGGAAACAAGCATCCTAGGACCGGTTTCGGGCTTTCAACCCTTATCAGCCAGGATAGCTTGACTCCAGTGGCATGGAGAGCACGGGACCCACGTCTGGTCATACCCGTCCCACTCGGCTGACAAATGCAAAAACAACAATTGATGGACAGAATGCAGAACAATGTCATACATTCACCCCAGTACAAAGATCTGGGCCTAAATCCATCGTTTTTTTGCTCACCATGCCATTCCAGTTTGGACCCAGCCATATGCAAATCAGTCTTGACCCTGCTCACAATGGGAACAGTCCAGCCCGAACTGCCAGGCCACGTCCTCCCTGGACTGGAACCAAGCATCCTAGGACCAGTTTCGGGCTTTCAGCCATCATCAGCCAGGATAGCTTGACTCCAGTGGCATGGAGAGCACGGGACCCACGTCTGGGCATACCCGTCCCACTCGGGGTGACACATGCAAAAACAACAATTGATGGACAGAATGCAGAACAATTTCATACATTCACCCCAGTACAAAGGTCTGGGCCTAAATCCATCGTTTTTTTGCTCACCATGCCATTCCAGTTTGGACCCAGCCATATGCAAATCAGTCTTGACCCTGCTCACAATGGGAACAGTCCAGCCCGAACTGCCAGGCCAGGTCCTCCCTGGACTGGAAACAAGCATCCTAGGACCAGTTTCGGGCTTTCAGCCCTCATCAGCCAGGATAGCTTGACTCCAGTGGCATGGAGAGCACGGGACCCACGTCTGGGCATACCCGTCCCACTCGGGGTGACAAATGCAAAAACAACAATTGATGGACAGAATGCAGAACAATGTCCTACATTCACCCCAGTACAAAGATCTGGGCCTAAATCCATCGTTTTTTTCCTCACCATGCCTTTCCAGTTTGGACCCAGCCATATGCAAATCAGTCTTGACCCTGCTCACAATGGGAACAGTCCAGTCCGAACTGCCAGCCCAGGTCCTCCCTGGACTGGAAACAAGCATCCTAGACCGGTTTCGGGCTTTCAGCCCTCATCAGCCAGGATAGCTTGACTCCAGTGGCATGGAGAGCACGGGACCCACGTCTGGGCATACCCGTCCCACTCGGGGTGACAAATGCAAAAACAACAATTGATGGACAGAATACAGAACAATGTCATACATTCACCCCAGTACAAAGATCTGGGCCTAAATCCATCGTTTTTTTGCTCACCATGCCATTCCAGTTTGCACTCAGCCATATGCAAATCAGTCTTGACCCTGCTCACAATGGGAACAGTCCAGCCCGAACTGCCAGGCCAGGTCCTCCCTGGACTGGAAACAAGCATCCTAGGACCGGTTTCGGGCTTTCAGCCCTCATCAGCCAGGATAGCTTGACTCCAATGGCATGGAGAGCTCAGGACCCACATCCGGGCATACCCGTCCCACTTGGGGTGACACATGCAAAAACAACAATTGATGGACAGAATGCAGAACAATTTCATACATTCACCCCAGTACAAAGATCTGGGCCTAAATCCATCGTTTTTTTGCTCACCATGCCATTCCAGTTTGGCATATGCAAATCAGTCTTGAACCTGCTCACAATGGGAACAGTCCAGCCCGAACTGCCAGGCCAGGTCTCCCTGGACTGGAAACAAGCATCCTAGGACCGGTTTCGGGCTTTCAACCCTCATCAGCCAGGATAGCCTGACTCCAGTGGCATGGAGAGCACGGGACCCACGTCTGGTCATACCCGTCCCACTCGGCTGACAAATGCAAAAACAACAATTGATGGACAGAATGCAGAACAATGTCATACATTCACCCCAGTACAAAGATCTGGGCCGAAATCCATCGTTTTTTTGCTCACCATGCCATTGCAGTTTGGACCCAGCCATATGCAAATCAGTCTTGACCCTGCTCACAATGGGAACAGTCCAGCCCGAACTGCCAGGCCAGGTCCTCCCTGGACTGGAAACAAGCATCCTAGGACCGGTTTTGGGCTTTCAGCCCTCATCAGCCAGGATAGCTTGACTCCAGTGGCATGGAGAGCACGGGACCCACATCCGGGCATACCCGTCCCACTCGGGGTGACACATGCAAAAACAACAATTGATGGACAGAATGCAGAACAATTTCATACATTCACCCCAGTACAAAGATCTGGGCCTAAATCCATCGTTTTTTTGCTCGCCATTCCAGTTTGGACCCAGCCATATGCAAATCAGTCTTGACCCTGCTCACAATGGGAACACTCCAGCCCGAACTGCCAGGCCAGGTCCTCTCTGGACTGGAAACAAGCATCCTAGGACCGGTTTCGGGCTTTCAGCCCTCATCAGCCAGGATAGCTTGACTCCAGTGGCATGGAGAGCACGGGACCCACGTCTGGGCATACCCGTCCCACTCGGGGTGACAAATGCAAAAACAACAATTGATGGACAGAATGCAGAACAATGTCATACATTCACCCCAGTACAAAGATCTGGGCCTAAATCCATCGTTTTTTTCCTCACCATGCCTTTCCAGTTTGGACCCAGCCATATGCAAATCAGTATTGACCCTGCTCACAATGGGAACAGTCCAGCCCGAACTGCCAGGCCAGGTCCTCCCTGGACTGGAAACAAGCATCCTAGGACCGGTTTCGGGCTTTCAACCCTCATCAGCCAGGATAGCTTGACTCCAGTGGCATGGAGAGCACGGGACCCACGTCTGGTCATACCCGTCCCACTCGGGGTGACAAATGCAAAAACAGCAATTGATGGACAGAATGCAGAACAATGTCATACATTCACCCCAGTACAAAGATCTGGGCCTAAATCCATCGTGTTTTTGCTCACCATGCCATTCCAGTTTGGACCCAGCCATATGCAAATCAGTCTTGACCCTGCTCACAATGGGAACAGTCCAGCCCGAACTGCCAGGCCAGGTCCTCCCTGGACTGGAAACAAGCATCCTAGGACCGGTTTCGGGCTTTCAGCCCTCATCAGCCAGGATAGCTTGACTCCAGTTGCATGGAGAGCAAAGGACCTACGTCTGGGCATACCCGTCCCACTCGGTGTGACAAATGCAAAAACAACAATTGATGGACAGAATGCAGAACAATGTCATACATTCACCCCAGTACAAAGATCTGGGCCTAAATCCATCGTTTTTTTGCTCACCATGCCATTCCAGTTTGGACCCAGCCATATGCAAATCAGTCTTGACCCTGCTCACAATGGGAACAGTCCAGCCCGAACTGCCAGGCCACGTCCTCCCTGGACCGGAAACAAGCATCCTAGGACCAGTTTCGGGCTTTCAGCCATCATCAGCCAGGATAGCTTGACTCCAGTGGCATGGAGAGCACGGGACCCACGTCTGGGCATACCCGTCCCACTCGGGGTGACAAATGCAAAAACAACAATTGATGGACAGAATGCAGAACAATGTCGTACATTCACCCCAGTACAAAGATCTGGGCCTAAATCCATCGTTTTTTTGCTCACCATGCCATTCCAGTTTGGACACAGCCATATGCAAATCAGTCCTGACCCTGCTCACAATGGGAACAGTCCAGCCCAAACTGCCAGGCTAGGTCCTCCCTGGACTGGAAACAAGCATCCTAGGACCGGTTTCAGGCTTTCAGCCCTCATCAGCCAGGATAGCTTGACTCCAGTGGCATGGAGAGCACGGGACCCACGTCTGGGCATACCCGTCCCACTCGGGGTGACAAATGCAAAAACAACAATTGATGGACAGAATGCAGAACAATGTCATACATTCACCCCAGTACAAAGATCTGGGCCTAACTCCATCGTTCTTTTGCTCACTATGCCATTCCAGTTTGGACCCAGCCATATGCAAATCAGTCTTGACCCTGCTCCCAATGGGAACAGTCTAGCCCGAACTGCCAGGCCATGTCCTCCCTGGACTGGAAACAAGCATCCTAGGACCGGTTTCGGGCTTTCAGCCCTCATCAGCCAGGATAGTTTGACTCCAGTGGCATGGAGAGCACGGGACCCACGTCTGGGCATACCCGTCCCACTCTGGGTGACAAATGGGTCTGGACTGTTCCCATGAGGCACAGGGTCAAGACTGATTTGCATATAGCTGTGTCTGAACTGGGGTGGCGAAGTGAGCTAAAGAATGATGATGGATTCAACCCAGATCTGTGACTGGGGGTGAGTGTCTGAAAAGTTTCAGCGCTCCGTCCATCATCTCTTTGTGTTTGCTTTGTTCGCCCTAAGTTGGCAGGGTATGCCCAGACGTGGGTCCCTTGCTCACTTTGCCACTGGATTCAAGCTAGCCTGGCTGATGAGGGCTGTTAGCCCGAAACCGGTCCCAGGATGCTTGTTTCCGGTCCAGGGAAGACATGGCTTGGCAGTTCGGTCTGGACTGTTCCCATGAGGCACAGGGTCAAGACTGATTTGCATATAGCTGTGTCTGAACTGGGGTGGCGAAGTGAGCTAAAGAATGATGATGGATTCAACCCAGATCTGTGACTGGGGGTGAGTGTCTGAAAAGTTTCAGCGCTCCGTCCATCATCTCTATGTGTTTGCTTTATTTGCACATGTTGATACAGCAAGTAAGCTCTCATTGCTAATGTGCTGAAAGGGTGCCCTACTCACACATAACTATACTTGCACGAAACATATGCACATGTGCAGTACCCTGCAATGCTGCGTGTCCGTGAGCCAGCGTGACAAGGCAAGTGACAGTGCATGATGAATAGCATGCCTGCAGGCCCAACATATTAACATTGTGCAGGCCACCTCACTGTGGTGGCTGAGTGTGGACAACATCCTTAAACAAGCAAGTCACACTCTGACACATCCTCGTGTACATACAACCCCTGACGTAAACAAGACATTTGATGTCAAACAATGCACAACTCTCCCAACTCTGACCAAGACCCATATTCCACCCAGTTTGCCTCATCCCAGCATTGTAAATGCACAGAACTGAAAGGCTCACTGCCTGAAAGGTATAACGGGCAGCTAAACCAAAGCTGCAGGTGCCACCATCACACAATGCAGTGCACACACAGACAAATCTGAGCTCCTCAACATTGACTACTATGTGGGCCAAATTGCATTACTCACACAAATGTACAGAGGACACAACTTGTGACGCTTGTGTGTAGATATTGTACAATCACATTTGTCATAGCTGGAAACTGTGAGATGACAATGTACAACTACAACATCACATCCGCAATGTCCTCAAAATCATCACCATCCTGCAACAAATAGGCATCTCCTCCAAAACAGTATGAATGGACACTCTCCTGCAGTCTGCTTGTAAACTCATCCAATGCATGATTGTACATGACAAACACTGTTAAACTGTATCTCCCCTATCACATTGCAGAGGGAAAGACATCACCTCTTGGACAGCAGACTGCCCCAATCTTCCCTGATGATGAGGAGGATTACCACACCATCAATCAGGAAGAACTCCAACAACTGCTAGACTCCCTCAGCACCCCACCTCCAGGAGCAGGGCAACCCAGCAGCATTGCGGCAACCCCACCCCCTGCACAAACCAACCTGCAGCAAGCACCACCAACCACAGCTTCCTCCCAGGACCTCGAGGACCCACACCTGGCCTTCCAATCCCGTGTGCTAGAGGTCCAGCTGGAGATGGAGGAACAGGTGCGGATGGGGTTCGAGAGCCTGGCGGACAAACTTGAGGCCATACGTGGGTGTCTGAGTCCCATCCGGGACCACATGCAGAAGATCACGGACACCCACAGCCCGCTCGATGCTCTCCAACGGTCCATGGCTGACATTGCCGGAGTCATGATTCAGAGACAACAACTGTCTGGTCAGAGTGGCTCCAGCAATGTCAGCCAGGATTTGGCCAACATCTGTTGGATAATGGAGAGCATGGAGTGGATGCAGGCACAAGATAATGGCTGCCAGGGCCGCACACCAGCGCAATGTTGCAGGGATCTGTCATGCCCTGCACGTGCTCATAACTTCATTGCTGCCACAAGGTCTGGCGCCGATGAATGCTGCTGCTGCTTCCACATCCTCAGCTCCGCCACCTGATGTGTCAGTGCCTCACAGTGCTGCACCCACTATACCAACACCCACATGTGAGGCACATGACACATCAGAGGATGAAGAGGAGGATGATAGTGCATTTGTGCGAAGGAGAAAGCGGTAGCATCCATCGGTGCCAAAAGACCAGTTTTCTCCTTGGTGCCGGGCTTAGTATCATGTTTCCAAGAAGAGGGACAGAGGGGCAAGTTTAGAGAGGTCCAGCATACGTGCCCAACGGGTACAGTAAGCAAGAAAGGTATGAAGTTCCTCTAAGTCAAAGTGAACAGACAGCGAGATACAATTGGTGGGATCAAACAGGGGATCATCCCACGATGTTAAAGGGTGAGGGGAGGGGTTTCCCCTTTTGGAAGTAGGGCTCTCACACACCTAGCAAGCTAGGTGTCATGCTTCATCATATGAGCCTGCCCCTCGTCAGGTCGGCGCTGCAATACCCGACGGGCACCCAGTACGGGGCTCTTTAGCGGGGATCTTTTGTTCCTGCCGTTGGGTGCAGTGGGGGTAAGGGGCCTAGTGTGTGTAGATGTGAAGGGAGTGAGTTAAAACAGGTCAGTTAGTCCTAGCAGTTATTTATTCAAGAAGGTAAACTGCCTGATTAAAAAATGGGAGAGTGGCGGTAAACTAGAGGCTATGTATCTAGATAAGTACGCCCTACTCTCAGTCGGTCAACATGTTTCGTGCCCTGGGTGTCAGGAGGATCAAGGCACTTCTTCAGGACCAGAAAAACGCTATCTACAACAACGTGGTAAGGGCAAAACTACCTACCACGTTCTCAGGTAAATAACCTACAGGTAGGGTGAGAAAAGGTAAATATTAAAAACATTCATGTATCTCGTAGATCTGTTCATAGAACAACATAGATGTATGTGTATTCTGTGTATGACGGAGTCACACACACGTGCTCCACACCGTGCTCTTGGTGCAGCTTAGGGTTTCAACTCATGCACAAGTAGTGTATAAAAATCCCAGAGTATCAGGATGTAGATCAACATTGTGAAGGATAAAAACAACAGATAAGGCAGAACTGATGCTCACCATAACTGTTATCTAAAGTAGACTTCAACAGTGTCTGGCGGTCGTAAAGGACACCACATTGTGTCCTGTATGAGTAAGGTAGAGGAAAAGAAGCTGAGTAAAGTTAAAAACTCCATCTCGCAACAACAATTACTGCCCAGTCGACTGTAACGTTCAATGGGCAGTAGACAGGGAGGAAGTTGCATGAAGGTCCAGTAAATACTGACCTTCCCCATCAGGCCAACAGGGTCCCCGTGTGTCCCAGGTGGAAGGGGGCATTGTTGCGGCGTCGCTCAAGTGGTGGCAAAGGTACTGACACAAGTGGTCGTCAGAGGTACCAACCAATGAGTCGTGATGGCAACAATACAAGCTTAAACACCATTAGTGGGGCGACAAGGGGAATAGCCCATGGAGAAATACAGGGATTATAGCCCGGTACCTCAGCTCACCCCCGCCCCGTGAACTCACCTCCGAAATAGTCCATGACGTCCTGGGTCTCAAAGTATTGTAGCAAAAGGTGTCTACTCACCAGCGTTCAATAAACGCTTCTCTCGTGACCTACCCTACTGCCGAAACCGGGATGGTGATCCGCGCAGTGGTTTGGGCACAGATATACTTCCCGATCGTCGGCGGCGAGCGAGCAGTCTCACGAGTGCCCAAAATATCACGGGAATTGGGTTATAGGAAGGACGAGTTAACAAATGTCCTTGCCGGCGGTAAATGGTGCAGCCATCTTGGGTTGGTCAAATAAAACTCTGGCCGAGTGTGCAGGTACTGGATAGCTAGAGTCTACAAACGTTAAAAATTCGTGAATGGTGTTTCATAAATGCAGTGTTATTATAGATGAAAATAACATATAGCAAAGTCAACTAGCAGTATTAACTGCGGGCGATCAGTAATCGGTAGTAACTGGTGTGGCCATCTTGGCCTGTCAAGTAAAGCTGTTTGATGGATAAAGTTGCAGTATGTTAAAACATGGCCAGCGGCAACC
Source organism: Calotriton arnoldi (assembly GCA_963921515.1). Lineage (NCBI taxonomy): Eukaryota > Metazoa > Chordata > Amphibia > Caudata > Salamandridae > Calotriton > Calotriton arnoldi. The sequence continues at coordinate 497,828 of CAWUFW010000904.1, read as the reverse complement.
ATCCGAGATTAAGGTCTCAAGATTAGTGCATTGCTATCATGTAACCTAGTCACTGACTGCTATTATTGTGAGGTATAATAATAACTCACGATGCCGGTCATGAAAGATCAATTAGTAACCGTGCTAGCGTGAGGCAATCCGTATTTGGATGGCAGGTACTAATGAGCGGATTGAGGCCTCCTCATAACTGGTGCAGGTTAACACACTAACCATCTTAAACAATATAGGGACCAGGTACCTGACAAAGTCATGGGACAGGTGCCTCAGTAACGGTCTTAAAGGAGAGTGTAGTAGGTGGAAAAAAGTGCCAGAGTATGTTCAATGTATGCCTTATTCAGTGAGGTGGTAAAACAGGTTCATATTTGGAGGGCAGACATAGCAGTGGAGACACTCGACAGATATTGGTACATGCATACGGAAGGTCTATCATAAGTGCATGATACCTAGTGACACACACCAGGCAAGACGGTCTACATATTAGGGTACAATCTAGGTGAGTGAACCCCATGGAATATCGTCATTGAGCCCTTCTCGATGTGTTGATAATCTGTGGACCCATCTCTGCTCTATTCTAAACAGAGTTGACTGCGATATCTGTGTGTGATTCCAAAACAACCCACCGGAGTTATTCAGGGGGGTGTTTGGCATCTTTGAAGTGTGTGTATAGTCTAGTGGTGACCCTTTGGCAACCTATGTTGCTTTTGTGCTCTGTTATCCGGGTCTTGACCATTCGCATCGTCATCCCTATATATTTCAGGCCACACGGGCAGGTGACCATGTAAATACATTGTGTGGTGTTGCAGTTGGTATGACGGGTTAGTGTCCATTTGAATGTCGCGGAGAGAGAGATCTCTTTAACCATATAGGTAAGTTTACATACCGCGCAAGAACCACATGGGTGGTGTCCTGTAACTGGTGGGAGTCCCCACAGGGTTCTTTGTGTAGTTGATCTACATCCTGATATTCTGGGATTTTTATACACAAGTTGTGCATGAGTTGAAACCCTAAGCTGCACCAAGAGCACGGTGTGGAGCACGTGTGTGTGACTGCGTCATACACAGAATACACATACATCTATGTTGTTCTATGAACAGATCTACGAGATACATGAAGTGTTTTTAATATTTACCTTTTCTCACCCTACCTGTAGGTTATTTACCTGAGAACGTGGTAGGTAGTTTTGCCCTTACCACATTGTTATAGATAGCGTTTTTCTGGTCCTGAAGAAGTGCCTTGATCCTCCTGACACCCAGGGCACGAAACATGTTGACTGACTGAGAGTAGGGCGTACTTATCTAGATACATAGCCTCTAGTTTACCGCCACTCTCCCATTTTTTAATCAGGCAGTTTACCTTCTTGAATAAATAACTGCTAGGACTAACTGACCTGTTTTAACTCACTCCCTTCACATCTACACACACTAGGCCCCTTACCCCCACTGCACCCAACGGCAGGAACAAAAGATCCCCGCTAAAGAGCCCCATACTGGGTGCCCGTCGGGTATTGCAGCGCTGACCTGACAAGGGGCAGGCTCATATGATGAAGCATGACACCTAGCTTGCTAGGTGTGTGAGAGCCCTAGTTCCAAAAGGGGAAACCCCTCCCCTCACCCTTTAACATCGTGGGATGATCCCCTGTTTGATCCCACCAATTGTATCTCACTGTCTGTTCACTTTGACTTAGAGGAACTTCATACCTTTCTTGCTTACAGGGCTTAGTATCATGCCACGGAAGATCTCCTTGCAACTGTCTTCCACTGTCCCCCGACAATCACCTTGGACCACCACATGGACTGCCATATCACTTTTTTCTTGCCAAAGCCACTGCAATCAGCCTGAACTATGCCTCTTCCCTTGGACCTGTTACCACCAAATGACTCTGTCTGGCCCTCCAACGGGCATCCATGCAATGTGGGCATGTATGGCCAAGCACTGGTCCAGTCTTCATCCTCTGAATGAAATAAAATTGTTTAACTCACACAGATGTGTGTGGTTCTTGACCAATCAAGTATAGAAGCATGTAAAAAGTGTTAGGACTCTGATTCACCCAGAAGGTACACCAAGGGAAATACGAGCAATGTACCTGTTTTACCTGATACAGATGGGCAGTGAGATGGCGATGTATGTGTGAACTAGCTCTACCCCCATTGCTTCAAACAACCATCTAGCAATATACCAACCTAGCCCCATGTCCTTTAAGGAAAAGACATGTGTGCTAAAATGTCCTAGTCTGTTGCAGGCAACAGGTTGTGTCCTCCTTAACACTTGTAAACAAATATCTCTTGGCATATCCACTCACACACTACGTGGTGGACCAAGCCTGTTGTGATGGTGCACATTGCATGTCACATCCCAAAACTTTGCACAGCATATTCACATTGATGAAGACACGGAAGGGCACATGTCCACCTTACACATACGGAACCACAATGTCTGCCTCAGTTAAGCAGATTTGCAAATAGGGGCTCACCCCAAAGTGCAAGGCGTCAGTCAGCCCCTCCCTGTCGACAAATGATGCAACCTAAAATATGACCCCTCTCATGCTGTGACCACTGCGAGCATATCGGGCAATGTGTGTGGCACTGCACTCAGCATATAGTCAGATGCATGGCCAACATTTCAAGGGCGGCATCACCATGAAGCAATGGCAGAAGTAACAGCTGGGACCAGTCTCCATGACACTGTCACCACAGGGAGCAATGCAACATTTCCCCCCTTATGTGCAGCAGAATAGTGTGCCACCACCCAAACGTCAGCTGGGGCAAAATCAAAACTTGACAAGTCCAGTGAGTCACGAAAGGCATTTAGGAGATGTGAACTCTGTAAACCAAAATGCACTACTCCTAAAAGCCATTTGTGAGTAACGTAAAATGTTAAGTCATCACTTACTCTCAGATTACTTTTGTGAATTAGGAACACTGTTGTTCCATGCCCTGTACACAATGCACCCTGAATCCTAAAAAATCATGCATGGTCCGGAGGGTGAGCGTACATGCACAGGAACATATCTTGCAAAGGAAGCCGACACACTGGCACTACGCAGCAAGTGTGGCTAGGCCTGTGCAATGTAGATGGACTCTGCGCCAGGAGCATCTGACATGCAGGTGTGTGACGGAATCTGTGGAACCTGGCGCATACATCCATCTCCATGATGGATAACAGTAGCTAACTGTATTCACTTGCCATGCCATCTTACTAGGTTGTGTGCAAAATGGGCAACAATGTGCTGTCCAAATCCGTGAGTCACACTGAAGATGTAGAACGTCACAAACGACTGTCCCTAGACTAGGACGTAAATCCAAATTGACACCCTGTCATCCATGCAAGTTCAGTGTGCTCACATCTAAGGTATCCTGACACAATACATCTTGCAAACTTACATGTCATGAGCAGACTTAGCGATTCCAATGGATAGTCCAGTGATGGCAAGAGTTACATACAATGGAATGAGCCACACTCCACAACATCATCCCTGACATAAGTGCAAGCAGAAATCCAAAGTATCAAACTTTTATTTGAACAGTAAACATATTGAAGTAACCTAAACCAACACTTATCACTATAACTACTACTAAAATCTAAACTAACTATAAAAATCTTACTTACCTAAACTATCTACCCTAACTGATCCTAAAGACGCAACAACATATCCTAGACATCAACCCCCCTCCCAATCTTAAGGCACACCACGAGACAGGACAAGGACATCTAAGCTATACATAAACTAACTACACATGTAACCTACACAAAGATATATTTTTTTGGTTTAAAAAAAAAAAATTATGAACAAAAAACACATCAACCCCCCACCCAAAGGAAAAGGAAACTTATCCCCAAATATGGATTAATAATTAAAATCTAAAATCTACCTAACAAGCTAACACTAACTATAACCTACACTAAAACTACACTACCTAACAATTAAATTACTAACCTAACACTACATAATAATAGATTTTAAAACATTGGGGGAAGGGAGAAGAGGGGGATGGGGTCCAACAGGTCCAGCCATCATGGCAGTCCAAAGTGTTGCTTAATGTCTGTAACTTGTCTGTTCACATCAGACAATTCACGCCTGATCTCAGCCAGGGACACAACAATGTCCTGAAGGAGCCTCCTGTCCCGCAATGTATATGGGACCACTTGATCCCCAGTTGCAGGTGGGACTGTGCCTTGGGGGGTGTCCGTAGGGGGATGTGCCACCTGTCCCGGCTGGGACCCACCACTGACGCCTGAGGGGCCTGGGATGGGCTGTGTGACTGTCTGGGCATGCTCAGGCACCGCCTTCCATGTACTCTTCTTCCGTTCCTCCTGGTACCTCTTGCCCATGTTGCGGTACCCCTTTGCAACCTTCTTAACATGTCGGAAACGGTCCTTCCGCACCTGGAAGGCATGTAGTTGGCCTGGCGTCATGTTGTCTGTAAAATATACACAAAGGCAAATTTGAGTCCCTTAGACAATTTCAATTTCCTCCATACACATCTGTAATACAAGATCACTTAAACATGGGAGCCTACACTCCAGAGTAACTATGTGAAGTCAGCAAGTGACCTGGACAACGACATGTTGAAGCATGGATCAGTGACTACATGCTGGGGAGACTGACATGACAGTGCATGGCATGGTACATGTACTGTCACTACCACATTAGACTGACAATGCCAAACGATTGTGCCATTACATACCCGGGCTGAGGGTGACATGTACAAGCAATTGGAGGAGGGAAGCATTAGCCCCCAGTGTGTAGCCCTACCTTCATCCTCTCCAGTGACACAGTGCTGCATGATAGGTTCATCAAGTCTGCGCCAACACAGGCAATCTTGCACCAGAGTGCAAGGGTGTCTGCGAGCAGGGAGGTTTGTTCATGTGTAGGGAGGAGTACCTCCCAGCACACAACAAACCTAAAATGCCATTCTGTAACTTTCATGTGTGCTGCTTTGTGCAGCACACAGGAAAGATACATTGGGGAATAATGAAGTATGTTTATGTATGTACTGGAAGGGCCACCTTGCTGTACTTATACACACCATGTCAATTTACTATTCCCATGTGTGCTGCACAAAGCAGCTCACATGTAAAAAGCAAACATGATGAGCAAAAAGCATTCCTGCTCATTTGCCCAGATTACAATCGGGATTTCATTGTTGGTAAATTGTGCGCTGCCAACTATGAATGCCGCACTTGGACATAGGGGGCAGCCTCAAATACAATGGGTGTTGCTGTGGAACGCCAACCACAACCCCCAATGCACGTCCCTTTCACACTCAACACAGCGTGACAGTGTACCTCATTGGCAAGTAAGCGTTAATACACGTGGAATGTATTAACGCTGCTTCGATCATGATGCTAGGCCCCTATTGACAACACAACTTCGATGACAGTTACGTTTACTTTGCGATATGGGCTCGATGATATGCACCTTACTTTCAATGTGTGTCACTGACTGGGGATGGGCCAAGTCACAACTGTGAGACCAATGCATTTGTCCAAAGTCACTTACCGATTAGTGCACACTGCTGACTTCCACAATACATCATCACACTGTAGGCAAGGTAGTGTGATACACACCCATACTTCATACTGAAAAGTTGATCATTTGACCCAGACATCCATGCCACCGCAACATGCCAGTCAATTACGTTCCAACTCACCAGTGGCGTGTGGGTCCTCGAAGATGTCGATGTCCCCCTGTGTGATTGGCGGTTGTCCATCTGTGAGACAAGTAAAGAAATATATGTTGGTATTAGACTTCAATTCATATGTGTCGTATTCCTCATACCAATCATCACCATGACAGCAAATGCTACGTAACTGTAGTGTGGCATTTCATGTTGACTACATGATTGTGTCAACTTTGACTGCCATTCACACCAGACCTGTGACTGCTGATTTGGGACAGACAAGACTGTAATGCTAGCTAACATGCCCATACTCGTAGTGTGAGTCATCCATAAGGCACCATTACTACATGCATCATGATGTTCTACATGCACTTTGTACGTTTGAGTTGCTGCAGATTGCACAAAGCAGTTACACAGAGGTTGTTGGTGTACGACAATCTGGAGATGTCCACTTTCCTTAGACCATTTGTCCCTATACAATACTTTGTCACACAGCAACTATGTTCACAGGGCAGCGAAGCTAACGTAACACAAATCATGAGGCCAGCATTTTGACACTACCTTTTGGCCAGCACACAGCTCACTTGGACAATTCCATGGATAGTTCATGTACAGTCACCCATGCCGTACCCAAACAATCTTCTGCCTGCACGAACATTTTGCGCAGGTGTGCCAGCTATGGCAGTACAGTGCTAAGTGTTGGTCCAGCGCAGTGGGTGACACAGACTTGCAACATATGCTTGTCAATGTGATGCTGCGTTGTGTCTCGGATGTGCCAACACGATGCGCAAACGCATTGCGTCTCCCACCTCAATCAGCAACCATTTCTCACTTTGACATCAGTGTCACACACGTTGTAATTTTCATTCCTTACAGTCTACACGATTAAATGTGGAGTTTGTACTTACCACCCTGTAGGCCTGTCATGACTCCCACGTAGTCCAAGAGGTCAGCTTCACGTGCAAGCATGTCCTGCCAGCGGTGCTTCCACTGGTGTACGTTACGGTCCACTCCAAAGAACCTGAGCATATGCACACGCACATGCTCCCACCTAATCTTCCGCACAGTCACATTGTATCCTTGCAGGATACGGCCTCCCCTCTCCAACATCAGGGGCAGGTGGAATTTAATCAGCCACAGGAAGTCCCCCAATGCACCCTCGGACATCCTGCCCTCCCTGCCCACACCCCGCATCTCCCTGCACACCTGTGAGCCCACAGCCAGAAAAAAGAATACCCTCTAAAATATCCCCAACAACAATGTAAGTGTACTACCCCAAGACAGACACCCAACAAAATTGAGGACAGGAGACAGTTAAACACAATAAATCAGTTCACAACACTTCACAGACACTATCAACAGGACACAGGACACAGCAACACTCTCAAAATCTCCAAACTGCAGCACACACCACCAAAAACCTCCAACACTCTCCACAATCACCAGCAATGTGCTCAAAAGAGAAACTGAAAGTGCAGAACACTACTTCAGTAGACAGGAAGCATGCAGACATCACTTCCTGTCTCTTTGCGGCCCGTTTTTGAGTAAGCGTAGAAAATCTGCACGCAAATGGTCAAATGAGTAATCTTTAGAATTGCACAAAGTGTCGCGCGATGTATTTTAACATCGGGCGGATGAAAAAATGATCGCTTTTTCGTGTTTGTGGCCAGGTCTGCACGCTAAGAGCAAATCAATACACTGATGTGCAGTCTTAGTGCAAAATTCATGTCAGAGCCCTGTAACAACATGATAGGGTTGGTTAGCACTCAAATGACACCATGAAAATAATGTTTCACAACACATGACACCCTAACTTGCAACATTCAACACAGGTCACACCATAATTGCATATCTAACAAGAGAACCATCAATCAATCAGTGAAATTTTAAGTGTGCTACTCACCCGTGGGGGTCACAAGGCTTAGGGGCATGACTTTCGGCACGCTTCCAGTTGTCTGTGAACGTGCATGTATTGGAGGTGATGTTGATGTTGCGTAGTGTTTCGTGTGCGGCTCAGTGGTAGATGTGAGGGGGCCAGGGGTCTGTGTGGGCCCCCGAGTGGATGCCTTTCATAGCGGAGGCGGTGTCTTCATCCGTGCCTGGTGTCCATATGGAGATGGCGGTCTGGTTGGTGTCTCAGGGGTGCTGGTGGTCCGTCTGCTGCATCCAGTTTGTGGTCCACATACTTGTCGTAGAGGTTGTTGATCTGGAGGTGGAAGTGGCTTCCAAGTGAATTGCTTCTGACACACAGAAAAGCATATTTTGCCCCATTGCATGCCCTATTTTCATAATTTACCCCATTGCACGCCCTATTTTAATTATTTATCCCATTGCACGCCCTATTTTCATTATTTATCCCATTGTACGCCCTATTTTAATCTTTTACAACATTGCACGCCCTATTTTCATAATTTACCCCATTGCACGCCCTATTTTCATCTTTTACCCCATTGCACGCCCTATTTTCATGATTTACCCCATTGCACGCCCTATTTTCATAATTTACCCCATTGCACGCCCTATTTTCATCTTTTGCCCCATTGCACGCCCTATTTTCATCTTTTACCCCATTGCACTCCCGAAGTTTCATTCTTTTACACAACGTACACACTCCAATAAATTATTGACCACTGACAACAGACTACAATTGTGCATTTATTCACAGATGACAACCTATATTTAATGATTTACACAAAGGACACGCAACAATTTTGAATTGGGTAGCCCAATTTGCACCAGGAAGACTCTAGTCTTAAAAATTTGACACACTGAAAAGCATCTCTGTACTGAGGAGACATTCCCAGCATGAATGGAGTTTTGTGATTTTCTTTGCACTTATTGTGCAACGTACACTTTTCAGAGTGTGGACTCATGCTGGAGAGTAACATGCAGACAGGGTATGTGTGTATTGTTTTTTATTGGCATAAACCGTGATTGGGGTCATTTTGCACTGAGACACATTGGAGGGAGACTGTCACAATGTGACGTGCTCAGTTGAAGAAATTGTTTATTATCGGTTCCTTAGGGCAGTTCCTGCTGCATTTACTGTGGGGTGTGCGCCACCTGCCTCATCTTCATCATCATCCTGGTCATCGTCCGGTGCAGCAGGCACTTGAATCCATGGAGCATTGGTGCGCACACATATATTGTGCAATACACAACATGCAAGGATGATTTTGTTGACCATTTCAGGGCTGTACAGCAGTCTGCCACCTGTGATGTCCAGGCAACGGAAACGTGACTTTAGCACACCAAATGTGAGCTCCACAATGGACCTGGTGCTTCTGTGGGCCGCATTAAACCGCCTCTGTGCCTGGGTGGTGGGGTGTCGGAGGGGTGTCATCATCCACGGGCATAGTGCATATCCTTGGTCACCTGTAACATGTGAAAGCGAGATGTGTACATTATTGGTTGTGCTGGCTGTGTTGTTGGTGTTGATGGTTTTGTGGTGTGTCATTTGTGCTATGTTGGATTTCATGTTAGCCATGTGTTGCTTCTGACTGATTACCAGCATCACTGCAAATTACATTTCCTCACTGTTGATACTCCCTGCCCAAAGCCAATTAGTTTGTGTGCGCTGCGCGGTTGCATGACTGGCTCTTCTACCGTCTATCGATGGCACTCATCCACCCTCCTCACAGTCAATGCCATGTTAACGTTTAAATGGCAATAGGCCACACCAGACACGGTTCACGTTCAGTTCTGCTGCTGCCGCTACGCCAGACCTGCCCCACCGCACAACACATGCTGTTTCCTGTCCCGAGCTGGCACAAATCAACAGTTAGCAGCCCCCTCGCATGCAGGGCCCATTGGGGGCAGGAACGTTTCACCCACACCATCAGCATCATCAGACGCAACACTGTCCACTCCCTGGACTATGTACTCATTCATGAGTGTAGCCTCAAACTCACATGACACGACTACTCAAGATCCATTTGACTCTGGGAAATGTTTGCTGACATCAGACTGTCCCAGATCTTCACCACACTGAGCCACATGGCAGGGCACACTTTGACGGCTTCTTTGCATGTGTAGACTTCGTCCAGTTCATCGACCCCACTAAACGCACATGTATTGACCACTTACGCATGCACCACCTTGTTGATGTACCCCAGGACACCGTTGACCACATGCAGGTCCCCACAAAGTTGGTGTAGCTCAGTCACCGAGGAGATGCTACATACCACCATCAACAGCAACACCCACAACGCTGCAGTCATCACCAATGGCGCTAGGCCGCATTTTACAGACATGTATCTCCAACTGCGCATACACCCTTGTCCCACTATCCAACTGCAACATACAGCAGGCAATGAATGCCACCTTGGTCACCAACAACCTCAAAGTTGGCTGATGCCTCTGCTGACACATGGAGAGGAGCTGGTGCAAGCTTGGGGATACCAGTGAACAGCACCACCGACACGGACAGGATGCTCATATTCACCATCAACAATACGCCTACACACCAAACTGGGCTTCCAGGTAGGATTGCTGTGAGTTGCAATATGGATGATCGACAGCTGGGGCATGCTATACGCAGGGGAAACATGAGTCCTCATCCTCGTAACAAAACAATCAGCATGTGGCATCACCTGGTGGGCCAATGCCTTCGGATGCCCCCAACCCAACTCTGGGTACCTAGGCCCCATATTTGACTCCTCCCTCTCCATGTACTTACAGGTGTACGCAGTGGCCTGCAGCTGCTTCGCCTGCCTCTGCATCCTCCATGCAACCTTCCAATGGATCCCCCATTGTCGGGTGAGACAGTGACCCACACAGTCATTGCCATCAGGCTGGGCTACGGAAGCACACTATATGCCCGCATGGGCATGTCTGCGGTCAGCTTAGTCCCGACTGTCCAGCACAACACCTACACACTGGGCCTTGTGTTCATACTTTCATTATGGATCGGGTGCCTCCATCGCACATACATGGTTCACACCTCTCCCCAAATTTGCTAATGTGTGGCAGAGGGGCTAAGCATTTGAGGATGGTTTGTCTACATAGCTAGCCACAGTTCACACAGTTCCTGGTGTTGTTGTGTCTGGTATGTGGGCATGTTGATTACCATGTTGTATGTGTGATTGTGACATGTACATTCTCACACTTATGATTTGCATCTCTGTGAAGTTGAGGCATGTGGTGGGTCACGTTAGTACTTACCGACTAGCACTGCATTTCCATATGTGCCATCCTGGAAGCGCTGGTTCATGATGGACTGTCGGAAGATGTAGGAATCATGCACACTCCCTGGGAACTTGGCTATGGCATTGGTGAACAGTCCCCGGTGGTCCACTATTGCCTGCACATTCATTGAATGGGTGTGTTTTCTGTTGCGGTATATGTGTGCACTGTCCGCAGGGGGCACAAATAGGACATGTGTGCAGTCAATTGCCCACAACACCTGTGGGAATCCGGCTATGGCGTAGAATCCTTGCTTGGTCTCAATCTGTTCCTGCACAGTGTTGGGGAAGTAAAGGGGGTGGGGTATCAGGCTGAGTATGCCATCCAAGACAGTCGGGAGGAAGATTGAAAAGGCTGCCTGTGAGACTCCTCCGACTCTGGCCGTTGTTGGTTGAAAGGTCCCAGAGGCCAACATGTGCAGCACGGCCAGCAGCTTTGTCTGTGGAGGGATGTTGGTTCTCCGCTGTGTTTGTGGCATCAACCTGTGGCCTATCAGGTTAAGGATGTGTTGGATGGATGTCCTTTTGAGCCTGTAGTGGGCAATGACATCCTCTAGCGTCAGGTCTGTGAGGCTGAGACGTCTGCGCAGGGCCCGTTGTCTTCTTTGGCGCTGCCTCAGTGGTGGTCCTGGGGGAGGTGGCAGTGGCGGTGGTGGTTGTTGCCTTTGTGGGACTCCAAGCTGAATGATTAGTACCTCCATTGCGTCTGTGGGTCTTCAGATGTGGGTCTGGGCTAGTCTCCCTTATATGCCTCCCTTTATCGCCATTTTTACCATTTTTAGACCTGTTTTTATCAGGTCTTATTTTCCGGCAGCTAAGGGGCCTTAGCGAGACTTTTTTTATCGCTTCGCGGGTCCGGGACATCATTGGTAATAGTGCGATGGTGTGTTAGCGACTTTTTTTGTGAAATTTTGAGAGGGAACGCCTACTTTGCATCTCATTAGAGGAAACTATCGCTGCCATGCACGGCAATAGAAAAACCGGTAGCTATCGCCGGAAAGCTTGGTAATAGGGCGATAAAAAAAACGCGCTAGCGGCACGAAAGTGCCGCTAACGTGGAGATATGGCTTGATAATATGCCCCCCTATCTACTAACAATCATAGACTGGGTTTTGCACCAAAAAGTAAAGCCACTTTGAAGCCGGCGTAAAAATAAGAAATGTTTATATTTCCCTAAATGTTCTCACTTTGCATGTGTGCTGCACTGTACAGCACACATCCGAAGTGGGAAAAGTTTTAAAGATAGTCTAAGCATAGTATTTTGTACTGGAAAAACCTATGCTAGACATGACACAAACACCTTTACAATAGTGTGCGAAGGTGTGGGCGTGGCGCTAGGGAACCTGATTGTGCACCAGCGCTAGGGAGTGAGCAGGATAGTGCCATATCTTAGTAGACATGGCACTTTCCTACTATTGCTCTCTTAAGCAATGCAGCAGCCATTGCTTTATTTGAACCAGTGGTTTACGGTGCTCGGCACAGGCACTTAATTGACAACACCAGCACTTATGACAGTCTACCACATGGTGGCGATGTCTGTCAAATTTAGAAATGAGCACAACAGCAGTCGTTTATCAATTCAATGACATTAAAAAGGGCTAATACCTTCCACCCAAGCCATCCTAATTGTGTTGGGGCAACTGAATTGTCACACTTGTAGGAGTGTGATTGTTTGAAGTTATGTTGGTACTGTCATTGGCAGCACTGGGAGGGAGAATGGGTGGTGCAAGCTGCAGCGACCTTCTAGCGAGGGCCCTGTCACTAATTTATTTTGCAAATTAAGGACTGGCAGCAACTTTGGTTGCTGCGCTGAGTTGTGTGACATCGTCGTAAATCTGGGCCAAAATATAATTTTTGAACTTATGAATCAGTAAAAATGGTCTTTATCTAGTGATTGCCCAGACTGGTGTACCATTACCATAAACGACTGCAAAATTGCAATGCACTTGTGCAATTTATGTGATCTGAATTCAGGGGTAACCTGCACGTCACAAATTCAAATCCCGGCAAGTAAAATGCCTCAATTATGAGCGCGACAGGCAATTAAAATATGTGCTGTAATGCCTGCTAACACATATTTCGGAATTAAGAATTTTCAAGCAAACACAGTTACCCCGCAGTTTTTAGCATGTAAGCTTCAGCTTGTCGAATTTGCTGATATTTGGTGGGGAAAAATGCACAATAAATACTGGGCCGAAGCACAATAATTACTGGGCCAATGCAATTTTGGTGCAATGGTAATTATAAAGTTCGGGACACCACATTGTTGGATTTTATTGGGTGTAATATCCGACACTTAGCCAATCATAATCTGGGTCGAAGTTAGAATTTTGTGCAGGTGAGCTCTAAAGATTAAGTACAGTTACTTTCAATTATATGAAATTTGACATTAAGTAATAAATAAAAACATTGAAGGTATTGCCGGTGGAAGATGGTAATTTTCAATGCTGCCCTATTTTACTGCTGTCCCAATTGTTCACTGACTGGTCTTATTTTTTATTGGATACTCCTGAATGGAACCAAATAAGGGGCAAATGCATATGTAATTCACTCCAGAGCCGGGATTACGAGATTTGTGGAGTGGAATTCCCATGTGGAATTCTACACAGTACAAATGTACTTGGGCTGATGTTCACATACCAACACTCCACAGATGCAAATACACTGGCCCAAATTTCAGAGCTTTGGAAAGGAGCTGCTGTGCTGGTTATAGCACTGTGGCGGCCCCAATTTTTAAGCTCAGGCATGATGAAAAATGTTAGTCCAAATTTACAAAGCCACGCAAGGGCTGATTTGCATTGCCTTGTGTGGATTTGAGTAGTGTTACACTACACCTAGTAGGTTTTACATGGGTGGCGCATTGGTGTTCCTATGCATTCACCCATGTATTTCAATGAAAACCTAGGGTTGTGGGCTTACAAGAGAGAGGCATAACAATGGGAAATATCTTCATTTCTCCTCATTACTTCCTCTTTACGTGTTGCTTTCTGTCACATGGATAGAAAGATGAATCTGCCTATAAGGATTGCTTTTGTGCAGGATGGTATCCCTGCCCATTAAGCACGCACCCTTGCATCATGCCCGGGGTGGCGCTAGGCAGCCTGAAGTGCACTAGCACAGTGAGAGAGCAGAATGTCACCATATCATAAGAGATATGACCCATTTCTGCTCTCTCCCATTCACACAACAAAGCACAGCAAGTTACCTTGCTGCATAGCATGAAAGGTCAATAAATCGGGGCCTATGTTTTCATCATGTAGGCAGCAGTTTTCCCAGGAAACTAAACATTGCCAGCAATACCCATGGTATACTTTACTTAAAGTGGGACACAGTAAATAGTAAGTTGAAAATTTTGGATTTTTGAAAATAAAATACAACAGTAATAAGGCATGGGTCCTGAATTTCCTTTTCTTATGATTTTTTACAGGTCCTTGGTCTTCAATAAATGATGGTCCTCTTGGGCGCTAGAGAGCCAGCGCGCTAGATGACTGCACTCCCTGGAGGCTCCTGCAGTCTGGGGACAACATCCACAATCATTCTTCCTTATCCATTCCAGACTGCCTTGGCAGTGCTGGGGATATTGTTTCCCCCCGGGTGCAGCTCCCGACATTTCTGCACTGATTCAGGGCCCCTGGGATGGCTGAATGTGTGCCTTTTCCTATTGCAGCCTGCTGCCGCGCTGATAATGGTGGTCACCTGAGAACACATGCAGCCCCACAGAATTCTCCCTGGGAGCTTTGGAAGCTTGTCTCAGCGGATATTTGCTTGCTGATCGATCGACTCCACGTGGGATCGGGGAGTGAAGAGAGGCCCCTCACGAGAGCGGAGAAGCTGGCTGCCAGGAATGGCGTAGCCCTGAAGGTGTGGAATGCGCAGTGGGGTAGCAAGGGCGGGGGGGCGGTCTGCCCCAGGCGGCACAGGTACCTGCAGCTGTCGCGAGGTGGCGGCTGCAGGAATCGCCAGCAAAACTCCTCCACTCTTAGATTCGGCCGCCACGGGTGGCAAACGCAAGGGCCACCACAGGTGGCCTAAGGCCTAGCTACGCCACTGGCAATGCGGCCAGTGGGAGACCCTGGGGCATGAGGCCAGCCGCCGGCACCTGCGCCTTTTACCTGAAGGCAATGACCTTGGGGAGGGCTTCCCCAGGGGGCCCAGTGACTGCTCCCTTACATCCTGATGACATCGGGCCCTGGGGACTCTGGATTGCTGTTCTCTGCAGTAAGGTCGCCTGCTGCACTCTGTGCTACTGGGACTGCCGGTCAATTAGGCTGCCATGTGGACCGCCGGGCCTGATCGTATGGCCCTCGCCACATAAACATTGATGTAGGGGGAGTGCATGCCCCCACTAATCGCTACTGGGGTGCCACTCGGAGGCACAAAGGTGACAGTCGGGAGGACCAGGAGATCGAGGGACTACATTCTTATGGACATGTCCATGGACTTCGCGCGCTGCATATGGCACCTGGACAGGAGTACTGTGCTTGCTCGTGTCTCCAGATTCGGACTTGGAATGCCCATACTCCTTACCTTATAAAGCTCCAGTCTTCCTGGTAGTCCTGCGTTCTGCCTAAACGCTGCACACCAAGGGCCCGATTCACAAAAGTAATCTGAGACAAAATCCTAACTTTACGACTTTCGGTATTCACAAAAGGCATTTAGGAGTAGTAAAGTTAGGATTTTGTCTTAAGTTTGTCTTAAGTTTTGGTCTTAAGACGAAATCCTAACTTAAGTGAAACTTAAGTTATGATTTTGTCTTAAAACCAAAACTTAAGACAAACTTAAGACAAAATCCTAACTTAAGTTTAACTTAAGTTTAACTTAAGTTAGGATTTTGTCTTAAGACCAAAACTTAAGACAAACTTAAGACAAAATCCTAACTTTACTACTCCTAAATGCCTTTTGTGAATACCGAAAGTCGTAAAGTTAGGATTTTGTCTCAGATTACTTTTGTGAATCGGGCCCCAAGTGCACTTCTCACAGACATTTGTTTTGGTTAACCGAGACCGCTGCCTCATTGTCACATTGATCTGGATGAGACAGCACTGGGTGTCTCCGGACACACTCATCTTTACGAGGATGACCCCTGCTGACTCTATGGATGTACCCTGCAGGTTACCCCTGACTGAAAATGTTTGTATTGCTATTTACAACTTTTTTTTCTTATTTTTTCCTTTTTTAGTCGTTCTTGCTTGTGGGTGTGTTAAGGACCAGTCATGTTTTGTTATTTAGTTCAGTCTTTTTGGGGGGATGACTAGGAGGGAATATAATCCTGGTGGATTTGGGCCATCAGTGTGGGAGTGGGAGAGTTACAGGGTGCTTCATTACTCTACATTGTGCCAATCAATCTGTAATGGTCACTGTGTAGTATTGCTATCTTGTTCCCACTTGCCACCTGCCACATCCGCTCCCTCTACCCATTTTAGAATGCCCAGCGTGACCAATGCTGATGTCATCCCCTCCCAAGCACCTTATAAATGCATCATATGGAACATTAGGGGGCTGGAGAACCCACACAAGTGACGGCACATACTGTCCTATCTTGACAGACATGGCAATCACATTGCTATTTTACAAGAGACTCATTTGAATGCTGCCACTGGTACAACCTTCATGGACAGGTGGGCTTCCCATGACTATTTTCCACATACGCCTGTTATGCACGGGGACAGTCATGCTAATACGCAATGGGGTGCCATATATACCGCAGGGATCCCTATGGGATGCGCAAGGCTGCTACACGATCATGTGCAAGAAGTTGCCATGCCATCACAATTGTGAATTGCTGAGCCCATACAGATGACCTTGCTTTCTTTGACTGTCTCTGGGGCCGAGTTACATCCATAGGCCCATTTTTGTTATTGCAGGGTGGTGACTTTAACACAGTTCTATGTGCAGATGTCAATCACTCATATATCCCGCCCACCTACCTCAGTATCGCTGTCCCTCATCTCCGAGATATCATGGAGGAGCATGACCTCCTTGACACTTGGAGAGCACTTCACCCGATGGCTAGAGAAGGCACATTCAACTCAGAAGTACATGGGAGCTACTCTAGACTAGATTGCTGGCTGATCTCCAGGGGAGTGGGGTCTTGGATGCGGGAGGTTTCTCATCTTGCACACACATATTCTCATCACTCTCCAGTCCTACTTGTCCTGTCCGCTCCTACCCAGACTCCCGTTGGCGCAAACTATCGCCTGTCCCTGTGCTCACTTCTGGATCATCAATTTTGAGAGGAACTTCTGCAAGAAATCTCTTGTGCAGATTCGGTGCCACTGATCAGTACAATCTGGGAGGTGTTCAAGGCCACTGTTAAGGTTCAGTGCCTTGCAAAAAGTGGGGGAGTTCTGCGCTCCCTCCATAATCATCACGCCCTCCTGGACGCTGAACTTAAGCAGCTTGAAGCCCAATTAGGTGAGACTGAAGATCCACGCTTAACTCAGCAGGTCAGGACAGTATTGTCTTAATTTCATGAAGCTGCCAACAGAGAATGCCTCTTCCGTGGCAAGTATGCATCAGTCAGGGCATATGGGGACGGACTCACTCCGCTAATAATACTCTGGGAGTTCAGGACGAACTGGGGCAACTGCATATGGATACTCTGGGGATCCCCCAAACCTTTTCCTCTTTCTATAGCTCCCTTTACACTTCCAAAAAGGAAGACCCCATTTATGCTGATTCATATCTAGAGGACGTGGCCTTGGGCTGGCTGAGCGATGCCCAGAGGAATTTCCTGGCTCAGGACTTTATCGTTGATGAGATAAGAAATGGGATACAGCAGTTGCAGGCTGGTAAGCCCCCTGGACCTGACGGGCTGCCAGCTGACTTTTATAACACTTATGTGGACCTCTTCTTATCTGTGCTGGCTTCAATCTCTCAGGAGGTGAAAAAGGAGATTCAACTCCTCCCTTCTATGCGTGAAGCCCTGATCATCACACTACTGAAACCAGTCAAACCTCCTGATAGCTGCGAGACCTACAGGTCTCTCCCTCTTTTTAATTGCAATATTAAAATCTTAGGTAAAGCACTTGCTAATTGCTTATCCCTCCTCATGACATTCTTGGTCCGCCCAGACCAATCAGGCTTTATCCCTGGTCGATCCACCTCCTACAAATTGTGAACTCTGTTCACAGTACTGCAGGACATTTACCCTGACTTGGCCATGGTGGCAGTCTTTTTAGATTCTACCACGGCCTTTGGCTCTAACTTCTTAGTGGCCGTACTACGTCAGATGGGGCCCACTCATTCTTTTCTATCCTGGATTGCGCTCCTCTCCTTAAACCTGGTCGCTAGAGTTTGGTTTAATGGGTCTGTCTCCTCTCTTTTCGTCATTACGAGAGGCTCGCACCATGGCTTTCTACTACTGCCCTTACATTTTGCCCTTGCAGTGAAGCCAATCGCTGCCAAGCTGCGACAACACCACCACGAGAATGCGCTCTGCTACCCTGCCACGCTTCTCTTGATACCTCTACATGCAGGCGATATGACCCTCTTCTCGCGTGATCCTCATCGTAGTCTAAATGCTGTAGTCTAAGTGTTTGTCCAGTTCGTTGGGTTATCAGGTGTGCAGATAAACTGGAAGAATTCACAACTTTTTCCATTTGCACCAGCCACCAGGACTTTCATCCTGGACTTCCCTTCAAATGTTTGGGGATTGTGATATCTCGTGATCGGGAAGAAGTGATATGATCTTAATATGGCACAGTGCTGTTCAAGCTCACTGACCATATTACTCACTGGATTTCTCTTCCTTTGTCGCTGTCGGGCCGTGTCAGTCTAATAAAAATGGTGATGCTGCCCAAATTCTTATACCTTTTTCTAAACATACCTCTCCAACTGAGCCGATCTTTCTTTCAAATGCTAAAAATGCAGTTGATATGGTTAGCACAGGCAGGAAAGCAACCTCTTTAGCAGTGGGACACTCTGACCTTACTTTTCTCCAGCGGCGGTCCATGCAGGTAATGCGGTGGGGCAGGCCAGGAGGAGGGAAAGTCGACAGATGACAGAATAGGGAAAAAAAATTCCTATTCAGTCATCTGACGACATCCCCCCCCGCCCCACCGCGCTTATCCGCAAGGACCGTTGCTGATTTTCTCCAACGGGGGGGGGGGGGGGTTTAAAGCCCCAGACATGGAGTTGTACTATTTATGTGCTCAAGCTCACCATGTCACTCATTGGTATAGATCCACTCCATTTCGCCCTCATCTGGAAGTAGAACAAGCGTATATAGCCCGATCCCTCCAACCTATTTTCTGAGCTCCTCCTGTGGCGCGCCCTCTATCACTGACTCCACAGTAGCCTGCAACTTAAAAACGTGACACAAACTAGGTTGCAAAATGGGAAGGACACTCCTATATTCTTCAATGATTCCACTTCCCTCTCACCCCTTGCTGCCAGTCACTCATGAGTCTTCAAGCAGACTTCTACTTCAGAAGTCCAGGTTCAGGTGGTGAGGGGATATCTATTGTGGCGGAGCCTTCCTCTCCCAGGCAGTGGCATCCCCACTAGGTATCTTCACATAAATGTGTTTGCCTCATAATATAAAGGTGGCCACACCTGATTTCCCAGCTGAACCTCCCACCTTTAATATCCTGCTTACTATGCTTCAAGTGGATATCCCACGACACCTAGTTTCCCTTTTATATCGCACTGCGCAAGCTGAATCTCCTAGAATTTAAGGTCTGGTGCATTGCAGTGGGAAACAGATCTAGGGGTTACCCTCACGGGTGAGCAGTGGAAATATTGCTGTGTACAAACGGAGTGGATAGCACCCAGCAGCAGGCTAAGCATGATTCATTATAAATTCCTCCACAGAATATACTATACTCCTGCTCAACTACATCGCTATCAACTTCGACCAGACGATTTGTGTGCCAGAAGCGGGATGACTGGGGCGGACTTCCTCCATCTGGCGTGGTCCTGTTGTCCAGTATAGGCCTTCTGGGGTGAAGTGAACTCATCGCTTTCCGCCATGGTTGGACAGGCTTTAACACTGATCCCACTTCTGGCACTTTCGGGACACACAGGTGAGCTTGATGCTGGCTGCAAGAAATATGTGGCACTGTCTGTTCTATTAGCTAAATGAAGCATTGCCTGTTGCTGGGGGCGTGGGAGGGTACCGAAATTCAAGGACTGGCTTGCAGATCTAATTTATTGTAGTGAACAATTGTCCTTATACGCTGAACTGCTGCCTCCGATGACTAGACTTCAAGATGTGTGGATCCGCTGTGCAACTATCTTCTCTTACATGCCCCACCTATGAACTCTGTGGATGGGTCTGCTAATGCTTTGTGGAGTGACACCCCTGAGCGGGTTGGGGACCCTGTTTTGATATCACCTCATTGTTTTACTAGTCTTGTGCATGGCCTCCACTCCCTGAATGAATCTGGATTGTTATGTGGTGTTCATCGCTTCAACTTGCAATTGAAGTTATTGCTCTGGTATAAATGGGTGGGGAAGGGAGGCTTCTCTTCTAATTTATGTGGGTAGTGGGGGGTCGGGATGGATGATGGCACTGTACTTTCAATGAATTCACAGCACAACTGTTGTTGATACTGTATTTTTTATCTTGAATGGTCCTCAGGCCCTGTGGAATTTGCCAGAAAGATGGGCATTAAGGTGAATGAACTAGAGTGACAGTCAAGGACACTACAACAAGGAAAGTTGCAAGGCACCTTCTTAAGGGAAGTGAACTGTTTATAAAGAACTATTGCCATTCGTGACTTGGAAGTTCTACTGCTTGCGTCTCTTTCCCAAGAAAAGTTCCAGTCTCTGCATACCCTGGCAATAGAACTATAGCCACTCCTCCTTGTCCCTCCCATATTTACTAATTGAATGTATACCTATAAATGCGGAGATCTCTGCCACAATGGTGAGAGGAGAGGCAGCAGTCTCCATGTGTCGGTTTTAGAACAGCAATTTCTAGTAAACTTTGCATACTACAAAATGAATTTTGGGAACAATGCCCCTTTGTCTCCCACATGTATGACAGCAGCGAATATCACAGTTTGTAAGCAAAAACATAACCTCCCTCTTCTCTTGGCTCTATTTATTCAAGATGCATGAAGCCATATTTTGCCCATGGAGTGAAAATTACTGGAGAGGTGGTATAATACAACCGTAAGCTTCAGACAGTTGGGTAACTAGCCAAAGACTACCTTAAGAGTATTAGTCTACAATTTTAAAACAGTCTTGACCTGATGTAACAGCCAATGAAGTCTTTAGAGAACAGCCAATAGATGTTTCCATCTTGGGTACTAAGTTTTTTTTGAAGTGCCAACCAGGGCCTGTATTACATTTAGGCGCACTGTCCTTATCTGCCCTATGGCACACCTTTAAGCAGGAGCACCATGCTCAAACAGAGACAGTGCACCCTATTACAATGAATGCGCTGCCCCAGGGCAGTGCATTAATTGAAATACAGAGCGGCTCAGTGTTTCTCTGCGCAGCTAGCAACCCCTCCTGCACTCTAAAGAGGGGTTAGAGATCCCACTACAGGCAGCTGCAGAGAGTGACTGCACCCACCAGCAAGGGTCTGTCTGGGGCATCCATAGGGCCCCCTTTGCCCCCTCCAGACAGCTAACTAACAGTGCACCACCTTTTCATGGCAAACTTTCAGCTGAATCCTAAGGGAATGTTGGCCTCTGCACCCGTGCGCGTAATATGACGAGGTAGTAATGGCAAAGTGATTCCCTCGCCCTCTGAAGATAGTGCTGGTCCTACAGGTGCACCAGCGCTATCAATAGTACAGTAAGTGCAGCACAATCATCTGCAGCCCCTCCTGTAATGCAATAGTGCCCTGAGGGTGCAAAAAGCAGGTACACACGGTCGTTGCACACTCGGCGCACTATGTATAATGAGCCCCCTGAAGTTCATAGTAGTATAAAACAATTGATCCTATATAGCTCTGGCAATATATCATAGTGAGTCCCAGACAGAAAATGCTTGCTCCAGTGTAGCTGTTTCAAACAACAATTTCAGGGGGAAAAAAGTCTGGTTTGCTTGATTACCAGCTGCCAGAGATGCAGCAAACATGATGCCAGGTGTATTAACCATCTCAATAGGGATGATAAAGGAGTTACCCTCAAAATGTTGTTGTACCGTTGTTTTTCTCTGTTTCTGAGGGTTAACTATTAACAAGGACTCTGTTGCTAAGGATTGCAGTAAAAAGGTAATTGAGTTTATAGATTTGTGCACCAAACTGTATCAAATGTAATCAAAAAGTAACATGTCAAAAATTCATGAAATAACGCAAACGAAGACATGTACAAATAAAACAATAAAATGAAGGCATATTCAAAAGGAAATTTAAATATGGCTCCCACATTAGAGAGTGGATAGGGTTTGGAAATGAGGATTACCGCAGGCTGATAACTAGCAAACAGCAGGAACTGTGAGCTGTGGAAGGAACAGCAAACCGATTAAAAAAAAAAAAACACTATCAGAAAAGTGACAAGGGTGCAAGGCAAGCGGCAAAATGAGCGAGATGAAAGGACATCAAGCACACGGGGGGTGATGGCGAGTTGCACCTCTATGAAGAAAATAAACCATGCAAACAACAGCCAACTATCTGGTAGTCATAAACCAGGAGAGAGGGCCAGAGGAACAAAAGGGTGCAGAAGTGTGGACAATCTGGAAGGGATTGCCACAGTGAAAGGTGGGCAAGAAACAGGAGAAGGGTACACAGGTCGCACACTTGAAAGTAGAGGAGCACACAGGCGTTTACTGAGGGTTTAACCATGAATAGAACCCCTGCATCATGAAAATGCTTTAAAAAAGCATGTTAGAATGAAGGCATGGCAAAAGGAGTAATACATTGAAGATTTTCGATAGTTTTAGAACAACCTTTTGACATTGTGAAGGGAATAGTGAATCATACCACAACATTTTCTCAACATTCTTCACTCTAGACTTTTCTACATGACTTTTCTGTTGAAGATATGTTTTTTACTTGCAATAGTTTTTGTGCCTTTCAGGTTTGTTCTTATTCATCCACAAATAAATCAAGGGGCTTATTTATGACCCTGTTTGCTTCACTCTTGCACCACACAACACGACTCAAAGCCACTTTGCGTGGACCTGAGTGGATTCAAAATTTGAAGTAACGCAACGCAGTGCAAATCACTGCATTGTGTTATTCTGCCCTAGGAAGGCTTTTTATGGGCGTTGAGTGGGCGTTCCCATGCAACTCCCATGGATTTTGACGCATCCCCAGATTTACAAGAACTTGTTAACCTGGAGATGCATCAAAATCTTACACCTTCCCAGGGGAGGAGTAAGAAGGAGAAATATGTCTATTTCTCCTCATTTCTTCAGCACACATAGAAAGAGGAATATACCTCGCAGGATTGTTTTTGTGCATCGCCCTAGTGGCTTAAAGTCATACCAGACCAAGTTACCCTCTACTGAGTCTATCGCTGTACAATACTGACATTTTTATACTTGCATTACTGTATATAGTAGTTTTGCCTCAGTATATCTCTGTGATGTATCATGAAGTCCAATACATATACAGACATGTTGCGTCTATACTTATAGTTGCACGTTACAAAATGGCCGACACTGTTGACTCACTATGTGAATGTATTGCATCTGTAGTCCTTTGTCCATTTCGTATGTTTATTTATGCACGCACTTCCGTAAACGCTCTTCGTGTGATCAAGACATTTACTTCTCGAAACGCGTAATGTTTGAGCAATAAAGAGCAACCTGCCTTGCACCAGCACCTTTGAGAGTGCGTTCTACTTCTTTGAACGTTTTTGGATTACTACATGTCCGGCCTTGGGTTTACCGGCACCACGCACCACCTGACCACGGGCTTGTTCCCGGAAGGACCCACTTTCTTGTTTTGAACTAAACGGAGGGATCGTGAGCCGGCCGCTGATTCCAGATTGAGGATTTGGAAACTTCAGGACTATTAAGGATTGCGGACGTTATTCCAGAGGCAAGCTTGGCCCCGTGCGGTGTTCCTCGGGAGGGGGGGCGTGCATGCACTTGTGCTCGGGCGGACTCCCTCGCGGGTGCGGCGACGGGGGATCAAGGACTTACGTCTCTGGTTATCGGCCGGTATTCAATGGGGAAATTAGATGAGCATACTTGGCACTGACCGCAAATTTATTTTGCATCCTGAGAGTGTGTATTTGCATCAACCACATACTGTCATTGAACTTTCGGTAACAGTATTGATGCATCACTATATCTCAGCCGCAATTCTCCCCATACCCCTGTGACATTCTTACGATACAGCGGCATCAGGAACCGCCGATTACAGGCGGGAAGGTCCCGCTGCCAGTGCAGAAGCTCCTGGGGAACCGTTAACACCGGAGGCAAAACGCCCAGCAGTCCCTAGCAACACGTGCATTTCCATTTGCACAGGAATAGTAAACTACGATACAAGGATCAGTACAATCATCATGGAAGACGAAAATGAAAGGCGAATAGCAGCGCAAACACTATTCGCGCGCGCACCTGGGAAAGGACGATCAGTAGAAATACCACCTAACAAAGACAAAGATAATGTATTAAATACTCAACTTAAAAAGTACGAAAAACTTAAAAAACAAGAAACATCTAAATGGTGGGAAGCTATCTCCCTTCAGGACTATGTGGACAAACAAATGGTTCCAAGGGGTCTTAGAATATACACAACCCCTTCACATGAATCTCCCAATCCACGCATGTTAGAAGAGTGGGCGGAGAACTCAGCCTCGAGTTCCAAAAATATGCTTTGTATACTCATAAAATATGCGTGGGAGGATAGGGAAAAATTCATCAAGGAAATAGCTGAGATTGAGAATGACCTCAAAAAAAGTAGCGAACAAGAAAACATCAAGAAATTTAAAGATGAATTGAAAGAAAGGCTGATGAAACACGAGGATGACATAAAACTTCGCAAACAAAGGAAGTTACACAGAGACTGTATACATTATGAGAATGGGCACATTCTTACTTACAGTCATAAATACGACCATCTGTACAATCAAAAAACAACACATGAAGAACTAGTGGTCTCAACCACCGCGAAAGAAAATTTACCAAGGTCTAGGAACACCAGTGACTCTGATACTGATGCCTCAGTACATACAGCAAGCACCTCTTCTGAAGTTGATATAGTAACAAGACCGGCAACTTTTTTAGACGAATTCCGAGTGATGAAAAAGGGTCGACAATCAGGAAAGATAACCCCCACACCAACCCCACCACCCCGGGGACGAGGAAGAGGTCGAGGAAGAGGCAGGGGCGCAGCAAGCAAAGGCGACTCAAGTGAAAACACAGGTCAAAGAAATACAGAGCCCATGGGAACCAGACGAGGCGGCTCCAGGAAAACGAAACAATGATGGATATCGCAATGGTAAATAAAACTATTGTAAATCTTACACCACGAACACTGTCTCAAATTGAAAAAACAACATTGTGCTTAGGCTTAACCTTTTGTCCTACAGAATTGTTTAACTATGCAAACACCCGTGTTGACATTTTTAAATTCATAAGAAAACTCAAGTTGAAAAAGTGGCATACTCTCAGAAACAATAGACCTCCTGTTGAGAGCGAAGTAACCGCTGAAACAATAACACAACCTTTTCTTACCGTTGGCGACGCAAATATACTACGGACCATGCATGATCTGGAACAGGTACCATGGCTAGACACTGAAGACCTATCTGTTTATGATCTAACTAACATTGCTACAGATAAAGCAGCGTGTACTACCTTTAAACCACGATCTGTATTTTATCCTAACCTTCCTCATGACTCTATTGACACCTTTCATGACATTGTCACCAAAGAACTTGTCAAGCAGAAACACAGCAACGCGAGCAGATATGCCAAAGGTTTCAATTTATCAGGCAAACAAAGAAACATCATTGTGTCTCTGTCTCAAGATAATAGTATTGTAATACGCCCATCAGACAAAGGTGGGAATATAGTACTTTGGAGTAAACAAATGTATATTCATGAGGCTAAAAGACAACTAGAGGATGATAGATTCTATTGTGCATGCAACACCACCACGTATAATGCAAGTATAACCACTACGTGGGAGAAACTTTCAAAGTGGCAAGAATCTGGTATTATCACATGGCATGAATATTGCTTTATGAAAAAAGATTACCCTAAGCTGCCCATCCTGTACCTCCTCCCCAAGATTCATAAACACCCTACAATCCCTCCTGGGAGGCCTATAGTATCTTCGGTGGGCAATGTGTATGAAAATATTTCGAAATATGTTGACCATTTTTTAAGAGAATATGTCATCTTGTTACCATCCTATGTTAGGGACACAAAAGACTTCCTTACCAAAGTGGAAGGCATTACATGGGAAGAAGAATACTCCCTCATTACCCTGGACGTGAACTCATTATATACCATCATTGATCACGTCCAGGGTATTGAGGCTTGCATGCATTTCTTGAGTACAAAAACATCAGTTACCTGGAACATACTAAAATGCTGGCCGACATGATGATGTTATGTCTAACCAACAACATCTTCATGTTCAATGGAGAGTTGTACAGGCAGGTGCGGGGCACGGCGATGGGTTCGTGCTTCGCGCCGAGCTTTACCAACCTCTTCCTAGGCAAATGGGAGGAAGAAATCCACTCTGAAGCTACTTTTTTAACTGACTTTGAAAATGTAGCAGTCTGGCTTAGGTACATTGATGATTTATTTATTGTTTGGAAAGGGAGTGAATCTGAAGCTATCAACTTTATTGACAAACTCAATAACAATAAGTATAATATCGTCCTGACTCATAATATCAGTAAGGATTGCACTGAGTTCCTTGACACCAGGATTGAAGTCAGGGAAGGTAAACTTGTTACTAGTCTTTACTGCAAGGAAACGGCCGGCAACAGTCTCCTTCATGCCCTCAGTGGCCACCCAGATGCCCTTAAGTGGAGCATGCTCTATGGGGAGCTACTGAGGGCAAGAAGAAACTGTAGCACTGAAGAAACCTACATGAAAGAACAGGAAACCATGCTCAGAAGATTCAGGGCACGGGGGTATCCCGAGTGGGTTCTCAAGAAAGCAATCAATAAGATAAGTGATGTCAGCAGGGAGAAGTCGCTTGAACTGATAGACAAAAAAGGAATGAATGAGACCAACACGAGAGTGATCACGACATATAATAATCTGTCCAAGAAAATTCAGAAAATTCTTGCTGATAACTGGAATATTTTAAAAACAGACACCATCATAGGTCCCAATTTGAGTGATAGACCTTTGATCACCTATAGGAAAGGGAGAAGTTTGAGAGACATCCCTGTCAAAGGGGATATTACTGAAATGAGGAAAAGCAATCTGCATAATCTCAAAGGTTTTTTCCCCTGTGGACATTGCAGAGCGTGCAAATTTAGCCATCTGGTGAAAGAATTTAATATTCCATGACATACCAGAAATTAGAACATAACTCAGTTCCTAACTTGCAGCAGCAACTTCGTAATTTATGCTTTAGAATGTCCCTGCAAACTCAGGTATGTAGGAAGTACGACCCTTATGGTTAAGAAAAGAATCATGGAACACCTGAGGGCCATCAATAATACTGATCTACACTATCCAATCGCCACACATTTCCAGGAATACCACCAATCCAACAGTTCTTTGCCATTGAGCAGATAAACATGGGCACTAGAGGAGGCAATAGGGAACTAGCTCTCAGGAAAAAAGAATCCAAGTGGATATTAGAACTAGAAACCAGATTCCCCGGGGGCCACAACCTGGATGAAGAGTTAGCCACACATCTTCATGAAAACTGATTAGATGATGTTGTCTTTCCATGATACTGATTGTTACTATCTACGTTTCATTGATATATTGTTTTTTTAATCGTATTTATACATCATCTATGAGTATATTTGTATGAGATGGGTATTTTGAAATTGTACTTACTATGTTTTCTATATTATTCTCTTTTCACAGGAGGAAAGGAAGGTACCCACCACGCAGCATGGTCACTTCACGGGTTCCCTACCCTTTTCTTCCCCGGGCTCGGGTGAAAACTGAATATAAGATAAGAGACTTTTTAATTAATCAACGACATTTTGTTAATTCTCCTTTTTTGTAGTTTTTGGATTTTCACTTTCACAGCACGTAGATTGGACTTGGACAGTTCTTAAGCAGCCACTTGGTGCGTATAAAGCAACTTTCACATAGTCATTAGCACTCTTCCTTGAACAGTAGCCCTACTTTCGTGGTACTGTCCCACAGCAATGTCTAGAGCCAGTTTTATGCAGTGGCGTGATTGAACTACTCACAGGCACTAGTCCGAGTACACGACACAATTACTGGGTGCATGATGGTACCAGGCATTTGCCTTACAGCTTTATTACCCTACCGGGCTTTCACCTGTAGCCCCGTGAACTTTAAGCCACTAGGGCGATACCAGACCAAGTTACCCTCTACTGAGTCTATCGCTGTACAATACTGACATTTTTATACTTGCATTACTGTATATAGTAGTTTTGCCTCAGTATATCTCTGTGATGTATCATGAAGTCCAATACATATATAGACATGTTGCGTCTATACTTATATTTGCACGTTACAAAATGGCCGACACTGTTGACTCACTATGTGAATGTATTGCATCTGTAGTCCTTAGTCCATTTTGTATGTTTATTTATGCACGCGCTTCCGTAAACGCTCTTCGTGTGATCAAGACATTTACTTGTCAAAACGCGTAACGTTTGAGCAATAAAGAGCAACTTGCCTTGCACCAGGACCTTTGAGAGTGCGTTCTACTTCTTTGTACGTTTTTGGATATATATATATATATATATATATATATATATATATATATATATATATATATATATATATTCACTGAAAAAACCACAGGTTTCAGGGATGTTATAGTTAGTTGGACATTTCACTCGTACAAAACCAGAGAAATTCGGCTGTTATAGTTAGTTGTACAAAAGGGGATGATGGACGGAACGTTTGAGCCAATCAAACACTCACCCCCAGTCAACTGATCTGGGTTTAATCCATCATGAGTGAGTGTTTGATTGGCTCAAGCGTTCCGTCCATCATCCCCTTTTGTATCGTTATAGTTAGTTGAGCTAACTGTAACTCGCGCCCCCGCAATGCACTGCTGATGACGTCACATATTACATCATTCATGACATGGTCAGTGACATCACTGATGACATCTCAAATGACATAACTGATGACATCACTAATGACATCATCCAGTGACTGTTTGTTTCTGTAAAGTTTAAATATGCTTTATATATATATATATGCCAAGGTGTATTGAAGAATGAGTGGGTGTATAAGTGGCTGAACGGATGATTTAGTAGGTGCGTGACTGACTGTATAAGTGAGTGATTAAATGTGTCTTACTGAATGCATGCGTTAGTGACTAAACTGTGTGAATGTCTGTATCAGTTTGTCAGTTGGTGTGTAAGCGGCTGCATGGGTTGGTGAGTAGCTACATTAGTGTCTATATGGGTTATTGATTGGTTGTCTGAGTATCTGTATGGGTGCCTGAGTGTCTGTGTGGGTGGGTGGGGGGTGTGTGACTGTGCATAGATGTGTGAGTGGGTGATTCACAGGGTGTATGGGTTCAAGAGTGCATCTGTGAAGGGCTGTATGGGTGGGTGAGTGTGTGTATGGGTGTGTTGGTGAGTGAATGTATGTTTCAGTGGTACATGTGTGAGTAACTACATATGTGAAAGGCAGTATATGTTAGTGTTGGAGTATATAAATGACTATATGTGAGAGTGCTTGATTGTGAGAATGGCTGTATGGATGTGTGTGCTTGTATCAGTGATTGTATAAGGGAGTAGGTATGTGTTAGTGTCTGTATGAATAAGTGAGGTGGTGTGTGTATACCTGTATAGGTGAGTAAATGGGAGTGTGATTGATTCTTTGTATGACTGACTAGGTGTGTGAGTAACTCTATGGATGAGTGGCGGTGTGTGAGTGTCTGTATAGGTGTATGAGTGCATATGATAGTGCTGTATTGATGAGTGACTGCTTGTATGAGTGAATATATGGGTGAATGAGTGGATGTGTGTGTAGACCTAGAAATCAGTGAGTGGGTATGTAGTAACTGGTATTGGTGTGTCTATGGTTTCGAAAATTGTAGTCTGTATTTTAGAGTGGGTGTATCAAAGGTTATATTAGGGTGTGAGGAGGTGCATCAGATTATCACATGGATGATGTCATCAGTGATGTCATTAGTGATGTCATTTGAGATGTCATCAGTGATGTCATCAGTGGTGTCACTGACCATGTCATGAATGATGTGATATGTGATGTCATCAGCAGTGCATTGCAGGGGCGCGAGTTATAGTTAGCTCAACCAACTATAATGGCCGAATTTCTCTGGTTTTGTACGAGTAAAATGTCCAACTAACTATAAAGTCCCTGAAACCTGTGTTTTTTTTAGTGAATTTCTAAGGTTTTTTAAATGCTAATTTCTAACTATAACGTCCTTGAAACCTATGCTTTTTCAGTGAATTTTTAAGGTTTTTTAAATGCTAATTTCCAACTATAACGTCCATGAAACCTATGGTTTTTTTCAGTGAATTTCTAAGGTTTTTAAATGCTAATTTCTAACTATGCCTACAGAGGTAGGACATGTGCAGAAAGAGGGAGAAAGGCGCAGAAAGAAGCAAGAGAAATGCAGAAAGAGGCAACAGAAGTCCAGAAAGAGGAAGAAAGGTGCCGAAAGAAGCAAGAGATATGCAGAAAGAACCAACAGAGGGGCAGAAAGAAGCCTTGTTGCAAAGTCATCCTGTGCCCCCAACTTTTTGCTGACTGGTACTGGTGATAACTGACTTTGACTGACCAGGCCCGGAGCCAGTGCTATGCTAAAAGACACTTAGAATACAGTGAAAACACCTGCTTACACTAGGATACACTATGGGTTGGGGTACCCCTGTGATTGGCATGACCTCTCCTGTAAAGCCCTAGTACATAATAGGACAGGGGGATTAAAACTACCTCTAAGTCAGAGGTGCAGAAAGAGGCAAGAGAAGTGCAGAAACAAGCAACAGAAGTGCCAAAAGAGGCAAGAGAGGTGCAGAAAGAAGAAAGAGAAGTGCAGAAAGAGGCAAGAGAATTGCTGAAAGAAGCAACGGAGGTGTAGAAAGAAGCAAGAGAAGTGCAGAAAGAGGCAAGTGAGGTGCAGAAAGAAGCAAGCGCAGTGCAGAATGAACCATCAGAGGTGCAAAAAAAGGCAAGAAGGGTGCAGAAAGAGGTAGGAGAGGTGCACAAAGAGGCAAAAGGGGTACAGAAAGAGGCAGGAGGGGTGCAGAAAGAAGGAAGAGAAGTGCAGAAAGAAGCAACAGTGGTGCTAAAAGAGGCGCGAAGGGTGCAGAAAGAGGCACAAGAAGTGCAGAGGAAGCAACAGAGGTACAGAAAGAGGCAAGAGAGGTGCAGAAACAGGCAGGAAAGGTGCAGAAAGAGGGAACAGTGGTGCAGAAAGAGGCAAGAGATGTGCAGAAAGAGGGGAGAGGGGTGCAGAAAGAGGCAAGAGGGGTGCAGAAAGAAGCAAGTGAGGTGCAGAAAGAGGCAACAGAGGTGCAGAAAGACGCAAGAGAGGTGCAGAAACAATCAAGAGAAGTGCAGAAAGAGGCAAGAGAATTGCTGAAAGAAGCAACAGAGGTGTAGAAAGAAGCAAGAGAAGTGCAAAAAGAGGCAAGTGAGGTGCAGAAAGAAGCAAGAGCAGTGCAGAAAGAACCAACAGCGGTGCAAAAAGAGGCAAGAGGGGTGCAGAAAGAGGTAGGAGAGGTGCACAAAGAGGCAAGAGAGGTACAGAAAGAGGCAATAGGGGTGCAGAAAGAAGGTAGAGAAGTGCAGAAAGAGGCAAGAGAATTGCTGAAAGAAGCAACAGAGGTGTAGAAAGAAGCAATGAAAGTACAGAAAGAGGCAAGTGAGGTGCAGAAAGAAGCAAAAGCATTGCAGAAAGAACCAACAGAGGTGCAAAAAGAGGCAAAAGGGGTGCAGAAAAAGGTCGGAGAGGTGCACAAAGAGGCAAGAGAGGTATAGAAAGAGGCAGGAGGGGTGCAGAAAGAAGGAAGAGAAGTACAGAAAGAAGCAACAGTGGTGCTAAAAGAGGTGTGAAGGGTGCAGAAAGAGGCAAGAGAAGTGCAGAAGGAAGCAACAGAGGTACAGAAAGAGGCAAGAGAGGTGCAGAAACAGGCAGGAAAGGTGCAGAAAGAGGGAACAGTGGTGCAGAAAGAGGGGAGAGGGGTGCAGAAAGAGGCAAGAGGGGTGCAGAAAGAAGCAAGTGAGGTGCAGAAAGAGGGGAGAGGGGTGCAGAAAGAGGCAAGAGGGGTGCAGAAAGAAGCAAGTGAGGTGCAGAAAGAAGCAACAGAGGTGCAGAAAGATGCAAGAGAGGTGCAGAAACAAGCAAGAGAAGTGCAGAAAGAGGCAAGAGAATTGCTGAAAGAAGCAACAGAGGTGTAGAAAGAAGCAAGAGAAGTGCAGAAAGAGGCAAGTGAGGTGCAGAAAGAAGCAAGAGCAGTGCAGAAAGAACCAACAGTGGTGCACAAAGAGGCAAGAGCAGTGCAGAAAGAGGTAGGAGTGGTGCACAGAGAGGCAAGAGAGGTACAGAAAGAGGCAAGAGGGGTGCAGAAAGAAGTTATGGAAATGCAGAAAGAGGCAAGAGAATTGCTGAAAGAAGCAACAGAGGTGTAGAAAGAAGCAATGAAAGTACAGAAAGAGGCAAGTGAAGTGCAGAAAGAAGCAAAAGCAGTGCAGAAAGAACCAAAAGAGGTGCAAAAAGAGGCAAGAGGGGTGCAGAAAAAGGTCGGAGAGGTGCACAAAGAGGCAAGAGAGGTACAGAAAGAGGCAGGAGGGGTGCAAAAAGAAGGAGGAGAAGTACAGAAAGAAGCAACAGAGGTGCTGAAAGAGGCGTGAAGGGTACAGAAAGAGCAAGAGAAGAGCAGAAAAGAGTAGCAGAGGTACAGAAAGAGGCAAGAGAGGTGCAGAAACAGGCAGGAAAGGTGCAGAAAGAGGGAACAGGGGTGTAGAAAGAGACAAGAGAGGTGCAGAAAGAGAAAAGAGGGGTACAGAAAGAGGCAAGATGGGTGCAGAAAGAAGCAAGTGAGGTGCAGAAAGAGGCAACAGAGGTACAGAAAGACGCAAGAGAGGTGCAGAAACAAGCAAGAGAATTGCAGAAAGAGGCAAGAGAATTGCTGAAAGAAGCAACAGAGGTGTGGGAAGAAGCAAGAGAAGTGCAGAAAGAGGCAAGTGAGGTGCAGAAAGAGGCAAGAGAGGTGCAGAAAATGACAAGAGAACTGCAGAAAGAGGTAAGAGGGATGCAAAAAAGGGAAGAAGGGTGCAGAAAGAAGCAAGAGAACTGCAGAAAGAGGGGAGAGGGGTGCAGAAAGAGGCAAGGGGGTGCAGAAAGAAGCAAGTGAGTTGCAGAAAGAGGCAACAGAGGTGCATAAAGACACAAGAGAGGTGCAGAAACAAGCAAGAGAAGTGCCGAAAGAGGCAAAAGAATTGCTGAAAGAAACAACAGAGGTGTAGAAAGAAGCAAGAGAAGTGCAGAAAGAGGCAATTGAGGTGCAGAAAGAAGCAAGAGCAGTGCAGAAAGAACAAACAGAGGTGCAAAAAGAGGCAAGAGGGGTGCAGAAAGAGGTAGGAGAGGTGCACAAAGAGGCAAGAGAGGTACAGAAAGAGGCAGGAGGGGTGCAGAAAGAAGGAAGAGAAGTGCAGAACGAAGCAACAGTGGGTCTAAAAGAGGCACAAAGGATGCAGAAAGAGCAAGAGAAGTGTAGAAAAAAGCAACAGAGGTACAGAAAGAGACAAGAGAGGTGCAGAAACAGGCAGGAAAGATGCAGAAAGAGGGAACAGGGGTGCAGAAAGAGGCAAGAAAGGTGCAGAAAGAGAAAAGAGGGGTACAGAAAGAGGCAAGAGGGGTGCAGAAAGAAGCAAGTGAGGTGCAGAAAGAGGCAACAGAGGTACAGAAAGACGCAAGAGAGGTGCAGAAACAAGCAAGAGAATTGCAGAAAGAGGCAAGAGAATTGCTGAAAGAAGCAACAGAGGTGTGGAAAGAAGCAAGAGAAGTGCAGAAAGAGGCAAGTGAGGTGCAGAAAGAGGCAAGAGAGGTGCAGAAAATGACAAGAGAACTGCAGAAAGAGGTAAGAGGGATGCAAAAAAGGGAAGAAGGGTGCGGAAAGAAGCAAAAGAGGTGTAGAAAGAAACAAGAGAAGCGCAGAAAGAAGCAAGAGAGGTGCAGAAAGAGGGAAGACGAGTACAGAAAGAGACAACAGGGGTGCAGAAAGAGACAACAGGGGTACAGAAAGAGGCAAGAGGGGTGCAGAAAGAGGAGAGAGAAGTGCAGAAAGAAGCAAAAGAGGTGCAGAAAGAGGCAAGAGAGGTGCAGAAACAGACAAGAAAGGTACAGAAAGAGGGAACAGAGGTGCAGAAAGAGGTAAGAGGGATACAGAAATTTACAAGAGAGGTGCAGAGAGAAGCAAGAGCAGTGCAGAAAGAAGCAAGAAAAGTACAGAAAGAAGCAAGAGAAGTGCAGAAAGAAGCAAGAGAGGTAGAGAAATAAGGAAGGGGGGTGCAGAAATAGGCATGAGGGATGCAGGAATTTGCAAAAGAGGTGCAGAAAGAAGCAAGAGCAGTGCAGAAAGAACCAAAAGAGGTGCAAAAAGAGGCAAGAGGGGTGCAGAAATAGGTAGGAGAGGTACACAAAGAGGCAAGAGGGTTTCAGAAAGAAGCAGGAGGGGTGCAGAAAGAAGGAAGAGAAGTGCAGAAAGAAGCAACAGAGGTGCTGAAAGAGGCACAAAGGGTGCAGAAAGAGGCAAGAGAAGTGCAGAAACAAGCAACAGAGGTACAGAAAGAGGCAAGAGAGGTGCAGAAACAGGCAGGAAAGGTGCAGAAAGTGGGGAGAGGGGTGCAGAAAGAGGCAAGAGGGGTGCAGAAATAAGCAAGTGAGGTGCAGAAAGAGGCAACAGAGGTGCAGAAAGATGTAAGAGAGGTGCAGAAACAAGCAAGAGAAGTGCAGAAAGAAGCAAGAGAGTTGCTGAAAGAAACAACAGAGGTGTAGAAAGAAGCAAGAGAAGTGCAGAAAGAGGCAAGTGAGGTGCAGAAAGAGGCAAGAGTGGTACAGAAAATGGCAAGAGGAGTGCAGAAAGAGGCAAGAGGGATGCAAAAAAGGGAAGAAGGGTGCGTAAAGAAGCAAGAGAGGTGCAGAAAGAAGCAAGAGAAGTGCAGAAAGAAGCAAGAGATCTGCAGAAAAAAAGCAACAGAGGTGCTAAAAGAGGCAAATGAGGTGCAGAAAGGGGCAAGAGAAGTGCAGAAAGAGGCAAGTGAAGTGCAGAAAGAAGCAAGAGCGGTGCAGAAAGAGGCAAGAGAAGTGCAGAAAGAAGCAAGAGAAATGCAGAAAGAGGCAAGAGAGGCACAGAAAGAAGAGAGGTTTGTGCACCATTAGTACCAGTTTAACACCCACATTTTGCAATAAGTAACACGTGACCATTCCAGCTTTGCAAAGGGCCTTCCACCTCGCTGTAACACATGAGGCTGCATTTTCGGGAACATTTGAGCCGTTTGAGCTTGAAACAAGGCTTTTTGTTGTTCAAACCTGCAGATTAGGCAGCAGATGATGGAATATTTGGCAAAAGCGGAAAACGTTTAATTATGTGAAAATTGGTGCAGCCGAACAGTCACATAATTCCAGTGGCCCTGCTCATACCTCCGACTAGGTCCAGAAGTGCTCCTCAGTGGTTCTTCTTTTTTGTGTCTCATTGAGTTTATAGTTTAGCTTCTATGGAAATGAGGAAGACTAAACCTGAGGTTACCACTCCACAACACAGCCTACAATACCACATAATTACTCTCCAAAACACATAACACAGGAGAGGTGCAGAAAGAAGGAAGAGAAGTGCAGAAAGAAGCAACAGAGGTGTTGAAAGAGGCGCGAAGGGTGCAGAAAGAGACAAGAGAAGTGCAGAAAGAAGCAACCGAGGTACCTAAAGAGGCAAGAGAGGTGCAGAAACAGGCACGAAAGTTGCAGAAAGAGGAAACAGGGGTGCAGAAAGAGGCAAGAGAGGTGCAGAAATAGGGGAAGAGGGGTGCAGAAAGAGGCCAGAGTGGTGCAGAAAGAAGCAAGTAAGGTGCAGAAAGAGGCAACAGAGGTGCAGAAAGACGCAAGAGAGGTGCAGAAACAAGCAAGAGAAGTGCAGAAAGAGGCAAGAGAATTGCTGAAAGAATCAACAGAGGTGTAGAAAGAAGCAAGGGAAGTGCAGAAAAAGACAAGTGAGGTGCAGAAAGAGGCAAGAGAGGTGCAGAAAATGGCAAGAGAACTGCAGAAAGAGGGAAGAGGGATGCAAAAAAGGGAAGAAGGGTGCATAAAGAAGCAAGAGAGGTGCAGAAAGAAGCAAGAGAAGTGCAGAAAGAAGCAAGAGAGGTGCTGAAAGAGGGAAGATGAGTGCAGAAAGAGGGAGGAGGGGTGCAAAAAGAGGCAAGATGGGTGCAGAAAGAAGCAGGAGAGGTACAGAAAGAAGCTAGAGAAGTGCAGAAAGAAGCAACAGGGGTGCAGAAAGAGGCTAAAGCGGTTCAGAAAGAGGTAAGACAAGTGCAGAAAGAAGCAACAGAGGTGCAGAAGGAGGCAAAAGAACTGCAGAAAGAGGGAAGAGAGTTGCAGAAACAGGCAAAAGGGGTGCAGAAAGAGGAAACAGGTGTGCAGACAGAGGCAAGAGAGGAGCAGAAAGACAGAAGAGGGGTGCTGAAATAGGCACGAGGGATGCATACATTTGCAACAGAGGTGCAGAAAGAAGCAAGAGCAGTGCAGTATGAACCAACAGAGGTGCAGAAAGAGGCAAGAGTGGTACTGAAAGAGGCAAGAGAAGTGCAGAAAGAAGCAAAAGAGGTGCAGAAAGAGGCAAGAGAACAGCTGAAAAAGACAAGAGAGGTGCAGAAAGAGGAAGGAGAGGTGCACAAAGAGGCAAGAGGGATACAGAAAGAGGCAAGAGGGGTGCGGAAAGAAGCAGGAGAAGTACAGAAAGAAGCAACAGAGGTGCTGAAAGAGGCAAGAGAGGTGCAGAAACAGGCAGGAAAGGTGCAGAAAGAGGGAACAGGGTTGCAGAAAGAAGCAAGAGGGATACAGAAATTTGCAAAAGAGGTGCAGAAAGAAGCAAGGGCAGTGCAGAAAGAACCAACAGAGGTGCAGAAAGAGGCAAGAGGGGTACAGAAAGAGGCAAGAGAAGTGCAAAAAGAAGCAAAAGAGGTGCAGAAAGAGGCAAGAGAACTGCAGAAAAAGGCAAGAGAGGTACAGAAAGAGGCAAGAGGGGTGCAGAAAGCAGCAAGAGAAGTGCTGAAAGAAGCAACAGAGGTGCTGAAAGAAGCAACAGAGGTGCTGAAAGAGGCAAGAGGGGTGCAGAAAGAGGCAAGAGGAGTACAGAAAGAAGCAACAGAGGTGCAGAAAGAGGCAAAAGAGGTGCAGAAACAGATAGGAAAGGTGCAGAAAGAGAGAACGGGTGCAGAAAGAGGCAAGAGAGGTGCAGAAAGAGGGGAGAGGGGTGCAGAAAGAGGCAAGAGAGGTGCAGAAAGAAGAGAGGGAGGTTCAGAAAGAGGCAAGAGAAGAGCAGAAAGTGGCAAGTGAGGTGCAGAAAGAGGCAAGAGAGGTACAGAAAGAGGCAAGATAAGTGTAGAAAGAGGCAAGAGAAGTGCAGCAAGAGGCACTTGAGGTGCAGAATGAACCAACAGCTTACCTGCAGGACACCGATGCGGATGAGTGGTGCTCCCTGGGGCTCATCAGAGCCCCTCTTGCTTTCTGGGTCTTTTCGGTCTTGGGCTGAGACGTCTGTCTGCCTGTCAGCGCAGGAAGCATCAGGGGCGTGCTGCTCAGTGTTGGCGGCAGGCGAGAGGTGGAGCACCACCGGCGTGAGTAGCGTCTCGGCCACGAGACTCATTTGATCACTGCACTGCACTCTGCGTGTGCGGGCGGGTCTGGCTACGACTTTCAGTGTTGAACTTGCCCGGAGGGCACGGGCGGCTGTCTTTAACAGTATTATCGCATCTGAAAATAGAGGAATGCCTCCAAAAACAGCGAGGCAAGTTAAAGAGACTCTGGGACGGAACTCAACCCAGCTGCAAGGGACAAGACAGGAGCTTTCACCGGCGATCCCCGAGACAAATGCAGGTAACCCAACGAGGCCCGTATAACAAAAAAACAGCAGGACAGTATGGGGGCAGGGAAGCAGAGGAATCTCACGGAAAGGGGTCAGGTCGGGGGTAAGAAAACAAGTGTACCTAAGATTGTAGATGAAGCAGGGGCAGTCTTCGATGGGGGCAATACAATCATCACTTTAGCCCCACCCCAACCTGCCATCACGGATTTCTTCAAAACCAGGGATGATCTAGGGAATCAGATTTAGTCCGAACCCCCAGATGAAGCAGGCTCCAAGATATCTGAAATAAATCCCATTGAAGGCACTGGTGGCAATACTGTGGACCTTAAGGAGGACCGGGAGGACCAAGAGGAAAATGAAACGCCACACGAAGCGGCAGATAATGACATATCTCTGCTGTAGTGTAGCTCCTATTTCCCTAATAGGCTCTGCGCATTGGAATAATATACCCTATAGGTTTGACATAGGACTAAGGTCGATATATCCCTATAGAGTATATTAAACTTAATTACTTGTGCCAGCTAGCTCAGAGGCCACTAGAAACTCCTTGAGAACAAGAAGGGAGTAGTTTCTGGCAGCCGCAAAACATGACCACTTTGTTTCCCTTTAGAATCGGAACATGTCCCAGAGTCGTGGAAACAATAGATAACCGTTTCACTCAGCTCAATTGTGCATGCTTAGTTTTCCTCAAAGTTACACAGAAAGAATAGACGGGCGTTTCAATAAAAG
Source organism: Calotriton arnoldi (assembly GCA_963921515.1). NCBI lineage: Eukaryota > Metazoa > Chordata > Amphibia > Caudata > Salamandridae > Calotriton > Calotriton arnoldi. Next base: position 459,197 of record CAWUFW010000904.1, on the reverse strand, counting down.
ATTTATTGAACAGTCTTGTTTCTCGTGTAAGTTATATGTGCTGTTACGATCACAAGACAGTATGCAAGATAAATAATGTACAGCGTAAGCAGTAGAAATAAATAATACTGCACTAGCATTATCTTTTAGTAGATATTTACACACATAAATAACATGAACTAAAAATGTGAGTACTCATACGATGCGTACCTACGCTAGTTCTACCCCAATGTACCTAACCTAACCTAGGTGTAGGGAAAGGTCGGAAGTAGGTGAAGTATTCCTTTCTACGGTATACTAAGAGTATGTTAAGCCTAGCATGCCAAGTATGCCAAGAGTCCCTCTAGGTTCTAGTCAGCTCCATACCTTAAGAATGAGAGAGGTGGGAATCTCTTTCCGGACTCGAACTCTAACACCCCACGAGGGAAGTCAGATCACTGGAAGTGGGACTCTCTGCGAGCAGGGATGACAGCGTCTTCTCAGTGCGTCAGGCCAGGATACGGGCACCTCTGAAGTCGAGGTCTCCTCTAACTTGCTTGGGCAAGGGAAGGTATATTTATACCTGGTAGGTACTTTGGAATGTTAGCATTGACGTGAAGTCGGACAGAGGAAAACGTCAGGAATGAACCCTTAAGGTTTAATGGTTCATACATAATAGATGTGTTCTTGGAGAAATCAATAGTCCTGAGCTGGGGGAACTCCCGAAGCTTAAGGGTCTGGTTTCTAAGAACTCGTTGTGACGTTAGGGTGAACAGATGTCGGTGACCATGCCTGTATTTGGAGTGCACGGTTAATGCCTAAATAAGGACTGGGATTCTATGCCTATATAAGGGCAATGCGAATTGTGCCTATATAAGGACATGATTCAGGAAAACCTATATACGGACACCTAAAGCGGAATACAACACCCACTCCACTTTCGTATGTACGATAATACTAAAATGCTAAACATTTAAATGCTAAACATAAAATTGAGTACCACATGTCGCTAAAAACATTCTAAAAGCATTGAAAAGGAGTTAAAACCGTAGAAATGCAAATGGTACTGTACATTTTAAGCATTGTTTTCATTTCAAGCATATATTAACAATAAAATGCAACTTGAAAGAATAAACAGCAAAATTTACATATGACGAAATGATTGATAAGTTGTTCAAAAATCAAAGTCACTTCATATCATGGAAATTAATTTAAATTTTTTTATAGACAAATAAGGTGACAATGTGTCCCTGGAAGTACTTTGAAGTCCATACTATAAGAATAGTTCTACTGTAAGCAGATTGATTTGCCATGTATTTTCAGAAAAGTTCAATTTTGGGAAGAGTTCCAAGTTTTGAAAACATGAAGGCCAATTTCATTGCGTCTCTGGTACACTGTGAGCCGAATCAAAGTCAGTGTACGAGTCTGGTGTAAACATGAGATCATCTATTTCCGTAGCCAAAATATCGTCTACCGAAGTTGGTGACATTTGGAACACCTCGTTCAGAATGTTAATTGCACAGAGATGAGAAACATCGCCTTCAGCAGAAGATGCAATGTTTGCGTCCGTTGTTACCTGTGTGCCTGTCGATCCATCTCGTACCTCAGCAGCAGCCGGAAGCGTCTGTGAGATCTCAATGAATGCCGTCATCAGGATTGGCAGCCTCTGGGGACAACACAGAGCATGGGCCGTTATCGGGTCCAGCAGAGTATCGATATCTGTTGGCATGACTGATGGGAGTGTTAGACAGGTGTCTAGCACGCATTCTTCACCGCAAAACAGGCAGCGTAGAACAGGTAAGATGCAATCTTGCCAGATTGGTCTGAATGACAGGAACCATGTTGTATTAAGTTCCCGTAGACGAGGTATGCCCAAAAGTTGTACTATTCGCTCACGGCACTTTCGTTCAAGTAGAGCTTTCTCCACTTCGCTCGGAGTGATGTTGGCAAACAGGCTGGCCATAGCGTAATAGCAGGAATAGAAACAGGATTCCTGCAACAAGTGCTAGAATTAATGGCACACCACCAAACACTGAATGTGCAAAGTTTGGGATGATTCTGAGGACCGCCTGGAAAGGTGCTAATAGTCCGGAACAGATGGTCTTAAATACATGTACAATTCCGCTTGTATCTGACATGTTAAAGATACGTCCTATCATTTCTACGAAATGTATAGGGCAGTTTGTACGAATTAAAGCCTGTATCTCAGCCGAAGTCCTTGCAACTTGTAGATCATAGGTTTCTTTGGCCGAGGTCAAAGGCACTGTTTGTTGTATAAGCATGGCTTTCATTCTGCTTAAAGTATCAAAACTTATAAAAGAGACATTCAACGAAGGCCACAAAGGCAACTCCCTGACTGTGTCTATTGGGGCAAACAATACTTGCATACAGCAAGTGACCCTGGAGTTGACCGTTACTAGATATGGGATGCCTGGCAACATGCCACAGCAACTTTGATCATTCAACATGAGGTAACTCCCATTAGAAAGTTGTCCAAATGTTGGATTAATCACAGCAGCTGGTGTACCCTGCTGATGGCAGGACAAATTTGCCACAGAACCATTACAAGCCCCGTGTAAAGAAATGTCCTGACAAATTAGTGAACCGCTTAGTGCACTTTTACAGTGTGTACCGCTCAGAAACACTTCTCGATCCACACTCCTACATCTATTTGTGTACGGCAAAGTCCAGGATGTCTTAATGTATTCCTTACCCAACCTTTCATATTTGCCTGCTTGCATTTGTTTGAGGCAATACTGAAACTGAAAAGTAGTCACAGGTAGAGTGATTTTGCCATGAATAAGCCATTCTGTAGCTGGTTTTTCTGCCACAGTGAATGGTAATTTTTCCAGTTTTTCAATGCTCAGCACTGTATACTTCGGTCCCCTTTGTGCCAGTTCGATCTGTTTATCAGTTAGATTGTATTCTGCAAACAGAGCCGACGTGTTGATAAAACGCCAAGGCACATAGCCCGCATGCAAAGATTGCAGCGTCCAGCTTAACAACACAATAGAACGTAATTGAGATTGGCCTTGTTGTAACATGGCTAAATCTTGTTCTAGTATGTCGATAGCAGAGGATACAATGTTGTCCAATGAATAGATTCTGGATGACAAAGTTGTTAACCCGTTATCGACCACAGTGAGAGTTTTCTCTAAGTTAATACGATCAATTTCACGTATTCGGTCTGCGGCCTCCATCTGTGACACCTTCCATGCTTCATTATAAGCAGCATAAAAGCCGGCATATATGAAACGTTTTTGACGCGGTTTTCTTGGTCCTAGCAAGAATTCCCTAAGGTCTGCGTCTTCTTTAAGTAAAGATAAGTGTTGTTTCACATCCTTAAGTGTAGATTTCTTCAGCCAATCGAGGCATCATTTTCCTACACTGTATGTTGTTACTACCCCTGGATGTTGTCTTTGGACGTATCGTGGGTCTGGCCTGTGAATAGTAAAGCCCTGTGTTTTATTCAGGAATCTTTCTTGACAGCTGTTTGTGTCTGTGGGCCAGATCAACCATTTTTCCAATCAGGATTTGTTCTGTTGAGTTGTAGTATTGTGTCAACTGTAACCGCTGCCTGTGTATTGTTATCACTTGCAGGTGTTGGTACAGAAGGTGTTTTCATGTCTTTGATCTTGGCTAACCCAATGCAAGACGTTTGTTGGACAGTGTCATTCAAAAACATTATTTGCTGAGGGATGATACATGCTCTAAATAAAGCTTCTGTCCCCTGTACTTGCCATTCTTTAGAACCCCAGACCGATTTTGTGTCTATTGAGTCTTTCCAAAGGTTGTATCCCTGTCTAGACAATTGGGCACTAAATGCTGCAGAGTAAATCTGTTTTGTATTTGTTAACATAATTTTCAGTCTTGTTTTGTTTACATTTTTATAGTAAAATGTTTCTGGGTCAGAGGTATTGTATCCTGAAAAATATGGAAACTTTTTAGCAAATGTTTTTGAACTACCTTTGGAGGTGTAGGACAATGCTCCCATTGGTTAAACATAAACACATTTCTAGGTGTTGCAGATTTATGCAAAAATGATGACCATAGTGGTTATAGCAATACAGCTGTTCATAGTCTGATGAACCATCTAAATATTCATTATTAGAAAATTCAGCAGACCTCTCTAGATCAAACATTATGTCATTTACAGTCTCAAAGTCCCAATCATCAGAACAGGTACTGGACGAAATAAGATCACTTAGTGAAATTTTAAATAAATGTGGAATGTTCAATTGTTCCGTCAGGCCGAAGATATCAAAATCAGTTTTGTCCCACACTATACCATCCTGTATAGGAACGGCTGTGATGTTCACTGCTGACAAGTCTCTTGCTTCACGATGGGAAGATTTGTGAGGTTTCAAAAGTAAGTTCACATCTTTTCTTTCAGTGTTCACATGGATGTATCTGCCATTTATAAGCACACTTATAGTCATAACCAAAGCTAGCCAAAGCAGGAAGAAAGATATTCCAGAAATAATCCATAGTTCAATCCATGGTGAAACCAGATAAGTTTTTTTCAAAAAATGAAGAAAGTCTTGCACTTGCTGTTTGAATTTTAATGATGCTGGCGACGTCTCAGGCTCACTCGGATCCTCAGAAAACGTATCAAAGTTAATGAAGTAGCCAGAAGCAGTTCTGTCAATTGTTGGAATTGCATCAGGATTTGTTGAAATTGCTGGAACCAGTTGATCACGTGTTACATTGGTGTAGACAGGTGTATTTGGACGTACTGTTACTTGAGTATCAAGAGGGATGAGTTCCATAGCATTGTTGCTTAGTCCTTCATCTGTTACTGCTGAATTCTTGATGGTTAACAGTCTTTCAGTCTGAACCTCTTGGATAGTAGCGAGAGGAGTGTGTCTGCTACTAGGTCGGAGTCCACGAGGCCTACTATTTAGTATTGGCCACATACTGTGGTTTGATGAGGTCGATGGACACAAATCTTTTCTCCTTTTTCCAGCAAGGGGCGGCAGAAGTACTGTTCTTGTTCCGTGGATAGCTAGGACAGGTACTGGTTGTCTGTAAGAAGGTCCAAATTCCTTCTTGTCCGCAATCTTCTCTCTGACTAGATCCCTAACTTTTGGAATCCAGACAGGCCTTGCTGGGACTGCCGGTTTTTCCCCAGTGGTGGTTGGCTGCAGGAATACGTTGCTTTGTTTCGATCTTAGTTCATTTAGATCCTGTAAAACAGCCAAACGATCTTTGATATCAAAAGGTTTATTTTCCACCACTGTGCCTTTACATTCGAGATCAGGAACCCACATTCTTGTCCCAAATAGGACCTCATATGGAGTGACCCCCCCTAGAGAACTTCTTGCCAAATTATTTAATGAGCGTTGAACCCCATAAAGATGTTTGACCCACCCATCACCCGAACCTAATACCCTAGCTGTTATAGACTGCTTTATGTCCCGGTTTTTCCTTTCCACAACAGAATTTCCCTCAGGATGAAACGGAGAGGAGTACCGCAATGCAACGCCCAGACTGGCCATGGCTTCTTTGTAAGCCCGAGAGCTAAACGCAGGGCACTGGTCAGTATGTAGCGTGCCTATTGCGTATGTGCCGATAAAGACTCGCAAATCTTTTATAACAGTTCGAGCGTCAGCCAAGCGCTGAGGCCATATCCATAGGAACCTTGACTTAGTATTTGTGGGATTGCAGTTGTCCAAAAGGACGTCTGCGTGTAGATAGTCTAATACTTTCTAGTAATGGTGTCTGTACTAGGCAGGCTACTTCGTAGCATGGTGTCTGGTGGCGTTCTGCATCACGCTGTACCTTACAGTCTATGCAGTCAGTGATGAAGATGTGAATCTGTGTATTCATTCCAGGCCACCAGTACATCTCTTTTAATGTTAATATTGTTTTAGAGATCCCTTGATGTGACAGACCCCCCCCCCAGATGTGTTTCATAAATCAAAGCTGCTCTACGTTCCATGTTTGGAATTACCCTATCCCCCACTCCAGGGATTCGAGCAAAAGGAACGTTGTTCGCATCAATTACATAAGAGTATTTGAGTGGAAACTTTTTGGTAACGCTGCACCACTGCCTTTGCTCGTAGCATTGACAGCCAACATTATCTCACTGTCTATTCTCGTTTTTGAACGAGTGATCGCAGCTACGGAAGCCGTTTGAACAGCCCCCTTTGCGGCTTCATCAGCCAATGAATTCCCTGCAACGTGAATGCCATCACGTTGATGACTCAGTGTATGGATCATGTGAGCCTTTGGTAGTTCGTTTTTTAATTGAACTACTTGTTCCCAAAGCATTTTATGCTTTATTGTGCCACCTTTTGCATCTTTGAACCCATTTTCAAGCCAATTTTGTATATATTCATTATACGACTGAACACAGTAAAAAGAATCGCACACTATTAGTGTGGGGAATTCGCGATCTGTACCTTCAAGTGCCAGTTTGAATGCTTGTAGTTCAGCTCGCTGAGCTGTACAATCTCCTAGAGATTGAGTTTTTGTGACCATAGGTCTAAAGATACCATCTCGCATGCGACCTTTAACGATTGCACACGGTGCACTGTAAGCTTGCTTACTCCCTGTAGCGGGTTGTGCGGATCCGTCAGTGTAAATTATGAATTCATACTGATCGAGAGGCAGAATTTCAGTAGGCAGAGGACATTCATGTTCATATTGCAGGAACGCTTGTGTTTTTAGATCAGGGTCAAAAACATATTCAACATCTGTTGCAGCAAGAGAATTAACCCATTGTATCCATCTAGGATGTAATGCTTTAGCATTTGGAATGCTCGCTTTAGTTACCGCCTCTAAAGCCGGTACTGGGGTTACGACAATAATGCGTTTCCCTTGGGCTAGAGCTCTTTCTTTTGCTACTGCAGTTTGAACTGCTGTCAGTATTTTTTCAGTTGAAGTGAAGCGCATTTCTGCTCGTGTATACAAATGAGATTTGTATGCAATTGGTACTTTTTCACCCTCATTAAATGTTAAGTAGGTGAATCCGCATTGACCCGAAATTATTCGGATCACTAAGTTGCGTTGACTTACGCGTGTTTGTAAGTGATTTGTTGCTAACATGTTAGCTTGGAGTGAACGCAAGATTTCTGTGTGTTCTTGTGTCCAATTTTTGATTGAAAAATCAGGTTGGATTAATTCGTAGAGAGGTTTAACCCTTTCTGCGTAATTTAGAATGTAAGTTCTTCCAAAATGTAGAAAACCCAGGATGGATTGTAAGTTTTTCAGCGTTTTTGGAGGTTGGAGCAGCGCACACTTTTCTAAAAAGTTGGCTGCCAGGCTCTTGCCTTCACTTGAAAGCTCATATCCTAGGAAGAGGACATTGAGATGGGCAATTCTGGATTTTTTAAAGTTAAACTTATAGCCCTCAGAGGCGAAGCCCAATATAATGGTACTCACCCTGTTCAAGTGTTTGTTTAGGTCATCGTCTGTCAGGTAGATGTCATCAACATATGACAATGCCTCATTATCATAAATTTGTAGTAACTCTGTTACCCTCGCTGAGAATAAACCCGGGCTATTCTTGAATCCTTGTGGGAGTCGACAAAATTGACGCTGGGTCCCCATTATTGAGAAAGCTGTTAAGTACCTGCTTCCAGGTGCTATGTTTTGACATAAGAAACCATTTGAGATGTCTAATGTGGTTTTATATTTTTTGCGCACAATGTTATTCATTAATGCTGTGCTATGTGCATTTTGCACTGCAAATGTTTTTGAACAAGTGTTTAAGTGTCTGTAATCCAAAACTAGACAATATGTATGGTCTGGTGTGGAGACAGGAAACAAAGGATTGTTCATTGAGGAGGTGCATGTTTCAATCACCCCTTGGTATTCAAGTTGATCTAGGATCTCCCTGACCTGTTTTTTAGCTTCTTGTTTTATTGGGTACTGCCTTTGTGCAGTAGGTTCATGTTTCAGATGTATTTTATGGTGAGGTGAGTCCTCATCCCATCCTACATGATTTTTATATAATGCTGGGGCCTGGGCTACTGCCCATTTCCTGGCATATGTATATTTTAGGTGAATTGGAATATGGTTGGAGAAGGCAGTCATAATAATGTCCTCGCCATGTGGGCACTCCCTGACAAATTGTGGTGTCCAGTCTTTTTCTGCTAGAAGTATGTCATAGCCCATTGAAAGTTTTTCCCAAAAGAGTGCTTTCACCTTTCTTGGTATGTCTCCCTCCATCCGGAGTGTTATTTCATATAACGTTTGTGGAGTACTAACCCTGGTGTCTACAGTCTCAACTGTAATGTACTCATTCAAGTCCACTATCTCCAGAAGTTCCTTCAGGTTCTGGCGAGCTATTGTGACTTCTGCTGCACTGTCCAGCATTGTCTGAGCCCATTCTCTGTTCTTGAGTTGTGTTCTCAGTATCCTCGGCATGTCTGACCTTCAGACCTGCTACCTTCTTTTTGGAGAATTGAGGTTTTGTTTTATTTTTCTGAGCGTGTTTATCTTCTTTGGATTTCACACGTTCTTCTTTATGTTCTGACCGTCCTCTTCTTTCCGATGTCTGTGACGAGATCTGAAAGGTACGAGAGGAACGTGTATCAGTATCTTGATACCTGTCAGGCTTTTTCAAATTATCCCTATTCCTGAGGTTATACCTCCTTTCAGAGGGCTCCTTTTGAGGAGACCTACCTTGGGATTGAGAACGTTTCTCGTTAGAATTATGTTTATTAGTTTCCCACTTCTTTTTAGAAGATGTAGGAGTTTGTTTAATAGAGTCCTTCTCAGGACTTTCAGATAGTTTTGGCTTCAATGGTCTTCCACCCAAACTATCTCTGCCTAATTCTGCATAAGATTGTTCTATTATTCTGGGTAGTTCTGTTTGATGTTCTGTAACATCGAATTCCTTAATCGTTGGCGGATCGCCACTGCTGCTGCCTCCCTTTAATATTAGATAATATTATTGTTGAGACCTGGTCGAAATTTTTCAGTAATTTCATACCTAAATTCAGAGCAGGCTCTGCCCCATATTCGTTTTGAATTTGTTTCAGGACATCTGGTATTACTGCAATTGACGGAACACCATGTGTTTTAGTATAGATGGCAGCAAAGACTGAGCCCCAAGTGGTGCAGTCTTCCAGTTGTGGTGTGATCCCCATTGGTAAACAGATTGTTAGGATTCTGTGTTTCTCATAAGGGCTAGTATTTGGAAATACTGCTTCTATTTGAGTAATTTTTTGAGCTATCCAGAACGGAATTTGCTCATGTTTTGTGGGCATTTTACCCATGACTGCGTATAAAGTCTGTGGTGTAATTTTTAGTGTATTCCCTGGTGAGGGGTTTGATTTGGAATGGTCAATGGTGGTTGGACTGTGAAAGTCTGCATGACATATTGGACCAATTGTCTGTAAATTTTTATTAACTCTGTAAGTGGAGTATGTAATTCCTCGTCTGACATTATATCGAGTTCAGGATGAGGAGTGTAGCCGGCTAGAATAGGCCATGTTGCTCCTGGTCTACCTAGTGGACCGAGCCTGGTAATGTTTCTGTGATGTTTTAGGGCGCCTTTAAACCAGAGCTGATGCTCCTGGAATGTTAGCGGAATTTCAATATCCTCGAAAGGAATATATTCCTCTGGTGGATCATCTTCTTTGTAGAAGTGAAACAGTTTTTTTAATTTTTTTTTATTGAAAACCATATGCAATACAATACAATAAATCCAAATATACATCCTATAAAATTCATCCATAACATTCACAAGGATAATAAATAACATCAATTGATCAATACATAGCAGATCCAATCGTTAATAATTGATAAATAAGCAGGGGGATCTTAATAAAAACACCTAGAATCTCTAAACATGTCTCCATTGCCGCCAACAAAAAGAATCCAATGACCAAAAGTGTACTATCCATATAAAAAATGCCATATCATAAAAAAGAGGACAGAATAAAGGGGAAGGATAAATTATATGGTGACTTTAGAGAACAGAATCAAAATATATTGTCCAGATCCTCTCAAATTTCTTAAGTCCCCCTGTTCGTAAAGCATAAATTCGTTCGCTTCTCTTAACCTGACCCATTTTCCGAGCCCATTCAATTTTAGACGGAATTAAATCTGATCGCCATCTTTGAAGTAAAAGTGATCTGGCAACAGCCATACCAATATATAAAATTCCAATCAGCTTCTCAGATACCTGCAAATCTGGATCGTAACCCCACAATATCAGTCGATCATTAAAACTAATTGATATGGAACATTCTGTTGTCAGATACTCAAAAATATCGCTCCAGAACTTCTGGATCCGAGGGCACTGTAATATTATATGAGTCCAATTAGCGGCAGGATGAGTGTGGCATCGGAAACACTGCCCTGATTGATTGGGATAGGCCTTGGCCACAAAAGACGGGGTTCTGTACAATAGCCATTTGCTAAAATATAACATCCTTCTCCAATTAGCCCCTCTGAGTAAGGTAAAATTTAAATTGTTGATTATAGTCCACATATTTGCTGTAAGTTCCTGGTCCTCATATTTACCCCATTTTGTTATAGCCTTAATCTCCAGATCTACCCCTTTAATTCTGGCTAGCTTTTTTTCCACTCCCTGGTTTTTTCATTACCCTGTCTCCCAGCAAGTCATAAACTAACTGTTTCCGGGCTGTGATCTGGAACAGATCAAGATTGCCAAAGAATTTACTAAGAGTGTTATATGACCCCAGGAGGAGAAAATCACTGGGGATTAATTGAGACATTTCACTTACACTTATCCATTTATCATTCAGAAGAAAGTCGGAAAGCCTCAAAAAACCAGCCTTCGACCACTTTTGTGAAATTAAAAATGAATCTTTAATGCCTGCTGAAACAAAAAGATCAGCTATAGGGGTTATAACATTAATAATTGGAATAGAATACCGTCTACAAAAAGCCTGGCGTTTATGAAAAAACCAATGTAGACACTTATATCTAACTAATTTTGGGGATCGAAATATTGATAATGGGCAATGGATCTGATTATCTTTAAATATTAAATTCATAAAAAAGTTAATAAAAAGACCCGACTGTAAACCCTGCTTAAATCTAGACATGTATTGTGCAAAATATGCAAAATAATATTCCTTGAGATTGGGGAGAGCTAAGCCACCATCTTCCACATTCTCATATAAGGTGCTAAGTGCGATTCTGGGAATTTTCTTATCCCACAGGAACAATGTAAACATTGACTCTATTCTCGAAAAAAAGAATTCACTAACACACAGGGAATTGTGGAGAAAAGGAAATTAAACAATGGAAGCACTGACATTTTAATCAGAGCGACCCGTCCTAAAATAGATAAAGGGAGAGAATTCCAACGTGTGAATAAGTCCTGAACTTTTCGTAGCAATGGGGCAAAATTCAGATCATAAAGATCCGAAACGTGTGACGAGAAATAGACCCCTAAGTACCTCTTGGGGTTCGAATTGAAACACGGAAGAATATCGGGGTGTAAAATCCCCGATGTACATCCACTCAACATTATTTCGGTTTTTCTTTTATTAATTTTATAGCCGCCGAAGGACTCATACAGATCAAAAATCTGGAAGGCTTTTGCCTGGACTTCCTCCTCCGGTTTTATTATAAGCATAATGTCATCAGCATATAATTTAATTTTAGCCATAGAAGGAAGCGGGGGACAGATATGCCTGTTATTTCTAATGGCTATCGCAAGAGGCTCAATAAAAAAGGCAAATAACACCGGGGATAACGGGCAGCCTTGTCTGGTTCCCCTTTTAACTTTTACTTGGCCGACCTGAGTAGCATTGATGATAATATTGGCCTCTGCATTTATGTATAAATTCGCCACCAAGCCAATAATTTTAGAAGGAATGCCAAATTTTATTAGAATACAGAATAAAGTCTCCCATATAACCAAATCAAAAGCCTTTTCGGCGTCTAAAAACAATACTAATGCTGGAATCTTCCGGGTATCAAAATAATCCAGTGCTTCTACTAAAAAATGAGTATTAGTTCCCAGTTGCCTTCCAGCAATAAAACCATTCTGATCAGAGTGGATTAAATGAGAAGCGCTCCCATTAAAACGATTGGCTAAAAGTTTAGTAATCAATTTGTAGTCAGAATTTAAAAGAGTTATCGGGCGATATGAGTTAGGGTCCTCACTAATTTTGCCTTTTTTTAAAAAACTGACTACATTCCCTTCTCTAAAAGACCGAGGTATAGGTCCTCCTTCCAGAATTGAATTTGCCAATAGAAGAAGAAAATCCACAATTACGCTAGCAAATGATTTAAAAACTCAGAAGGGAGACCGTCTGGCCCACAGGCTTTACCATTCGGGAGGTTCTTAATAACCTCCCCTAGCTCTTCTTTTGTAAATGGTCTCGCCATATTTCTTTTTTCTAAGTCTGTTAAAACAGGTAGTTCATTTTCCTGGAGGAAAACTTCCAAAGATGACATATTAATAGGTTGCTGATGGCCATATATCTTCTCATAGTGTTGAACCATAATGTCTCCTATTGCTTCCCTATCCTCAGAACGGAGACCTGAAGTGGGACATCTTAATGCGAGTATTTGATTGCTTACAGCCCGCTCCCTTGCCTGCCATGCTAGGAATCTGCCAGTATAGTTGCTATCCTCATAAATCTTTTGCCTATCCTGCTGATATAAGAATTCACTTTTTGCATAGTAATTCTCGGCCAGATTCCGTTTAGCCTGATCCAACTGTCGATGGTTCGCCGGAGTGGGGGTAGCAAGGAATCTATCTAGGGACCTTTGCATAATTTGTTCGAGTATTTGTTTCTCTTCCTTCCTACTCCTTGAGATCTCTACGTCTTTGGCAATAGCAAGCCCACGGAAGAAGGCTTTAAACGAGTCCCAGACCATGTGTATTGGAGCTGAGCCATGGTTTCGCTCAAAGAACTCTCTGATTTCTAATTTAATAAAAGAAATCCAGTTTTCCTCCGATAGGTACTGTCGGTTCAGCTGCCATCTTCTTATGGATTTCTTACATTCACCCAATTCTAACTCCAAAATAACCATTGCATGATCTGAGAACCCACTCTGAAGAATTTTTTGTGATTTGAAAAACAAACTCCGAGAAATAAGAAAAAAATCAATCCGTGAAAGCGAATGGAATCTCCCTGAAAAGCAGGTGTAGGCGGTTTCAGTAGGGAATGCGGCCCGCCAAGGGTCAACAATATCAAGCATCAAACTGTAACTTTGGACCAATTTGAGGGATTTATGCTTTAACTGTTTTTTCTTTTTTGTTGAAGAATCAATCTTTGGATTCATCAACAAATTAAAATCCCCCCCACAATTATCTCCCCTGAAACTTGGATTAAGGATTGAAAAAATTCCTCATATGGAGTAGGGTTATCCTCCACTGGGGCATATAGGCTAGCGAATGTCAGGGATCTATGTCCTAAATTACAAGTGACCCAACACCATCTTCCACCATGGTCACTCGCTGCATTGACCACCTCTGCCTGAAATTTCTTACTAAGGAAAATAGCTGTCCCCCTGTGAGCTGCAGATGATGAGGAAAAACCTTTATACGCAGCCCAAGATTTAAACATTGGGAAGTCTGCTATTTTACCCGCTGGTATATGGGTTTCTTGTAACAGAATAGCCGCAGGATTCTCTGTCTTAATCCAGGCCTCAATGGCCCTCCTTTTCCTCTTATTGTTAAGGCCATTTACATTAAAAGAGACCACCTTCAGTAATTCCCTATTTCCCATTGATCTTCTTTCCAATTTGCCATTTACGACACAAAAGACAGAGTTTTAAGTTCCCGGATAATTTAAAAAATATTATCAAAACTCCCAATTTCCACACACAGTATACACCTAAGAATAAGCAGGGTAACTGTCCCCCTTCTTCCTATCTAAATCGTAATGGGCATATGTATTGAAATCTTGAATATGGTTTTCATTTTTCCCCACATGCTCCCTCTCCACCCCCGTGTTCTGCCCACCCTAACCCATCTGTGGAGTGAGGTTGCCCTTCCTTCACTACCACAGCCTCCCTCTAACAACAAGGTGCCTTGTCTTAGCACCCTGGAGCACGTCCTCCCCCCCTCCCCCTTCGCCTCTGGGGGAAAAGAAAAAAAAAAAGAAAAAGGAGAAACTCTAATTGAATACCCCCGGGATATTTGAAATATATTGCTTGCTTGCAAAAGCTATAGTGTATTAATTCAATACATATAAATACATATAAACATGTACAGTGCAGCAACCACGAATCATTAGTATAGAAGCACAGTACCATAAAAAGTAAAGTGCAATGTGCAATATGCATTCTGCTAAGTGGCGTATAGATAACGTCAACTATAAGCTTATTATGGTCTAGTGCAGGAAGTGCAATATTTCATTAGTGCTGTTTACTACCTCGTTAAGCCTCAGTAAACCTTACATAAACGGGGAAAAGCATTTATAGTGCAAAAATCTAGATAAAGTGCAGTGTGCAATATATAAAGTACGTTAGCTATCAACTTACTACACTGAATACAGAAGCAAATGCAAGTTCAATTTGACGAATGTAGAGGAGTAGGCTCTGTAAAGTGCCAATGCAGAAAAGTGCAAATATGCAATGTGCAAAGTGCCATATGAGAAAACATCGGCTGTAAACTTATACTATGTTTGCTGTCATATTTACAAATTCCCTAATGCAAGGGCCGCAATTTTACTGCCTCCACCCTACGTTTATAAGACAAAAAGGAAAAACCTGTAAAGTGCTCTGAAAAAGTGCATTTTGACTCATCTCTCACAAGGATAGTGCAGTGCAAAAAGGCAATAGGCCTTATCAACAAAAGGTAGCCTAGAAAAGTTAATTAAAATGCCAAGGTGCCGATAATCCAAGAAGCAAACGAAAACATTTTGCTCCATTTTTTATAATACGCTAAAAAAGAAAAAAAAAAAAAAAAAAGGAAAGGGAAGGAAAAAGAGATTCTTTAACAATTTAATTGAGTCCACCCAAGTCTCTTATTAATTATCTTGTGTAATTTTCTGTAGTAGATCTTGGGCTTCTTCTATAGAAACACATAGATGGAACCTTCCTTTCCATAGCACTCTCAATTTGGACTGTTGCACAATCGAAGCCTGGGCTCCTGCACTCTTAAATTGGCTAAGCATCCCAACAAAGTCCTTCCGTCTTCTTGCTGCTGCTGCTGACATGTCAGAGAACACTCGTACGCGGCCTCCATTGGGTAGAACAATCTCTCTCTTCTGAATTGCTTTTGTTAGTACTGCCTCTCTAATACGATAGTCTGAAAAGTTCACAATTATTGTCCTGGGAAACTTAGCCCCTGGAATTTTGTGGAAAGGGACTCTATGGGCTCTCACTACTGTAAGGTCTTCAGGTGCTTTCTCAAGCAGATGATCTCTGATTAATGACTCCATATAAGCCACTGGATTGGATTGCCCGTCCATACGTTCATTATCTTCTGGGATTCCTGTGAAGCGCAGATTCGAGCGTCTAGCATAATTTTCCATTTCATCAATCTTATTCTGAGAGGCATGGAGCTTCTTCTGGAGAGAGATAATGTCAGAGTCATATACTTCAGATCGATCCTCAATATCAGAAACCCGTTGTTCCAGCTCTTTAAATCTCTCAGGTATTTGCTGTACCATAGTTTCGATTTTATCTAGGCGTTGGTGCAGTAGAGAGAGCTCTTGGGCTTGCGAGGTCTTACAGTCTCGGATCTCTCCCAGAATGGTCTCAAAGAGCTGCTGCATCTGATCTAACGGGACAACTGAAGATTGAGTCACGGCAAAAACAGTATCAGGGGTACCTCCTCCAATATTGGGGCCGCTATTATCCGTTCTCTGCAGAGAAGTCAAAGCCCCCACTTCCAGCCCTCTTTCTAGTGCTGGTGAGCCATGTTGTGGTGAAGGGGTTAAAAACCCCTGGTCCTCACTTGTCCTGGAATTGCGTCTTGTCATCTCCAGCATTCCCCCTTGTGCAGTCGCTCCCCCCTGCCTTGATTGACCTTGATACTCTGGACTTTTTTCGCCACAAGAAATCTCTCCTTCTTTTCCCAGAGGAGCCCCGGTTCCCGTAGTGGCATCCACACCTTTCGCTTGTATTACAGGGACAGCTTCTACTGGAAGTGTTTTGTCCACTATCCGCTTGTCCACTGTGTTAGCCGGGGTAGCCATCTGATAAAATTTTCGATTAATAGAGAATACCGGGTACTCTTTGGGAGGGTTAGGAGAATTAACCACTTCTGGGTTCTCAATCCTCAGTATATCGGACCCTGCTGCCCCTGTGACTCTGGTTTTGCCCTCGGTTCTCACTTCTGGCGAGAGCTCCAGCGAGGCTGACTATGTTTCAGGGGAATCAGAAAGCGTAGAAGAAAACTTCTGAGTTAAGAGAGCCACCTGCGAGTTCGTAAAGTTTATATCTCCCCTAATTTTCTGAGCAGTTCTTCCTCTTCTGGCTGCCAAAATACGAGCCTGCGTGGTTTGGCGAATAGTTTTCTGCGCTGAAGATGGTAAAATGGGGGGTGCTGCAGATGGAGCTACTGCTCGGGCTGTTGTCCCTCTCAGAACCATCTTACGCATAGCTCTCTGACCAAGCCCTTAATTAACTTAACTTGCACAGTTATTTCTTTTCGCTATTCGCAAAAAGCATATAGCACGCCTTATAGCACACCTTATAGACCCTTTTGCGGCCAAACTGCCACCAAGGAAGTCACGTAGGAGGGGATTATATGACTACTGCCAATCTGCCAAAAAAGTTCCAGCCAGCGTTTGTGCACTTTAAAGTTCATATGGGAGACAAAAAAAAAAAAAAAACCCCAGCTCTCAAGAAAAAAGTCCTACCGTGCCTCGCAAACTTGGTGGCACTATACAGTGTAACGCCTGGTAGTCAATTGAAATCCCCGTTTTCCACACTTCGCGTCGTCCTAGCTCTCTTAGCTCACAGGTACCTCAGAGTTGGATCCTCCTCAGCGCGACCATCAGCGCGCTCCTCCTTGCTCCAATTTTGCCTGCGAGAACCCTGGCGACCTCAGGCAGCCTCTAACTTCAGCCTTGACGGTGGTATTCTCAGCACGTAATTGTACTCCGAGGGGGGAGGGGCACAGAGGAACCGCTGCCACTGCTCAAAGCCTCAGAGCCATCACTCGCCTCACACGCCGGTAAACCTTTCCGAAACTGGAGGAAACTGCGGCCCGAGGAATGCTCCCAGCACACCGTGGCAGGTAGGTGTCAAAGGCATTCCTTGTAATTAGCAATGTGCTTCTAGCTTTTCCGAGCGTTGATACCGCTCCCTTTCACACCGCTCCCTTTCACTGGAGCCTCATCTCACTGCACGCTGCAAGCCACGGCCATCCCGGAAAGCTGGGGAAGGGGGAGGAGCATTGTGCTCAGCTCCTACAGGGCATCGGGCTCACCTGTGGGCCTGAAGTGAAACAGTTTTGTTACTGAATTTGATTCAGGGAATACTATCCATGAATAGAATACCTCTGTCTGAAATGATTCGTGTGCCTCTATCACGAAAACTGCTCTACCGCCTCTTGGTGGTAGGCCGTGTTTTATAAGTTTTAGAGTGATGGCTCTTCTTAAGTTTGGATGGATGTCTATAACACCCTCCTCGGTTTCATTTAAACCGGTTAAGTTAAAAGCTGTTACGACTGGGTCAGCCGCAGCTCCACCGTTCTCGGAGTAAGGCATTTGTTTTTTGAAAAATGTAGAACAAGTTTCAAGGAAACAAAAGATAAGGTGCACAATATTTTGGAACACTGTATCCTTCAACGTTGAACAAGCCAGACAGCTAATATATAGGGTGCTTCCCTATGTAGCTTTGGCGGATACTTAAACCTGCCCACTCTAGACGTCTTATGGAGTATATGGGTAGGGGTCTCTGAGAGAAAAAGCACGTCTGAGTTACTCAGTATCTAGCGTTAAATTACCGCCTTACCAAACGTTGGGCGCCATGTAGTGTAGCTCCTATTTCCCTAATAGGCTCTGCGCATTGGAATAATATACCCTATAGGTTTGACATAGGACTAAGGTCGATATGTCCCTATCGAGTATATTAAACTTAATTACTTGTGCCAGCTAGCTCAGAGGCCACTAGAAACTCCTTGAGAACAAGAAGGGAGTAGTTTCTGGCAGCCGCAAAACATGACCACTTTGTTTCCCTTTAGAATCGGAACATGTCCCAGAGTCGTGGAAACAATAGATAACCGTTTCACTCAGCTCAATTGTGCATGCTTAGTTTTCCTCAAAGTTAAACAGAAAGAATAGACGGGCGTTTCAATAACAGATTTATTGAACAGTCTTGTTTCTCATGTAAATTATATGTGCTGTTACTATCACAAGACAGTATGCAAGATAAATAATGTACAGCGTAAGCAGTAGAAATAAATAATACTGCACTAGCATTTTCTTTTAGTAGATATTTACACACATAAATAACATGAACTAAAAATGCGAGTACTCATACGATGCGTACCTACGCTAGTTCTAACCCAATGTACCTAACCTAACCTAGGTGTAGGGAAAGGTAGGAAGTAGGTGAAGTATTCCTTACTATGGTATACTAAGATTATGTTAAGCCTAGTATGCCAAGTATGCCAAGAGTCCCTCTAGGTTCTAGTCAGCTCCATACCTTAAGAATGAGAGAGGTGGGAATCTCTTTCTGGACTCGAACTCTAACACCCCGCGAGGGAAGTCAGATCACTGGAAGCGGGACTCTCTGTGAGCAGGGATGACAGCGTCTTCTCAGTGCGTCAGGCCGGGATACGGGCTCCTCTGAAGTCGAGGTCTCCTCTAACTTGCTTGGGCAAGGGAAGGTATATTTATACCTGGTAGGTACTTTGGAATGTTAGCATTGACGTGAAGTCGGACAGAGGAAGACGTCAGGAATGAACCCTTAAGGTTTAATGGTTCATACATAATAGATGAGTTCTTGGAGAAATCAATAGTCCTGTGCTGGGGGAACTCCCGAAGCTTAAGGGTCTGGTTTCTAAGAACTCGTTGTGACGTTAGGTGGACGGATGTCGGTGACCATGCCTGTATTTGGAGTGCACGGTTAATGCCTAAATAAGGACTGGGATTCTATGCCTATATAAGGGCAATGCGAATTGTGCCTATATAAGGACATGATTCAGGAAAACCTATATACGGACACCTAAAGCGGAATACAACACTGCCTAATGCACCAAGCATGCTGCCAGTAGCAATAATGGGGGAACAGGGGGCCTCAGCCAGCACAGAATGGGATCTGAGAGAGATGACTCAGGAAGACACCAGGATTGAACACGGTACATTGTCAGACATCCAACTCTATGCTGAAGGTCCACCTGGGGGGTATCCCATGGCACCGACCTAGACCTAGACGGGTTATTACCGGCCGACATCATATCCGATGGGACGGATAAATTCTTCTCCCTTACCGAGGACTCACACTCAGGAGCCTCCGATTCTGATCCAGGGCGCAGCGAAACAGATGACAGCGCCTCTACCTCAGGCTCTAGCACATTGGAAGCAACGGAGACCGCACTTAAGCACCAAAAATTTCGTAGGTGCTCTAAAGGATCTAAGGGCTACCCAGAGTCATGAAAAAAGAAGGGAAGAGGTATCTCTGGCTCTGGGTTGAAATGGGACTATTCGCACACGAGGATCATGGGTGCTTCGGACTCAACACCTGCCCCGGCTGGCAACTCTATGACTGAACAGCAAGGCGAGTTAGCAACCAATATAAATCCGGCCTTGAGTCTGATCCTGGAATCAATTAAGGAACATCGGGCAGAGACCAGGGCTGATGGAAAGAAAGCAAGACAGGCCACAAAGACATTGGAAGGGGCAGTGCGGAAAGTTGGGCGAACCTGTGTCGAAATAAGTGAACGACTGGACACGATGGAAGAGAGAACATCGGTTGTGGAAAAGGATTTGGTCGCTGTGAGAGAGCAAGCAAACACGCATGAAACTCAACTGACAGATGTTATATGGAAACTTGAGGACTTGGAAAACCGCCAAAGAAGAAATAATCTTCGATTTCTTGGGATTAAAGAAGGCCTAGAAGGGGATGACATTTGTTCTTTTATTCTGGACCTTCTTAAAGAAGCCTTCCCAGAGCTTGCAGGGTGGGATTGGGAATGGGAAATACAGAGGGTTCACAGGTTTCCATTTGCCCACCATAAAATGCCTAGCCGAGACTTAGATCAACCGAGGGCCGTTCTGTTTTTTTTTGGTAATTTCTCGCTGAGGCAGGCTATTTTCGAGAAAGCTCGTCCTGAGGCCAGAAGGCAGTATAATGGGTTTCTTTTTTCGTTCGCCCAGACTTCTGCCATATAACTGTGGAGCACAGATGGCGATTACAGCAGTTAATTAAACCGTACCAGGATGCCAGCTTTGAGGCGTTTTTGCTGGCCCCGGCTAAATTAAAAACTATTGTGAGAGGGTCTGTAAAATTCTTTTCCTCCGAAACACAGGCCAGAGAGTATCTGGAACAAGCTCAGGGGGAGAAGAGAACAGTATAAATAGCTGGATAAGTAGGACTGGTTGAAAATTCCACAAGATAGCTACACTTGCTATACAGATGGTACACTCTAAAAATAGGCCCTATTTCTTGTCTATCTTTGAGTTTTTGCTTTTGATCTTTTCTCTGCTGTGTTGAGTTTCTATAAAATGGAGAGATATGTTGTTCTGGGGGGCCCTCTTTTTTCTGCCTTTATGTTATAGGACGGATAGTTTGGATGAAATTGTGGTTTGACCGGGTGTGTAGGGGGGTTTGGGGTGAAGGTGCCGTGGTGCTTCTTGCTTTCCCTATAACACAGACCTGGTGGGTCTGGCTGCTTTCAAGGGTAGGGGGAGGGAAGAGGGATGGTGGGGTGGAGGGGTTTGCAGGGGGTTTCGGGCTGTGGGGTTATGTGGTAAAAAATTGGAAAGCAAAATGCAGCTAAAGAATATTTTTTCTTTTTTATTATTTGATTTTCGGGAATCATTAACAGTTGGAGAGCAATGTTTGTATAAGATTCAAACAGAAAGCTTCTATAGACATTATAGGGCTTATGTTAACACGAGAAGAGGAAATATGGCCAGAAAAGATGATTTACTGTACCATAGCTAAGGTGCGCATTGCCACGATAAATATTTGTGGTTTAAATGACAGGGCTAAAAGGAGAAGGATCCAAGAGGATCTTAAATTTCTACAAGCTGGTCTGCTTTGTCTTCAGGAGACTCACAGAGCCTGCAATGATCATAATTTACTTAATTCTTTAGGCTTTAAGTTAGTTGCCTTTACAACTCAAGATGTGAGGACAAAGGGGGTGGCCATTTTAATGAAAGGTAGTGCCATTATGTGTGTGAGAAAGGCAGTGGACAAATATGGTAGATGGATAATTCTGGAATGTAGAGGAGGGACAGGCATATTTACTTTATGCTCAGTATATGCCCCAGTATTAGACAACCCTGGTTTTTTGAACTTTCTAGCTACTGAGCTACCCTCCTGGCCGGCACCATATTTAATCTGTGGGGACTTAAACATTAATGGATCCAGAGGAACTTCAGAGAAGGACGGGGTATCAAGCAAGGGGTGTAAACCTCAATCTTCCAGGGCAATGAAAAACCTTTTAAGGGATATTGGTTTGGTGGATGTGTGGCCTAGCCTGATGGGTAATGAACCAGGATACACTTATTACTCTGCTCCTCACTGCAAGTTTGCCAGGCTCGATTATTTTTTAACATCACCATCCTTCCTTAAGGAAGCTCGTGTGGAGCTATTTCCTAGAGTGATGTCGGATCACAATCCCTTAGTCTTTGAATTTCCCCTTGTCGGATTAAGAAGGAAGCATAAGAGGTGGACCTTTGAAAGAGCACTTCTCTCTGACCAGGAGTATGTTAATCATATGAAGGGGTGGATTAGGGAGTTTTTTAGCAACAATAAGGATAGTGCCTCCCCTGGAATGATTTGGGATGCTTTTAAAGCGTCAGTAAGAGGTGAGACTCTGCGATTTAGTTTGATCAAAAGGCGCAGGACAAATTAAAGGATTTTATCAAAGATTAGCCCATCTCGAGACAGAATTAATCAGCACAGTAAATAATGGAGGCGACTTTTCTTCAGTCACGGATTTAATCATGGTCACCAAAGCATCTTTGAACGATTTCAATGCTGAGAAGATGGCGGGCAGGTATCTTGCCAAGAGGCAGCAATGCTATGAATACAGAGAGAATGTTGGCCGATTACTAGCAGTTAGGGCCAGGCAACAGGTGGCGGTAGGGTATATAAAGCAGGTAAGGAACATGCAGGGAGAATTAGTATCAGATCCAGCGGATATTAGGGAAGCTTTCAGGGAGTATTATGAGGAATTATATACAGCTTCACCTCTAGTGGGCTATTATATGCATGATGAACTGCCCGAATTCGCTCCGAATGTGAGGGTCTCCCAGGAGGAGGGTCTCTCATTGGGGTCGGATATCTCTCAGGAAGAGCTTCACTTGGCTCTTCAAGCCCTCCCATTGGGTAAAGCCACAGGTACTGACCATACCATTAGAATTCTATAAAACTTTTTTCAGTGCAGAAATAGGTAGGAGAGGTGCACAAAGAGGCAAGAGGGGTACAGAAAGAAGCAGGAGGGGTGCAGAAAGAAGGAAGAGAAGTGCAGAAAGAAGCAACAGAAGTGCTGAAAGAGGCGCAAAGGGTGCAGAAAGAGGCAAGAGAAGTGTAGAAAGAAGCAACAAAGGTACAGAAAGAGGCAAGAGAGGTGCAGAAACAAGCAGGAAAGGTACAGCAAGAGGGGGGAGGGGTGCAGAAAGAGGCAAGAGGGGTGCAGAAAGAAGCAAGTGAGGTGCAGAAAGAAGCAAGAGTAGTGCAGAAAGAGGCAAGTGAGGTGCAGAAAGAGGCAAGAGAGGTGCAGAAAGAAGCAAGAGAAGTGCAGAAAGAAGCAAGAGAGGTGCAGAAAGAGGGAAGACGAGTGCAGAAAGAGGCAGAAGAAGTGCAGAAAGAAGCAACAGAGGTACAGAAAGAGGCAAGAGAGGTGCAGAAAGAGGAACGAGGGGTGCAAAAAGAAGCAAGATGGGTGCAGAAAGAAGCAAGAGAAGTGCAGAAAGAAGCAACAGGGATGCAGAAAGAGGCTAGAGCGGTGCAGAAAGAGGCTAGACAAATGCAGAAAGAAGCAACAGAGGTGCAGAAGGAGGAAAAAGAACTGCAGAAAGAGGCAAGAGAGTTGCAGAAACAGGCAAAAGGGTAGCAGAAAGAGGGAACAGGTGTGCAGACAGAGGCAAGAAAGGAGCAGAAAGACAGAAGAGGGGTGCTGAAAGAGGCAGGATGGATGCATACATTTGCAACAGAGGTGCAGAAAGAAGCAAGAGTGGTACTGAAAGAGGCAAGAGAAGTGCATAAAGAAGCAAAAGAGGTGCAGAAAGAGGCAAGAGAACAGTAGAAAAAGGCAATCGATGTGCAGAAAGAGGAAGGAGAGGTGCACAAAGAGGCAAGAGGGATACAGAAAGAGGCAAGAGGGGTGCATAAAGAAGCAGGAGAAGTGCAGAAAGAAGCAACAGAGGTGCTGAAAGAGGCAAGAGAGGTGCAGAAACAGGCAGGAAAGGTGCAGAAAGAGGGAACAGGGGTGCAGAAAGAGGCAAGAGGGATACAGAAATTTGCAAAAGAGGTGCAGAAAGAAGCAAGAGCAGTGCAGAAAGAACCAACAGAGGTGCAGAAAGAGGCAAGAGGGGTACAGAAAGAGGCAAGAGAACTGCAGAAAAAAGCAAGAGAGGTGCAGAAAGAGGAAGGAGAGGTGCACAAAAAGGCAAGAGGGGTACAGAAAGAGGCAAAAGAGGTGCAGAAAGAAGCAAGAGAAGTGCAGAAAGAAGCAACAGAGGTGCTGAAAGAGGCAAGAGGGGTGCAGAAAG
The DNA here is from genome assembly GCA_963921515.1 of Calotriton arnoldi. NCBI lineage: Eukaryota > Metazoa > Chordata > Amphibia > Caudata > Salamandridae > Calotriton > Calotriton arnoldi. Next base: position 435,453 of record CAWUFW010000904.1, on the reverse strand, counting down.
GAAAGTGAGGTGCAGAAAGAGGCAACAGAGGTGCAGAAAGACGCAAGAGAGGTGCAGAAACAAGCAAGAGAAGTGCAGAAAGAGGCAAGAGAATTGCTGAAAGAAGCAACAGAGGTCTAGAAAGAAGCAAGAGTAGTGCAGAAAGAGGCAAGTGAGGTGCAGAAAGAGGCAAGAGAGGTGCAGAAAGAAGCAAGAGAAGTGCAGAAAGAAGCAAGAGAGGTGCTGAAAGAGGGAAGACGAGTGCAGAAAGAGGCAGAAGAAGTGCAGAAAGAAGCAACAGAGGTACGGAAAGAGGCAAGAGAGGTGCAGAAAGAGGAACGAGGGGTGCAAAAAGAGGCAAGATGGGTGCAGAAAGAAGCAAGAGAAGTGCAGAAAGAAGCAACAGGGATGCAGAAAGAGGCTAGAGCGGTGCAGAAAGAGGCAAGACAAATGCAGAAAGAAGCAACAGAGGTGCAGAAGGAGGAAAAAGAACTGCAGAAAGAGGCAAGAGAGTTGCAGAAACAGGCAAAAGGGTAGCAGAAAGAGTGAACAGGTGGGCAGACAGAGGCAAGAAAAGAGCAGAAAGACAGAAGAGGGGTGCTGAAAGAGGCAGGATGGATGCATACATTTGCAACAGAGGTGCAGAAAGAAGCAAGAGTGGTACTGAAAGAGGCAAGAGAAGTGCATAAAGAAGCGCATAAAGAAGCAAAAGAGGTGATGAAAGAGGCTAGAGAGGTGCAGAAACAGGCAGGAAAGGTGCAGAAAGAGGGAACAGGGGTGCAGAAAGAGGCAAGAGGGATACAGAAATTTGCAAAAGAGGTGCAGAAAGAAGCAAGAGCAGTGCAGAAAGAACCAACAGAGGTGCAGAAAGAGGCAAGAGGGGTACAGAAAGAGGCAAGAGAACTGCAGAAAAAAGCAAGAGAGGTGCAGAAAGAGGAAGGAGAGGTGCACAAAGAGGCAAGAGGGGTACAGAAAGAGGCAAGAGGGGTGCAGAAAGAAGCAAGAGAAGTGCAGAAAGAAGCAACAGAGGTGCTGAAAGAGGCAAGAGGGGTGCAGAAAGAGGCAAGAGAAGTGCAGAAAGAAGCAACAGAGGTGCAGAAAGAGGCAAGAGGGGTGCAGAAACAGGCAGGAAAGGTGCAGAAAGAGGGAACAGGGGTGCAGAAAGAGGCAAGAGGGATACAAAAATTTGAAAAAGAAGTGCAGATAGAAGCAAGAGCAGTGCAGAAAGAACCAACAGAGGTGCAGAAAGAGGCAAGAGGGGTGCTGAAAGAGGTAGGAGAGGTGCACAAAGAGGCAAGAAGGGTACAGAAAGAGGCAAGAGGAGTGCAGAAAGAAGGAAGAGAAGTGACGAAAGAAGCAACAGAAATGCTAAAAGAGACAAGAAGGGTGCAGAAAAAGTCAAGAGAAGTGCAGAAAGAGGGCAAGAGGGATACAGAAATTTGCAAAAGAGGTGCAGATAGAAGCAAGAGCAGTGCAGAAAGAGGTAGGAGAGGTGCACAAAGAGGCAAGAGGGGTACAGAAAGAGGCAGGAGGGGTGCAGAAAGAAGGAAGAGAAGTGCAGAAAGAAGCAACAGAGGTGCTAAAAGAGGCACAAAGGGTGCAGAAAGAGGCAAGAGAAGTGCAGAGGGAAGCAACACATGTACAGAAAGAGGCAAGAGAGGTGCAGAAACAGGCAGGAAAGCTGCAGAAAGAGGGAACAGAAGTGCAGAAAGAGGCAAGAGAGGTACAGAAAGAGGGGAGAGGGGTGCAGAAAGAGGCAAGAGAGGTACAGAAAGAAGAGAGTGAGGTTCAGAAAGAGGCAAGAGAAGAGCAGAAAGTGGAAAGTGAGGTGCAGAAAGAGGCAAGAGAGGAGTAGAAAGAGGCAAGTTAAGTGTAGAAAGAGGCAAGAGAAGTGCAGAAAGAGGCACTTGAGGTGCAGAAAGAGGCAAGAGAGCTACAGAAAGAGGCTCGAGAAGTGCAGAAAAAGGCAAGAGAAGTGCAGAAAGAGGCAATAGAGGTGCAGAAGGAAGAGAGTGAGGTGCAGAAAGAGGCAAGTGAGGTGCAGAAAGAGGCAAGAGACGTATGGAAAAAGGCAAGGGAACTGCAGAAACAGGCAAGAGAAATGCACAAAGAGGCAAGGGAGGAGCAGAAAGAGGCAAGAGAGGTGTAGAAAGAAGCAAGAGAAGTGGAGAAAGAGGCAAGTGAGGAGCAGAAAGAGGCAAGAGAGGTGTAGAAAGAGGCAAGAGAGGTGCAGAAAGAGGCAAGAGATCTGCAGAAAAAAAGCAACAGAGGTGCTGAAAGAGGCAAAGTGAGGTACAGAAAGGGGCAAGAGAAGTGCAGAAAGAGGCAAGTGAAGTGCAGAAAGAAGACAGTGAGGTGCAGAAAGAGGAAGAAAGGTGCAGAAAGAAGCAAGAGAAATGCAGAAAGAGGCAAGAGAGGCACAGAAAGAAGAGAGGTTTGTGCACCATTAGTACCAGTTTAACACCCACATTTTGCAATAAGTGACACGTGACCATTCCAGCTTTGCAAAAGGCCTTCCACCAAGCTGTAACACATGACGCTGCATTTTTGGGAACATTTGAGCCGTTTGAGCTAGAAACAAGGCTTTTTGTTGTTCAAATCTGCAGATTAGGCAGCAGATGATGGAATATTTGGCAAATGCGGAAAATGTTTAATTATGTGAAAATTGGTGCAGCCGAACAGTCACATAATTCCAGTGGCCCTGCTTATACCTCCGACTAGGTCCAGAAGTGCTCCTCAGTGGTTCTTCTTTTTTTGTGTCTCATTGAGTTTATAGTTTAGCTTGTATGGAAACGAGGAAGACTAAACCTGAGGTTACCACTCCACAACACAGAATACAATACCACATAATTACTCTCCAAAACACAAAATCCCACTTCACATAATTCCTTACACTAAATACCACATACTTTCTATTGACATAATTTCACTGCACAACATACCACATAATTCCACTACACACAAAGTACATCCACTCTACACCAAAAAACATTAGTAAAAATCTTTTACATGTACAACGCCAATAGCTCTAACTCTCGCAAATGCGAGACCTATTACATTACAAATGCTTCTTTAACTGGTAGTCGCGTTTGCAAAGTGGTGCAGAAAGGGGGCTGGGCCTCCGACCAGAGATCAGGAATTCTGCTGCGTAGGACTTACAGGAGGTACCAGGAGGGCTTCTTGGCCCCCAAAGTCCCTCAGGAGTAAAGTGAACTTCATCCGCCAAACCATTACTGTGCCTGGAGGCGCGTTTGCAGAGTGGTGGAGAAAGGGGGGGCGTGGCCTCCGAAGACCTCTTAGCAATCCCACTGTGTGGGACTTAGTGGAGGTAATAGGAGAGCTAGTTGGCCCCCAAGGACAACCTTGGGGGCCAACTACCCCTCCTATTACCTCCAGTAAGTCCCACACATTGGGATTGCTAAGTTGTCATAGCAGGCCACGCCCCCTTTCCCCATCACTCTGCAAACGCACTCCCAGGCGCGCTCTTGAATGGGGATTAATGTCCCCTTCACTGCTGGGGGTTGTTAGGGGCCAACTAGCCTACCTGATACCTCCAGTAAGCCCCACACAGTGGGATTGCTGAAAGGTGGATACAGGCCACGCCCCCTTTGTCCACCACTCTGCAAATGCGCCTCCTGGCGTGCTCTTGGTTGGGGGATGAAGTCCCCTTTCCTCCTGGGGGTCCCTGGGGGCCAACTAGCCCTCCTATTACCTCCAGTAAGACCCATACAGCTGGTTTGCTGAGAGTGGTCCGAGGCCACACACCCTTTTTACACCCCTCTGCAAACATGCCTCCTGGCGCACTGCTGCTCGGGGGATGAAGATCACTTGTGTCCTGAGGTCCTCAGGACACAAGAGGACCTCATCGCCCCACCAGCAGTGCGCCAAGAGGTGCATTTGCAGAGTGGTGTAAAAAGGGGCATGGCCTCAGACCACCTCTCAGCAATCCCACTGTGTGGAGCTTACAGGAATTACCTGGTGGGCTAGTTGGCCCCCAGGGTCCCTCAGGAATGAAGGGGACTTAATCCCCCAACTTAGAACGTGCCAGGGGGGCGCGATTGCAGAGTGGGGCAGGGAGGGGCAGGGAGGGGGCGGGGCCTCCAGCGAGATGCCGGCTTTTCTTTTTTTAAATTATTTTTAGAAGGGGGGCTGTGTGGCCCCCCCTCTTTTAGTATTTAGTATTTTTTGGGCCCTGGGGACCCCATCCCCCAGGGTCTAAGCATTTTTTTTTTTTTTTTAAACGGGAAGGGGGCCGCGTGGCCTCCCTTCCCTGGGCCACTATTGGCCCCGGGGACCCCATCCACCGGGGCCTGGCCAGCATTTTTTTTTTAATTTTGGAGGGAGGCCGCATGGCCCCCCTCCTGAGGCCAATAATGGCCCCAGGGACCCCATCCCCCGGTGCATTGCCTCTTTTTTTTTTTATTAAAGAGTACAGGAGGGGGGCCGCATGGCCCCCCTTCCCTTGGCCACTTCTGGCCCCGGGGACCCCACCCCCAGTGGCCTGGCCAGCCTGGATTTTTTTGGGGAGGGGGCCCCCCTCCTAAGGCCAATTATGGCCCTGGGGACCCCATCCCCCAGGGCCGGCCTTCCTTTTTCTAAAAAACATAAATAAAAATAAACTAGAGGGAAAGGGAGCCAATTGGCCCCCTTCCTGGGCCACTTCTGGCCCCGGGGACCCTATCCCCTGGGGCCAGCCCTCAAGTTGGGGACTGCTGCGGGAGCCAGCATTGCTTTTGGGCAAAGGGAGCTGCTGACATGCAGCTTCCCTTGCCCAAAAGCAACTCTGCTTTGCTTCTTGGAAGCGGGAGCAGGTTTTCCTGCTCTCGCTTCCAAGAAGCAGAGCAGTGTTTGCTATGGCAGGGTGGGAGCTGTGCTCCCGCCCTGCCATAGCAAACGGCAATGTCCCGGAGGTGGGCACCCCAGGACATCTCAGGAGCCGGCCCTGGGGGGTGGTGGTCCCCAGGGCCATGAAGGGCTCCTGGAGGGGGGGCCGCGCAGCCCCCCTCCCTACATTTGCATAGCCCCGGGGAGGTGGTGGTGCCCAGGGCCGGGGGTCCGCAACGGACCCCCGTATTTCAATAATAAGTGTCCCGGTGGTGGCATATAGCCCCAGGGAGGTGGTGGTCTTGGGGGGGCACAAGGCCCCCCTCCCTAAAATATTAAATGCCTCAGGGAGGTGGGGGTCCCCGGGGCTTGGGGGGCCCGTGAGGCCCCCCGCACAAAAATGTAAGTGCCTCAGGGAGGTGGCGGTCCCCAGGGCAGCGTGGGGGGCTCACATTTTAAATAAAAAGCCCCGGGGAGGTGGCGGTCCCTGGGGCTGCGGGGGCCACGTTCCCCCCGCATATCATTATCTAAGCCCCGGGGAGGTGGCAGTCACCAGGGGCTGCGGGGGCCCCCGCAGGCCGCCACTAATTAATTGGGCATTGCCCCCTGGACCTGGCCCACCAGGGGGCTTATAGAAAATGAAGCATGGGAGCCCGTGCTTCGTTTTTTTAAAAAAAATTCAGCCGGATTCACATACGCAGCGCGAATTCGCCCGATTTTGTTTTATAAAAAAATGCTTTTTTGGGCCCTGGGGGTCTTAGTGGGACACCCTGAGCAGGCCTAGGTGGTCAGGGTGTTTCTACCCTGCCCCCTTTTCATCCTTTTTAACCTTTCTTTTTACCTTTTTCTTATGACTCAGTACCTTATCACAAGATGGCTGCCAACACATTCTGGTTTGGAGTGTTGGCAGCCAATCAGAATGAAGCTCGTGCTCGGGAGGGTTCGCAAATCCTCCTCGGTGCTCAGATATCGATATTTTTATTTTTTGAATTTCTCTGCAACTACTGCACGGATTTACACCATTTAAAAAAAAGGTCGCTTTCTGAACCAAGGGCTACCTTTTTGCCAAATTTGGTGTAATTACGTTCAGCAGTTCGGGCTGTAGCCGTGTCTTAAGTTCGTATGGAAATTCTTATGGGGAAAACGCGTTTTGGGACCCCCTTTTGTTTCTCGGCCCCCGCTTGACGAATCACCCCGAAACTTTCAAGACAGGAGCTGACCTGAGTGAACAATTAGTTTTGAAAATTTCGCGAAGATTCGTCAAACGGCGCCAAAGATATTGGCAAAAGAAGAAACGTGTTTTGAATAGAAACAAGGTCCTAACTATAACTACCTACTGGCGACCGCCAGTAGTTAATATATATATATATATATATACATACATACATACTTTTATATTTATATATATATATATCTATATATATATCCCTGGACTTCGCCACACAACATCCACTCCTGGACAGACGAAAACAGACCCGTTGAGGTGCAATGTGTATTTATTTTCAAAGAACGCCCTGCACCACCGCCATTACGCGTTTCGGCATCAACGATGCCTTGATCACATGACGCGCTGATGTGGTGCTTCCACCTATTTAAAGTGCCAGTGCTTAACAATTGTTCATAGACATAGACGAACAGATACAATGTACCCAAATCCTTGTATCATTTAGGCAATATTGTGTCACTATATGATATTGTATCGAGAGGAGTTTCCCCAGACAAAAAAACATTTCATATAAATATTCATAAATAAATAAATACATGAATATATATTAATGAGAGGCATAGCACAATAAAAGATAGTTTAAAATATGCTAAAAGCAAGCTAAAAACAACATCACACAAGACTTAAAAGAAAACAGTAATTCATTTTCTAAAATCATATTGTAAATAGTTGCTTTAGCTCATGTGCCTCAACAAGTGAGTATGCCCGGTTTGAATACCGCACTACATCCCACTGTATAGAAATGTTTTAGTATATTGAAAACATGACCATAAAAGAATCAAGGAAAAGTAATAAATCTTGCCCCAGTGGGCTTTGTTCTTAACCTATGTCAAATTAAAACAATTGTATGTGTTTACTAAACAGACCAATCTCCCACCAGTTCCATCACAGCCGTGATTTTGAAACCTGGTTAAGACATAAAAAATTACCATTGTGTGAAAGCTAAAACAATAAAGCAAAAAAATGTAAAAGATGTAAAAAATGAGGCAGCATATGTAAACCCACAAGATGTTTTAAAAATAGGTTAAATGCATAAAATCCATAATGATTACAGGCACAATAATCATGATAAGTCATGATAATTACAAGCAGGTATAGAAATCCTCACTGGAATTCAAACCGTTTGGAGTTTTGCTATCTAACTCAAGTATATAGCGTGTTTCCAGTTTTCTCAGCATTGACTCACGGTTGCCTCCTCGTCTGAGAGGTAAGACTGTATCGATAACAAAATATCTCAGATCCTCCAAGTTGTTATTATGTGAGGCTTTAAAATGTCTTGCTACCGGATAGGCTTCATCATTGTTAGTGATGGACCTAATGTGCTGGAGTATTCGCTTGTGGACCTGCAGCTTGGTACTACCCACATACTGCAGGCCACATGAACACTCCAGCACATAAACTGCATATTCTGTTTTGCAGTTGAGTTTTTTGTTGATGACTACAGGCTTCGGTTTGAATGGAGTTGTATAAGATGTTCTATTGGTCCCGTATTTACAAGCCTTGCATATGGCACATTTGATGAAGCCGTTCCTCGCATTCAGCCATGTTGCCATGGATTTAATCTCAGGGCTGCTTTTTACGAGGGAATTACTCATGGAGCGAGCTTTTCTGAACGTGATTTTGGGGCTATTGGTAACTGCGCCCTCTAAAACCGAATCATTCTGAACTAAAGCCCAATTTTTATTAACTATTTTCCGTAGAGCTTTGTGTTGGCGGTTATATGTCAAAACGAGACGCGCTGTTTGCACGCTCTGCTCCTGACTGTTATTGTGGGGAATGGGTCTAGCTATTAGTGTTTCAACCCTCTCTTTCTTATTTACCTTGTCTACAGCCACTCTGATAATATCCCTGGAATACCCTCTGGCTAAAAATCTTTTTCTTCTCTCCTCCTGTGCCTGAACATATTCCATTTCAGTGCTGCAGATCCTGCGTATTCGCAGCATCTCCCCATAGGGGATGCTGTGAATCAAGTGTTGGGGGTGATGACTAGATGCATGGAGAATAGTATTCCCCGCAGTTGGTTTCCGATGAAGCTTAGTTTCCAAATTATTGTTAACCACAAACACTTCTACATCTAGAAGAATAACAGCCTCCTTACTCATTTGGGCAGAAAATTGTAAGTTCAGATTGTTCACATTGATCTGTTCTATGAATTTTTGGGCATCCCGTTCTGTACCTCTCCAAATCATGAACAGATCATCTATGTACCTATACCAGCACAGGACATGTTTGGAAAAAGTTTCACTGTGAGCCGCCATGAGCACCTGTTCCTCCAAAAACCCCATATGCAGACAGGCATAACTTGGAGAGAAACAGGCCCCCAGGGCTACACCTCTGATCTGCTGAAAAACCTGATTCTGAAAAAGAAAGAAATTATTCTCCAGACATGATACAATCATGGTAATCAGCATTTTGTTATGCATGTAAAGGTACATCGGTTTCAAGTTCAAATAATATTCAACAGCTCTCACTCCGTCCTTATTATGGATACTGGTGTAGAGTGACTTCACATCAAGTGAGATGAGTATACAATCTGCATCCCATGTCACATCTCGTATCTTTCTCAGGAAATCACTAGTATCCTGGACGTATGACGGGAGTTTCCTCACATGCTCCTGCAAGAAATAATCCACGTATCTTGAAGTATTTTCCATGATGCTACCACATGCTGATATAATCGGCCTGCCAGGGGTTTACTCCTGTCTTTATGGATTTTGGGAATGAAATAGATTACAGGAATTATCGGATGCTCAGTCTTCAAAAAATTGAATTCCTCAATACTGAGTAATCCTGCGGTTTTCCATGCACGAAGTTTGATGTAAAAGTCATTCCAAGCTTATATATATATATATATGTATATATAGTCCAAGTCCCACTTTCAAATACAAACGGGCTCCGACACAACTCAGAACAGAACCTGTGAGTTATTTATTTCCACCAGAGATATAGATACAGCGGTGTCAAGTCGGCAAGGTAAAGTGGTTCGGCAGACGCGTTTCAGCTCCTCGCTTTCTTCAGTGCCAGTGAGATTGCACACATCATCAGCTGGGGAATAGTGAATGACTGCATTTATACGCCCCTACTGGAGCGAACATCCAACCTCCTCCATAGCTTTAAAGTCACAGTGCCCCTTCAAATTGACACCGCACCGATGGCAACTGCCGTCTGATATGTGAATCCCTGATGTGAAAAGCAGTTAAGAAACTGTCCTTCAGGCACATATTAATGCCCCAACACATGCCGGCTTTCAGGCTACCATATCATGGCTGTAGCCAACTCGGTACCTGAAGTGGAATCTCACAGGATAGGGGTCCTTCCAGCAGATAAATACTGCCTCCTCTCTCCCCAATGCATGAATCACTCATAAATCACAAATTATCCTGCTGGGGGGCTACGCGTTGTATTCCCATACACATCCACTTTTGACGGCGAGACGCGTTGCTCCAGAACGAGAGGGCGTGTTGTTATACCAGCGCCGAAAAACTGGTTAAACATCAAGTCCAACTCCCACTTTCAAATAAAAATGGGCTCCGACACAACTCAGAACACAATGTGTGAGTTGTTTATTTCTACCAGAGATATGGATACAGCGGTGTCAAGTCGGCACGGTAAAGTGCTTCGGCACTAAGGTCTTGTCTGTCATCTGGGAGCATACTCAAGTGTCTGCATGCCCCGTTTGGCACACAATAATCTAAGTGTGCACAAGCATGAAAAATGCTTTTGTGTTTTCTATTTCAGAGACAATTCGAGGGAAAAGGTCCTATATGGTCTGTATGACTGCATGCCTAATGTTTAGCGTACTGTGAAAACCAGCATTAGGAGTTAGTATTTAACACAATCTGTAAAAAATCTATGGATTTAGTCGGTCATGAAGAAAGACTGATGACCCTGAGTGGCACTTGTAACAGGCTGAAACATGTCGACCTTACCGAGCTACAGATGTTAGGGATCATTGCCCTCATTGAACATCACACTGTTTTTATCCCAGCTAAAGGACCTTATTAATAAACAAGAATTATGAACCTAAAGACTTTTTAACTTGCACTTAGGTTTTAGTAACAGCTCCGCTTACAAGCCGCGTTGAGTCCACTCACTCACACTAGGTGCAGTGGGTGAGGATCCGATGATGAAACATGCCACTGGTGGTACTAGTGGGTGAGGATCGTACTAATATATCCAAGTGATGCAAGGGTTGCACCGATTCACCTGGGTGCAGATCACTTTCCACTTTGATATATATTGAGACTAGGCCTAGACGGAGTTCACGGAGTTTCGCGTAGCAAAACTCTGTGAAGTGACCAAAAAAACTCAACCACGCTACGCGGAGTTCCGTAAGCGGTGGAGTGTGTTATGTTGCACAGTTTGTGCAGATTTTTAGCGCCGGGTGTTTGTTCCTCGGTGGAAAATAAGCGAGAACGGCACCATGCGCAGTGCAAGAGGGCGCTGCTTCTTTCCGGCCTCGAGTAGATGTCCTACTCGAGTGGCAGCTTCCTCAACGTGAACCGAAGGTTTCTCAGCACGAGCGATCATGACCATCCGCGACCGCCCGTTTTGAGAAATCTCTTGGAGGTGGGTCAGCGTTAGATTTTCCTCACTTGCGCTCGTCAATTTAACGTTGGCGACCGAGAGCAAGGAAAAAACTCTGCTCTGCCTCGTGGAGCAGAGTTTTTGGGAATTTTGTGTGCTCCGTGGAGGGCGGAAAACTCTGCAAGCTCCGCAAACAGAGCTGAGTTCACAGCCCAGGCCTAACTGAGACCAGTTTATTTAACCTCTTAAAATATTAGGAGTTCATCTGTTGTGAGGCTTTCCCTCTTTTGTGTACTGATGTCAACCATAATAGAATTGAAAGAAGAACCAGATAAAGGTTCCAATCAGAATGAGAAGAAAGGTACATGCTCTTGAGAGTATATCGGCAAGCAATAAAATAGGGAGCATTTGTCTCAGAAGATGAGAAAAGACATCCGCCTGCTAAGATGGACAAAGTTCCCATTAACAAGCTCTGCACAGCTAAAGCATAACATTCTATCTGAATGATACAATCTTCAGGTTTCCCTGCAGGTGATGACCAATCAATGACCAGAGTGCCTGGTGTTGACCTCCTTCTCATGCATTAATACAATGCCAACTCTTTTTTCCCACCATGACCTTCACGATATCACACAAAGGTGTATCACCACCTTGGCTTTCTCATCCACTGCAGGTGTTGAATTTTCAGTACAAACCAACTAATCACAACGCTATGACCTTCAAAATGTAAGCTAGCAAAGAATAACATTTTAAATGAGCACATGGTAACTTTGGTATCTGAAATAGAATGTATTATAAACAGCAAGCTGAAATACATGTGCATTTCAAAATGGAATGGAGCACCTGGGCCCACTCATGCTACATTTAAATGCATATTGGCCAACTAAAGTTAGCCATATATATAGGGTTCACTGTGCTAAATCTAAATATGAACAACGTGAACTAATAAGTGACATAATATGAGTACATAATGAAATAATGAATAAATCATGTGTGATTCATGTGAGCTAGAGTTAATGCGGGTTACAGAGTAACATATTCTTTAAGAGGAAATAAACAAAATCGATTCTGCATCATCACATGAAAACGTCCATATAAATAAATACTTTTGCAAGTGCAAAAACAACTTTTGCCAATTGCAATAACAGTTTTGCACTCGTTAAAGAAACTATTTGCACGTTAAGACTAACTTTGACACACCGCCCCTCACACATACAAACACACACACACACACACACACAAGATTTGTTATTTGTCGAACAGGTAGAGTTCAAACCAAATTCCTAAATTAGTTTTTAAGAAGCCATAGATACATTTCCGAGCCTTTCTTTTATATCTCGCGCGCATTGCATCCACATAAAAGGACTATTCCTGTTGTTTCCTAAAAGAAAAAGGTTAAGGTGGCCTATTCAGCTCTGGTGCGACAAGCATCGTGTAAACACTCATCTTTCAACTAGCGCTGTAAAGCTGACTTTTCTTATCGGCCTCATTACCCGAAAAAAGTTTGTTCATTTTTCCTGACACTGAATTCGGCCAATGTCTGCATTGCATATACTCAAAGAAATCTTCGAAAAAGCGGAGAAATGCGAGAATAACGATATTCTTACTTAAAAAGTGAATTAAACTTCTGTTTTTTAATTAAAAGTTAGGGATCGCCATGCGTGTTTATTTTGTTTTCCTAGCGACTAGATCTTTCCTGCCTCTGACTTGCTGGAGTTTATCTTTAAAAAGGCAATAAATCTCGCCTAACTTTCATTTACATTTTGCAAACTGCTGGAGCACACGGCTTGGTGTAATTAGTTTTTAATGTCTCTGCAGCCTCTTCCAGAGAAAGAAAAATGCCTTTTGCCCTTGGGTCTCCTTGATCGTGTGCAGTAATACATTAAGCCTCCAATGGTTCCACAATAGCAGCGCCTAGGGGCACGCGTTACGGTAAGTGGATCAGAGAAGAGGTGAAATAATTAAGCTATGGTCTTGTTAACTCCATAATTTTGTTAGCTGTGTTTATTTTTAGGTCTGGAGCTATGTTTTTTCTCTTTTACGAGACCTTGGAGGAAAATGGCTGCCAAGAGCCTGCAAGGATGTCTGGGAAGGCATGTTAACAGAGTGCCACCATGACATCACCGCGGTGAACTAAACCAGCTTTACTGTAAGGAGAGTGCATGCAGGAAAAATAAATGTGTGCAGGAGAGCCTGATGACGAGGTGGTTTAAAACCGTGGTGCGAGGCCTTCCCTGTTAGTTTGCTTGTTCAAGCACAATTAGGATATGTTTTCCCTCTGTCCTTGTAAGGAGTATTGGAATGCAGACAGGAACTATCACTTCTTTCAACAATACTGCATACTTTTATCTACTTAGAATTTCTGCTTTTTTTTAGTCCAATGTTTTTTATAAACTGGACTCTATCAAATGTTGGGATTCCGAATACCAAGGCTGCCTAGTTTTGATTTCTATTCACGCCTCCTTCTTCCACCACCGTCCACTTCCCATCACTTGATCTCACTCTTGCAGGTTATTTTTAATTCCTGCTGTCTCCTTATAAGTAGGCACCTTTAATGTCAATAAGAACGAACTTCAGACCATGCAAAATTCAGCAATGATGGCGGTCCTTAGTATATGACTAAGACTGTCCCATATTTTGAATGCTCAATATAACCTGCATTGGCTTTGTATGCCAGCTCACACAAAGTTTAAGACACTTACCTGAACACGTAAAATCCTCTGTGGTACTGATTTCATTACACGAAGCAGGATTTTTGTGTGCAGTGTTCTGCTGAGATGCCCGGGAAATGTCTACTGGAACCCCCTAAAACCACCAGGGAAAAGGAAGGATGGAGGTCCTATCCAGCCATAGCATGCTTGATGTGGAATTCCCAACTTGCCTGAATATGATGCATTCAAGATCTAGGTGCTTCTCAGAAGACCTTAGAGTTTTTCTGTTTTGTTGAAAACCTTTGGCATGACTTACTGCTCAGTCACTCCAGAAAACCGTTTTTAGTGCTAAATGTCTCCAATTCAGTCCAATTCGATTTCCCTTGTCTCTTTTTTCCTACAATTCTGTTCCTCTTAATTTTTAGGTCTCGCCTAGCGTTGCAGCGCATGCGCTGCTCGCTCGGCGAGACATATAGTGAGAGAGGAGATTTCAGAAGGGGACTTGAAGCCCCGCCCATCATTTTCATTGGGTCGCGTCAGCGTTTATGCTAAGCGCAGGCTTCCCATTAAAAATGATGCTTTTGGGCAACTGCCCTTTCTCCCTTTCGTCCGGCCCATCCGGACTGGCTCGTCTGCTTCACGGCTGTCATGAAGCAATTTCTTATCTCCACATCAGCCGCGTGTTTATTTTTGCATTGCGCTTTCACTTAAAGTGAAAGTGAAAGCGCGAGGCAAATATAAACAAGTGGCTGCTTGTTAATGCTCAGTGTGAAGGGCCTGTTCGCCAGACGCCGGCTTCTCATTCCCCTGCGCTCTGTCATCTCGGCTGCACTATGGACAGGCCGTGAAGCTGAAAGACGCAGGGGTCTGGAATACGTCACCGGCTGCTGCCAGGACCCTATAGTGCGCAAGCGTGATGACGGAAACCGATGTAGATATACATTTCAGAAGGGGGGGCAGGAGGAGCAAAACGAAGTTCAGAAAGAGCACTTTATTTCTTGTTTGTACTACAGGCTTACAGGGGAGTAAGGGTTGAAAGGACGGGCTCTTCTGTGACGTTCATCAGTGTTTTCCCATTGTGTCATCGGGCAGGCAGGCAAGCACCATAGCGCACAATGATACGCTGGAAAGGTGAGACTGTTTCACTGCATCGTGACACTGGATAATAGTAGCTGGTCGCTGTTTAAGAGCAGACAAAGCTGCAGTGCTGCTCCCAATGCAGAGAAGCACTTTGACTGGCACGCAGCCTTCTAATCCGTGCTTAATTTCAGCAGGTGGGTAGGCCGGCACTTATTTTCCTCACAGATACTTACTGAGCGCAAGAGAATCAGGGTTGGTATTCGGCGCGCCAACGTTTAATTGAATTGGCTGCGGGCATCTGAGCAGAACTTTGGACACCTCACAAATTAAGCACTACTTCTAACCATTGTCTGCGTCTCTGCACTCAATAAAGATGGCGCCAAGAGTTTTTGGTAACTTCTTCCTGTTTGTCCATGCAAACGATATGGAACACATACACCACAGCGGCCTCACCCTGCAGTGCTCCAGCCACGGCGCTAGCTCTTGTGTGCACCTTGATTCGGGGGTGAAGCACAGCTGCCGAGGGCTTTCATGTTAAGTGTGACGCCTTCCGTCCGTGCTGGCGTTTTACCCAACAGCAGCTTGCATTCTGGGACTTGGAGTTTGTATTTTAATATTGCAATCAGATGCCCAATAATGTCAGCCATACAAAGTGCTGTTGAGTGAAAGACCAGAAGTGCCTGAATTTAAAAGCACGAGTCGAGGTAGAGAGAAGCTCTCAGAGGTCGGTGAGGGAACATGGAAGCTGAGTTCACAAATGTTTTGGTGGGGTCTGCGTCACGTGACTCAAATCTGAATATAAATCGGGAGAAATTGCCGGTAGGGCCTAAGTGTGTGGCGCGCTCATCCACTTGTGAACTGTAAGGAATTGGCAATACTGCTCATTTTGAGTGACTAATATCTGCACACTGAGCCCACATACACTGCCCTCTGCGTCACTTCCTTTAATCAGTGGTGAGGGGATCCTGATCCCGCTCAGTCGCTCTGTCAGGATATGGTCCAGGCTCTGAGGTGGGTGGAAGGCAGAGACAGGTGGTCCTGCTGAGCCTAAAGCGCCCACGTGAGCACTGCTGACCCCAAGAGCATGCAGTGGGCCACACTCTCTCCTTTCTAGCAGCAGCAACAGTGTTGTTCAGTCTCCCTCATAGGCCGCTCACCTGCACTACAGGCCTGAACTATTCAAGAGCCCGAAACCACACCCTGAACTCGGCCCTCTGTCCCGACTTGTCCTCTCACTCACTGTTGCTCCTCGACGGAATGCTCTGGCTTCTTTAGCCGCTGGAGCTGTAGCCGTGAACAGCGAAGAAGGGTCCGTAAGGAATCCATGTTGTTCTACGCAGGAGCCACGTGTCCCCAGGCCTTTCTGGGGGACAGGAAATGAAGTTAAGGTAAGAAGAAACAGGCCATGCCTGGGAGTGAATGAAAACCACCACAGGTGCCAACATTTTAGTGAATATGTGAGTTGCTGAGTGAAGACCAAACTGTAGGACTCAGTGCTGATGATGGCCCTCTAGAAGAACCAAGACGAGAAATCTCTGATGTTGGGCTGTCACCAGGATGCGCAAGAATGCATAAAGAAGCTCTACCATGCCCACAAAGTAGTCTGCTCTTACCAGTGGAGTAGCGTTCTGTAAAACCTTCATTGTGAGCTAGAATGCATGATGTGATTTCTCGCCCCTCCCTCATTGCTCCCCTCTCCCTCCAAGCCTCTCCTCCCTCCTCTGCTGCTCTCCTCTCCCTCCAAGCCTCTCCTCCCTCCTCTGCTGCTCTCCTCTCCCTCCAGCCCTCTCCTCCCTCCTCTGTTGCCCTCCTCTCCCTCCAAGCCTCTCCTCCCTCCTCTGCTGCTTTCCTCTCCCTCTAAGCCTCTCCTCCCTCCTCTGCTGCTCTCGTCTCCCTCCAGCCCTCTCCTCCCTCCTCTGCTGCTCTCCTCTCCCTCCAAGCCTCTCCTCCCTCCTCTGCTGCTTTCCTCTCCCTCCAGCCCTCTCCTCCCTCCTCTGCTCCTCATCATAAATTCCAAAAGTTGTCCTTGCGCAGCCCTACTTACTGTTGGAACTAATAGAAAAACCCGGGTTGGTGGTCGCGCACCTCCCTACGGGTATAATCAGCATTTTCATTTTCACCCTATTACAGGTGCACTCTACAGCTTGTATGCTTCAGAACGAATCATACAGTCCGCGAGACGTCTAAAATACAACCTTCCAAGGGATTGCTATTGACATTTATTTCCTCTTCTTCATGGACCCCCCAAATTCTTCATGAACACTTACACCCCCTACACACCTTCCTTGTCTTCCACCTTCTAGCGTTTGTTTATCTACGGACGAGAAACAGTTATATTGGAGATGCCTTTTAACCAACTGAATAATAGATATTTCTACTGCGTGAAGGCCACTGTGATGTTGGGAACAGCCCATTCAGTACCGTCTTTGATGGGGAATGTACAGTGTGCACGTCAGTCATTCGCTAACTTCTTTCCGCGGCCGTCTTAACATGTGCAGTTTATGTAGTTGTAAATATTATCTCTTTCCGGTGTTCGTATTATTCGTGCATGAGCTGTTTAGCTCGACCCCCGTAAGCTGCAAACACTGATCTTCCATGCCATTTTCATCTTATCAACCTGTTTCACCGCCCACATGACCTGATTTCCTTTTTGTCAGCCTTCGAAACTCATATAATTAAGGTTAATACAATACATACCTTATTGTCTGTTGGCTCACCCCCTTAAATCCAGCTAGGTTCCTTATATAAAATCTGGCAGGGTTGTGACTTTATCAGGCATGCCCACTTTGTAATCGAAATTTCGTTGACCTAAATAAAGGTACCCAGATGTACTTCACGGAAACAAGTGGCATTCATATTGTATGAAAATTGCATTTATTTCTGAATGGTATTTTACCTCTTAAAGTGAGATTTAGGCACTTCCACTGTTACCAATACAATTATTACAGAGCAGAGTTTCTCTTGGCTATGCTGTCAGATAACTGTATCCACGTGAAACATCCAATATGTACATGACAGCACAGTTATAAAATCTGCATTTGTATATACTTTTCTCTCTATCTCCCCCTCCATCAACAAAGGACGGTCAAACAACCAGCAAACACAAATCCCCTTGTATCAAATGCTACATAGATCTGTCTTACCATATAAAATGACACCACACCAGCCTGAATCTGGTCATAGATCTCAGAACCTTGCAAAATATCCAGGTATTTTTTAGGTAATCTGAAAATGTTGCTTTGGATTTCTATTGCATTTGGGTCAAATAATCAATGGATCCTGATGACCCGACAATCTATAGCCATTAGCTGAACTATATTCAAAAATAGAATCTGGCTACTTAGCAACATGGACTTGATCCCTGGTATTTAGATTCAGGTGATAAAGTCTCCTAACATCCTTTAGGACAGTTAAAATACACTGGAACCGAGCCGGGGTGGTGATCTGCCCCGTGGGAGAAGATCTTCGCATGGGTATTTATATAGCGCCTACTACCAGTGATGAGGCGCTGAGGTGTTTAGTGCAGATATTTTCAGGGTTATATCTCGGAGGGAAATAGTGGACTGGACAAAAATATTCAAAGCGATCTGAGAAATATAAGAATAACATCTTATTTGAATGCATTCAATGTGCTAATATTATGAGAATATACATTTTATTTTACAATTTAATTTAGAACCGCGGTGAAACTATAGAATTGTTGCAAAATGTTTAAGATGCGATTGTCAGATATTCCTTTTTATGACGGGCACATGCTGATGAGCTTTGCGGGGGTCAACAGGGGGTAAAAGACATTGTCATTTACAACGCCATTACTTGATTAATGCTTCACGAAAGGAAAAAAAAAACAATAACATTTTCAATGCCAATAGCTCAAAACAATGTCATTGCGAGACCTATTGCATTGTAAATGCTTGTTCCTTTTGCACTGTGTCAAAGTCTGGTGATGAAAACAAGTACTGGTCCTCAAACATGAGTTGTAGTGCCCATCACCGGCTATCAAAGGCACAAATGAAACACTCTTCACAGTGTCCTATTAAAACATCCCATATAGTAATATAGGGCCCGATTCACAGAACTAATCTGAGACAAACTCCTAAACTTACTACTTTTGGTATTCACAGAAGGCATTTAGTAGTAAAGTTAGGATTTTGTCTTAAGTTTGACTTAAGACAAACTTAAGACAGACTTAAGACAGACTTAAGACAGACTTGAGACAGACTTAAGACAAACTTAAGACAAAATCCTAACTTTACTACTACTAAATGCCTTCTGTGAATACCAAAAGTAGTAAGTTTAGGATTTTGTCTCAGATTAGTTCTGTGAATCGGGCCCATAGAGTCCAGGCAACTCCAGGCCAAACCTAGAAAGGGTTTCCAGCCCTACCTCGAGTCCCAGTCATTGCCAGCTGTACACCGGTCCTGATATCAACATGCTTGCTGAATATTATTAAGACACTTAATGATTCCTTTAAGTTGGTTTGTAAGTAATGGGTGGATGGTTTTGCAAAACGACGAATGTTAAATCACAAAAGAGAGATATGAAAGAGAGGCTGTAAATTTTTTCAAATTTGTTACACCCGTTCAGATTTGTCGCATGGTAAATACCTTAGACAAAACCAATAAATAGTAATGTTCCTGATTACTAAATCCTGCTCTCCTTCAGAATTTTACCTTTTCTAAGACACGATCAAGGATAAGCTATTGAAAGTGGCAAGAGAACCTGTGTACCCATTGACTTGTTGCAATCCAGAAGGATGTATGTTCTACTTAACATCCATACATTATGTATTGAAGGAAACCGCTGATAGTGCGAGCCAGTAGGGAACCCTATGAGGCCTTTTTATTGACACTAGAGTAGTAGGCCGTTAATAGATAGTTTCTGTGGAGGGTGATGTGCTAGTTACAGATGTCTAAGGGCTGCACGTTCCTATTTCATATATAAAGAACTTCCACCATTTGGGCACATGAATTTCTGTCGGTAGCGAAGAAGAGCAGTCAAAGCTTCTTCTAAGAGCTGGATTAGAAACTCGGATACAGCAAGACACAATAAATAATACAAAGTATAATGAGGGTACAGTGAAAATTGTTACTTAAAAAATTAACAGATCTGTACTTAGTGGTATGTAAAACGGAAGTTAAAATAAGGATGAAGAAACAATGCAGGTCCAAGTTCCATTTGTGAACAAGTCCACCACTATTATATGAGCAACATGGTATGGCTCTGTAATGCAAATACCATAGAGGCCAATGATAAATGTTATTCTCTGATCCAGCAATCAAACACATTGAGGGGTCTCCAGGTACACTTTTGTGTCTAGTCTCTTGCTATACTTTGCTGACAAACTCCATAGTGAAAAGTCAAAGGTGCTAGAAAGAAAATATACAAAATAGCAATAATTATATCTGATCCCTACACTACTTTCTACTAGTAGCCTTGGGTACACAGGATGTAACCTTGCATGCTCATTTCAGGGGGCTGAGAACTGCAGAATAAATCATTTCCCCGCACTTTGTAGAACACAGACAGATAAAAAACCTGCCACCAACTGGTGTTGCACATTGCCAAAAAGGGAAGATGAGCAAAATCAAAGAGTCCATGTTTTTTGTAATTGTCCACTGAACTGTACCACAAGCTGTCTGGTAACTGGTAGTGGGGGAAATTCAGCACAATTCAGGGTGACACGCCGTGACTTCTGTCTGGTTCTCCAAAAAGACAGACGGCCTCATTTAGGCTTCCTGCCAAAAAGTAATATAACATCTAATACTCATTATGTTGTTCTTAACAGTCATTAGATTTGCAATTGGGCACTCTTGTCTCCTTAAGATGCTATACGAACTCTCCAAAAATCTTCACTTTGGGCTTTTATGTTTACTTTCAGTGGTAGAGTAATCGAGAGGGGGGGCCACTCTCGCTCTCTTGCTAGTAGATAAAAGTCACATTTATGTATCTAGAAAAACTCCTGTCTGTGCCATCACTGTTCCACTGGATACATGGTATTCAAACATTGAACATTCAAGAGACCTCATAAGGAGCTGTCGTACGCAAACTAGATTATAGAAACCCAGCGTAAGTAGGCCCTCCTTAAATAGGAATACATAATTAAAAGCCTGACCAAAAATAAGCAGTGCAACATGATTTTGGCCTGAAGAAACATCCACCGATATGTCAGGAAAGATAACAGTCTCTTGTGTCTCTATTATATTAAACCTATTATTTTCAACAGGAATATATGGCTAACTCTACAGGTGTAACACCATCTCCTTTCTTCTTACAAGACTCTGGACATCCTCCCATCAAATGGAGAATTTCAATAAGAGCGTTCAGGGCGTATTAGGGTGCCATCAATGGTCAAAACTGCGGACCAGATGGGAAAAAGAATACATTATACTACTACCTATAGGTCGGAGGTGAAAATGCATTTAACAATCTTACCCATCATGAGCCTCAAGCTGGCAAAGACACAGTTGAAGAACTTAATGAAGTTCAAATTGCCATCAAACACCTTACAAAGTATTTTGAGGGTGAAAAGAATGTAGTTGTTTTCAGATATCATTTTTTTACTGGCGCTTAAAGATCGAATTAACCTACGGAAGCATTTGTCACTGTTCTCAACTTTTTTTTTCAAAGGACTGTCACTTTAAACAATGCTTGTACCAACTCATAAGAAATCAATTATATTTTCATAAAGTTTTACCTTTTACTATTGCGGCATATTTATATAACAATTTATCACCCAGAGAGATTGTGGGGCCGATTGCGATGTAGGGCAGAAGCAACATCATCTGGTAAACGGGACCGACCGACCTCCGGTCGGTGGTCCCGACTGCCTGATTTGGACGCAACTGAACACTGTTCGGTCGCATTCCGACATTTCCCTATGGGAGCAAGTGTTAGGGCCAAAAACGACCCGTAGTACATGCACCATAGGGAAATGGGAGGTGGTGTTAAACCTTGCACCCCGTGGCAGGCAGGGTTGGATTGGGATCAAAAATCGGCCCGGGCACACCAAAAAAAAGTGGCCCACATTTGCGTATTGCCTTTCCACAAAACACTGCTTCAGCGAAGTTTTATTAAAAGAAAGTGGGTGTGGGGTATGTTTTATTAACTTCACTTAGATAAAAAAAATTGCACAGATTAGTTCACACTGCTGAGCCACACATGAATGCAAGTGAGACCACTTCTGCTCAGGCTCAATCAGCATACATTAATGGGCCGGCCCAGCGAGAGAAAGGGAGTGATACCTCCACCCATCTGCCTATAGAAAGGCCACTGGGCCGCTGGCAGCATCCTAACAGCACAGACAGCCCCCAGGCTGCCCAAAAAAGCAGCCCACAGCTAGAACTCGGCTACCGGCCCTTCGGCCATTTCCAGAGTGCCCGCGTTACCAATCCGACCCTGGTGGCAGGCATCTCAAGATGCCTGCCCTGGAGTGCAGGGATTAACAGGGGGGCATCATGGGAGCCCCTCGGCCCCCAACCGGAGGCCGTGCACACAAGGGGGCCCTGCTAAGGGCACCCCAACCCGCTTTCTGACAAGGTTTCCATGTCAGAAAGGCCAGCATGGCAACCCTGCCAGAAACTGTGCATCGTAATCCCAAGGGCGGAAAGACCGCCCTTTGGGATTACGGGCCGTCCTCCGAATGGCTGGCCAGCCGGAGGACGGATGATTCATAATCTGCAGGTCGGAATTGAAACCGACGAAGGCGGTCGGAAAGTCTCTGACCAAAGGTCAGAGGCTTTCCGACTGCCATTGTAATGAGCCCCGAAGTGATTTGCATAGAATCACAGGATGTTGCGCGGTGCTGACGAGACGTGAACCGGGATCCCAGCTCTTGTGTCAGCAGCTCTGTCCGCTGCACCACATCCTCTCCACTCCTGTGTTACCTGTCAGGGAGCTCTTTCCTTCTCCCAGACGATGATTAATGAAAACAGCTCTTTATTGATTACATATTACATAAGCGAAACCGATGCATTACCAATGCTTATTCTATGACCAACAGCTTTTTATGTATCCCCTTAGCCCACACACAAGCACGTGCGTGCACAAACAAGCACAAACAAACGTAGACGCACACGTGAGAACGTGATAGGGTACATCAAACTGGACAAACCTGCACTGCCCATCAT
Organism: Calotriton arnoldi; assembly: GCA_963921515.1. Lineage (NCBI taxonomy): Eukaryota > Metazoa > Chordata > Amphibia > Caudata > Salamandridae > Calotriton > Calotriton arnoldi. The sequence continues at coordinate 413,038 of CAWUFW010000904.1, read as the reverse complement.
GCCTCTTAAAAAACGGAAGTCTTGCTTCGCAACAGGAAGCCATATTTTATATACATGTCGGCGGTAAGCATCATGATCGGGCATAAACCAAGAATTAAAATACGAGCCCTCTGGCCTTGTGCACTCCAATGTCAAGGCAGATTTTTAAAAGGGGCGAGGGTTCCAACAAACAAAAATATGATAGCTTAAGTTGCTTGCTGAGTTAAAGCCGTGATTTGGAAACTTTGAGTCAAAAGCATTCCATGTACACATTTCGGTGTTTTTATTGGGTTAATTCAAACATGCGCTTGTTCTCCAGAAGTAGCTGAAGAGGAATGGCAGCTTGCGGCCTACCTTGATCATCTTAAATACACAAGGTGAATACTGGCGAGTATGAAGATTTTGAGCCCTCCAGCTGGCAAAATCCAAAAGAATTAAAGAATGTCACCTTATTTGAGAACTCATGTTCGACAGAGCCCTGGACCCGAACGGAGAGAAGAAACACGCATCCCTGTGTATGTATACCTATACTTAATTAAAAAAACAAAAACGTTTTCAACATCAGTTTTAAGTGTTGCAAATGGACGTTGGCAGCGGGATGAATGTTTCCCGTGCCTCTCTTTGTGCCAGGTAACTAATTTGCCACTGTTTACTGATGCATCCAAACTTTTAGACAGGGCCAAATTCAAATAGTCGTATATGGGGTGTGCTTGGGCACATGATGTTCAGGGTCGGGTGGGCAGCCGTAAATACAGGAAAAAAAGTTTGTTTTTTTGGAGATGAAGGCAAGCACTGGGAGAGTTCCTATAAAAGTACAGTATTATGTTCGCATTAAAAATCCATGTTTCACTTTTCATGTCGTAAACCCAGTCCAGATGTTTTTTAAGCACAGAGAGCCCACAGTCTTCATTATCCTATTTCACAGAGCGCGCTGGGCCTGCCCGTGAAAATGGCATGGCTTAGCCATGGCTTTAAATGCCTGGGAGGGGGGATGTTGTCATTCCTGGACTGGGATCCTAGGAACAAAAACAGGTATTTATAAAGCCGGTACCACTGGATGGATTTGCGTCCATGCACAACAATATCTGAGGTAGCCCTGTCAGAGTAATTGATGAGCACTATGAGAAAGACCACGTATATTGTCTATATTATTTTGATTTTATTAGATTTTTCTTGTAGGGGTGGAAAGCAATAGCTCAGTTCCAGACACATGGAAAACAAGTATCTAGAAATGCAATAGGTTTTACTTTGCATGAGGCTTTTTCCAAAATGGCAACATTGGAAAAGATGTGGCTGTCCTGGGAACTGCAAGAGGGCTGACTGATCATGTACACTGGCACAAATGTAACATATGTTCACTTGCACTTGTTTCCCTCTTCTCTGACCCTGCTTGAACTTTAATATTTTCAACATTGTTTACATATGTGCCATGGCACCATCATGCTGTTGCTTCTCATAATATGCCAGTAGTTTCCACCTTTAAGCCAAGGCCACCATTATGGCACGGTAGACACCATCATGTCATGCAGTCCCGCAATTGTCATGACTTACCACCACAGTGCAGGGGGCAGCATTATGACAGATGTGGATGCAATGCATGCCTACAATATGTCAAGAATTATTACCATTGTTTATGGAATTACCACAGTATGGCAAGAATTGCCATGTACTGTTAGCATCACCTCTGTGCAAGTGGCTGCCAATGATGCGCTAAGGATTTTCACCGTACTGCCAGGACCATCATTATGCCATGGGTGGGTACCAATGTGCCAAGGAAGGGCACATATGTCCCTGACCAGCACTGTGACAGAGAGAGACACAATCACAGCATGTTTGGATTTATCACCTTTATGCCACGGCCATCATTTTTCATGGGTGGACACCATCCCATGGATCCCCAGAAGGTGCCAAGAAATACCACTATGGCTAGCATTTTACCGGAAGTCAGCAATTAGCATCATCACGTAGATGCCCACAAGTTGCCACAAACTATCATCATTTTGCCATGAGCAGAATTTACCCTGGTGGGCAATGGGCATCATCCCAGGAATGCCCACAAGTAATGAAGAATCCATTCGTTGAATGTTTTAGCATTTTGCATGTCAGTAAAGTATCTTGTCACTCTTCATAAAGGGATGTCAGACAATATCATTTATATGAAATGGCAATATTTGGAGAGTCTCAAAATTGAAGTATCTTGTAAAATAACTGGTATCACGTAGCAACACTCCCATTCATCACTCACATATCTTTTTTATATAACTGATACTACAGGACAGTCTTTAAAGACATACAAGTGTGGCCTATCCTGGTACTGGCACCACATGCCCAGTATCTGGGCAGCATGCCATTGAATGGGTTTTTGTATACTGTATGCCATGCCACTACTTGGGATTTAGTGGTATATCTCAGTACCAGTAGATGTGGACTGCTATATTACTTTAGCTGGGGACCCGTGGGAGATGTTATCCATATGGCTCAAGGGATCTCAGCAGGATCCAAAGGAGTGACTGCAAAGCAGCTCACGTGTGCCACCCCCAGCAATGGACATCATCTCCCTGGAGGCTGTAGAAGTAGGGTCTGCTCTTAAGACAGTTTCACCTCCTGGTGAGAGTCTTCCCCACAGCTTCTTCTCTTTTGGCTGTGTGAAAGTGTGTAGACAGGTGTCCTCCTTTGGCCTATCTGTACGCTGGATTAGGCGAGGGGGACAAGTGTGAGTGCCTGGAGGAAGAGATGACAAGTTGATGTGCCTGGGGAGAAGGAGTGGAAGGGGTAACAATGAAGAGCCTTGAGCAACCAGGGGAAGGGTCAAATGGTACTGCATTGGATGGCCAGTGCATAGAGATGGGGATTGGTAGGTTGTGGGTGCTCTTGGGATGGGGTACATAATTCCCACCGATAGACAAGCTGCAGGGAAATCTCATATTTGTACCATTTGTTTTACAGATGGAAGGCTTCTTCCATATGTATTGCTAGAAGGAAAATGGTTTTCCAAGACAGCATATCATGTTTTTTTTATTTTTTTTAATGTTTTTTTAAGAGTTTTATATAGCACGAACTATACCCGAAGATATCAGGTATCAGAGTGCTTTACATGAGCACCAGTTTTGTTACAGATGGACATATTCATTTTTGTTAGACACTGTAGATTGAGTGATTTGCCCAAAATCACAGGATGTTGAGCGTCGTTGCCGAGACTCGAACCCAGTTCCCCGGCTTCGAGCTCGACCACTCTAGCCTTTAAGGCTACATCCTCTCCCCATTTATTAAATTTATTTATTTATTTATTAAAACAAATATATAAGGCTTAACTTTGCAGTACTATTAAGGTGAAAGCTAAAAAATAATGACATAGTACATTTTCGCCACTTTATCTGTCTTATCTAGATATTTCTTGAAGGCACAAAATAGCTCTTTAAGGCACACTGCTTTAGAAATCTCACCTGAACTAACAGCCCACAGTTAATGTACTTGTTATTTCCAGCATATCACTATTGGTGATATGCCTGTGAGGTGTTAATGTTTTAAGACCCATTAGAAGGTCCACTGGATTTTTTTAGCAACTATTTAAATTGCAACATTACATTGCCTGCATTGGAATAAATAGATGTAGTCAATGTTCTGCTTTTGCTTCTTTCTGAACTTGGGTGACATTTCCTTCCATTTTAGACCTCTCCCCCCAACCCCCGAGCAGATAAACTGCTATTTTATACTACATTACATTCTACAAAACATAAGGTTTTTTTACAGGGCGTCTTAATTGGTGGTGTCTAATGTGCGCCACATATGGCTCTTAGCCAATAGACATGAGGTGACCCTATCTCATCTGCAGAATCTCGGAAAATCTGGTGTGACTCTTAGATGCTGTAGGAAGGAGCTTCAGAAGGTCGATCCTTGGTATTGTATTAGCCTTTCCCCAAATTATTTCAGTTAGGTCATGTTGATGTTGAAAGGGATGGGCCCTTAAATCTGGACCTACTCTAGAATCACAATCCGATGCTTTTTTTTTGCAGCATGTAAGCATAGAGGGGGGAAAAATTCATTATCATTGCCAAATCAGTTCAACAGGAAATTCTTTAGACACTTAGGGGCCGATTCCGATCTCGGCCGGTAGGGCTCCAAATCGGATTCGGCATAACCGGATCCGATTCGGAGCCCTATTTCCCGACCGATTCGTACGCGCGTCCGGACGAGCGAGTACGATGCGAAATCGGCGACCGACTCGTTCGGGCGTCCCAACCGCTCCGACCAACTCGTTCCCCGGATCGAACCGCACCGACCGACTCGCTCGGACACGACTCGCACCGCGCAATGGAGACGTTCCCCGGCCGGGTAAGTACGATGGGCGCCGCGAGCAGTCCGACCGACACGCGCCGCCCGGCTCGAAAGAGCAGTCAGAGCCGTACTTCGGGGGTCCGTGTCGGACCCCTCTGTACGCGTAGCCGCGCGAGTCGCACACAGGGGGGACCCATGGGTCCCCCCTACCTGTGCGTGTACGGCGCGAGTCGCTTCGCCGCGTGCACACTGTAGGGTGCGCCCTTGTTCGCTTCGCACCCATTGAGGCAATGGGAGCCCGCGTACGCGTTGTACGACCGGCTCCCATTGACTTCAATGGGAGTCCGACCGACTCGAGTCCGATAGCATACGGACGCATCGTACTCGTTCGGTCGGGCTGCACGGGTCCGATTCGGTCGGAAATCTCTCCGGGTCCGGCTCGGTCGGAGAGATTTCCGGCCCGAATCGGAATCGGCCCCATAGTAACCACAGACAACTAGATAAGGTAAGTTAGTTTATTACAAATCCAAAAATAACTGTGCATAAAGACACCTCAAGATGAGAGTGTAAAAATACATCGTAATTAGCATGAAGCCAAACCTACGCATCCAGTGGAGTCGATGCAGCATAAACAAAACATTAATTCAAGAAATAGAATGTAGAGGATCAGAAAGCATGAGTCCAAATTTCCCTGCATGGAGGGTTGATAAATATAAAGCATTAATCTGTCCCTACACTAACGCTAAGATGACATCCCTACTTAAGCATCTTCAGGGAAAAAGATAGAAGGTTTCAGCATGTGGAGTCTTCCTAAGAAGTCTCTCCACCATTGATGGGTCGATAGCATAAAGCTATCGAGACAGAGCTCGTTCTAAGGTGCTCTCTCTCCAAAGGCAGGAAGAGAAGTGGGCACTTTCCCTGCTCCCAACAATCCAATATCGAGGAGAAATTTCCCAGAATCCCTTTCAGTTCAATCCATCTGCTCTGGGTACCGTCCTAAAGGTAGCTTTTTATGCGACAATGGTGTTCTTCTCCTCCGATACATTTGACCTTGGTTGGTTCCCAAGCCTTCTCCTGTGCGAAACGCAGTGTCCTTCCTTTATTGATTTAGACCCTGTATGATATAACTTTTTCTCTCCTTGCCTGACTAGTAGAACAAAGACATTATTCTAGCTAACAAGAACGCTTCTTTCACCTGTAACACAACATGTGAGAAAGAGAAATTCCACAGCACACATGATATTCACTGTTAATTCTAAAGCGAGAGCTTACAGAGAAATTACAGAGAAATTACATTTCAGGCCTACAAATTCAGATAACATAAGAAAACAACATGTGAGCTTTACGAAATTGCATAGAAAAATAAGGCACATTAAGTTAAACTTTCTACTTATATGTAAACAACGAAATTAATAAACACATTAAATGAATGAATGATTGTCAATTGCACAACACAAATTTCTTAATGTTAATATTTTCTGCTACTTACATTCACTTTCTACGTTAATTCTTCATGTTATTCTTCAATGGCATAAACACATCATGTTATTACATTTCAAGATTCTAACACTTCACGTTAATACAACAAAGGATTATATGCGGGTGCGCTGTACATGTGTGATTATAATGCACCCCTACAAATAAGATACGATTTCTGCTACATCAGTTCCCACCCTGATGATGTTGAGTCTTCATAACCATACCATACCAAGACATTTATAAAGCGCTCGTAAATCCCTGTAGAGTAGACCGATCTAAGCAGATGTCATAGCTAGCCTCCTCTGTCTGAACTCTTCTAACTGCTTCAGATTCTCACTGTTCTGCAGTCTTTTTCACCCTTCTCTAACTTCCCCTAAAAGAGTTCTCCATTTGCCTCACCTTGTGCCATTTGTACACCCTTATCATACCTAGCAAGATGATAATATAGATCACACCTATTATGATTGGCTTCAAGATGTATCCAAGAATTCCCTTGCCTAGGTTAGCAAACCAACTTCCAACTGCTCCAAATCACTTTCCAATCTTGTCCCAGACTCCCTCGGTTGCCAAGTCATGTTTCTCATGGTGTATCTCAGTTATGTTACTTATATATCCCCTCAGATCTTTACTCTTATCAGGAATGTATGTACAACACTGTCAGGCCTTCAGCATCCGACAGACTCTGCCTTCTTTTGCCAATAACACATCTAAAGCAAGACGGTTTCGCATCACCATCACCTATATTGAACCTGTGTTTGAGATCAAATGATTGCTAGGTGTTCTTTGAGAAGAATATAGGAACATTTTATGTCTTCCAAAAACCCAACTTTACAAAAAGCTCTTGACATTGCCTTCAATATGAAGAGATCATGATCTGACTCAAAAACCTTCAAACTCTTTCATGTGTTTGCTCTCGCTTGGCAGGAGCACTTGTGAATTTCCCGCCAACTGGGAACAAGCACTAAGTCCGCTCCCACCTGGCGAGAGCTTTGAAAATGCTCCCACCCGCTGGGAGCAGACTTTTGATCTGTTTCCCCGCCCGCACTGAAGTGGGCAAGGAAACAGATCAAAATATTGCTCCTGCCCGGAGGAAGCAGCATTAGAAGCTGCTTCCTGCAGGCAGGAGCAATGCAGGCCCCCGCCGTATGCGAGGAGTTGACTGGGGCTGAAAGAGTCTTGGAGTCCCCCCGCAGCCCACAACAAGACTGTGGTAGGTTCCCTGGGTGGGCACCAGGGCACCCACCTTTAACTGTGCAGGGCCCCAGGGCCATAGCTAGGTGAATTTGTCAGTGGGGGTCCGCGTGCCCCCTCCCCCTAAAAATTATGACGGGCCCTGGGAGATGAGACCCCCGGGGTCAAAATCAGCCAGGGTAGGGGGCCATGCGCAACTCCTCCCCGTCCCCTATATTTAATAGAGTGGCCCTGCGGGATGCGGTCTCCAGGGTGTATGAAGGCTCGAGGAGGGGGTGGGTCACACAGATAGGGTGCCCGGAACCAATAATGGCTCAGGGATGGGGGCCCCAATCCTCCTTTATTTTTAGAAATGGCCTTGGGGGGTGGGGTCTCCATTGCCTAACAAGGCTTGAGGAGGGGGGCTGCATGGCCCCCTCTCCTTTAATTAAAAAACAAACGGCTCTGGGACAAAGGGTCCCCAGGGCCTAACAAGGCTTGGGGAGGAGGGGCACGCGGTCTCCTCCCCTTTATTTTTAGAAATGGCCCTGGGTTATGGGGTCCCCAGGGCCTAGCAAGGCTTGTGGAGGTGGACCATGTGCCCCTCTCCATTTTTAGATATATGTATAGTCCTGGGGGATGGGGTTCCCAGGGCCTAAAGAGGCTCGGGGAGGGACGCTATGCAGCCCCCTCCCCTCTATTTAAGTAAGTGTCCCCAGGGAAGGGGGTTGCATTAACATATGGTAATTAAATATTACTTCACATTTTTTTAAAAACTAGAAATTCTCTGAAAAATCTAAAGGTTAAAGTAGCGTGATTGTTAGGTGTGCTAAAAGATCTGTTTTATTTTTTACAAAATCTTAGAAATTCACTGAAAAAGAAACAGTTGTTAAAGTAACACCATAGTTAGGTGAATTTGTCAGTGACAACATTAATGTTTTGAACTACAAAAAACACAGAAATTCACAAGTTACAGTTAGCAGAGCTATGCACTGCTTATGACCTCATATATGACATCACTCATGACATGTTCTATGACATCATTTATGACATCACTCATGACATCATCGAAGCTTTTTTTGTACACCTTGCTCTATAAACGGGTATAGCATTGGAGCTCTGAAAGTAAGTACAAAATAGCTGAGAAGAATATGATGCAACTCCCATAGGTGTAAAAACTGTGGGTTATGTACTACATTGACCCTATACCATACATTTCATGGGTAGCGTAGTTCACATTAAAAATCAACAATAGGTATACGAGGAATCCTTAGTGTATATAGTGTTCAGTCTGTATACAACTGTTCACAGAAAGCCAAGTTCCAAAAAATAACTGAATTGCGGTTCTAAAACGAATGACCTACTATTATATGCTTTTATCTGTATCAAACCCCTGACAGTCACCAAACCTACATTGAGAAATGAAGTTGATATGAGTACAGAAGCGGGTACTGTAAACAGTATTCATTCTAAGGAGAGAGTTTACCCTGTACCACACTGTTTGCAGGCAGTGAAACTCTCATGAGAACTATACCACAGAGTATTAAATAGTATCTACTGTGAACAGTGTACACTCTATGCATCACTTGGTAAAAAAAGACGGTATTCGCTTAAAATAAGCAACGTCTAAAGGTGCTAAAGATTATATTTCCTGCAGCCTTCCTTCAAACTGTGGTGAAACCTTTACAGATATTCCATCTTCTGAAGGAAAACAAGTACATGTACATATTTTAATACCTGATGCCCTCAGTCTTCTAATATGTTACATATAAATTTCATGCTGAGATGATTCTGTCTACTAACTCAAGGCTGCTTACACTGCTTAGTATGTTGTAATTAGAATATTTGCCCTGTTGCAAACTTTTTCTGTAGAGCTTAAGAGCTTGTGTGGAATATGCTGGACACAAGTTGTCAACTGTCACCTGCACACAGGATCACTCTTCAATGCAAACATTTATAACGTGTTCAATACCTCTACACCCCTATGATGCATTAGGAGAACATGCGTTTTATAAACACTTGCACCCACCAGTTCAACAAGGGTACAATAACAGTAGCTAGTAGAGCTATACAGTCAAAGTAGGCCTCTGGGCATTTACAAGTTTGACAAGACTAGTCATATGCTGTTCAGACAGCCTAAACATGTGTCCTTTCATACAATGAATTTACGCCCATCACTAAAGACACATTGTACCAGTACAAGATCATGAAATAGTCACTTACATGGCGTATCAACATTGCAAAACAAAACAGCGAACAAAGGAAGTCCAGCAATAGGCAATTATGGTATCTACTGGAGTGTTCTATAGCTCCAGTCACAAAGGAGGTAATGTCCCTACCCATAAGAAATTCAAAGATAGGACTAAGACTTAGCCAGGCCCAAAGACTACACATAAAATTGTTTATTTCCGTACTCATACTCTGATATCTTTTGTGAGTTATTCTTGTTTAGGTGCTATATTATCTCAAAGTACATATAACTGAACCTCTCATAATGGGCACCTAAGAGTGCAAGACAGCCCAACCTTCCGTTTAGTAGTTTTTAAGAAATTAAGGTTACAAATTTATAGAAATCATAACGGTCGGGTCCGTGGGTGTCCTGCAGGAGTTTTGTAGGAACACAACTTCAAATAATAGAACAATGTAATTGCCTGAGGGGGCGTTTTTTCCAGTCGGCCGCCACTCTCCCATGGAAGTGAAAAACTCCCACGAATCTTGCGGGAGTTTGATCTCTGATTGGCTGTCTGCAACATAAAGAGAAATGATGCTGCCACCATTACAGGACACTGGAACTCGGTCTCCGTATCTAGAAAATGAAAAATGCACTGCTTATGCCCTCACATTACATCTCTCATGATATATTCTATGACATCATTGATAACATAGCAAACACAAGGAGATGATGGACAGAGCGCTGAAACTTTTCAGACACCCCCAGTCACAGATCTGGGTTGAATCCATCATCGTTCTTTAGCTCACTTTGCCACCTCAGTTCAGACCCATATATATGCAAATCAGTCTTGACCCTGTGCCTCATGAGAACAGTCCAGCCCGAACTGCCAAGCCAGGTCTTCCCTGAACCGGAAACAAGCATCCTGGGACCAGTTTCGGGGTAACACCCCTCATCAGCCAGGCTAGCTTGAATCCAGTGGCAAAGTGAGCAAGGGACCCACGCCTGGGCATACCCTGCTAACTTAGGGCAAACAAAGCAGACACAAGGAGATGATGGACAGAGCGCTGAAACTTTTCAGACACTCACCCCCAGTCACAGATCTGGGTTTAATCCGTCATCGTTCTTTAGCTCACTTTGCCACCTCAGTTCAGACCCAGATATATGCAAATCAGTCTTGACCCTGTGCCTCATGTGAACAGTCCAGCCCGAACTGCCAAGCCAGGTCTTCCCTGAACCGGAAACAAGCATCCTGGGACCGGTTTTGGGATAATACCCCTCATCAGCCAGGCTTGCTTGAATCCAGTGGAAAAGTGAGCAAGGGACCAACGTCTGGGCATAACCTGCCAACTTAGGGTGAACAAAACAAACACAAGGAGATGATGGACAGAGCGCTGAAACTTTTCAGACACTCACCCCAAGTCACAGATCTGGGTTGAATCCATCATCGTTCTTTAGCTCACTTTGCCACCTCAGTTCAGACCTAGATATATGCAAATCAGTCTTGACCCTGTGCCTCATGGGAACAGTCCAGCCCGAACTGCCAAGCCAGGTCTTCCCTGAACCGGAAACAAGCACCCTGGGACCAGTTTCGGGGTAACACCCCTCATCAGCCAGGCTAGCTTGAATCCAGTGGCAAAGTGAGCAACGGACCCACATCTGGGCACACCCTGCCAACTTATGGCGAACAAAATCATTGATAACATAACCCATGGCATCTAAAATAATATCACTGTGCTTGGTGGGTACACAAGTTATAGTTACATCAGTTAACTATAACTGGTAAAGTTCAGTGTTTTTTACTTTAAAATGTTACATTAAAACTGAAACTTTTACCTAACTGTAGGGTCACTTTAACCTTATTTCAGTGAACTTCTAAGGTTCTTTTTAATTGTAATGTATGATAGATATTATTGTCATACCTAACTATAACGTCACTCTAACCTTTGTTTTTTTCTAGTGAATGTATATGCATATACTTATTCTTCATTTCGCCTTTTATCTCACTCAGTTCTTTTCGCTTTTCTTCCATTTTTCCTCACCTCAATTTCTTTTTTTCTTTTTTTTTTGCTGTCACATCTCTATCTTGTGTGTTCTATTTCTTCCCCTGCAGCCCTGCCTCCTCCTGCAAGCTTAGCTAAACAAATGTAGTCCTACTTTCCTTTAACGTGTTTCTGGGTTCACTAATATACATGTTGATGGGGGCCTCAGGGAGGGGGGCAGGAAGAATGCAGCCGGGGCATAGGCCCCAGTGCGCCTCACTCTGGTGACAGGATCTTGGCTGAATGCACTCACTCTCATAGACCGAGCTAATTTGTCGGTAGCCCTATCAGTAGTGTATGCTAACATGCACCTTAATGAATCACTACATCTTCTAAAAGAGTTGAATTGCCACCCCAGTTTTCAGCAGGTCTTAGACTTTACATAACCCAACTCATGAATACCAAGTTCCAAAGATAGTTGCCAACATTGCCAAAATATATTGGGACCAAAACCCTTTTCTGGAAGTAAATATCCTTGTGTTATTAGGTGAGAAAACTAACAGAAAATGTAAATGCTCACACATTTCTGACTTTCTCAATGTACAAATCTTTTGCCATGACCATCTCTTGAGACACCCCTATCCTGCAGCCATTATCTTGTCAGAAATTAGGGGGTGGACCTTACTCAGCACAGTGTGTTAAACACATATAGCCCTTTCTTTCATTTTCATTCAAAGGTATTTGGTACCTAGTTTGCCATGTGTTCTCCCACGGTTTACCTCCCAGTGTATATGAAGGGACGCCAGTGGTCGGTTGTTTCTGAGGAAGGGAGGAGACATCTGGTGATGGGCACACCCTAGGGAAAGTCTCAGGTGGGACATGCATGTGGGTATAAAATCCAACTTAAAGCCGAGCAAGCCCTCTTTGTCTCCACTCTGTCCCTCCCCTACACAGAACAGCAATGCATGAATATCCTCCTTCCCACCACTCACCTTCATGTACACCTGTGGAAAATTCTGGCTGGGTTGGCAGATCATTCCAAAGGAATCCGTATATTTTTTCACCCAATTACCATGGAAAGGAATATCTGTGATGCATAAATGCTTTTACACCTATATGCAACCAAGAGGTGTAAAAAGGCTTTGAGTATCAAGCACATTAAGCTTGTAGGAAAAACCATACGAAGATCCTCACACACAGTATTTCTTAAAATGAACAAGTGTTACACTTTAACATGTTTTTATTGACAGCTTATTTATTGCACTACAACAGTCATTCGTGAGACTCCTATCACATTCTTATAATGCTGCAGTATAATGACAAGGTGATCATATAGGATGTACATCCTGATCAGTAAATAACATATTGTGGCAGCAATATCAGCATCTCCTGCGTAGGTTACAACATTGCATAAGAGTAGTAGATCATGAGTTTAAAAAGTAAGAAACTATAAACAAAGTAACAAGTCAAGATCTCTTAGGTTCCTGAAAGGTGGGCCGTGGTGTTGGGAAACTCTTCCCATTCCCCTGCTATGCGGGGTGGGCCTCTGTTAATGTAACGACACGTGTGAGCAGGAAAGCATGGTGGTAGATGACACGGAAGAATGATCCACGTCCTGCACACCACAGGTGATGAGAAGCAAAATTGCCAAATTTAGTGAAAACAGGTTGGGTGTCTGGTTTTGGCCAGGAGGTGGGGCAAGGCCCCCTTGGGCTGTCTATCAGGAGCGAGGCATGGGAGTATTACATGTGTGGGACGCGATGTGCGATTAGAAGCGTTGCTGGGGTGGGCATGTTATTATTTAGTGAGGAAGTGCAGATACGTGTCGGTGGTGTACCACCATCCCTGCTGTCTTATGTGTCACACAAGGCAGAAGTATCATTTACTTGGGACTATTTTAAAATGCATAGAGATAAAAATATAATGATGTCAGGATCACCTACAGAAAATCCTCATAGGATGGGATTTGTTAATATAGGGAGTTTGTGCTACATGAAAGATACACACATAAAACAACTTGCAACTAAAGCAAGGTTTACCAAAACAAGAAAGGAAGACTCAGTATTAAATACTTTACAGAGTAACTTGTTGGCCATTTTATGAGACATGGAGAATATATGGCCAAACATAACAACATTCAGTTGGGCTAGAGCTCGGAGGTGCAGGCACCAGCGACAAGAAACTAGGGGTGAAGTTCCAAAGCCTTTTCTATGATTAGGTGAAGGTACGTCATGTACAATACGCCAAACAGACGATATCCCTCACACACCAAAAGCTACATCCAATCGCCAATGCAATCTGCAATGTGATGTTATCTTTTTGGTATTTGTAAGTCTACTTTTATTATGTTCTTGCAGCGCTACTGGTTGTCAAGAGTTTTTTCCTATCTTTCCATCAAAGAATGGAAGTCTCAGTCCACTTGTGATGATACGTTTCAGGTATGGTGCTTTGTTATTGATTGCGCTGTGGGGTATCACTTCACTGTTAAAACATTGAGCCAGAGGGCTTTACCAATTGGGTGTACATCTCTTAGCTCACTAGCTGAATCTCCTTCTGTTTTATCTACCCTCCTCTGAGTTGAATGTGTATTGTCTTGTTCTTTTGGTGCAATTTCAAACCTAGTGAAGGCACATATATCCAGCAGATAGACACATTTTATCTACCAGGCCAATTTCTGTGCCTAATGTGCAACTCTAGATTTTTCTTTAACTCTAGTTTGACCCTTGATCTGACCAAATGGCCGGGTTCACCATTGAGTTCTAAATATTGTGGTACAAAAATATCATAGAAAGAACATAGACAACAAAAATAAATATAGCAAATCTATACTTACCTATACATACTCTCCTTCATGATATATGTGTAGTAGATATTCTCGCTACGATATTTTTCTAGCACAATAGTTGTGTGATAGGTATTCTGAAATACAGTCAATGGCCTATTTGAATCCAATTTCAGACTTTGGTCCCATCAGAGCATGGAGATGGTTGAATGTATCTTTATGCCTTTCTTTTAAGACAATGTCTGCAATTATCATTAAAGAGGTCACTCATTATACTAATGTCTGCTCTACTAAAGACTTACAAAACTCAGCATAACTTAGAGGTGGGACCAAAAGCGTGTTCCTCTGTCTACCCACCACCATCCTGGTAATTTAGATATGCCAGCCTGGAAGCACATTTATTTCCCATATAAGTAGTTCGCCGAAGATTATCAGACACTTCATTGTTAAACGTCTGAATTTGGTGCTTTCAGAAATGGACACCAGACACACTCACAGAAGAAAAGAAACTCCTCCGACGGAATCAAAAATTAAGTTATAAGAAATGCTGTTTAATATTCTACAGGATTCCACACAAGTCCACATCTTTGTTTTCCACATAAGTGAATACGTGCTCTATGTTCCCAAGTGCAAGACGTGCGCATAAAAGGGAACAGTCTTGATTTGGAAGCAGCTTTAGCCGGTGCGTCGGCAGCTAATTTCGCTCAATAGCCCCTTGTGGGTTGCATTAGCGAAGTCAGAACAGCAACCAAGTGGTAAGTAGGCAGCGGTAATGTTCTTTCAAAGCCTGGGGGAACACGAAGTGGCTCGAAAGGCAATGAATATTTGGTCTCCTGGCCAGAGGGTGGGGTGGGGGCCACTTGAGAACCTGCTAAGAAGGGGCTGTGTATAAGGTGTGCATTGAAATCTGAGAACCTACCTTATTACAGCCGAACAAAATGCGCTTACAAGATTTATAGCCATTTAATATTACAAAAGTCCAACTTCTCTCAGACGCACCAGATCTCGCCCATAAAGGCCTGTATTTTTTTATGTGGTGTGTCCAATCGGCGTGGGTCACGTATAATATGGTAGGAACTATATGGCTTTTAAAATATGTTCTTGTAAATTTTTTATGTTGGCCAATTATACAAAATTATAAAATCCTGGTGTGTATGTTATAGGATGAAAGGAGATATGCAACTCTCAGTAGTGACAGCTTCTCTGCCTTTCTTGCGTGGACAGCTGTGTTCAAAGCCGACATGTGCCTCTTGGTGAGTTAACCCATGTGAAAGCACGTGTTTTTTCATTATAATAGGGATTCATAGGGAGTAGTTTAAGAACTATACCAAAAACAATCATGCGTAATTAGCAAGCGAAACATCCGACATTATAACAGCCAAAACATCATCTTCAAGTTAAAAGTTCGATGAAAGAGAGAATGTCAGCTCACAATATGAGTTTCCAACATCTCAATCTTTAGGAAGTAGAGTCTTTTCGTAGGAAAATATTTTTCCAAGCAAGCTGGAATTTTATAACATCAAATCTTCTGAATTTTACATATTTCTGAATTAAAACAAGCTAAAAAAATAGAAAGTCAGATAAACTGAAACATGTTAATTACTGCGCTGCAAAGTACCCAACCCTTTGGAATTTCTGTAAGTTGCGTTGACAGCGAAATCTCTGATTTTACAAAGGTCAGTTTCTTTAAGTCTGAAGATAAAATCCTTTTAAAGAATATTCGGACAGCCCATTCGGGTTGAGAGCTACATTCGAACTGCTGCTGTCGGAAATTTTCATAAAACCAGCCAATTCACCAAAGGCAAAACGGCGCTCAGGAATTTGTTACACGTTCATTCAGTCCTGTTTCTTTTAATGGCAGCATTTTCATTCAGGGGAATTTAAGCGGGCACTTTATACTGGGTTTGGGGGGTATATGTTAAAGTGCAGCCCCCAGAATGTAGTGTGTTTTTGGGTGAAAACCAGGCATGGTGAGGGTGTCACACATGACGTAATCACATGGCTAGCGTGAACCAGAGGACCACAAGTGGTTTCCAGACAATGTTCACTTATTAGAGAAGCCTAAAAATTCTCTAGTTTCAGTCTAAAAAGAAAACCCATGGTTGCACAGGGCTGACGTTGTAGTTAAAGCTCATCTTCAGGTTAAACGTGTTATGTTGTATGTTACGTTATTGACAGGTGTTACAGTGCGTTCAACTTTTGTTATGGAATGAAGCTCAACTGGAGGACCTTTTGTTTAAAAGTGTATGTCGGTGCATGGATCTCCCGGGCTGCGTTTAAAACTTGCTAAATCAGATCCTGTGGGCGATTGATTCACCCGTGATTGATTAATTTAAACATTGCAGCCACAACTCTTCTTATCCAATCGTAGTTATGCCGCAAACACTGTGCGGACCATCACACGAGGGACTGTATCCTGACTTTACCCAACCATAGGTTGCCCCCCCCTTCCCCCTTTTCCTGAGGAAGACCCGTCCGCTGAGGATGTAAATTACCCTCTATGCGCCAGGGTCGAAACGTCGACACTCCCCCAGTGGGCCTCTACCTGATACCACCCCAGCCCTGCCCATTCCACAGATGATAAAATCTCTGTGCACCTCCAGAAAATCGGAAAACAACATTTTGGAACAATCTATGAGGGACAGGCCTAGTCGTGAACTGGTGTCATTAGAAATCATAGCCGGTTTGCTTAGGATACTAAAGTAAAAAGTGTTTTGGTGAACTCTATCCTGACTTGATTTCCCTTCTTTCATATCTGTTCCATTCACAAGCACACTTTCTCTTTCACACTCCTTTTGGAGCAACCTCTCTGTTAAAACATTTAATATGGTGATCTGTTATAAAAGTAATTGAGATACAATAAACAGTCACTATTGGAGATATATTTGGTGCAGTTGTGTCTTTTGAGGATGTACAGTTTTGATAAATGATTGTGCATTAATAACCAGATGCTGAACGTATACATATCTGATGTGGTTTTCGATAAATGAATGCTTTCTTAATTAAATTGTTCTCATAACTAAACTGTAGTTAATAAGTCTAGGACCATTGGGGGGGGGCGTGGCCAAGCCGAGCAACAAGATGGCCGCCTAACCTGTCGGCTCCGCCGACCGGGCACGAAATCCGCCGTAAATCCGATCAATTTTGGGCTCTAATATCAATAATCTGTAACCGGAGGAGCTGCGGAGCGGATTGATACCTCCTGTGGCCGGGAAGGAGGTACTGAACGTCAGCGCCATCGAGACAGAGCCGCAGCCGTGCGGCCTGGTGGCGGGGAGTGATCCTGGCAGAGCGCGATCACCCAGTAAAGTGCCTCTGACGGCCGGACTGTTACGCCAGCGGCATCACGCCGAATCGGGCGGGGGAACCCTGGACTGCGCTGCCATCATCTACGGGCCGCGATCTGTTGTGGACGCGCCGCCGACGCTCCGGCGCCTGGACGGGCTGGAAACCGAGTGAGGATCGGAGCGGCCGGACAGGCATAGAACCTGCGACTACATCGACCGCTGCTGCGGCGCAAAATACCTGCTGAGGGCTAAGGTGAGGTGGCAGCCCCGCTTCGGCCGGGAGTGAAGTGCGCAGCCTGGCTTCTCATAGAGCTGCTGGTAGGATATCCCGTGACTCTGTGCTCTGTGCATCAAAACAGCACTGGACTGTTATCGCGGTGCCACCACGCTGTAAGAACTAACACACAGCTGCGCGCCCGCAACGGATGCTTATGATAAGACGACGACGGTGATTTGGGATTACTTCTTGCCTTGGACTGCGACATATAAGGGCTCGCTGGCTGTGGTGCTGCTGTAACCCCCCGCGGCTGCCCACCAATATTGCATCGCTGCCCTGCCCTATTGGCCTCAAAAGTTGTCGGGCAGACCGACACCTGTCTCCGCTGCGTAGCCCCTGCGGCGCACTCCTTCACTCCCTCTCAACGCTAACTCTGAAGTACGGCCGAGACGTGTATCCGGAGTGGCCCTGGCATGCACGTAACAACACCCTAGCACTGGAGGATATCATAAGTGGGTAACCTGAGGCACGTGCTCCAGTTGTTGATGGACTGCATCGCACAGCGGGGTGGACGTTGGGGCATCGCTGCTTCTACCGTGTACAATACCCCGAACCAACCGCAAGTAAGCCCCATCGGAGGGATCAACATACATCATGGCTGGGGGGGGTCGCAGCTCGAGGGCAAACTGACGAAATACGCATGGGAGGGTGGCCCCGGCGCGAGCCCCAAAGGCGGACCAGCCGTATCCGACAAGTCCAAGTCCGGTGGGAAGCAAAAGGAACCAACGTTGCAGGACATTCTGGAAGCCATCACCACCGTTCGCACATCCTTGGAGTCGCGTATCGACACGGTGTCAACAGAAGTGTCCCTCATTAGAGAAGATATGCGCTCAATGAACTCGCGCCTGAAAGATGTTGAAATCAAGGCGACCTCCCTGGTGGAAGACACGTCCGCGTTGCAAAGAAAAGTGGTCGACCTGCAAACGCACGCTGCGAAGCTGGAAGCACAGTTGGATGACTATGAAGGGCGCTCCAGGCGCAACAACGTCCGCATAATTGGGGTGCCGGAACGAGCAGAGGGGCCATCGGCGGACCTTTTTGTGGAAGATCTGATCACTACCTACCTCAAGCCGCGGGGACTCTCCAACTTCTTCTCGGTGGAAAGAGCGCACCGGGTGCCGGGCGGCCGGCTGTGGCCTGGAGCCCCCCCGCGACCACTCATTGCCAAGATCTTCAATTTCCGCGACAGGGATGTCATCCTGCAATGTGCCCGCTCCGCCCTGCCAGTGGAATTCCAAAACAGCCGCATCACTTTCTTTCCGGACTTCACCCTCAGGGTACAGCGACAACGGCGCAGCTTCTTGGAAGTGAAAAAAGCGCTCCGTGACAAGGACTTGAAATATGCTATGATGTTCCCGGCCAAGCTGAGAGTGGAATCGGAGGGGAAATCCTGGTTCTTCACCACCCCGGAGGAGACCTGGGACTGGCTGGAGGGCTGGCGTACAGCGGGTCGCCGTGGCGGCCCTCGTCGTGGCGTGAGGAAGGACGAGGACGCCCGAGCTTCTGGTGGCGGCTCGCCACAGCAGGACTTGAATGAGGCGGCAGGAGATGCTGAATGACTGGTCTGTATATTTTCCCTTTGAAAGATGGAATGGTCCAGATAGCCGGAGAACTGTGGGGATAGAGTCACCTCCGCCAGAGGCGTTAGACTTTGTTCTATTGAGTTCGTCTGTCACATCTGTCCTGGCTGGGCTGATCTCCCCGAACTTTGCCTGTTTCCCGGTTGATCATGTGGGCGTAGTGGGGCGTATTTTAGGCCCTAGCTGATGCTCTCAGTATAAGCATGTTTGATTATTAATGTTATTGTCGGTACAAAAAACTTTTCACAGATAGGTGCTCGGTTCGACTGCACAACCCCGTACGTTTTTGGAAGGGTGGGCGAGAGGCACTCTGCTAGTTTGGGAGGGCGGGAGGTTTTGTTACCGCCGAGCAGGGAGGCAGGGAGGGGGGATGGGGGGAACGTATTTTGGGTTTGCGGGGTGGGTGGGACGGGATTGCGTTTGTGTTTGATTTTAGTATTATTTTTGTTTAGACATGGCATATTCGATTGGTTTCAGATGCACATAGCGACAGTTGTAGTGCTCGTGACGCTCTCTTGGTCCACAGTGCTTAGGAATGTCGCAGAATCCTTCCTCATTTTCCACAGGTTGTGCTCCTCTCTGGATTACCCCATACCTTTGAATCTGCAGATGAGTACTATGAGTAGTCCGACACTCACTTTGCTCTCCGGTCGGATGCAGATACTAACAGCAGCAGGCATGACGTTGGCTATGCTCTTGTGGATCACAGTGTTGGGAACTGTAATGATCTCTTCCTTTGTCTTTCCCCCGACAGGCTCCTCCCCGGGGCATATCGGACCTTTAATGCAGGGTGATGGGTACTATGAGTAGACAGAAACTTCTTTTGCTCTCCTGGAATGTGAATGGGCTGGGGGACAGAATAAAGAGAGGGGTGGTTCTCCAATTTCTAAAACGACACTCACCGGATGTCGTATTTTTGCAGGAGACCCACCTGTTGGGCAATGATTGTAGGGCCCTGTCACGATGGGGGTTTCAATTGGTGGCTCACTCCACTTTTGGCTCCGGTTCTCGGGGAGTGGGCATTCTCATACGTAAATCCTTCCCCTTAACAATTAATAAGGTCCGCACGGACCCACTGGGTAGATTCGTAGCTCTGTCTGGTGCCTGGGAGGGAACCACCCTCAACTTGGTCTCAGTATACATTCCACCGGGCCTCCATACACAGGCTTTTATTGATCTCGGCGACCTACTCCTGGATTTGCCGGATGGGCGGTTATTGATCGGGGGGGACTTTAACTCCATTGTCTCAGACTCCCTGGACCGCTGGCCCCAGAAAGACCTGCCACTATCCCGTAAACTGATCCATAGTTTTTTGGGTGCAATGGGACTGGCGGATGTCTGGAGGTGTCTGCACCCAGTGGACCTTCAGTACACACATCTCTCGGGTCCCCATGGGACCATGTCACGCATCGATTATGTGCTCACACTTACACATCATCTCTACACCGTCAAAGACATACGTCACTTGGCCAGGGGCATATCGGACCACTCCCCAGTTCTGTGCCGATTGGAGGTTGGGGAACCCTCGGTCGGCAGGGTGGCACCAATCAACTCGTGGTATCTCACGACCCCCCCCCCCATAAGGGACAGGGTTCTGTCTGAAACTGAATTGTACTTCCAAGAAAATCTGGGGTCAGTTAGCTCATCAGTCTCACTCTGGGAGGCCTATAGGGCTGTCATTCGAGGGGTGGTCCTGGGACAAATCGCAGGGCAACGTAAGGAGAAGGCCGCTGCCATAACACGAATAGAGGAGTAGATCCTAGAACTGGAATGCGCAGTTAGATCGCAAGACTCAGCAGAAGTACGCCAGCAGCTCCGTATTAAAACCAAGGAGCTTCTGAACCTGGCCACAGAAGCGGCTAAGGCGCAACATCGGGCTACCCTTAGCAGGGTTTATGATGTAGGCGATAAGGCGGGCAAACTGCTGGCCTGGCTGGATCGCAGAGATGGGGCGCGGCGCGTGGTGATTGAACTTGCCACTGATTCTCAATCCCGTATCACGGCCCCGCAAGATATCGCAGACGCCTTTGGTAGTTATTACCACTCCCTGTACTCCTCCAGCACGACTTCTACAGAAGAAGAGGCTTCTTCCCTATTGCGTGACATACGGATGCCGGTTGTTACGGAGGAGGAGAGTCTTGACCTAGACCGCGATATCAATGTCACTGAAGTGGAAAGGGCCATCCATGATCTGCGGGGAGGGAGGGCATCGGGCCCAAACGGGATCCCTATAGAATTATTCAAATTAACGGCAGGCATGACCGCCCCTTTTATCACTGCTATGTATAAACAAAGTAAAGAGCTAGGAATTCTTCCCGAGGATCACAGACTGGCTAATATTATTGTTATCCTTAAAGCGGGCAAACCCGCTGACTTGTGTTCCTCATACAGGCCCATCTCGCTCCTCAACTGTGAGGCTAAGATCCTTGCAAAAGTCCTTGCCACTCGCTTGTTACAAGTTCTCCCTACCTTGGTCCACCCGGACCAGTCCGGGTTTATGCCGGCAAGAAATACGTCTCTTTATCTCCGTCGCCTGCACGCAGTGCTTTGCAGGGCAGATACAATACGCGAAGATGCCGTGGTGGTGTCTCTGGACGCCGCTTCGGCCTTTGACACCATTGAATGGTCCTACATGTTCGCGGTGCTTTACAAGCTAGGATTTGGTCCGGAATTTATTAAATGGGTGCGCCTTTTATATCACCAACCATTGGCGCAAGTGGTTGTAAACAATCGGAAATCTCCAGAATTCTCTCTCGGTAGGGGCACCAGGCAAGGTTGCCCTCTGTCGCCACTCCTCTTCGCCTTGGCCTTAGAACCCCTTGCAGCATGGATCCGGCAGAGCCCCGCCATTCGGGGCCTTAAATGGACATTTGGATGGGAGGACCGCATATCACTGTATGCGGATGATATCCTGCTTTATCTCGCCTCCCCGGCGGCGTCTCTCAATGTGGTGATGGATATATTCCATGTCTTTGGTAAGTTCGCGGGCTACCAGATCAACTGGTCCAAATCGGTGCTTTACGTTCTAAGTGGGCAGAGACCTCGACTTCCCCGGAATTGCCAGCTGACAGAGGCTGGTGAGGGCTTCAAGTATCTGGGAATCTGGGTATCTAAAGATCTGACACGATTTTATGACACCAACCTCCGGCCACCGCTAACGCGCCTCAAATCTGACGTCCAGCACTGGAAATCGCTCCCTTTGACTCTCCTGGGACGTGCTTCCCTATTCAAAATGATGTCCCTCCCCCGCCTTCTGTACGTGTTGCAAAACACTCCCCTTCCGGTCGCGGCGTCGTACTTTAAAGAACTAGAGAGCATTGTGCGCGATTTGCTATGGGAAGGTAAGCCACCTCGCATCGCCACACATAAGCTCACACTGGGGTGGTTCGACGGGGGCATTGGCCTCCCCGACATGAAAAGATATTACTGGGCCTCGCAGCTCGCTGCCATTAATCAATGCGCCTATAGGCGGCACGACGACCCGGCCTTTCGGATTGACCGATGGCTCCTCCCTGGGGGTGGGTTTGAGGGAGCGCTGTATATAAAGTCTCAGAAAAACGTCTTGTCCGGCCCGACCAAGCACGCCGTGCAAATATGGAAAGACGCTACTAAAAGCCTGGGGTGGGAGGGCAGACTTACGCGGGCTACGCCACTTTGGCATTGTGACCAGTTGGGTCGGTTATCGCGCTCCTTGGGCTTCGACAAATGGGACACCATCGGTATTTCCAGAAATGGGGACCTTTGGAAATCCGGAAATGTCATACCATTCTCCCAACTTAGTAGCGAGTTTGAAATGGCCAGCTCTGAAAAGTTTCGTTATCTCCAGATTTGACATGCGCTGCTCTCAGCTCTCCCCAAGGGAACGGACCTCCCAGAGTCCTCTCCTCTTGAGGACAGGATTCTGGCTGGCGATTTGCCTGAAAAAGCAGTATCCCTCATATATCAGAAACTTATCAATAATATGACCGATCCCCTAATTCGGCTAAGAGGCAAATGGGACCACGATGTGGCAGGTTTGGATGACGAGGAGTGGCGAGCCGCAGTGGCTTCTCCCCGCGAGGTTGCCATCTCCTCCAGACTCCGACTGGTTCAGCTAAAAATCCTCCATAGGACGTACTTGTCTGGCCCCTCGTTGGTTCATATGGGATACATCCAAGATGGCGGTTGTACACGGCATTGTGGGCAGGAGGGCACCTTCATCCATACACTTTGGGAATGTGAGATGATTCAGAAATTCTGGGAGCGGGTGGTATTAATGATGGAGGAAGTATTGGGGCAACAGGTGCAATGCAATATCAAATTGATTTTATTAAACATGGGACCCCACTGACCTTACGGCCAAGGAGAGGATATGGGTCACTTTAGGTTACATGGTGGCCAAGCGGAATATTGCACGACTGTGGAAGGCTCCAACATTGCCGTGCATTGCGGACTGGGCCAGAGACATGGATTGGTGTATGGTGACAGAGATTCCTATTTATGTTTCCAGGGGATGCCCGAAGAAGTGGTCTCAAATTTGGGGGCCTTGGAATACTTTCCGGGGGGAAATATGTGAGCCGCCGGGGGGTCGAGGAGATGGGGTTGACAATAATGAATAATGTGGTATCCTCGAATACACTCATGCTGCACTGTGGTGAAGAGATCTTTAATGTGTTGTCGCACTGTATACCATTACCTGCCTGTAGAATACCATGTCTTTATTGTTTAATATGCCAATTTCTTAATAAAAAGAGTTATAAAAAAAAAAAGTCTAGGACCATTGTTTTCTATATCAAGAAACCGTCAGAGCATCCACCCCCACTCCCCTTACTGAGGGGAACAAGAACAAAACCGGGGAACCGGAGCACTGTGTCGGGAATCAAATAGGTCCAGAAAGGCACAGCAAACCTTCCCCAGACCTGATGAAAGACCCCCTGGGTAAGAGTCAGCTCATGAGAGGGAGGAAAAAACACAGAGGGAGGAAAAAAACAACAGAGCGCATCCGCCACCCATTGTCCACCCCGCTGATATGCACAACCACCAGAGACTGAAGATGCCTCTCCCCCCACTGGAGCAAGGGCAGCACCACCGCATTGAGGGACCTGGACCGAATCCTCCCCTGATTGTTCAAATAAGTCAATCACCTGGTTGTCGGACTGTACCATCAGGTTGTTCCCCTCCAGAAGATGCTGAAAACCCATCAGTTCACTCTGAAGGGAAGAGCGTCTTCCAACAGGGAGAGACCACTGGGCCTACAGGGACCTGTCCCACAGAGTTGCCCCCCAACCAAACGCGCAGGCATCCATCGTCAACACCAGCGAAGGGTCCGACTACAAAGGCATCCCCTGAGACAGATTGTCCAGCACCATCCACCACTCCAGCTGCGGGAGAACCGCTGGAAAAACTGGTACCATCAGATCAAAGTTGCCGCAGTGACGCTCCCACACAGACAGCAGATATATCCACAGAGGATAGAGGTGAAACCGGCCTATGGGGCTGTAAACCTGCCTCTGACATGTACCCCAACAGGCGCAACCACAGACGGACAGGCAGGCAGGCTTTCCCCATCACCTCCTGGGCCAGTGACTCCAACACCTGAATTCAGGAAGCAGGAAGGAACACCCTGTTGAGTTCGGTCCAGAACCGAGCCCCAATGAACATCATATTCTGAGAAGGCACCAACTGACACTTCTCCCAGTTCAGGAGAAACCGATGAGCCTTGAGGGACGCACACACCACCTCCAGATGGGAAAGAAGCTGCTCCTCTGATGGAGCATGGAGCAGCCAATTATACAGGTAGGACTATAGGTGATTCCCCTGGAGATGAAGGGACACCACCAGCGGTGCGACTACCTTTGTAAACACCCTGGGGCTGACCACAGGCCAACCGGAAGTACCATGAACTGAGAATGTGATAATGAACCCCTCAGATGCAAAACCGCAGAATGTTCTGGAGCTGAAGACGGAGGGGCACATGGTAATATGCATGCTGCAGATCCAAGGTGCACATTGGATGTCCCTGCAGCACTAAAGGAATGACCCTGTGCTGTGTCTCCATTTTGAAGTTAAGAAGTAGGAAATACTGGTTCAGAGCCTTCAAATCCAAAACCATCTGGACGCCGCCCACAGCCTTCTCCACCAGAAAAATAATGGAATAGAACCCCCACGCTTCTCTCCAATAGGGGAGCCTACCGAATAGCCTTCTTCTGCAGCAGAGAACCAATCCCCAGGGCCAAGGCAACCTGCTTCTCTTTGCTAGAAGACCAAGGAGTCAGGCGGACCCCGGATGCTGAAGGGACCTCTCCAAATCCGTTCTGGTACCCATGTCTCACAATGTCCAACACCCAGGCATCTGAAGTAGATTACTCCCATGCCCGGAGGAAGTGCTGGAGGCATCCACCGACCACAGACTCCTGCTCCACAATGTAGTCATGAGCGGAGTTTCGAAGGGGGGGACTTGGCCATCTTATCCCAACCCCTTCCTGCAGAGAAACTCCCCTGAGGCTGGGGTAACTGCCTCCAGGAGGATGGACAAAAAGGGGACTTAGGCTTAAATGACAGTTTCTCCCCATCTGCAACCTTCAGGGAGGATGAATGCTTCTTTTTCTTGAATAATCTGTGCAGCTTGTCCTCCAACTCTGCCCCAAACAACAGAGAATCCTGAAAGGGTAATCAATGCACTGAAGCCTTCTGGGTAGAATCCGTCCACCAGTTCTTCATAACCAACTTCAAGCGAGCAGCCACACATGCTCCCGCAGATAGGGCCGAAGCCTGCACCACATCAAAAGACTCACTCAAAAGATATACCACCTGGCACTCATTATGTACCAGCAGGCCAGAGCAATTAGAGAAATCGTCCATAGATCTATACAGTGCCTTGATATCCGTAATCAAGGACTGTGCCAAGTAGGCACCATAAATACCAGCACGAAGAGCCAAATGGGAGCCTGAATCTCCTTCCTGAAGGGAAGCGCCCACCTTCTTATCCACTCCATCCTTGATGACTGCAACTTCCACCAAGGATGTTCACCCAGCCAAACTGGCCACAAAAGATACAATGGGAATGGCAACTGGTAACTCCTTCTGCTTATCCTGCGAGGGGTACAATTTTCCCGTAAAGAATGGCAACATAATCTTGTCTGGATCATTCCACTTGTGCTTCAGGACCTTGATAATATAAGGGTGCAGTGGCACATCCAGAGGCGCAGCACTCTGAATCTGTCGCAGGAGGCCACCAGAAAATGTCTCAGGCATTTCCCCACCTGGAAAACCCATGTTAGCCTTCACCTGCCTAATCAAATCAGGCAACATCTACATGGTGACTTATTTGCCCTTTTGCTCCTCCAGACCCTGGGCCTCCTTCTCTGACCCAGCAGATGGTGAAGAAGGGACCTGCACTGCCCCTTTCAGTTTACCTGGGCCCCCCATCTCCAGCAAGGTTTCCCTAATCAAGCATTTTAGTCGACCATCCTCACCTTCCCTGTGATGTTTGGAGCCATGGGGTGAAGGATAAGATGAGGAAGAACTGGGTGAGGAACAGGAAGACTCAGCCATATGCTTGTTCTTCCAAGAGTGTTTCTACATTGTGCACTGCACCCCAGAAATACACCAGCAGACCTATAGGAAATGCACGGCACCAACAGCACAATACTCGCCAAGTGTTTGCACAATAAACAGCTATGCAGTACTTACCCTCAGGGCCGGCAGAAATAAGTGCCCCATACCACACTCCGGCTGAGGAAACGCCCCCAAGGAGAGCCCAGGTGTTCACTCAGCTCCGAGGTGCCTGGGCCTCAGCCTTCCATCACAACTGGAGTCCAGGCACCGCATGAGCAATTCCAGACCCCTGCTCCTCTGGGCCGATACACGCGCCTCATGAGCTGCGCGTTGTCCACCTGGCCAAGCTCACAGGAAGACGCGCCCTTCAACCCGGAAGTGCACAAGCCACTCAGAGCCGGTCGCCGCCACCCATTCCTCCACGCAAGCCCAGCAGACCTGGAGGCATGAGAACAACCGCCGCCCAGCAGGCAGGACAGCCGTGACCGGACCACCACTCTCACCGAGAAGGAGCAGTGCACCGCATCCCACGTCCCACTCTGTTGTCAGACAGAAAAAAGAACAGAATAATTACTGAGTAAGAACATTGCTTGTGTTCTTTTTTATGTCTGGGAGTTGAGTTATCTCCATTTGTTATGAATGGGACGAGGACTGAGGGAACTGGAGGTAATAAGAGAGTCTGACTGTGAACCTCAGTTGTGATGGTGCCGATTTGTCATTAGGTAGCAAGGCAAATACACACCCATGCATACTGTATACAGAGGTTGAAATATATTTTTCAGGTACCAACTCAACCACTCAACATTGACTAAGTCGGGTCTGTTTTCTAAAAATGCTCCTAAGTACAGAATACAAAAATAGTTACAATCATTAATATTGACAATTGTCATCAATGCTCCCATTCAAATATCTTCCCACGTTACAAAATTAAAAACTTTTGAAGACAACGCATCGCCTCTTTAATATAATGCCTGTTTCTATTAATACTCCTTGCCAGCTGTTGCTTCAGAAAGGATTCACTTGATAATTGCTACCTTTGATGTGTAATGGGTTATAGAGTACCTACTATAAAAGTGACCGACATTCTTGAATCACTCAGTTCAATACAGCGGCTTTGCCAAGTGTCAATTTACAGACCAAAAAAGAGCAGGATTTTAAATATTTGCACGTAGAGTAAGAACCACACAGCATGAAATGGCATATTTCTAAAGAATTCCCCCTTCGCTTAAGCCACATTTAGACAGACAGCTAATTCATCTCTGCTTTAGTGCAGAATAAAACAGTCCATCAAGAAACTCTGCGACTTAATTATGTTTCTGCAGTAAATCACTCTGGCACAGCCTACACCTAGACTCCAGGGTCGCACTGGCCCATAGGGTAATCAGGCAGTGCCTGATGGGCCGGGCTGACAGGTTAGTGTGTGGGCCAGTTTTTTGGGATGTTTGTGGGCCTGTTTAATGGTCTGCTGGGCCGGTTTTTACTGTTGATTTCCCTGATATTAAAGCAAATATTGCCTGCAGCAAGGCAAATCGAAGCAGCTTCCATGCCTTGCAAAACACTTATACAGCGTGCCTGCCCTTTACAAGTTCACAACTCCCCCATTTGCAAACATGGACTACTTTTTTAGCCATCTTATTCACTAATAAATAGTCTGTTAGGACGTAGGTTAGAAATTAAAGTTTGTTGACATTGCGTGACTGATGAATCTGAATCGATTTTAGTACTTTATGTTGAGTGAAATCGATTAATATTTTCAGTTAAATTTTGCAAAACGTACGTGAATTTATGTGACATCACGTGACTGATGTTAAGTGTTACCAGCTGTTATCATGCAATAGTGTATCTCACACAAAAAATCATGTATGGTCTTGGCAGAAGAGAGGTTCAAGCAGAAAAGGTGTATCAGCGAGGCATTTTCTCTTCAAACCCATCAGTAAAATGTGTTGGAAATGTGCACATGGCGGATTTTCATGAATTTTGCAAATTTCATGTAATACAAAATGTGCACCTTTTGTCGATGTTAGTTTTGTCCTATAATAAATGCTCATGCATGTTATATTTATGTGTGGAGGGCGTGACTGGGAAAAGAGAAGAGAGATCGTTGGATATACATCTTGTGTATAAATGAAGGGCGAAGTCACAATCTGATGGGAGAAAATTGCACGTCTCATGCAGAGTTCAGTAAATGGCATAGAGAAATAAAGTCAGAGACCATTGTTTTCCCACCTTAGTATCACCAAATTAGAATAGCTGTCAACGTAAATGTATGGAACAGCTAAGGCTTTATTGTACTCAGTGGCTTTCATTGAGTTACAGATTTGTTACAGAATTAGCAAAGACATTTCCTCATATAAGTTTATTTACACCTTATCTAAGTTCTGCTCTTTCACAGCATACCAGATTGTGTCCATTTGAAAATGCTCTTTATGAAGTAATCCTCCTTTTAATGTGCACATAATGAAGTAAATTTATAACTGAACTCTTGTGTGTCATGCAAGTATATATTTTAAATAAAGACTACAATGCTATTTGTAAACAAAATTAGCCAGTTTGTTATGCTTATATGGATTTCTAGTTTGCTATCGGTGCTCTTGTATGTTGTGCTTATATAGGCATTACACTATTGTATTACTAATTAAAGCTGTGCCATTTATTCCAATTCACATGCTTCTTCGATCCTGTTGGAGATATTGTAATCCCTGACCAGCAAAGTGAGAGGGAATATGCGACAGGATTTATCTTTGTGTCCACCTGTAACGAAACTGGTGCTCATGTAAAGCACTCTGATATCCAATATCTTCAAGTTTAGTTTGCGCTATATAAAACTCTAAAAAAAACAAATCTTTCAAGAGAGAGGCAGTGTCTCAGACTGATGGAGTAACTACTTTTCTAAATAAGGCAGCAAAGCTTAAACCATAAAAAAAAACTCAAAACATTTGGTAGCGCAAATCAAATCATGTTATGAAGGGCTGCCTGATTCGCAGAAGGAGGAGATTGGAAACCCAACTCCATCTGATGGTCTTCCTTATGACCTTGATATGCATTATTTTGGAACTAGAAAAAGGGCCAGAAGGAAAAAGAAGGTGACCAATGTAGTCTATTCTCTAATATAGTTTTTTTAAAGAGGAGGGTGAAGTGGAGAGCGGAATAGGATGCGTAGGCTCATGTGGTAAATCTCCATCATGGAGACTACCAATACTTTATCGGATGCCTCACCAATGGATATATTTCCTATATTTGCATGTGGGAAAAGCCTACCCTTGGAGGTTCAAAAAAGATAATGTCATCAAGAGGAAGAAGAAAAAGCAGAGAAGGATCTCCAGAAAGGGTTGACGTAGAGTGAGGTTTGATTGTACCCAGGAAGGAGAAAATAAGGGTAACACGGGGATAGATATGGTTTTTTGTCATCTCGTTAAGTCTGCCCCAAACTATGGGAAGTCCTTTAGCCCCGACTTCACCTACCTTTTTACCCCTTCTCCCCGAACTGTTCCTCCTACCCCTAGCGTTCCCAATTGGGCAGCTCCCTGAGCATCTGGGATGTTGAATCCACTGGAAGAGCCTTATCAGTCACTTGTGCAGAATGGGCCTGTGAACTACGAAGATGATTGGTACATTTGGAAGAACAAAGCTTGCATAGAGACAGAACTGATTTGTGACACTCTTGTATTGCACTTCATCATTTAGGGTTCATCGAACAAAATTGAGGATATGGAGTGGTTGGCTTTTATTCGACTCAATGATTTATGTTGCTTCCAGGAGACATAGACAATTGCCGACACCCCGCTGGAGGGTTATAATACGCATTATGCTACTGCAATTGGATAAAACATGGGTCACCCATCAGGTGGCCTAGGGATATGGGTCTCTTCTAAATTGTCTAGTCTCATGAGCCATATCGTACCCATATGCATCACGGCAACAGACTGCATTTCAGATTGGGTGGAAACCCTTAATGGAAGAGGTTTTGAATGTCTTGAATCTCTATGCACTCCCAGGGAGGAAGGGCAGAGGTAAACTTGTGTTGGATGCTCTTGAGGAATCAATTTTAGAGGCCAGATCAGCCTCTAGTGAATTATCACAGCATACTATACTAGTATGCAGAGATTTTAATACCCCATTTATAGGTAACAAGAAGGAAATTCACTCCCCGAGGAAAATCTCGCATGGAGTTTGCCTGAAGCATTTATGGAAAGTACTAGGGTGAGAAAACCTCAGTGAGAAGGATATAGGCTCAGGTCAATATTTCTGTGGCATAAGACAATTGAATGGCCGTACCCCTTCCGAAACCCCTGCAAATGAAACCAGCCATGGTAATAGAGGATCACTCATTATTGAGTCTATTTTAATTAATATCGAATCATGGCCAGTGAAGAGGAATATGTGGACTGTACCACACTCCGATAGTGGCCATAACCCACTCATTGAATCCCTTTATGTCGGACTTAATTTGGACGTTTACATGCCCGAAAAAGCATCCAAGGGAGGAGGTTTCAGTAGGGCAGTTAGGTGGAATCCTGAAAAATAAAATTATTTTGTGCAAGATTTGAGGAATTTAATAAAATCCAGCATTGAGGCATTGTTAATAAAAGGGGACACATCATCCAATGATAAAAGGGTACTAGCCTATTTGAGCAAACCACTGTGGAGATTTCACCCTTTTTGACAACTACTAAGAGTGTGGAATATATGAGTATCAATAATCACATTGGCAATTTGTTTGACCATGAATAAATGTTGGATGAGAAAGATGGAGTTATCATACGCCTTGGTGAGGCGCCATGACAGTGCAACCTCGGACTATATTTTTATTAGAATGAGAAGGTAATATAAAGAATTGATCCGGGAGAAGGAACTCAAGATCTGGGATAAGATCAGGGAAAATAATTCCAGGAACCTCTGGTCATTCATTACATGGGGATATAACCAGTGCAAGGACGAGAAGGTTATGTGTATAGGGGTGTGGGAATGGGTTATGCATTTTTCCAGTCTTTATGCCTCTACCAGGGAGAAGAACTGTTCTCAACAGGTGAAATCTATGCTTAAACAACCCCTCCTGGGAACAGATGGATGGGATTGCACAGAATCTGAGGTTAAAGAAGCCATCTTACGAGGAGTCGCGTGCACCGCGACCTAAAATGGCCGCTTGACATCGGAGCTCTGCGCCTCGCCGGACCTCACACACGTCTCGGAGCGGCTCCAGCGGCTCGTTTTTCACAACTATGCCGGATTCCTGAATCGGATCACTAGCGCCTCTGGAGGGTCCGGTTTTTCAAATTTAAATACAGTAGGAAGAAGGGGAATTATGCAGGTGAACCTTCCTGCCTATTAACGACCGCCATTTTGTCTCTCTCCTTGCCGGTTTTCTCCTCAGACTCTCTTACATGTTCTCCCAAACTGGCATTTTTCATCGCTTCTGGCATGTTTCAGGCATTTACTTCAAAGGACTGCTATTTTAAGTTTGGATGTCCCCATATTTTGTCATTTTTGCCATTTACTGTTGGGTACTCTGCCTATCCTCCTGTGTGATGCCTGTACTTCCCTGTGCTCTTCACTCTTTACTTATGGTAGGAGTGGACGCTTTTCCCTGAATTGGATTACCATCGCTTCTGTGGGGGCAGTCTGAGAGGTCTTCTTGTGAGGAAGTAAGTGAAGCCTGCTGGTGACTCTTTTTGCTGCCTATCGGCTGCCATTTTGTGTATTTTCCTGCCGACTTTTTCCTCACAATTTTTGGGTTTTTTCACACGACGCTACTGTCTTTCAGTATCCCTTGCTTGTTTCCTGCATTTTCTCGCAAGGTCTTCTATTTTAATGCTGGTGGTCTTCACTTGTTATCACTTTTGTGTTTTTTGCGGAGCACTCTGCCTTTCCTCTCACTGATGTCAATGCCTCCCTGTATTCGCCTTACGATATTTCATGGGTAGGAGCAATCGTGTACTGCGTCACACCCAGAGATAAAAGCGGAATACTCCTACTACTTCTGGTTCCAATATCACTATCTCGAACAGATTTTCCTGCTTATCTGAAACTTCACCTCACAGGGATAGCTCCTCCATTGCAGAGACCTACTCAACGATGGCATCTAAAGTACCATTGCCTTCGACCACCGGCAAGAGGCTCAAGCAAGATCCTCCCTCTCCCCCTAAGTCTGTTTCGCCGGTCTCCTTAGACATGGTTCTGGAAGAGATGCGCGCTCTCCGTCCCTTTATTGAGGAAACTAATGGCTGCCTACAAGCAATGGACAATAAATGGGCTTCCATGGAATCCCGCGTGACTGTGGTGGAACAACAGCTCAGAGTTGTACAGGATTCATCTTCTAAAATTTCCCTTCTGGAGAAGGAAGTGCTGCAACTGAGAAGAGCGACTGAGGACTTGGAAAATAGAAATCGTCGTAATAACTTACGCATTTTTGGTCTTCCTGAGAGCCTTGAAGGTGATGACCCTGTTACATTTTACACCTCCTTTTTGCCACAGTTTCTGGGTCTCCCTTCTGCTACCAAACTGAATCTGCAACGGGCGCATAGACTGGGCCCTCGTCTTTCTTCCTCATCTGCGCCAACTAATCCTCGTGGAGTAATTATTTTATTTTTGCAATTCACTGATCTCCTAGTACTGAACGCCGCTAAATCCAAAAAGAATCTCTCTTGGCATGGCACCAAAGTTTTTGTTTCACAGGATGTTTCTTTGAAGACTGCCAAGCAACGCAAAGAGTTTCTGGATCTTCGTCCACCTCTTCGTTCCTTGGGCGCCAGATATGGCTTGTTTCATCCCTGCATCTTTAAAGTTACCTTCCTCAACAAGACCTCCACCTTTGAGGACCCAGCTGACCTCAGAAGATTTATTCATGCTCATTCTGCTACCTCAATGGAGACAGCACCTTCTCCCTCTGGATCTTGACTGTTGTGCTCCTCCTCTGGCGTTATTGCATTGAAGTTATTGTTATAGTTTATACTTGTTGGACTATATTGTTTTTTCTAGCTTTATTTTGCATAACTCTTGTTTCCTTTTACAGGCTCATTGAGGTTACCTTGCTCCTCTTCATGTTCCCGTTCCTGCTCTTGTTTTTATGTCACAAGAAGCTGAATTGCAAGGTTGTCTCGCAAGAGACTGATAAGGAGGGTAGATGGGTGTTGGCGAAGCTTCTAATTAATAATATATCTTTGACTGTATTCAATGTTTATGGTCCTACCCATCCTGATTGTTCTTTTTGGCCTTTGATTACTCAGAAATGTATACAGTTTAAGGATGATTTCTTTATATTAGGAGGTGACTGCAATCAGGTCGTTGACCCTTTATTGATCGCCAATCTCAAACATGCTTTGTTCCCCATAAAACACACAAATACTTTCTCGACACCATTTCCCAAGTTCACCTCGTGGATGCTTGGAGGCTTTCCCATCCTAATGCTCTTGACTTTTCTTTTTTCTCTCCTCCTCATAACTCTCTCTCCCGCCTTGACTATATTTTTCTATCCCAATCTTTATCTCAAAATGTACTATCTTCCTCTATTGAACCTATTGTTATCTCTGATCACGCTCCGATTGTGGTAGATCTTGATTTACTCCCTCCGCATTCTAGGTCTTCCCGATGGCGCTTTAATAACTCTCTTCTTCTTGATCCTTCTTTCTCTTCCTCTTTTACTTCTTTTGCTAATGAATTTTTTGACCTAAACAACTCTCCCAGTACCCCCCCTTATATATTGTGGGATTCCTTTAAGGCTACTGCGAGGGGCTTTATTATAGATTTTGTTTCAAAAAAGAAGAAGCATTTCCTCCGGCAATGCAAAAATGCGCTAGCACACATTAAATCCCTAGAGCATACATTTTATACCTCATCGGCAGACTCAGTATTAACCGCTCTTATTCATGCCAAATTGGCCTTTAATAAAACCACAACTGATAATGCATCTTCCATACTTCTTCGCAGTAGTGCTATGTATTATGGCGGACGTAACAAAGCGGGAAAACTTTTAGCGAATTACCTCAAGTCCCGTAAAGACCGCACTCTGATTGACACTGTCTATTGCTCAGACGGTACTCCCATTTACAAAGATCAGGACATCCTTAAGGAATTCATGCTTTTTTATAAGGACCTCTATACCCCTGAATCTCACCCTTCTCCTTCCCTCATTCAATCTTATCTTAAGGCTCTTCCGACTCCGTCTAACGACCATCTTAATCTTTCTGACCTTGAATCAGACTTATCCCTTCAGGAATTATCCCACGCTTTAACTACTCTAAAGAAAGGGAAAACCCCCGGTCCTGACGGTTTTTCGGTTGAATTTTACTTGCATTTTTCTAACTTATTGCTTCCTAAACTCTTACAACTTTTTCATTCCTTTCTTCTTTCTGGTGCGACGGAAGGTACTTTCCAGGAGGCCACAATATGTCTCATACATAAGGAAGGACGAAATCCTATGTTTTGTAAAAACTACCGCCCAATTTCCTTGGTTAATGTAGATTATAAAGTGTTTGCCAAAGTACTTGCTTTGCGCCTTGATCCCCTTATGCCTCATTTGGTGGGTAAAGAACAATGTGGCTTTGTCAAAGGCAGGTTGACTTCGGATAACTCTTGCCTTTTTTTGAATGTTCTCAACAAAATCCCCTCCCTCTCCACTTCCTTGGCAGCCATCTCTGTTGATGCTGAAAAGGCGTTTGACAGGGTTTACTGGTCCTTTTTATTTGCATCTTTGAAGTGGCATGGCTTTGGTCCCAAGTTGATTTCTCTAATTTCTTTAGTATATTCTGCCCCTAGGGCCTCCGTACTTGTTAACGGATGTGTCTCTTCTTACTTTCCTCTTCGGCGTGGTGTTCGTCAGGGCTGTCCTCTCTCCCCTCTTCTTTTTATTTTGGCTCTTGAACCCTTCTTATCCTCAATTCGCAACAATGTTTCTATTTCTGGTTTCTCCTATGGTGATCATCATTTAAAGCTTTCTGCATATGCAGACGACATTCTCCTTTTCATCTCCAATCCTGAGACCTCTTTCCCCCCTCTATTAGACGAATTTACCTCTTTTTCCCTTGTTTCTGGCTATAAATTAATTCTGATAAAACAGAGATTCTACCTCTCACAAAACTTTGTCTTCCGCATTCCTTCTCTGTGACCGGTTTTGCATGGTCTCCTTCCAAAATTAAATATTTAGGCATGTGGTTCTCCAATTCCATTACCTCCTCTGTGAAATTAAATATGACCGCGGTCCTCTCCCGGATCGATAAATTACTCTCCTCCTGGAATCCGCTTTTTCTTTCTTGGTGGGGTCGGTTAGACTCAATTAAGATGATGATTACTCCTATATTGATCTATACCCTTTCCATGCTTCCAGTCCATATTCCTGTCTGCTACTTTTAAAAAAATTGACTCTCGCCTTTCTAAATTTCTTTGGAAAGACAAAAAAGCCAGGATTTCCTTATCTTCTCTTCGTAAGACAAAATCCAATGGGGGCGTGAACTTCCCTGATTTTCGCACATATCATAAATCCTTTTGCCTTCGTCAGGCCTTGAAGTGGCTCCTAGCTGAACCTTCTTCCTTTACTCCCCTGTGGCTTTCTATTGAACACGCTCTGCTATTACCCTTCTCTTTTAGAGAAGTTTTGGCCTTTTCTGCTAGAACTCCTCTTACTTCTCTCCCCTTATTTAAACATACTTGCTCCCTACTAAAACCTTCGTCTCACTCAAAGCTTATTTCTAGATAATCCTTTTTAGAGTCTCCAATTTGGCATAATACTCATTACTATTAATAATAGACCCATTTTTTGGAAATCTTGGAGGCTGAGAGGGATAATCTGGGTTAAAGATTTATTTGATGGTCTTACACCGCACTCATTTCCCCAAATTCAAGCCACCTTTCATTGTCCCCACTCCTTCTTTCAAAAATTCTCTACTCTTTTGGCGGTTATTCTTGATACTTTTTATTCCCTTCCCTCTATTTCTCCTCCCTCTGAACAGAACCCTCTTCTCAAAGTTCTCCTCACCTCCCCCAAAGCTTCTCTCATTTATAAATTTTTCCTATCTCTCAATCCTGATCGTGCTAAAACTAAATTAGAATGCGCATGGGAATCTGACCTAGCATGTGAATGGACTGTTATCTTTTGGGACAAACTTTGGTCTCGTTCTCTTAAAATCTCTCGCTCTGCTTCTCTTACTCAATCTATGTTTTTTTCTCTATCATAGTCTTTACTTTACTCCTGTCTCTATTGCTAGGTTTTCCCACTCTGCTGATACTAATTGCTGGTCTTGTGGCTCTCCTAATGCTGACTTCATTCATCTCCTCTTTCTATGCCCCTCCGTTTCCACCTTTTGGGGGAAGGTTTGGTCCTATATCTCTCGCCTGTTTAACATTCCCACTCCTTATTCCATCCCTCTTCTTTTCTCTGGTAGTTTGTCCCATTCCTTAGATCTTCCCACCCCTATGCATGGTCTCTTTGACCTCACGTTAGCTCTAGCTTTTCAACACATAACTTTTAATTGGAAATCACTTGCAAAACATTCTGTCTAACACTGGTGGAATAGTCTGTGTCATTTTCATCGACTTGATATTGCTTTCTCCTCCTCCTGTAAGCCAATGGTTAATAGAGAACTTTTTTGGTTACCTCTCACGTCTTACTTAGATAAATTGGTGTTAGCAGATAATTCTCGTTTGAGTGCTGAAAATTTTAAGCCTCCTTAAATGTTTATCTTCTCTGCTCTTTTCTTCTAATTCTTGTTGATTCGTTATCTTTACTCTTATATGATAATTATTGTTTGCATTCCTATGTAAATATGCAATTCCATATTTTTTTCAATGTGTAAGAATCTCCTTTCCTCTCCCCTTCCCCTCCCTTCCTCCCCCCTTTTTCTTCTCCTCTCTTCCCTCCCCTCCCCTCTCCACCCTCTCTTCCTTTATAAACTTAAACAGCTTTCTCTTTTACTTTTCTGCTAGCCATATTATTATTATGTATTATTCCAATATGCCACTTTCTGTATTGATGGCCTCTGTATTTCTATTACTATTCAAATAAAGCTTTTCAAACACAAAAAAAGAAGCCATCTTACAACAAAAGCCTAACAAAGAACCGGGCCCTGATTTTGTTATCATAGATTTATATAAGGTTGATCTTTCATTATGGGTCCAGTTTCTTACTAAGGTTTTTAATGCCTTGCTTAGGTCCGGAGATATACCAAAATCATGGCATGGGGCGATAATTCTTTCACTATTTAAGAAAGGTTCTAGAATAGACATCAAATTACCGCCTGATTTCATTATTCAATAGGGCAGGTCAAATCAATGGGAAGCTGCTTTCCAACCGGATACAAGATTGGGCTGAAGGCGGGAAAATATTAGCAGATAACTAAGCAAGCTTCGGAAGGGGCATTTGAAGGGTTGAACAAGAAATGCGTTTATTCTCTATATGTGTAAAATATCCCAGGAAAAGGAAGGTCCCTCAGATTTTAAAGTTTATTGATTTGCAATCAGCTTATGATTTAGTAGATAGGGACATACTTTTGCTACAGTTAGAACAGGAAAGTCTGCACTTTCTCAAGTGTATATGGATCCAGGGGAAAATGCACAGAGTAACTACTGATGTGTGTCAAGGGTGTGTGCTGGCCCCCTTGCTCTTTTCATTATTTTTGAATGATGTTAGACCTTATCTGAATTTAGATTGTATGAAGCTCAGTAATTTGCGTTTTTCCGATTTGTTAAATGCAGACGATGCAGTTTTGCTTTCTCTTACAGAGCTTTCTATGCATAAACTGATTAAGGGCTTAAATGACTACTGTTCAAGGAAACATTTGACCATCAATGTTTCTAAACCTAAATCTATGATATTAAAGCAAGGATTGAGTTAAAGTGCTCTGTTTCGGTGAACAGTGAGCTCTTGGAACAGGTAAATCATTTTGACTATCTTGGGATTGTTACGACACTAAACTGACTTGCAACCAGCAAAGAGAAAAGCAGCTGCAATTTTAAAGCAGGCAGCATTCACAGTTATTAGATGTAAGCAAAGAATAGGGGGCAGACATTGAGCTCACTACTATATGCTTATAGAGCAAAGGCAGTTATAGCAGCAACTTATGGAGCAGAAATCTGGGGTTATACAGACTTTTCTATATCCAGAAACTTAAAAACAGGTTTCTGAGAGCAATATTGCTTTTGGGTAGGGCACACTTTTAGCAGCACTATTTTTGGAACAGGGCAGTAAGCCTATTTCTGGTATTATTGCCTAAGTTCCAATAATTTATTGAGTTCACTTGGAGAGAAACCGACTAACTGGCATTTATTTGGATGCCATAAGGAAGGTAGCCCAGTGTCGCAGACTGGTCGGGATGTCCTGGGGGAAGCATGTTCTCAGCACTTTAAAGCTGCTGAAACTCAATATCATTTGTGAGAATCCCAAGGAGAATGGGGAAATGATAACCAAGATTATGGAGGTCTATCGGCAATATAAAAACCAAATGATATATGAGTCTAGTAAGAATGAGACCATGGTACATTGATTTCTCAAGCACAAATTTGTTGTTGGTCTTGAACCATATCTGGACGACATCTATCCTGAGGTATGGTGCTCATTATATTTAAAATTCCGCTGGGGGACCCTTCCATTGAAGGCCTGCATTGGCAAATGAAGGAAGGTCGTGGGGATTGATGCATTGCGCGATTGTGCAAGTTAGGAAATTGAAACTATCACCCATTTCATGTTATTCTGCCCAAGGGTAGTGAGTGTGGGTATGAAATGGCTTGCCCCCTTTTTATCTCCTACAACAATGCAAATGAGACGGGTACCTTAGCGATCTGTTATAGGATAGACCATCCAGAGATCTATTGTGCAGTTTCTATGTATATCTAGAGTGCTTGGATTATGACTGGGAAGTGGAAAAATATTTGATTTTTAACTTGAAGTGTTTTAGTATCTAATATTCAATGTTTTAATCCTCTTTTATATTGTAGCTGACAAAGGGTGGATGCCAAAACCGGGCTTTTTATGCTGCTCTTGTTTCAAAGAGGATTTTAAAGATGTTAAATATTATTTCTTTTAATCATGTTTGAATGTTTCAAATATATTTTGTTATGGCAAATGAATAGAACAATAAATAAAATGAATGAATGAATTATCTAATTCATTCATTCATTTTATTTATTGTTCTTGTCTATCTGTCTATCCCTCTGTCTATCTACCTATCTACCAGTCGTATCTGTCTATTCAGCTACCTGTCTCTCTAACTTTCTGTCTGTCTACTTGCCTGTCTATCTAACTATTGGTCTGTCTCCCTACCTGTTTATCTACCTTTCAGCCTTTCTACCTATCTATCTATTTACCTGACTATCTACCTATCTTCACAGCTCTACAAGTCTGCCTGTCTGTCTGTGTATCTGTGTATCTATCTAAGCAACCATATCTATATCTATCTTAGCAACCCTATCTAATTATATCTATCTATCTTTACACCCCTATCTATCTGTCTGACTACCTATCTACCTACCAGTCTGATATATCTGTCTATCTACGGGTCTACCTACCTGTCTGTTTCGCTATCTACCTGTCTAACTACCTGTCTGTCAATATATCTAGTCTTTATCTACCTGTCTACCAACCTGCCTCTATATGTCTATCTGTCTATCTATCTATCTATCTATCTATCTTCGCAACGCTATCAGTCTGTCTATCCCCCTATCTACCAGTCTTATCTGTCTATCTATCTGCCTGTCGCTCTACCTTTCCACCTGTCCACTTACCTGTCTCTCTAACTGTCGGTCTGTCTACCTACCGCTTTAGCTACCAGTCAGCCTGTCCACCTATCCATCCAGTCACCTGTCTGTCTATCTATCTACCTATCTGCACAGCTCTATAAGTCTGCCTGTCTGTCTGTGCATCTGTATATCTGTGTTTCTATCTAAGCAACTATATCTATATCTATCTTAGTAACCCTATGTAATTACATCTATCTATCTCTACACCGCTATGTTTCTGTTCGTCTACCTATCTACTTACCAGTCTGATATGCCTGTCTATCTATCTACTGGTCTACCTACCTGTCTGGCAATCTATCTACCCTTTATCTACCTGTCTATCTACATGTCAGCCTATCTATCCAGCTATCTATCTAATAAATAAATAAATAAATAAATAAATATATAACTAATTATCTGTATATAACATAGTTAGTTACAGGGGTTTTCGGCCAGACTTCCTCCATTAGTCTGCTGTGTCATTCACATTTTTCTTCCACCCACTCCAGCATGCATCATGGGGCAATTGGTCAATCCACTTCAGCCATTGACTAACTTCACTTTGAGTTATGGCATGCTGCCCTTTCACAAAGAGCACATACATACACAAAGTAGTTCCCTTAAGTGCCAGGAACTTCTATGGTCTATGGTAATTTGAGCTTTTTTGAGACTAAAGAACTTTTAGGGGCCTTTAGCCAATAGATTTTCTTTTAGATTGATATGGGTCTGGCAGCTTCCCTAACAATAAAGGTTTGCAACAACTCTGAGAGAACAAAATAAGAATTGTAAAAAATTGTGCAATTGTAGAATTGTAAAAAGGCTGTGGTCAGCAAGGGGGCAAAGGCAGTCAGTAATTGGAAGTGGAAGATTGGAAAGGGTATTAAGGTGCAGGCAGAGAATGAGATACAGTGATGCTAGTCTAAAAGTGTCAGCGGCAGTGGGAGGATGTTGAGAACAGAATTTGCCAAGGTAAGAATTGCATACCTTTGGTGTGTATCATGAGAAAGCCTGGTATCTTTCTATTCTGACCTGCATTTCATGTCCTCAAACCTTGTCATTCTGCTGCCTGTCTTGTATTAGCTTCAGTAGGTCTTGATAATGGACATATGGTAGTATGGGGGTTCCACTGTATACTGAGTTGTAGGTTACCACATCTTGAAGGTGGTGTGGGCAGTGGAGGCTGGACAGCAGTGAATATCTCAGAGTGCATGTGTTACCCTGTCGCATTTCTAGAGACCTTTATTGAGGAATGCCATTGTTTAAAGTACGCTTTTGCTTCTAGAATTATAATGAGAAGAGATATGTGGTCTGCTGTTAGATCTGTCATCCTTAGAGTGGTCTTTTTCCCAAAGTTTTGCCTTTTACCTCTCACTTTTGCTGATTTTTTTTGTTGGCTTTAGGAGTCTGAGCACTTTACCACTGCTAATCTGTGCTAAAATGCATGTGCTCTTCCCCAAACATGATGACATTTGTGTATACCTGATTGGCATATTTG
This sequence comes from Calotriton arnoldi, assembly GCA_963921515.1. NCBI lineage: Eukaryota > Metazoa > Chordata > Amphibia > Caudata > Salamandridae > Calotriton > Calotriton arnoldi. The sequence goes on along the minus strand of CAWUFW010000904.1, from coordinate 371,325 downwards.
TTGTACTGGTACGTCCCTTCTAAAGAGGTATACCATATACTCAAGCCCTGTACTTCAAATGCTACTAGTGGGCTGCAGCACTGATTGTGGCACTCACAGAAGTAGTCTTTCAAACCTGTCTCAGACATGCCACTGCAGTGCCTATGTGTGCAGTTTACTGCCACTTTGACTTCGCATTTAAACTACTTGCCAAGCCTTAAACTCCCCTTTTTTTTTTACATTTGTCACCCCTGAATTAGGCCCTAAGTATTGCTAAGAGCAGGGTGCTACTACTGTGAGGCCTACCCCTCCCATAGGCCAGCATTGGAAATTCCCTAATACACTTTTAAGTTGTAATTCCTGATCAGAGAGGAGTAGCTTTTTCATGTTTGATATTTTTGGGATGGTAGTGATAAATCCTCCTTACTGTTGAAGTTGGATTTAACAATACTGTTTTAAAAAGGCCACTTTTTTATAGTGGACATTTCTCTTTACTTACTGCTCTGTGTGCCTTTGAGTTCTCGGTCTCTGACCCCCTAAACTCAGTCACTTCTAGATCTTAAACTGCTTCTCTGTCAGAAGGACTGCTGTGCTGCTTAAAGGACTAAACTGGACTGCTTTTCTGGAAGGACTGCTTTTCTACTTGTTGCCCTGCTGTCTGCTGCTCCCTGACTCTGCTGGAAGGACTTTGCCTTCCCTCCAAGGGCTTCCTCCTGTTTTATGAAGTCTCAGGGACACAAAAGACTTCCTATAGTTCTGCTGGTGCTGCTGGACTCAGCTTTCTTTGAGCCATACCCTTGCCTAAGGTGCCCCCTCAAAGCTCTGGGCCTGTTTTTATCAAAAACGATGCATTGCATTGACTGCTTGAGAAATTCCGTTGCATCGCCCTTTGATGTCGACACAGAGGCTGCCCGACGACAGCGGTTCCACAGCCTGCGCGGTTCAACGACAACGCTATGCACAGCTCAATGACGACACTCTGCTCAGCTTGACGATAACACATTGCATTCACTTCAATGGAGCTCGACTACGATGCGGAACCTCTTTGCTTGGCTCGATGAAGACACAGTGGACTCTCGACATCGACAAAAGCTCCATCCATGGTATTTCTTCAGCGGGACCTGTCTGGGTTCTGTAGCTGGCCTGCCGTCGATCGCTGTCGGCCTGAACTTTGGATTTGCACTGGTCCCTAGCGACCTCAAGTTACCTTTTGACTGCTAGTGACTTTTAAGCACTATTTCTGCACTTAATGTTTAAAAAGTAATATCTCAACTTCTACTGATTGGATTTTTGTCATTTGGTCTTATTTTGCTCAGATAAATATTCTCTATTTTTCTAAACCTGTGTGGGATCTTTTTTAATGGTGGATTCATTGTGTTACTGTTTGTGACTTAATAGGATTAAGTCCTTGCTACTTCACAGCAGAAACGTATAACAGAAGGCCACAAAAGATTATTAATAAATGAATAACAAGTAAATAATCAGTAGGTCACTGCAAATAAATAACTGTTTAGGAGGAAAAGAATGATGAAATGAGCTCTCTACAGCTAAGAGTTTTGGGAATTTGTTGAAGGTATACAGATATGGGTACCTAAATCAAGACATAGGTAATATGTAAGTAGATAAATTGCCTAAACCCACAGCAAGATGATAACGAAGGAAGAAGAAACACTCATGGTACAAATTTTGACATGTAAATTAAGTGAAGCTTTGCAGCTGTGAGAGCGTCTCTTTGCAGAGGTGCAAATAATTACTTCTGAGACTCCAGAACATTAATTAGTCATCTCTCATACCATAAGTTATTCTTTACAATTAAGCTTGGAGAGATAAGTTATTAGTACAGTTTTCAATTACTACCCTTCAGATAATTTTCCTGTTCCTTAAAATAATATTAACGAGCTGGTTTTATTAAACATCTCCATTCTTCAACATTAACCTTTTTTAAAGATCTTGCTGTGTTATTATAGTGTTTGCATGAACTGAAAAGAGATACCTTTATTTTACTCATGGGTGATAGTAACACAAAAGTGACTACTAACCCTGAGGAATTTGTGGAAATAAAATCCTTTGATTGTATTTGGAATAAAAGAAGGAAATATTTTCCCAAAACATTGAAGGGTTTAAACGTTAGAACTTTAAAAGAAAGAGTACAAAAAGTGATTCCTGATCTTCTTAGAATAATCGAATAATCACATCTAAAATAATAATTGGCTAGCGACAACAATCATAGAATCTTTGAATCTGTGCAGGAAAGTGCTGGAGGCAATTCAAAAATCCTGGCATGACCACATCCTGATAACATACAACATAAAATTTAGGTTCATGCACAAGCAATTCTCAGGATTAATACCACTTCAAATTGTTATTGTTCAAAATACGCAATATTTCGTTACATGCAATAAATCGTATGATAATAGAAGAAGTATGATTATTTAAAACAATTCAGAGACAGTACCATAGATTATCATAGAAATTCAGGGGCAAAGCTTAGGAGAAACAAATCGACTGTAATATGAACAAAAACAAGTTTCTACCTCAATGAATAAAGATCAGGGTGTGCCTGACGTGGTTAATCCTGGTAAAAAGTTAGACATATCTATATGTGCACCGTTGGTGTCCAGATATGCTCTGATTGGCCCATTCAAAGTGGATGGGCAGATCTTGATTGGCTGGCTACAACATGGAGAATATGTTGTGGCAGCCATTAAAGGACCCTGGGACCCTGTCCACAAGTACTAAAAAAAAAATCAAAGGCCACTTAAGGAAGAATAGTGGGTACACCCTGTCATCAGGGCTATGAGGGGTGCCCAAAGGTTCCCATCTTAAGTCAAAATCTAATAAAAATATATTTTGGGTCATGGGTACTGCGGTACCAGCACTTAGTAACATGATACCCAGCAAGGTACATCCTGTGGTACCACCATAGGGTTCCGGTACCGTGGTACTCATTTTATTATGTGGAAAAGAAAAAAAAAACAGACCATGTGACAAACCACCTTTGTGCAGCCTGTAGGCAGTAGGTAGTGTGGGGTGGCCACATGCATAGTGTTAACTCACTGCAGCACATAGCTGAAGGCTGTGCACAGCAGTGGTGGTCAGGTGCCTGTGTGGGGTTTGGGCACCCACAGAGTGTTGAGCACAGAACCTGGCAGATACAAGGCACTGTGGCCAACCCCAGCTGCGCACCAAAGGCCAGTCTCAGTGCCAGGTTGGATGCTGGTGCGGATTTCAGTGCAGGGTCTGGCCTGCACAGTATGGAGTCCCGTGCTCACGGGTGGGTTGGGTACCATAGGGTGTTGGGCGTAGGACCTGGAAGGAGTTCTGGCCCTGAAGTCAACCTCTGCTGCCCACAGCCAAACGCTGTGTGCTGCAGGGCCTTGCATGCAGGGCCATGCAAGAGGCAGGCCCTGTTTCCAACCTCTGCTGGACTCGCCTGAAGACCACTTGCAGCAGAGTTGGGTAGTTACAGCACATGGGTCAGCAAAAGCCTTGCACAGCAAGAGATTGGGCACCTGCTGGAAGAGTGGACACACATGGGAGGAAGAGTACAGGACCTGACATGAGGTTGGATACCTGCTTGTGTTTGCACACATGGGGAATTGGACTAAATTGTCGCTAGACACCACAGTACTGAAAAAACATTTTAAAAAATGGGAAGGGTTTGGCCATAAACCAGAGTCTGCAGTCAAAAGCCATTGAGCACATTGTAAGCCATGCTCAGTGGGGGTTGGCTGCCTGTAGAGGTTTGGACACTGGCCAAATCAACTCTGTGCATGACTGATGGTCATAAACTGTGAGGTATTAGGAGACTATGTGGGGTAGGGCCCTGGGAATGGCAAGGCCAGGCCCTGCAGCCAATCTCCGCTGTGCACAGGGGAAAGCCAGGCACAGCAGGGGAATTGGCCACAGGTTGGCCAGCCAAGTGGGTTGGGTGTATGCTCAACTTTGAATATGATTAAAAAAACACAGAAACTCACTGAAAAAACAAAGGTTAAAGTGGCGTTATAGTTAGGTATGTTAATAAAATCTTAGCTTATGTTAAAGAAAATCTGAAATTCACTGAAAAACTAAGGGTTAAAGTGAGGTTATTGTTAGGTGTTGAAATGAAGTAAGAACTAATGTTTAAAAATTAAAGACCCCTGAAATTCACCAGTTATAGTTTAGTGAGCTACCTATAAGTTGTGCCACATCATGCACTGCTTATGATATCACATATTACATCATTGATGGCAAGTTAAATGACGTCTTTGATATCACTGATGACATCTCAAGTAACATCATCCATGATATTGCTGTACATTTTACTCCATAAATTCCTACAATATTTTTAAAAAGAAAGTTGTTAGCAAAGGGCAGGTGGTCATATACAGCACAGAGTGTCTGTGTGTATACATGTTGGTTCAGAAAAAAGGAAACAGTTGGGGGGAGTCAACATACGACGAGATAGGGAAATTAAAAAAATTAAAAATAAAATCACTTACCTTGCGCTCTCCGCATCGCCAACTCAGCGATGCAGCGAGAGCAAGTTAAGTGGTTTTATTTATTTATTTGTTTAATTTTCCCCATCCCATCGTATGTCGACTTCCCCCCCGCCCCACCGCCCAACTGCTCTTACCTGTACCAGCCGCGTTTGGTGATTCCATTGACGTGAATAGAGTACAAACTCTTTTTTGGAGGGTGTTCGAGGTTTTAAAAAGGGAATGACACTGTTGGACTTGGCCCTTTTTGCAGTGTTATCCCCAAACGTTTATCTTCCTCCTATTTTTTCCTGAACTGTTGTTATTGGCTATAGGACTCTGGACACTTTACCACTGCTAATCAGTGCTAAAGTGCATATGCTCTCTGTATAAATTGTGTTTATGAGTTGGTTCTCCCTGATTGGCATATTTGATTTACTGGTAAGTCCCTAGTAAAGTGCAAAGTAAAGTCACGTTCCCGAGCAAAAAATGAGCTTATAACATCAGTAAATCAGTTCATTCCAATATCAGTCCAGATCTTGTGTAATATGATTCCTCTTTATTTTCCTTGTTCAAAGCCATAAGTTGAACGTGTTTTGTCCGATTAGGAACATTTGAATATATATCGGGTCCAGGAGAGTACTCCTATCGTAGTGAAAGGCCGAATTCGAGTGAGTCACTCGAATTCGGCCTTTCACTACGATAGGAGTACTCTAATCGGAACATAAACGTCTTAGAGCTATACACTATATGTGATTGATTATATGTTCTGCCTGGAATTCGGCGGAACTGCTTTAGAATCTATATGTGCCCTGAGGAAGTCGATGGGTGATACTCCCAGGACGAAACACGTGTTGGCTACATTTGGCTACATTTCGGCTATATCAATTATCACTACTTGCTGCCATGAGTATCTTGTAATCAACTTATGGCTTTGAACAAGGAAAATAAAGAGGAATCATATTACACAAGATCTGGACTGATATTGGAATGAACTGATTTACTGATGTTATAAGCTCATTTTTTGCTCGGGAACGTGACTTTACTTTGTGATTTGCCCTTTGTGTACCAGTGGTCACAAAGGACTTTTGGATTCGTGGGTGGCCGTCTCTCAACTGTTCCCTTGAGCATCTCTTGGATATTACTTGTATATAATATGTTCTCTGATTACTATAATGGTATTGCGCAAGCTTTGACCTAGCCACACCTCAGAGTTAAATCCCTAGTAAAGTGCACTGAAGTGTGCCAGGGCCTGTAAATCAAATGCTACTAGTGGGCCTGCAGCACTGATTGTGCCACCCAGATGAGTAGCCCTGAAAAGGTATCTCAGACCTGCCACTGCAGTGTCTGTGCCTAGTTGTTACCTGTCATGTCGACTTGGCAAGTGCACCCATTTGCCAGGCCCTAACCTTCCCTTTTCTTACACGAAAGGTACCCCTATGGTAGGCCCAAGGTACCCCCCTGGGCAGGGTGCAGTGTATATGGAAGGAAGGACATGTACTGGTGTGTGTGACATGTCCTGATAGTGAAATACTGCCAATTTCGTTTTTCACTATTGAAAGGCTATCTTGCACCTTAGGATGGAATGGGAAATGCTTTGTAACATCTTACAAGTATAACTTCCCATTCGGACAAGATAGAGAAATAAAGTTTAGGCTCTCTGAACTCAGAATTTAGTAACACATCTTTTTGTAAAGATGGTTTTTAATTTGTGTGTTTGAAAATGCCACTTTTAGAAAGTAGGCATTTTCTTGTTTAACCATTCTGTGTGCCCCTGCCTGTTTGTGGATTGACTGTCTGGTTTTGAAGTGACAGGGGCTGGGGATGTGCATTCACTGTAGACAGTCGCTGGGGGTTGATGTGTGCCTGGCCCTTCCTGGATGACTCAGAGCTGGGCTGAATAGACCTTGGCTGAATTTAGAGTAGTGGGAGGAGATTTCCTTGCACCTGAATAGGGCTTGTCTCCCTTGCACAATGCTGTCTCCAGCCCCTGTGGTCATACCACACCAGTGAGGACAGAACTGGTTTGGACTGGGCTCAGAGACCCTTGCACAAAGAGAACAAAGACATTTTGTGGTATAAGTATTTGACCTAAAACCCCAGAACTTTAGATCACTTCTGGACTCAAGAGGAACCTTTGCCAAGGAGAAGAGCTGTGAGGAGGAGTGCTGCCCCTGTGCAGTGTGCTGTGTGGGGTTGGCCTGCAGTTGCTGTTTCCTGCCAAGGAAAGGACAAAGACTGGAACTTTGCTTTGAACCTGCTTGAAGAAGATCTCCAAGGTCCTGTGTTTTGCTGGCCTTCTGTTCTGAAGTCTCAGAGACACAAAGACTTCACCCCCAGGTCCCCTGAACCGCGCTGCTGAGAGTTCTGACCTGCCAAGAGGTGCCTTTTCCAGTTCTTGGCCTCTGGAGGTTTTGCTTGCTGCTGGGAGCTGGAAGAAACCTAAAGAACTGAAGAAATCGACACATCGCTCTTCTTGCAGCTGTTTTTTTGATGCAGCTCCGCTGTGCAAGAAGTATTTTCACGCATAGCTGCGCTGCTGCCGAACTGACGAAGCGCCACTCGCCGCTGCAAGAACCGACGCATCGAAGGATCGCGTCTAAAGAAACACTTCCCCCTACAGGGATCAAGCTCTCAGTTTATTGATAAATATGAGATTTTTAAATGTGACATGTGCAATGGGAAGATTTTTAATTGCAATACAGGAGTCGTTGAAGGAATTGGTTATATAATTTAAAATGGGCGGGGTAGAAACATGATCTTACCCATGATTGGGAATACCCCCGGCTCTTGATAATCAAGGCGGATGTACAAATGCATACCCAATGTATAAGTGATCACTTCCCCGCGTGATGATGAATTAGGTACTCCTTATGGCCTGGTAGAGTTCCCATTGTTTTTTTTTACCTGGATTTTATTGCGTTTTATTGTTTTATAGTCACAGTGTCTCTATAATTCTTATTTTAATTGTATGTATTGTGGTACTTTCTTTTTATGGCTATATATGCCAAATAAAAATATAATAACAACGACAACTTCCCCCTACAGACCGAATTCGACGCATCACTTCTTCTGCGTGCAGCAGAACTGTTGCATCGCCTCCCCATGGTCTCAGGAACTGACGCATCTCTTTGTTTCTCAACGCTTCCCATCTCTGCGGCTGTTTGGCCTTGTGAATTTTGACGCATCTACAGGTACTTTGTGAGAAATCACGCAGCCATAGTTTTCTATGGACCAAGTTGTTTGAAACCTTTTAAAAGTCATATTCTTATTACATGTATGTTGGATTTTTGTCGTTTTGGTCTTGTTGAGTTTAGATAAAGATACTTTTTTTTTCTAAACTGGTGTGGTGTCCATTTGTGGTGTTATCACTGTATTACTGCGTGTTTTGAGTACAAATACTTTACACATTGCCTTTGGGATAAGCCTGTCTGCTCGTGCCAAGCTACCCAGCAGGTGAGCAGGGGTTATATAAAGTGTGTATCCCCCTAATCCTGACTAGAAGCAAGGGTCCCTATTTGGACAAAGGTACCTACCTCTGCCAACTAGAGATCCCCATTTCTAACAGACACCATTAATGTCTACTGAGGCATTTAGTTGGTTATGTGAGTGAAAATCGATAAATAGAGGATAACAACAACCAAATGTTGATGACTTGACAGATATGCTATGTGTCCTGCATATAATCAAAGGTTATGTCTATTGTCACTTGATTGGTGATATAAAATTGGGCACAAGTGTATCTTGTTGAATTACTTCAAGTCCACAAACCCTATATATAGGATGTCATTTGAGACACCATCAATGATATAACCTTGTCATGAGTGATGTAATTTGTGAGGTCATATGAAGTGCATTACAGGGGCACAAGTTATGGTTAGATCAATGAACTATAACTGCTTTCAGTGGTTTTTCATTTTTAAACTTCAGTTCTTATGACATTTCAACATCTAACTATAACATCACTTTAACTCTTGTTTTTTCAATGAAAAGATATATATATGTATATATGCCATTGTAGTGAAAGTACCTGCGAGTGAAAAACATATTATTTGGAGCAACAGTACTAAATAAACATGCATTCACACTGTAGTTACTGCAGTGCAAAGGTTACATTTCAGTTTATTACCACAGCACAGCAAAACTGATGTGAAATACACTGCCTCCTGCTTCACAAACGCACTGCAGGAGTAATGGAGGAGACTAGCATGGGGCCAAAGGGGCATAGTTGGGTGATGCTATCCACCCTGCTCTGAAAACAGCCCATACCCTTAAGCCCACTGGGGAAAATGCCACTGTACCAGAGTGGCTTAATGACAAATGGGGCCATGGTAGTTTGGCCGGAAAATACTCGCAAAGCATTTGGTTGAACTTTACCAAACCTTAAATATGCATACGTTAATATTTTGCAAACTGTGAAGAGTTGATTGAATAATGGCTAGCCTCTCGAGTCCTGATTTATTGTCTTGAATACTTTGCAGATATGTCCTATTTCAGAATTTAAAAAAAAATGTCAGTAACTTTGACACTTCCCTATAACCTCCCTCATGCTTGAGTATATCTTGTGTAAAGTTCAATACATTGGTGATCCCGTGGATCTGCTTTGTGGAGCCTCTAGCATGTATAGGTGTGCTCTAATAGCATTAAGTTTGTCCAATGTGTTGAAAAACTCAGTTTTCCATAAACGTGCAGGCCTGCAGCCTCTCCATTGTGCACTAATTAATGAGTGAAATCACTGCTCCACAGACGGTGGATGGTAAGCAAATACTCATAGATTATTTTTTTTTTGTACTTGGCCTGTACATCACATAGAAGATCATTTTCGAACTATTTATAAATGTGTTTTATTCAATAGGACCTTAACATTCCCAGACAAATAGATGAATGGTTTTCCTTGAGACAATATAATGCGCAGAATAGTGCGCTCCACGTTAAACCCCTGTTTGACGATTTAACAATTTGATGGAAAAATACAAATTAAGGAAAAAAGGCTACGATTGTTAATAAAGGTGTAGACAAAGCTACACATCTTACAACTACCAATATTAAGACGTTTCGCACATCTAAGGCCGAAGATCGAAAATGAGCAAAAACAGGTTGAGAATGTATGGCAGCTGTTAACAAAGACGTCAAAGGAAAGTGAAAATAAAATGTAAAAAAAAAAAAAAAACTTTGAAAATAGGTATATAATTGTGATTACAATAAAAATAGACATATTTAAGATACTCGAAGGCTGTATTTATATGTATACATGTGTTATTCTCAAGTTTTAGATGTGTATCTCTATATTTTAAAACACTAGGCTAATTACTAAGGGATCTGCCAGTACTTGTGTTGCGCTCACAATTTTGCACGTCAGCTGCATGCTTTTATCATGGTAATTAAATGAACACAGTGCCTTGCAGCGCTTTGCGCACCAGAAAAAATACTATGGGGGAGATTTTCAAAACTTTTGCGCTGGTTTAGCGTCACAAAAGTGACGCAAACCAGCGCAAATTTTTTTTTTGCTAATTTCTTTCCAGCTCAAAACTTGTTTTGCGCTGGAAAGCACTCTTTAAGTAGCGCAAAGCACTGCTTTGTGCTACCTTGCGCCGAAGGGGCATTACATGGGTGGTACATGGGCGTTCCCATGCAACCACCCATGCCTTTTGACGCAAAACCATATTTACAAATATTTGTAAACATGGTTTTGCGCCAAAAGTTAGCGCCCCTTCAAAGGAGGCGCTAACAGGAGAAATGCTTTCATTTCTCCATGCTTTTCCGACTTTCCATGCGTGCTGCACTGTGCAGCACGTATGCAAAGTGGGAAAAGCTTTGCATCGTGCCTTGCATAGTATTATGCTACACTCATGCACACACCCTAGCGCTGCGGCGCTAAGGTGTGTGCACGGCGCATGGCAGCTGTAATCAGCGCCGGCACAAGGGAAAGGGGAGGAGAGAGCTATATCTCTGAAGATATGGTGCTCTCCTGCTCCCTCCCTGTCGTGCAACGCGGCGCAGCATCGAGGGGGGCTGCGTTGCGTGTCTTTTTTGAAAATCTCCCTCAAAGGGGCTTATTTACAAGCCATTTGCGCTGCCGGTCAGCACTTTTCCCTATTTTAAAAGTGACGCACCGGTGGCGCAAGGTGCTTGTAAATAAGCCTCGTAGTTTGTAAAGACAGGTGCACTAGTTGTTCTAATGTAAAATGCTGTGCTGCACGCTAGCCTTGTCCAAACTTTAAAATTGAGTAAATAAATTAATGACGATGTTAAAAAAGTAACTATTTCTTAACTTTGACAAAATTACAAACATAAAAGCAAACTCTGACCCCACAAGGTCTGCCTTTCTAGCATCCTGTTCAAAGACATGACACTGTAAGCAATATGTTGTTCGTCTTCAATCTTCATGTCATAAAATCATTATGTTGTTCAATCATCATTATCTGCCACCTAAAATCATGCCATTCCATTTGTTCCCATTCACTTTTCGTCCAAAGTCAATGAAATGAAGACTAGATTTTCTCCGACTCAGGGGCACTTTGACCCTGCATAAGTGGTAGGGCAGCCCCTGTGCGGCTTGTGAGACCTCCATCTTGCTGAGACCCCCAGGGCACTTGACCTTCCCGGTCACAGTCCGAGGTGGTTGTCAGATGCCTCGATATTGATGGTGAGGATACCGTCTTATGGCAGTTCCCTAATTATTCCATTTGGTGAGAGAAAAGATATTTCTAGCGGAAGTGCCCGGGTGGCAGTGACCTTGGATAGGATTGCCTGGGGTCAAAGCTAGCCCCGACGAAAGAGATATTACTTTCTGAGGGAGAAAGAAGGTGTCTAATTGTTCCCAGATTCGCCACTTTAAGGAGTAAAGATTGTGAAAGGGACACAATAACTTCATTTAATCCCGTAAAGAACATGAATCCTCCAGATAGATATTTTCAAAGAAATATTTATTATTGAACGTTATGAATGCTGCAAAAATCACGCAAATTGTCTAATAATAATTTTTTTTTTATAAATGATTTCAGTTAACGGGCGCAACAGTTACAAATCAAAGCTTAGAATGCACCGAATTGTACGCCTCCCAATGCATTACGCATTGCTCATGATCTCACAGATGACATCACAGATAGCATAACAACATTCCACATTGGTGACATCCTTGTGCCCAGTCACCCTGATTCCTTTATCCCATTTCCATCCTGAGCATAGCTAGAGGCCTTTCCAGTGGACTCTGGGTAATGTAGAAAGGGTATACATGCAGCTATCCAGCTGTTCCCAAAACATCTGGAGCCAGTACCTGTAGGGCACCTACAGCAACACCTGACCATCCACTCTGTCAGTAACACCTGGGCATGGGGCATGACTTGCTTTGTGCCCTGTAATGACCTGCATGTACTGTGCAAAGAGCAGGGTCCCTGGCTAGCCTTTGCTCAGTTTTCATTATTCTTTCTATTTTTGAAGCGTTTTCATATTTTCAACACCTTCATGTTTTTGGCTATTTATAAATGGTTTGTTAAAAATATGTATAGTGATTTTCGGGCTGATATTCTCAATGCCCTTCATCAGTTGTTGGTGGGGTCAATAGAACTGAGTAGGCACTATGCAAGATTCTGCTGACTGTAGGGAACACGTACCAAAATATTGAATAGGACATACAGTAAGAAATGTAGGGCCTGATTTAGAGTTTTGTAGGTGGGTTACTCCTCCATAAAGTGAAAATGAACAAAAATATTGAATAGGAAATACAGGAAAAAAAATGTAGGGCCTGATTTAGAGTTTGGCAGGTGGGTTACTCCTCCATAAATGTGATGGATATCCTGTCCTCCGTATTTCAAGTGCAATAGCATATATTGGACTTGTAATAAAGCGGGCGGGATAAACGGCACATTTGTCCACAAAACTCTAAATCAGGCCCAAAGTGTCCTAAATATTGCTTAGAAAAATGTACTGATCTGATGAGCTTATAATATCTGTTTCTCTATATATAGGAGTCTCTTATTTTTTTAAAATATCTTTTATTAGAATTTTCCCGTTATTACATCCAAAAATGTTTGACAAGGCAAAGCATAGTGAGAAGTTGGTACGAATGCAGTGAGGGAGAAACAAGAAAATTTCAAGCATTTTACATTACAGTTATATATCAATTTTCAACAAGTGTATGCTTGACAACTGTTATTTACCTTGCTTTGCCTCACTTGAGAAACATGTCTGGGGAGTCTTCCAGGTTTGCTAATGACAAATCATTTCTTATTTTATAATAAGCAAAAAATTATTTTGTAAACCTATTAAACCATAACAACTAATACCTTCTGGGGTCCTATTCTGTGTCGATCTACCATTATCTATAGCACTTATCAGATAGCGATCTACAGTGTGTGGGGGGATCACGCAGATAAGGGTTTCTCAGGGCATCCTGTCTTATTATGTGGCCCTGTTTTTGCTTCTATGCTACTGTCTCTCTGGGGTGGTATCTTGGGGGGGGGGCTTCCCTCTCTCTAGAATTCCTCGGGGGATATCCTGCGAGACTCTCCATCCCCTTCTATTCTGTCCTCCCACGTTCGTACAACCTCGGCCCAGGGTTCTGCCAGCGGTCTGCGCCGTTTACTAATTTTGTCTTCCCGTACCAAAGCCCTTTCTTCGGCCCTGGCCCTGGCTGATACCTCCCTCTCCCAGTCGGGGACTCTTGGACCTATAGTAGCCCATCATCTAATGGCGATGCGCCTTTTGGCTAAAATTAGTGCAAGATCAACAAATTTGCGTCCCACTTTTTTTGCTTTGGGCCTCGGGTATAAGCCTAACAGGCAAATCTCTGCCTACATGGCAGAGTTCGTGCCAAGACCCCATTGAGGATCTCTATGATCTTAAGCCAGTACTCTTGTATAATTGGGCACTCCGATATCATGTGTGCGCATCCAGAGCACTACATCTCGGGCATTTTTGGCTATCTTCCCCATACATAATATTTAGTCAATGCGGGGTAAGGTAGGTCATATGTAGGATATTGAACTGTGTAAATTTGAAGTTGGAGTTCCCAGAGATTTTTTTTGGGCTCTCTAGGACCTTCCTCCATTCTACCTCAGACAGCTTCCTACCCACCAGTGTTTCCCATTTCTCTTGTAGGTGGGCCAAGGGCTGTTCCGTCAAGGTCATAATCACAGCATATAACCATTTTACCAGATGTCTCGCCAACCCTAGTGTCACTACTGCCTGTAGAACTGCGTGTGTATTAGGTTTGTGGGTGTCCCCTCCCCATAGGGTGGTAAATGTACCCATCATATTGTGGTAATTTAGGAACTGTCAATAGAACAGAGCCCGACGTCGGACTTTCCAATCTGCACCTCACGCTAGTTTCGTTTTTTTGTAAATTGTTCTGCGCACAATTACTCCTGCACTCGACGTTGTACGGTGCCCCTGTTTTCCAGATCTTTAATCCATAAAGCAATGGGAGGTGCGTCAGGTGATGAAGTCAACGCAGACGTAGTGTTTTTCAAAAACCTTCATTCATATTCTTTTTTTCAAATGTAATTCCTTATTACAACATAACAGCTCAGCATCTGCCTTGACTTCATCACCTGATGCACCTCCCATTGCTTTAATAATAATTTAGGAACTGCCCTAGGGATAAGTCATAGTGGCAAGGAAGTCTGTCTGGGGGATCCGCTTTCTGTCCTGGTAGCATTCACCAACTGTGGTTACTCCCGCTGCCGTCCACTCTCTCAGTTGACCCTGTGTGAAAGGGGAGCAATCTCCTCCCTGTGGCAATCCAATCAGGGGTAGGTCAGGTGCGTAAAGAGCATTCTCGGCTGCATGTCAAACACATCTGTCCCAACATTTCAAGGCCACTTGTAACAGAACCCCCCATGCTTTGTATTTGGTGCTTGGGATTCAAGAGCTTGGTGAGAAGTCTCCTGTGAGAGTGTGGTCCCGGTACTCCTAGTGTCTCCAGTTCCCTCCCCTCTAACCATTGGGACAGCCATTGGAGCTGTGCTGCCAAATAATAGGCCTCAAAGTCTGGTGCTCCAAGGCCCCCGCCGCCATAGGTCTACGCAGACCTGCGAGGGCTACTCTATTCCACCCTCCCTCCCAGATGAGTTCCCGCAACAATCCGTCCAAGTCTTTAAACCATCTCTGAGGAATCACCACTGGGAGGTTGACAAAGTAATACAGTAGCCTCAGGAGGATAACCATTTTAGAGAGCACCTACCCTATCCATAACCGAAAGCCTAAGTGAACGCCAGAATTTCACAGTTGACTTCAGGGAGCGGAGCGCTTGATTAAGGTTTCCTTCCATAAGAGCCGGCTGTTTGGGAAACACTTCAATGCCTAAGTATCGAAAGGAGCTCGGGCCCAGGTAAGGCCCAACGGGAGGTCCCTAGGTTTGGGGAGAGAAGCTGCCAGTGGTAATATCCGGCTTTTCAGAGTAGTCCGAACAGCTCTCGAATTCCTCTAAAACGATCATGGCATGGGATATGCCCCGGGAACCAGCTCTGATATACAACAATAGGTCATCTGCATATAATGAAATTATATGAGTCCTTCCATCCAGGAGTAACCCATTTCTAACCCCTTCCCGTCTGAAGCATTCCGCAAGAGGTTTGATCGCCAGTGCAAAAAGCATGGGCGACAGTGGACAACCCTGTCTTGTTTCTCTGTGAATGGTATAGGAAGCGGAGAACACTCCAACTGCACGTACTCTAACAGTGGGGTCCGTGTAAAGCAGTCTCACCCACTTCAGCCATCCTCCCCCAGTCCCATACTCTTCATGACTTGCAAAAGGAAGTCCCTTCTTAGGGAATCAAAAGCCTTTTACTAGTCAACTGCCATCACCACCGCTTCGGGGTATGCGGAAAGGTCCCGGTGAAATAAAACATGATACAGTCTTCTCAGATTCCCAGAGGTCGACTTATCCGGGATGAATCCATTTAAATCCATATGGACCAAATTTGGAATGTGCGGGAGTAGCCTAGAAGCCAAAAAATGTACTTAGCAATTTGAAGTCTAGATTCAACATGGATAGTAGGCGAAAATCTGCCGTACTAGCTGGGTTCAATTTAGTTTTGGGTAGTGGGAGCACCAGGGCTTCTAGCTTCAAAGTCAGTAGGCGTACCACCCATAATGCAGAGTCATACATTTCTTTGAGGTGGGGGGTCACACACATAGCGAAAGTGGAGTAAAACTCCGTCGGGAGGCCATCCGGTCCTGGATTTTCCCTCTGGCCATCTCTCTAAACGCCAGGCCTATTTCCTCCAAGCCTCCTCCAAGCTTTTCCGTACAGCCGGGTCCACCCCACTAAGGCCTAGGTCCTCTAAGTATTCCTTCATCAATTCTTCAGGAACTTCCCAAGGCTTCCCATACAGTGTTGCATAGTAGTCCCTGAATGTGTTGTCAATGATTTTGGGTGAGAAAACAGTTAGTCCCTTGTTTGTACAAATGCTGGGGATGGGGGAGCCTCTTCCCCCCGGCTCGATCAGCCATGCCAGTAATCTCCCCGCCTTCCCCTCTTCCACGTGCAGTCTCTCCTGATAAGCTCGGAGATCTAGTAGCCGTAGACGCTCCAAAGCTTCATTATATTTGCTCTTGGCGTGCAGTAGCTGTATCTTGGTCTCTGATGACTATCCTGTCATCTAGTGTGTGAATTTGTGTTTCTAGCATCTGGAGTTCCCTATTTATCTCTCAACGTGCACCCACAGCCTGTCCCATGCTCTGGCCTCTCATTACCACCTTAAAGGCGTCCCACTTTATTAGGGAGGTGCTTGCAGTATGTTGAGTCAATTGGAAATAATTCAAGATGGAGGTGGACATCTGCTGCCTAAAGCAGTCATCCTCTAGCAGGTTGGGGTCTAGTCTCCATAGTGGAACTGCTGCGTTCTCGGGCGCTGGGGAAAGTCTCAGAAGTAGCGGACTGTGATCCGAGAGGGTACACCCCAGATACTCCACCCCCTTATTGTTGATGACAGTTGCATTGAGCATAGGAACTTGTCAAGTCTAGTATGCAGACCATAAGGCAGAGAGTAAAAGGAGTATTCCCGTTGCTGTCCATTGTGTAGTCGCCAGATATCTAACAGTTCCCACCCAGTCATCCATTCTTGGAAACCCTTAGACGTCGCAGCTGCTGCTGTTCCATGCAGTGGGGGGATATACCTATCCATGTCTATATCTGCAACGCAGTTGTAATCTCCTCCCAGTACCAAATCACCTGCTGCCACCTCTGATGTGGGTTTGGAAAGTTGTCGTACGAACTGTGTCTGATTTTGGTTCGGGACATAAATACTTCCCAGAGTCACCTCCTTGCCCATCAGTCTACCCTTCACTATGACATAGCGCCCTTCTGGGTCAATAATTTTGTGTGTTGCGTGGCTTTATCCACAATAGGGCCCCTCTTGCATATGCTGAGTATGTGGTAGCAAACAGTAGCCCCCGCCATCTCCGGCAGAGCCTGAAGGCCTCATCGGCCGTTAGATGAGTTTCTTGTAACATTACAATCTGCGCACCTCTACGTCGTATCTAATTAAAAATATTATAGCATTTGGCGGGGGAGCCCATACCCCGAATATTCCAGAATAATAGTTTGATCTCTTCTACTGTGGTCTGCTTAGTAACCATTTCTGTGAGCGGCATACCTCGACTCTCCACCCTCCCCTTTCCATCTTCTTACTTGACCCCCACCACCCAATAAAGGTATATGTAGTGGACCCCAGGGTAGTACACAACAAACCCAACTTAACAACTCCCCATCCCAGGAGCAGCCAAGCAACGGCCGGCCGCCCAAACCTGTGAACAAACAACCAGATTACAGTGAGAATGCCGACCTCAGCTTCTCCGGTGGACCACTCTGGTGGGGGGAAATCGAGGTAGCTCTGGGACACTGGATCCATCCCAGCCTAAGATATAGCATGAAGGGTTGACCAGAGCATTCCAAAGGATTTGAACCTGTGTTCCCCTCTGGTTACCAGACTTGTCCATGTATCCACTAAGACTGTGAACCTTCATATTATGTCATCCGCTGAGCGGGGGGTTACGTTTGGCATGCCAGATTCATTTCCTGTTATGTCATCTGAGTCTGTTGTTAAGTCTCTCGGCTCCGAAGACATATCTTCCAGACTGTTAGATTTTTGTGGTGACATGATCCTTGCTACAGCTTGCAGGTCTGCTTTCCTGTCTTGTTGTGTTTGAGATATTGTCGGTTTCTGCATCTGAGTTGTTTTCCTCGCTCGACGCTGTCGTTTCCTGGCAGTTCTTTTCATTCCGCGGGGACCAGATTGAGGTTTAGGTAAGGGCGCCCCTTTTTTAGGTCGAGCATTCGAGACCTCTTGTATATACTTTAGTATATACTTATATGTGTATGTACTTTGTGGGCTCTGGAGATCAGCCCTAGGACTTGTCTGCTTCCGCTTAGGGTCTTTTTTTTCTGTTCAACTGCCTCTATTTAACTGTCTTGATAGAAAACGACCAGTAGAGGTCAGTAAACTACCACAATAGCTTTCTGCTTGTTCAACTGCCTCTATTTAACTGTCTTCATAGAAAATGACCAGTAGAGGTCAGTAAAATACCAGAATTGCTTTCTGCTGAGGGACTTTCTTTTTTTAATTTTTCTGGCAACTGCCTCTATTTAACTTTCTTGATAGAAAACGACCAGCAGAGGTCAGTAAAATACCAGAAGCCCTTTGGCATTCTCTAGATTCCAGTCCATAGAAATTGTCTTCCATGAGCACCCGTAGACAATAATATTTTTTTCAAATCTTGTATTTTCAGTGATATGACTACCGAAGGCCATGATTTTATATTAAAAGCAGAGCTTTGGACTATACCATTTCCTGCTGAATGGCAATATTTCTCTCCATGTGTTCCCATACCTGGCTTGTCACGCAGTTTGGTGCTTACTTTCCCTCCATGTTAAAGAACAGAAGATGTTTCAACACCCAGGCTAATGTGCTGCACAGCTAAATACATATAAGGTCCTAAAGGCGCGACCGATTGCATTGCAAATGCTTGTTATATGCCTCTTGCCAGTACCAAGCGTCCTCCGGGGAGTCGGAGAAGTGGGTGGCTCCATCCAGGATGATTCGGAGCTTCGCAGGGAAAATAAGAGAGTACTGCAGGCCTGCCTCTCGGAGGACTCTTTTGGCCTCTATAAAGGATGCGCGTTGGGCCTGCACCCTAGCCGTAAAATCCGGGAACACCAAAATGTTACTATTGTCTAGGGCACGGGTACTCATAGTACGGCCCGCGGGCCGCCAGCGGCCCGGCAAGCCTTCCTTGGCGGCCCGCGGACCTTGCAGACATCGTACCTGTGTTTGCAGCGCGGACTCACTCTGCTCTATGGGGGCCGGACGATTCCAGGATAGTCAGAGTGGAGATGCAGGGGCTAAGAAGAGGCGAAATACAACAAAGCCTCCATTAACAAGTAAATGGTCTTTTAAAGACCTGTGAAGTACTGGGGTGCGGCTGTGTGTGCCCGGGAAGCTGTCTCAGCCCGGGCTGACACACACGAGGGGGGGGGAGGCTGAAGCTGAAAGTGGTCTTTTCCAGGAGAAAACGAGCTGGCTTTTACATTACACAGGGAGAGGGGGGAGTGGGGGGGCTGGTGACGGGGACGTGTAGACACAGTACGTGTGCACTGCCCGGGACAGATAGAGATAGAAACAGATAGAGATAGAGACAGAGATAGACAGACAGCGATAGAGACAGAGAGAGAGACAGAGCGAGAGATAGAGGCAGAGACAGATAGAGGCAGAGACAGGGACAGACTGACAGAGACAGAGGCAGAGACAGATAGAGACAGATAGAGGCAGAGACAGACCGAGACAGAGACAGACAGAGACAGACAGCGATAGAGACAGAGAGAGAGATAGAGGCAGGGACAGATAGAGGCAGAGACAGAGACAGACAGAGACAGACAGCGATAGAGACAGAGAGAGAGATAGAGGCAGGGACAGACAGAGACAGAGGCAGAGACAGACAGGGACAGACAGCGATAGAGACAGAGAGAGAGACAGAGGCAGGGACAGATAGAGGCAGGGACAGATAGAGGCAGGGACAGATAGAGGCAGGGACAGATAGAGGCAGGGACAGACCGAGACAGGGACAGACAGAGACAGGGACAGACAGAGACAGATAGAGGCAGACACAGGGACAGGGGCAGACAGATAGAGGCAGAGACAGAGAGACGGAGAGGGAGACAGAGGGAGGGAGACAGACAGGGACAGACAGAGACAGGGACAGACAGAGACAGATAGAGGCAGAGACAGGGACAGGGACAGACAGACAGATAGAGGCAGAGACAGACAGAGACAGAGTGGCAGAGAGATGGAGAGGGAGACAGAGGGAGAGGGAGACAGAGGGAGACGGAGAGAGAGGGAGACAGAGAGAGAGAGGGAGACAGAGAGAGAGGGAGACAGAGAGAGAGGGAGAGAGAGAGAGGGAGACAGAGAGAGGGGAGAGAGACAGAGGGAGAGAGACAGACAGAGGGAGACAGAGAGAGAGGGAGACAGAGGGAGACAGAGAGAGAGGGAGACAGAGGGAGGGAGACGGAGGGAGGGAGACGGAGGGAGACAGAGGGAGGGAGACAGAGGGAGGGAGGGAGACGGAGGGAGGGAGAGGGAGACAGACAGAGGGAGGGAGACAGACAGAGGGAGGAGGGCGACAGACAGATGGAGACGGAGGGAGGGAGACAGGTAGAGGGAGACAGAGGGAGGGAGACAGACAGAGAGAGGGAGACAGACAGAGGGAGGAGGGCGACAGACAGAGGGAGACAGAGGGAGGAGGGCGACAGACAGGGAGACAGAGGGAGGGAGACAGAGGGAGGGAGACAGAGAGAGGGAGACAGAGGGAGGGAGAGGGAGACAGAGGGAGGGAGACAGAGAGAGGGAGGGAGACAGAGAGAGGGAGGGAGACAGGGAGAGGGAGGGAGACAGAGAGGGAGGGAGACAGAGAGGGAGGGAGACAGAGAGAGGGAGGGAGACAGAGAGAGGGAGGGAGACAGAGGGAGAGAGATAGAGAGAGGGAGGGAGGGAGACAGGTAGAGGGAGACAGAGGGAGGGAGACAGATAGAGGAAGACACAGGGAGAGAGGGAGACAGAAGGAGGGAGATAGAGGGCGACAGACAGAGGGAGGGAGACAGAGAGGGAGACAGACAGAGGGAGGAGGGCGACAGACAGGGAGACAGAGGGAGGGAGACAGAGGGAGGGAGGGAGACAGAGGGAGACAGAGAGGGAGACAGAGAGGGAGACAGAGGGAGAGAGAGAGACAGAGGGAGAGAGAGACAGAGAGAGAGGGAGACAGAAGGAGGGAGACAGAGGGAGACAGACAGAGGGAGGGAGACAGACAGAGGGAGGGAGACAGACAGAGCGAGGGAGACAGACAGAGAGAGGGAGACAGAGAGGGGGAGGGAGACCGAGGGAGAGAGAGGGAGACAGAGGGAGAGAGAGGGAGAGAGATAGAGAGAGGGAGGGAGACAGGGAGAGGGAGACGGAGGGAGGGAGACAGATAGAGGAAGACACAGAGAGAGAGAGAGAGAGAGAGAGGGAGACAAAAGGAGGGAGATAGAGGGCGACAGACAGAGGGAGGGAGACAGAGAGAGGGAGACAGAAAGAGGGAGACAGAGAGAGGGAGGGAGAGAGAGGGAGGGAGACAGAGGGAGACAGAGAGAGAGAGCGAGGGAGACAGACAGAGGGAGACAGACAGAGGGAGGAGGGCGACAGACAGAGGGAGGGAGACGGAGGGAGACAGACGGAGGGAGACAGACGGAGGGAGACAGAGGGAGGGAGACAGAGGGAGGGAGACAGAGGGAGACAGAGAGAGGGAGGGAGACAGAGAGAGGGAGGGAGACAGAGAGAGGGAGGGAGACAGATAGAGGAAGACACAGAGAGAGAGAGAGGGAGACAGAAGGAGGGAGATAGAGGGCGACAGACAGAGGGAGGGAGACAGAGAGAGGGAGACAGAGAGAGGGAGGGAGGGAGAGGGAGACAGAGAGAGGGAGGGAGACAGAGAGAGAGAGGGAGACAGAGAGAGGGAGGGAGACAGAGAGAGGGAGGGAGACAGAAAGAGGGAGGGAGACAGAAAGAGGGAGGGAGACAGAAAGAGGGAGACAGAGAGAGGGAGACAGAGAGAGGGAGACAGAGAGGGAGACAGAGAGGGAGACAGAGAGAGGGAGACAGAGAGGGAGACAGAGAGAAGGAGACAGAGAGAAGGAGACAGAGAGGGAGACAGAGAGGGAGACAGAGAGAGGGAGACAGAGAGAGGGAGGGAGACAGAGAGAGGGAGGGAGAGAGAGGGAGAGAGAGGGAGAGAGAGGGAGAGAGAGGGAGACAGAGGGAGAGAGAGGGAGAGAGAGGGAGACAGAGGGAGACAGAGAGAGAGGGAGAGAGGGAGGGAGAGAGAGAGAGGGAGGGAGACAGAGAGAGAGAGAGGGAGACAGAGAGAGAGAGGGAGGGAGACAGACAGAGGGAGACAGACGGAGGGAGACAGAGGGAGAGAGAGGGAGACAGAGGGAGGGAGACAGAGGGAGAGAGAGGGAGACAGAGGGAGGGAGAGAGAGGGAGAGAGAGGGAGAGAGGGAGGGAGAGGGAGGGAGAGAGAGGGAGAGAGAGGGAGGGAGGGAGAGGGAGACAGAGAGAGAGAGAGGGAGGGAGGGAGACAGAGAGGGAGGGAGACAGAGAGAGAGGGAGACAGACAGTGAGTGAGACAGAGGGAGACAGAGAGAGAGAGGGGGAGAGATAGAGGGAGGGAGGGAGAGAGAGAGGGAGGGAGAGAGAGAGGGAGAGAGAGAGAGAGAGAGATGTGTGTATGCAGGGTCTGGTGGCTCAGTGGACGAAGGCATCCGCTGCAGGGGCCTTTGTTCAACCTCATGGTCACAGTTTTTTTTTTGCTCTAGCCCCGCCCCCTCGCCCACTGACCCCGCCCCCACCGGTGCGGCCCTCGGCCACAAACCACACTGTAAATTTGGCCCCCGGGAGAAAGTTTGTGAGTACCCATGGTCTAGGGTATAGGGGCCATGTGCCCTGGCCTACTGTAAGATGGTATCCTGATCCCGGTAATGAAGAATCCGGGCCACAACTGGACGGGTGGCCTCCCCGACGCTGTGGGGCGCGCGGTGACTCAATGTGCCCTCTCAAGCGCAAAGAATTTGGAGAGGCTCTCTGGGGTCATTTCGGTTCTCAGCCAGTCTTCCAGAAATGCCATCATATCCGATCCTTCAGCGCCTTCCGGGATTCCCACCACTCTTATGTTGTTGCATCTGTTACGCCCTTAAGCGTCTTCCGCTCATTGCTCTAGTACCGTCATCCTGGATGTGAGTACTTCTAGTCGCACAGCAACCTGTTTGTGCTCCAGGTGGAGCTCCGCTACTGCTCCCTCTACTTCTTTTACTCTGTCTGAGAGTTTATGGTGTTCGACCTGTAGGAGTCCCAAGCCCACTGAAACCGCTCCGATATCCTGTTGCAAGGCCGCTTTAGTGTCTGCTATTGCCACTAATACTTTGTCCAGGTGTGAGTGGAGCGAGGTCTCTGTGTCA
This sequence comes from Calotriton arnoldi, assembly GCA_963921515.1. Classification (NCBI taxonomy): domain Eukaryota; kingdom Metazoa; phylum Chordata; class Amphibia; order Caudata; family Salamandridae; genus Calotriton; species Calotriton arnoldi. The sequence continues at coordinate 348,399 of CAWUFW010000904.1, read as the reverse complement.
GCAGATTCGCCCCCTTCTTTCTCTGTGGGCAGTAGGGAGGGCTCTCTTGTGTTGGGCTGCGTGCCCCCTGTTTTAAGTTTCTGCCTGCGCATTTTGGCGTCAAAAGGGCAGGTCTGCGTCGCAAAGTGGATTTGACCACTAGTTACTCCTCTATAGCCCTATTAGTGTCTTTCACTTCAAGTGTCTTCGGGGGGAGTCTGCGTGCGAGGCTGTGTTCTTTTTATTTCTGGTGCTGTCCGGGCTATCAGTTGCTACCAGGTCGGTTTGACGTGAGCTCCTTCTCAAATGTATCAGCCTCCACACTCAAGGGGGACTCAAGTCCAACATCTTCACCAGACTGCAGCAGTCTCTTGGTTGTACCACGATTTCCGTGCACTTGTAGGCTGCCGCCGACCCCAGCTCCGGTGAAGTGTCCTGTGTAAATGCTCTCCTACCTTTCGACCCGCCTCAGTGTGGACAAGGAGGTTTTAGTGCCCTCCATTGTGTCTCTCCATCAGCCCTCGTTTTGTTTGTATCATCGGGCCCCACTGGTTCTCACACCCTAGCCAGGTACTGAATTTTCACTCTCTACAGTCACCCCAGGGTTAAGGGGGGCTCCTCTGCTGGTCCCGGGCCCCGATAGTGGCCCAGACTCTCAGTGTGGATCTCGCCTCCTGCCCGATTCTCTCAGATCCGGGGGGGGGCTCTTTTGCTTAATTCCCTTTGCACCGGCCCTTACTTTCTCCTCACCTTCCAGGTGGTTCCAGGCCTATTCTGGGCTCCGGGTCGGCAGTCCGTCAATTCCAGTTTTCCGCTACCTGGGGCACTCCTCCTTGGCCTAGGTCCCGGTGCCTTCAATTCTGGTGCCACCCTCCCGCACAACAGCCGCCAGCGTCCCGCACCCGCCAGCTGCCATACGGGCCCTCCGCCGCGTCTGCCTCGCTCCCCCTTGTCACGGGGCCTCATGGGTCAGGATCCACTCCTCCGGGGCCCACATTCACTGCCGCAGTCAAGCCACAGCCGGCCCCAGAAGGCAGGCAGCAAGCCACGGAGAGCAGGCCTACCTCCTCGCTTGCTCCCGCTTCTCTCGGGCACCAACATGCATCGTGTATGCCGATCTTTCGTCGCGCAGTCGCCTGTCTCAGGGGGCATCAATCTTCACCCCTTTCACCTTTCTGTGGTCACGCCAGCTGTATTTCTCTCCCCTGGAGCTGCAAAGCCAGCAAACTCCTGGAGAAATGCTGGATTTAATTAGGCCGGGACAAAGCTTCCACTTTATACGTCCACCATGTTCGTGCTCTCGGCCACACCCCCCATAAGTGTCTCTTATATTATGAAATGCTTTCCCCAGGGGAACGTCTGTTCTTTGGAATAAGAAGAAGTTTGGTCCCTATTTTGAGGTAGCTATTCTACTAATTTTTCGACAATCAGAGGAGAGAACCTCTAGTTAGGCTTCACTTTATAAAAAACAAATTATTATCATTAATAGGATGTTCTTAGGTAGAATGTTTCTTTTAGCACTCCTAATATTAATTGATTGGTTCCCTTCTCTGTCCTTTGCAACTAGAGAGGATGTGTGAGTATTCTAGCCCTTTGTCCCTTCTATGTTTCTTCTCTTCAACTCGGATTAAGGATCTCTATTTCTTTTAAACATTTATACACAGTGATTTGTACACAAAACAGACAGTGGAGACAGCATCTTCCTGTATTGTACATGGAGGTTTGGTTGTATCTAGACAGCATGCCACCACAACTTTTACGGAAAACTATACTCACCATCCATTTATTGGAAAACCTCACAAAGGTGTTTCTCACTGTGGGCATATCACTGGACACATGGGAAGCACATCTCTACCTGCACATTTCTAAGGCTTCTTGGTGTGGCCAATCAAGCATGCTCTCGTATGTTGGTTTAAAATGCATATATATTGCATCTGGTTCTGGAGCGAGAATTTCTGGTTATACATATATATTTTTATCTTTCTAGGATTATTTGATGAAAAAAATGCTGTTTTGCTTCTACTTTTCCCCCCTCTACTCCTGACATCCATACCATGTCAAGATAGTGTGCCCTGAGGAAGGTTTTTAGCTTCAAGTTACCTTTACCGAAAAGCACGTCAGCACATGATGTAACAGGATCATTTGAGCACTTCTGGTGTTGAAATACAAGAAGATTCTTATACCAATGTTAAATGATCTAGTGGAGAACTGCAATGATGTTAAGAATAACTGTTGAGATGAACTTTATGAAGCACTGAAGGATCTGTTGCAAAGATCTAAAGAGAATCCTTTTAGCAATAGACCTATCTAAGACTGTAAGGCCTGAGATTTTGCCCTTATTCCCGTTTACGTTCATCAAAGTTGTTATGTTCTGATTCAGTATGCAAGTCGAATGAGTACAGTTGTGGTATGAATGAGACTTGCTTTTAGGTGTGACTGATTTTGAGTGAATGGTGAGGGGTGAGAGAAGAAAAGAGATGTATGTATCACTATAGTTATGTATATTGTGGTCATATGTTATTTATACTATATTTTTGATATGATATTTAACTGAACATTAAACAAATTGGAAAAGTCCATGTAGCTATTTGAGGTGTTTTACTTTAAATCTCGATCCATGCTTATGATTTAAAACTTCCTTTCTATAAGCGAGATATTTCCGCATTATTTTATCTGAGGCAGGCAGCATTTGCCCCCATCTCGGGTGTTTTTTTTTGGCTTCTTGGGGACAGTGTGGCCTGGGTGCCCTGATTGTTGTTTCTTTTCTGTGGTTGGCTGCCTCTGGGCTGCGGTGGTTGCATTTTCCTTTCCGGGGTCCTAGTGTTTCCAGGCCTTGGTTTTGTCCCTGTATGTCTGTCCCTGGCTTGCAGGGGTGTCTGGCTGCTTTGGGTCTTCTTCCATCTGTGGCCTTCTCGCTGTCCTTCTATGGTTGGTGGTCTCTGGTGCTTCCTTGGTGGGTGCTCCTCCTCTGTTGTTGGTTCGGGAGGTTCCCAGTGTGGGTTGGCTGCCCTATGGGTGGCGGCGCCGGGTAAGGAGCTTGCTTTTTTTGGTTTTCCGGGTCGTCTCCTCCTTGTTCTGAGGGGTGTGGCCCTTTTGTTTGGTTGGGAGCGTTGTGGGCTGTGTGCTCCTGCCTGTTTTTTCCTGTGGTTCTCCCATTTGCTTCCCTTGGAATACTGCTTTCAGTGTGGTGTCCTGGGTGGTTTTTGGGGGTTCGGAAGGCCAGTTTCCTGGCTTTGGAATTCTCCACAAGTAATGAATGTGGCAAGGACTGGAGGGACCTGGGGGTAATGCCCTATAACTTACCGGTAATCTTCATTACTCAGGGTCCCGTTGTCCACTTTCCATTCATTACAACCATCCCTCCCTCCCGGACGATCAGCCTTCCTGTTGGTGGCTTGGTAATTCAGGCGGAATGCTGGGTGAGTACTGGTTATGTACTCCCAGTGGGATGGGGTGGGGTGAAGGTCCCAGCATTCCTCTGTTCTTTTTTCTGTCAGGGAGATAGTTATCTCCATAAGTAATAAATGGGACGAGGACAACGGGACCCAGAGCAATGAAGATTACCCGTAAGTAATAGGGCATTACTTTTTCAAAACGCTCCTATTCCTCAATATTGGAGTACTCCCCACAGGAGGAATAAGAGTCTCCTGTGCCAATGCAACATTTTTCCTCAGCTGGAAACTATATTTCCTGATGCAGAAAACCATTCCTCCGCACACCTAGACTAGGCGTCCATTCCCCTTTTTATCCTGGAAGGGAATTTACCTTTGTGAATCGTACCCTATATGATTTTGCGCATCCCTAATTTTAAAAACACTGCTGACAGCCAAAGTTAGACCACATAGCGGTGGCTACTTTTTCACTTGAGTGTAAGGCCAATGATTATGACACACCAATATGCATAAAACAATTAAGACACCCACACAGTCTGGTCACTTCCAGCAAGCCTTGTGATCAGTAGTGGCCCGTGGAGGGAGTGCCGTGGGGTGGTGAGGCGGGGCGGGGGAGGGGCAGGGTGGGGGGTAGTAAACTCCGGCTCACGGCCGACCGGAGTAATGTAAAGAAATAAATAAATTAAACGAATTTCATTGCGCGCGCTGAAACGCATTTGGCGTCCCCCATTGTGAGTGGTTTACCACCTACTTGAAGTAGGTGGTAAACTGCAAGTGTTTTGCAGTCGCAAATGCGGTCGCAAAACATTAGTACAAAGCATGTTGACTCGCTATTAGGAAGGGACGCCCCTTGCTAATAGCGAGAGTCACAAATGCTATTTTGCAAGTCAGCGACTCGCAAAATAGCATTTGTACAGCTATTACCCTTTTTTGCTGCCGCAAACTGGAGGATCTCCCATTTGCGGCCGCAAAAAAGGGTCGTACATCTGGCCCATGGATACTTAGCACCGGAGCCCTACAGAGACTGAGGTGTGATCGACATTAAACAGCTAACAAAATGTGGCAATATGCCTCTTGAATATTCACTTCTTCATCAATCAAAACATGCATAGAATAAATAACAACAAGAGGAGAAAAATTAAGTTAGGAGAAGTATGTATGAAAAGGTAAAAATAAATAGATTAATGCAGAGATCCTGTATAATATTTTAGCATTTAGCATTCCAAAATAACATAGAAAACATGGGAAAATATGCAATTTAAAAAAATTGTAAAATACAATACCATATGCCCAAGAACAATAAAAGAAATACATTCAATGAATTTCAGGATGCATATTAACACATTGTGCATGATGCCCAACTTTACTGAAAATATGTGACATCCTTTCGGTGTAGTAAGTAAAAATTATCTATCATGAAAAGCAGCATATTAAATTTAAATTTTTGGGCCTTCATTCTGACATTTCCGGAAACACAGATTTGGACAGAAATAGGAATGTGTGCCCCTGAGATGTGCCTTAATACAGCACCCTCTGTGTTTCCTTTTGACATATTTCATCATGCAAAACCTGTCTGAGAAAAATGGTCCACATTGCGGAAAAACCTCCTAAAATACGTCCTGAATTTCTGCAGTAATTCCTGGTTCCAAAGGGTCTATCTCGTAATAGTGCAGTAATACCAGTTATGGAAAATAACCAAACCTTGCGGTAGCTGGATGTGTGGGGGCTATATTATCACCACAAGATTAACTGAGCCACTAGTGTGGACATGTGTACATGCAAAGAAGTGGCAGGAAAGGCCTGCCAGGCAGAAAATGGCCTGGTGGTTTTGCATGTTTCTCTTCCAATGGCTTCATTCTGAGTGGTGCTGTTACCTTTAAAGTCGAGTGCAAAATCTGCCCGAGAAAGAAATCTGAAGTGTGCAGTAATGGTATTTCCTAGAGTTGTTTTCAGCGGTGGCTGGTAGGCAACAGGGGTGGCGGGGCAGGGAAGACAGGGGTGGGAGGAGGGTTTGAAAAATGTTTTTTAGAACACTTACCTTTTCCGCCATCTCTCCTCGTCATCTCCGCTTCTCTTCCTGACTCCAGTCCGGAAGAAGCAGGTAGCAAACAGGCTCCCCTAAGCCAATCACAATGCTGCAATGCTGTGTTGTGATTGGTTTGAGCGCCGTGGATCGGCATACAGACAGGGACAGGGAGCCTGTGCATGTTGCCCACCAGGCTGTGCATTACAGCCTGGTGGGGAACATGCAAAATGTGCATGACTGTTTGGCCGGCCCAAGACGGCTGGCTAAGCAGTCATACGCAATTAGTGTGCACAAACCCCTTCTCCTCCCTGAGCCACCAGCCCCACCCCGGCTTGCCTTAACCTAGCCCTACAGCAATGAAAAATTAAATGAAAATAACTTTGTTATTATCATTTTATTTTTCCTTTTTTCACTGCTCTAAGAGCAGTGGGGCAAGGCTCCTCCGCCTTAGCCCCTGGCTGTTTTGTGCCTAGTTTTCCCTGTGACTCAGGATGAGGTTCCTAGTGTAATATTAATTGTCAGCTTTGAATCAGCCCAACTGCTCAGCCTTTTACCTTACATAGCCCTCAGATCAATTCATGGCCCTCAAATTGCAAGTGTTACCTCAGCAAGATTTTTTCAATGTCCCCAAACTGAGTAGCACTGCACAATACACATTCCCCTTCCATCTATCCTGTTCACTCTCCAAGGCCAAATAGGTCCTGAATCCAAAACGTGAGTAAGGGGTTGAACACTTGTAAGACAGCCATGCATCCGTGATCTCTAAGGATGAGCTTTGCCTCTAGGACAATGCTCCTTCCCATGCCACTAAAGATGGGGAACAGCTCCTGGTTTCTATACATACAAATTCCTGTTTGCCTCACTCAAACGCAGGAAATACCCCCACTTGCAATATCATTTTTCCAGGCTGATGCATTCAACAGCTGGAGTCTTTATCTGGCAATTCACTAGGAAAAGTATGACGTTCTTTCCCTCCCTTTTTAAAATTCCCATATTCTTATGGATAGCGCTCTCCTGGGTGGGGTTCTGAGCATAATCCAGTAAGGTGGGAGTATGTTTCAAGACAGGAACACTGTACTTCGGGTTGTGTGACGTATTCACGTGTCCATAGCAGTCCTCGCTTTTTAAACTCCATCTTAGCACGGTAGCATTTAGTTAATATTTCTAGCAACGTAGTAGGGCATGAAAGACAGCGTCCATCTGTTTGAAGACACGCACATCTACTGATTAGCCAGCAAGAGACCTCACTCTGGAATCCCATCACGGTTACGGACATTAAAAATGAAAACTCTCACGCCACGCTATTAGTTTATGAAATGCACAGCAGTTTACGCTCTGTATTATGGTTCTGAGACCGGACATTTATGGGAATAATGAAAAAAATCCCTTCTATCTCTTGTGGTGATGAAAAATGCTGTTCTAATACTGATATGTTGAAGTCATTGGCACACCATGCTAATACAGCTGCTCTTTGTCGTGAGGTCCATTAGCAATATCAAGGGGACAGGTTAGCCAAAAGCACCAAACCCTGGGCCTCATTTACAATGAATTGGTGCAGGGCACCGCTGCAAGTCTAGTTGCTGCGGTGCCCTACACCAATTTGAAAGGGCAGGAATGCACCGTATTTGCAAGATACGGTGCATTCCTGTCCTTTCAGCCAGCACTGGAGCACAATTTGGTGCCTACAGCCAATGCTGGCACCCTTGCACCATGGTGCAAGGGTGTCTGCGTTGTTTGCAGGATTGTTTTTGTGCAGGAAGGGACACTTTCCTGCACAAAAACAATCCATGGAAGCTTTTACCTATTTCTATGTGTGCTGCAAAATGCAGCACACATAGAAATAGGAAAAAATGAGGAGAAATAAAGATATTTTTGTACAGTTTTGACGCATTCCCAGGTTTACAGGTCCTTGTAAATTTGGGAATGTGTCACAACCCATGGGTGTAAGGTGGGAAAACCCACCTTAATGCCCATGAAATGCCACCCCCCCCCCCAAGATGCAGTATAAGGCAACACAGCGACTTGCGCTGCATTGCCTTAGACCATATCTACCAGGCCATGAAAAGCCACACCAAGTGGCTGTGCGTGGCCTCGTAGATATGATTCTGCACTCATTGCTGCCAGAGCGTCATAAAAAGTGACACATTGGCGATGCAAAGGGCTTGTAAATAAGCCCCGCTGTGTGGAATTTTGTTTGCTCGTATGCTAATAGTCTTTGGTAGGATCCACACAATCAGTGCTCATGGATCCTGTCACGTTACATTTTTCAGAAATCGGGCTCTGCAACAGGCACCAAGGAACAGGGTAAGCATTAATACTTCTGTTATTGACTACAGAAGAGGACATGAATGAAAAGTAAAACAAGACCTCTTATACATAGAACTCATTTAGTTGCAGATTTCTACTGTGCTAAATGAACTTAAAAACAAAAACAAAAGTAAAAACTGCAGATATGCTCTATTTTTTATAAACTTTCCTTAAAAAATACTTTTTTGAGCTCAGTTTCTGATGCAATTGTACTTGCAAAGTTTAGTGCAGGTCCGCAGTGCCTTCTTACAAGCACACTTGCCTGTGCAACCAGTTGCTGCTTTGCAACGACACTTGACAAGTACATCACATGCCTTAGATGCTACTGGTAATGCTGTCCACAATGGGGTTCAGCACTGACTGTATCTGTCCATTTTCCACCCCCATCCCTCCGGAGTGGGGAGCTCCTACGGAGGTACGTCACATGTGGACCAGTGTTCAAGAAGAGCAGATTGTGTTGGTGGGATGGCTTCAATTGTCTTGTTTTGCTGACAAAACATTTCTCTGCGGGCTACATTCACTAACTCCAGTTGGCTTGTTCTCTGGTACAAGATTACGCTGAAGCGTTCAAGTATTCTGAAGCTGTCACTTTAAATGTCCACTGCTATGAATGGATTCCTGGCAATGTTGGCGAAGGCTGCTGTAACTTCTGAATAAGATTTCCAGGCCATCCATCCTGATTTCTTCCATTTTCCAAGGAATGCTGAGACAGTGTCACAGCTAGTGAAGCAATGACAATGTGGATGTAGGAAAAGTTAATCCCTGCACCAAATGCTACCCAGATTTTGGCCTTGGGACACAAGTCTTGTAGCTGGTGAAACTATCCTGTCAGAATCACTACAACATCGGTATCCACAGTGCGGACCAAACAAGAAACAGAGCCTTGTTGCAGGGCATGTTGTACATGTAAGAACAGTCTTTTATCTGCCTCCTCGTGCTTACAGGCTGGCATGGATAGGTTACTGAGAGAAATTCACTGCTCTCGATCTTCTCGGCCAGGGACGTGAACAACTCCTGTTTGTTGTCTGCATCACACAAGAAGTTTTGCCACTGTCCTGGAATCTTATTTTGACTTGCAACTTTTCTTTGCTTTCCTTTTCCTCTTTTCTCTCGGACAGAGTATTTGATGCTGCCTTTGACATACCTGTCCCAGACAATGTACACCCTTCTCGAGCTATCAAGCTCCTGCGCCATGTAAGGTATGAAAACGTCAATGGCATAGTCTTCAAAAGTCCCGACACCTGCAGTTGGTGAGAAGAGGTGCACCACAGCAGCACCATAGAACACCTTCACATCAAAGGAAGTTGGCACATCTGTCTCTTCCAAAGACACCAGCTCAAGAGCAAGATCCAGAATGTTCACCTCTGCTGATGACTCTACTTCATCCAGTTCTTGCAAGTTGGCCAACAACACAGTAGCATCATAAATGTCCTCAAATTCAAGTTGGTTTGGTTGGTGCTCCATTCTGTGATGTCTTTACCAAACATGTCATTAGGTCAGACTTATTCCCAAAATGAGGCGTTCCTTTATCAGAGAGGGATGATGGAAATGGGTGGTTTTCATGGCTCAAGAAAGTGTTCATATCACACTCCCAGTGTTCTGCGTCAATGTACAGTCTCGAGAAAAAGTTGACGTCTGTCTTCAGACTTGCAATTTTGTATGCTTGTTTGCTGATAATTTTCAGAGCAGGTGACTTCAAAAGTTGGAGGGAGTTCTTCTCAATTGGGTCATGAATACACCTTTCACAGTTAATGAGGACTGACTTGCAGTAGCCGTTGCTCTGTTGTTCGCCAACCTCTTCGATCATACCCACTGTATTCACTACAGACTGGTTGAGGATGTCATGAGAATCCAAAGTCAGCAGTTCTTCGGTTACATTTAGAAAGGGATTGCCCATTTCCCTGATTGTCTCTGTAAGGCTCAGCACCTGTTGCTTTAAGCTCTTCTGTGCTGTGAGGCCTTTTTCATGGTGACAATGCTTTGGATTTTCCAGGCTGCAACAGTTTTCAAACTCTGTGAGCAACCGTGCTTGTTCAGGACATCCTAGCATCCACTTTCTGAATGCAGACAGATTTTTAGTGAGTCCAGTTGCCCCACCAGAACCCTTTATCAGCTCATTGTTCTGTTCATGAGCTTGAGCAATAGGTATGGCTGAGCACTTGTTCGTTGTATTATGAACAACACAGGGGCCACGTTTCACAAATTCTTCCATGATGGATGGTGGCAGGTTCTGCAAGTCATGTATATGGATAGGGATCCAGCGAGTATAATTTTGATGGTCCAAGGCGAAGAACCAGGAGACAAGGGCTTTTAGTGACTCTGCATACAAAACAATGTCAGCTTCTCGATGAGCCCTGACAAGGAGGAAATCAAGGAGTTTAAGCCTGAAGATACTATCCCAGTACTGGAATGTTGGGTTCTTTCTGACCATTTCCTGTCTCCATGCTTCTTCTGATTCCTCTGTGTCTGGGGACTGTGATATAAGAAATGCATCTCTCTGAAGTTTCTTCAGAACAACAGCACACACCTGGTGTGCACGTCTCATCCCATTGATATGTGAGCAACTGAGAAAAGAATCGTCTGTTTCTGACATGGCAAATCCTGCTTGTGTCAGAGCGTTTGTCCAGCCAGAGCCTTCCAGGTAGTTGCCAATGGTTTTTCATACAGCTAACTCTATGTGGAGGCCACTGAACATCCCCACAAACTTTTCTACTCTGTGCGTCTTGGTCCATTTCCACTGTATGTACTTTACCAACGCAAACAGAGGAGCATCCATTGCAACTACTGGAATCTGCATGGAATTGAGGAACTCTGTTGACTGATGAACAACATCCATGCCATGCTTGATCATGGCAGCTGAAGCTGCCTTCTCATAGAAGAGAGGAAAAAGCTGTGAAAGAGCAGACTCTTCATTCAAAGATGGCTGTGCCTGATGGGAAGCGTGGTAGGCTGATAATGCCAGACTGCCTCCATTTTCTAGCTTCTCCTTCTCAATCCGTTGGAGAGATGATTCAATCCACAGCTTCTCATGCTTCATTGCTTCTATCATATCTCCCACAACTACCTTTGTCATGTTGATTTTTGTCACCTCAGCTGTAGATGTTTTCAGAGCTACTGCTGGTACAATGGTAAAGCTGTTTGTGATTGATGGTGTCTGAAAGATGCTAATCCCTGTGCCACAGAAAGAACCCTTGGCAGTGGTGCTTGAAGGGTTGTGATCAAGATTGTCTATTGCACTAACTGTAAAAAGCCCAGTTCTAAGCTTAGAAAGGTACACAACTCCTTCTCTCTGTGCTTTCTGGAAAACAGCAGCTGCTAGCTGATTCTCCACCTGAAGGACACAGTGGTAACTGATGCTAATTCCCAAATGGTGCAGTTGAGTTATCAATTTTGTTGACCATGTCAGGGTGTGCAAATTCAGCCCTATGTACACCGGAAGTGGCGGTTCAAATGACAAAGATCGGTGAGCTAGTACCACAGATTTTGTTGTCTTCTTGCAGTTGAACATGATTGTTTGGGAGACAGTAAGAGTTTCCTTGGATTCATGTGAGTCTTGGCTGTTGATACCAGACCCATTCAACAACATTGAAACAAGCATTTTTAATGTCATTGGTACTGAGTTATTTTGACAGCTTGGTGGGAATGTGGCATTGAAGTACAATCCATCAGATCCCAAGATGTCTTCTCGAATGATATTGGCAGCTTTTGACAATATGGCTGCATCTCCTTCATAATCTGTAAAAGCATGTTTCAGCATTTGCTTCATGCCTTGGTCAAAAATAAGTACAACATGCTTTCCATCATTCTGCACTTGGCCCTGTGGAAAGTAGCCAAGAACCTTTTCCCTGAAGCGAACTTTGATGTTGACCATCTGAACTCTAAGTGCCACAAGATGATTTGCCTACTTGTGACACAACTTTGACAGCTTGAAGCAGAAAACATCTTCTTCTACTGAGTTTTCCTTGAAGTTAATAAGTTCAATGAAATCCTGCGCCTCTATCTTTTTTCTTCCATTTGATCTCTATGAGCATTTTTTCTTTTTCTCATGAGTGATCGATAACAATTCCGAAATACAGTGAGGCAATTCGGCTGGTACATGCCATCTATTGCTACAACATCTCTATCAGCTATTCTCGCTACAACAGCAGTATCCTGTAGGTCAGTGGCCACGTGTCTGATATTCTTATCAGCATCAAGTGTCAAGAAATCATGAAGGTCACCCTCACTTGCTGTGCAGAAGATGCAGATCTTTGTCTGTGACAGGTGATCCCTTCGTTGTTTTCCTTCTGCACCTTCGTTGGATGGTCCTGCTTCTTTCAAGTCTCTTTATTTCTGACCTTTTACCAACTTGCACTTGTTGAATGTTCTGTGACAGGATTAATGCCAACTAGCTTGATGCTTGATTAAATCTTCAACAGTTTTGGCTTCTTTGAATTAGAGAGTCACAGGGAGTCTGGTCAATTTGCGAAATTCAATGTCTGTTTAGAAAGTTCTTACATGGCTGAGATGTATCTCCAGTAGGCCTTGAGCCAACCATGTTATCGGTACCACTTAGGAGGATGGGTTATAATATTATTTATAGGCACGGTATGGATGCCTAGAGATGTGCTTGCAGGTCATAACTCTTTGCCTTTTGTGTGTTACCACTCCACTCCCAAGATACCTTGATGCAAATGGACATTTTTTCATAATTTTTATTATTAGGAATTTTATTAAAAATTAAAATTACAGTAAATGTGATTATATAAATTGATAATAATTATAATAGTAATTTTGATTATATTAAGTACACCAAGTACAATTTATAAATGTTTTAATTAATTTCTTTTTCCAGAGCTGGTGGTGAATGACCGTGCAGCATCATGAAGAAGACTGAAACAAGCGCATCCTGTCCCTCTGATCCCCTGTGTATAATTCATTTATGGTCAAATGTCTAACATGGAGTTACGCTGCCAAGCCCGCAGGCCTACTCATCATGGAAAACTCTGTTAGAGGTAGCTCAAGTAAGGAATCACATTCCACTGTTAGACATTGCGAGAAATGTGGAAAGCAACACGGTTCCCCAAGTATTTTACAACAGGAAGTTCAGGAGCCTGTTTACTATGAAGAGATTTACAGAATATTTAGCAAAAAGCTGAAGCAAGTGTCAGTGATGATGCTGGAACAAGTGAGTGCATGAGTAAACGCTTAAACAGAAGAACATCATTAAAGACAAACATGTACGCTGAAGAATGCATATTATGTGGAAAGATAAAATGCTACAAGGGAACATCAATGCGTGAGAAATTAATCAAGGCCACAGAACTTAGAGTTGACAAATGGCTTCGAGAGAGTGCAACCATTAATTGTGTGTAAAAGATCTTAGCAGTTTGAAGTAGGGACATAGTGGCTGCGGAAGCCCATCATCATGCATCTTTTTATAGGACCTATATAAGGTTTAAAGCAAAGGAGGAAGATCATGCATCTAGCATTCAAACCGATGATCACTACAAAAATATAAGAGATGAAGCATATGATAAACTATTTCAATACATTAGAACTGTGATTTATCCTAACAAAGAGGTAATGCATGTGGCAACTCTCACTGAAAGGCTGGAAACCGTCATGATACACAGAGGAATACAGGGAATAGATGATTTAACCAAGAAGCATATTAGAAGAAAATTGAATCTCAAGTTTGGTGACAGCCTCCACATATTCACAGACACCAAAAGAAAATTATTGCCCAACCTGATAGTGTCATGCTACAGGACGTTGTAAGAGAAAACCAGAGTTTGAAAAGAGAATTAGCAGTTTTAAAGGTTAAGGCATCAGACATGAACAAGATCATTGATCAAACATCATCGCACATAAGAACAAGGATTAAAACAAACTTGACATCAACACCATGGCCATATCATCCATCAGACGTTAATAAAAATTCCTTTACAGTGCCTGATTACCTTAAATGGTTCCTGTTAGGACTTCTGACTGGAGATCCAGAAAACACAAAGCCGTACAAAAGGTTTGCCTTACTCATGCAATCTTTCAGTCAGGACATTATATGTGTAGTGACAAATGAATAGTAGAAACATCCCCAAGCAATTATTGCTCCCATACGCCATATAAACGCTGACAGGCAGTGTTGAAATAATTCGCACTCTAAACAGACTTGGTCATGGGCATTCATACTCACAACTGGAAGAAAATGATACCACCTTGTGTCTTCAGAAACTTGATGCTACCTTAAATGAGCAAATTCTTCCAGCCGACATTCAGCCTCATGTCTTTACTAACTTAGCATGTGATAACATTGATAGGCTGGAAGAGACTCTTACTGGTAAGGTGACAACTCATCGAGTAAACGGTATAGCTGTGCAGCCTAAGTTGTTTGGGCCACAACCTTTTAAAGCTCCTCTCCCAAGCATTGAGAAACAAAAGCAAAGAACATTGACCACCACAAATACTGAAGTATTGTTTGCATATGTTGATGGTGAATGAGTTGGGCCTCAGCCATTGATGACAAACACCGAAGTCATGCCGGAATGGGTTGCCCAATTGAAACTTTCACAAAATAAGAACATAATCTGAGTTGTCACAAAACAAGCCGCGAGCCTCACAACGTAATATCAAGTTGGACAGGATTTAACATCAGTACTAGAGACATAGTTAGTGTATCACAGGATTCCATTGGCTACTTGCCTACCATTAATGCCCCTGCAACTGAGCTGACAACTGGTTCTGAAATTTTTAAACTTTCAGAGCTGATAAGGGAATCACTGCATTTGGCAAAAAATGTAATGGTCATGGATCAAGCTCTGTATGCAAAAGCAACTGAGATGGTGTGGAAGCATAGAGCAACGTACGATAGAATCATTCTTCGAATGGGCACCTTTCACCCCATTTGCAATGTCATGTTCATTCTTGGAAAACGTTTTCAAGACGCTGGCGTTTGCGACCTTTGCATTAAAGCAGACATGATAGCAGAAGGATCAATACCATCAGTACTAGAAGATCATATGCACAATTGTGCAGTTCGAGTACACAAGTGCATGTATGAAGCTATGTTGAGACTTGCTTGGTTGGAATTTATCCCCTGGGTGGAGAGAAATTACAAAGAGAAAATTCAGGTAGTCTACTCCTTCATTGAGAATGTTAATGACTTTACAAAAGACCTATGCCAACAGAGATTGGACGACCTCTTGCAGAATGCTGCCTTTACCGAAGTTAAACAGCTTTAGGATGTATTCCTGGAACATCTTTGTCATGACAATGGAGATATCTCTGCATTTCAGATGTCGTATGTGGATATTGTTGAAAATGTCTTGCTGGCTCTGCTGCATGCTGCTCGAGGAGCAATTTGGCATTTACATTTTACTGCTATACGCTCTATGATCCCATGGTGTTTTGCGTATAACAGGATGAACTATGCTAGATATCTTCCTGTATACTATGTCGAAATGACATTACTCACAGTGAAACATCCTGAGATACACCACAACTTCATCAACGGATGCTTTTCAGTTCAACTGTCAGATGTGAATCCGTTTGGACAAATTCTGGTCGATTAAGTGATAGAGGTAACAGTCAACAAAGACACACAGACTCGTAGTGGTATGACAAGGTTCAACCTCAAGGCGGGTGCTGTCAAAAGTTATTATATGACAGCTGAACACAAAAGTGCCCTTTTGGGTCAAATAAGGAAAACAGATCAGATCTTACTCACACAGACCTTCATAAGTCACAAACTGAAAAAGACAAAGACTCTGTTATGAGAGCTGTTAGTCTGGTTCAAAGCTGGATAAACCCATTTGTTGGGCCACATGATCTCATTAGTATCTCCATGGCAAAAAAGGCATCGCAAGACATAGTATCCGACAAAATGAAGGTGCATGAAATAGGTGAGCAGTGCTATACAGACTTCAAATTTGAATGACTTGAGAATAATCCACCTATTAAGAAGTTTCATGACCTAATGAAAATGAGCAAACTAAAAACCTTTACTAACATGTCCAAGAAGAAGTCAGTGAACAGCAATGGTAGGACAATCATCATGAAAGCACACAAAGCATTATTCAGTCGAATCATTGTGACACCACAGAATCAAAACCTTCAAATGACAGATGTACTCTCTGAACCCCTAAGACCTTTACCATGGGCTTTAGCAACTCCAGAAGGTCTGCTGCAAAAGACAAAGAAAGCTGTTTTAGCAACATACTTGCAGAAAAACGTTACCCCTGCTAAGGAAATACCTGGAAATTCAGCCACGCTGATCGATGGTATGGTTCTTGTTCAGAGAGTAAAAGGAGAGGAATCAAACTTTGGTGAGGTGGCTATGTCTGTCTTGTCCATGGCTTTGGGGGAAGGAAACAGGAGTCAAAGAATCAATGTTATGTTTGACTTGTGCAATGAGACGTCTATTAAGAACAGTGAATGTACAATCAGAGGAGAAGAACTCGGGCACCAGTTATAAAGCATTTCACTTTCCCAGATTGTCAGAAAGTAGAGGAAATTCCTACACAAACATTCCGCAGGAGGCTAC
This sequence comes from Calotriton arnoldi, assembly GCA_963921515.1. Classification (NCBI taxonomy): domain Eukaryota; kingdom Metazoa; phylum Chordata; class Amphibia; order Caudata; family Salamandridae; genus Calotriton; species Calotriton arnoldi. The sequence continues at coordinate 332,174 of CAWUFW010000904.1, read as the reverse complement.
CCTACAAGTGGTAGAAGAAATCTTAAGCACCACTTAATGGAGTTCCATCACCCCGCGAGATTACGTATTAGTTCTGGCACATCTGGCACTCACCAAAAACTTTTTGGAATTCGAAGGGCAGTTTTTTCTCTAGGTCCATGGTACTTCCATGGGGAGCACATTTGCCCCAAGCCTGGCCTGCCTCTATGTCCATGCTTTTGAGGCATAATTCATCCATTCTGACCTTAACCCATACAGTAACAACATACGCCTGTGGAGGCGTTATATAGACGATGTGTTGGTAGTGTGGAGAGGTACACAGGACGAGGCAACAACGTTTGCAATGTGGCTTAATGCCCTGGATCCTCACCTATGCTTTACAATGTCAATAGGAGGTACCAAGCTCCCTTTCTTGGACCTTCTGATACAGGCACACAATGGTGAATTGGTAACAGAGGTGTACTACAGCTTCCTTCCACGTAGCCTACAGGAGAATCTCCCGGTGGGTCAGTTCCTCCGATTGAGACGCAATTGCACCGAAAAAAACGAATACAGGGAACATGCTAAGAAACTAAGTCTCAAACTTGCAGAAAAACAATACCCAAAGAGATTAATCAAAGCAGCTGACAAAAGAGCCCTCAATAATAACAGGGACCTTCTTCTGGAAAGTTGGAAAAGACCAGAGAAAGATAACATCATCTGTGTCTCAACATATAATACTCTGTCCAAGCCTTTCCAATAAATAGTAAAGAAAAATTGGAGCATACTGACAACCGGGGGCTTGAGGATAGAAAAACCAATGTTCTCTTTTAAGAAAGGGACCAATATCAAGGATTTGGTGGTGCACACCCGCCCTAAAAAACGCATTCAACCAAGCACACAACTAACACTCTGGAATCTCCCCCCCCCAGTAGGGCATTCACCTTGCGGGAACTGCACCGCGTGCCCTCTGACGAGAAGAGTTACAGAATTAGACATTGGCTTAAAAACACCATGGAAATTAGAAAACCTAATGAATTGCAACTCCAAAATTGTGGTATATATAATAAAATGCCCATGTAAATTGCTCTATGTGGGCATGACAACCAGGAATATACGTACAAGAATCGCGGAACATCGTAGCACCATTCGATGCAAAAGAGAAGCCACCAAACTGACGCAACACTACTTAGAAGTAGGTCATAATGACTGCGACATGGAATGTGACATACTGGAAAAACTGACACAAACATGCCCAGATATGAGCGGACCGTTGCTACTGTTTGAACAGAGATGGGTGTATAAATTGCGCACTGACAGACGCGGTCTAAATGACGACATCCCCTGGGGGTGTTTAAAAGTGAACTAGTAAATGTGCACCCCAGTACATTCCACCGAGCACTAAGCACTGAACACACGCAGTAGGGTGGGAGGTGACATGTTCGACACCAATAGACACAAGTGATAATAAAATTAAAAAAACACGGATGGGCGCTAGTGGAAAGAAACTAGTATGAGAGATTAATTCAACACTGAGAAGGCTGTTCTAATATGGACAATAAAGGGACTGACCATAGACATCTTAATTGTAGTGTATTGAGTAGGCTGAGTCGAGGTGACTATGATACCACCCTGGGCTTGTGGACAGCTCGTATTGTATATAATACAGTTTGATTTTGTTTCGGCTGCGGTCTAATTACACTAGCCTCTACTTTGTTAACATTAGCTCGGTGTGACCGTGTTGCCACCAGTGTCTTACTCTTATGTGCTGAGGAGGAATTTAATCAAATGTATAGCCTTTTTCCTTCCTTTTTAAGAACGCACACATACATATATATAAAATCTAGTCCCTAATGAACACATCGAACACGATGACCCATGACATGGCAGAGAGTAAAGATAACGATTGAGAAGGTGAATAACATTAGACACCTGGCGTTGTGTCGCGGAAGACACTGTGATACCAGACAGCACTGTAACCAGTGTCTGTCTTCAATGTATCAATAAAGTTTTTGAATCCGAAATCAAGAAAATAAATGCACCAGTAAAACCATGAAGCTCGCACACGACTTACATCATGACTATCATTGAAAATAATCAGCAAGGCACATGAGGTTAAAAACAAGGCTGTTTTCTCCACTTAACATGTTTTTTTCCATTTGACATATCCGCCGGACATTATGACCACTACTCCCAGAATCCGTGAGCTCTTCTCCGTGTTTACTACGTAATGACATAGTCGTGGCCAGCCGTGCAGACACGTGGGCGGAAGCGTCTGCTTATATCGCAGCCCGCCATACCGCTCACTTGCATTTCGGAGCCGAGTGGGACAATGATAGGTACAATGGCCTTACTTTTGATGAAGTAAGTGGGGGCAAGCGAAGCGGAGGGGACTGTAGCTAGTTATGCTCAAGTGTGACAGCGAACTTTTACTCCAGAACACTTAACAAGTGCATCCTTCATAGATTTTATGAATGAATGCGAGATGTGGCATAGTGATGAGCATTCTAAAATTAGACAATCACAAGGGGCCAGAATTGCGTGAATTTATTAAGTAAACTTGATGCATTTATAGCGGTAATCTACACACGCCTCTTCAAGGTGGGGTACGAACTAGGAAACTACCACCACACAACCGCGTAAATGTGGAGAGAGAAGAGATAGCATCAAAGAGAAGAGCACAGTCTATGGCATAACGGGCATTTTTAAATGAGGAATCCTTTCATATGCAGATGTACCGCCTTAACGAGAGGGTGTATGGGGCACGACACACACTAGAGCTCTAATTGAGCCAGCGAGTTCCTAAACTATTAGCACATGTAACAGCTGAGTTAATACTGGGCTCGTTTGGATGAGTGGGAGCCGTATGGCAGCAGAGCACTATAACCAGAACAAGCAGAAATGGTATGGCTTCTCTCCCGCATCCGCTCTCGTTCTTTTTCTAATTTTATTTCTCCATGACAGTGTACAATAAGGACTCACTAGATTACCTTAGTGGTTTTTCTTTCCTTTTCTCCTCATTTTCTGTGACAGTGTTTGACTACAAAGGACCCACACCCTCTCTGTGTCCTTGAGGATGGTAGCACCCTGACTAAGGGGTAAGGGACATATGCTTTTTTTAGAAGAGTGATATTAATCACGATAAAATATTAAAAGGTAGTGACACATAGGCTAGCAGCCTTATCACTATAGAGCATGAAGGATTCATCCTTCTTTTTCAGAAAAACCACGTTTTAACAGAATGCAGACGTGGTCCCCTAGTGATAGCGATCACAGGCAACACACAGACCTTAGATGTCGATAGCCTAACTAGACATAAATGATTAGCTGTATGGTTAAAGCTTGAGAATTACTAATGTACCTTGTACTGTACTGTTGTTTACCAATTTCAGGAAACAAGAACAAGTGTTCCACGTACAGGCAGGTAACTATGATAGGACTAAATTAGTACTCCACCATACCACTATCCATTGACTCACAATAGGAACCTAAGATAGGTATTTCCGTAGGGATCCGGTGCCCTGACGAATGCCCCAGACCGTTTAGGCTAATTTTAGTGGGCAGAAACATGTTGGCAATAGTTTGGGGGTGAGACATTGTACTCCAACACCCAAACGTTTTTTTTGTTTTTAATCTTACCTGGTGTCCCACAAATAAAGGTAATATCCCACTGGGAACTCTAAGGTATTTTTAAAGTTTTCATCTGGATCCCATGTTTTATGGAGTTGTCAAGTAAGATTTATACAAGAACTCCCTCCTAACTAGTCAGTCTTCGAGGAGGTCGAGTCCGTCCGGGTGGCATCTCCTACCAGGGTGGGGAGAGGATTCCTATGAAGAAGCATGACACGAATAAGTGTGTGAGGTTTCCTCTTCCATTAAGGATGACTTCCCAATAAGTTAGGAATCTGAGGTCTCTGCTCAAAATTGGGCACTCTTGCACCAGAGTCCACATTCTGAAGCTCAAGATACACCCTTGTTTCTTGTGTATCATAGACACCGTACAAATTTTGGTGTGTTTACTGAGGAAATTCCTAAGCCACATAAGGAATAAAATAACTCTCATTGCATTTTTTGTTAACAGATTGGGTATTTTGTAAAACTTCAGAATTAAACATTGTTCATGAACTGTGAAGATAAATGCTACAAAATCACATCTAAAGGGAGCCAATAAGTGCCCAATCTCAACAGTACACACAAAGAAGCTGCTGCATGCTGCACACACTGCTAATGAGGGTTATAATGCAGTAATTATAAGTTCGGATTACATCGATGTGTTTATTATGTGTTTGGGATTCCATGATAGAATCATGGCTAAATTGTTTCCGAAATGTGGTAATAAAATACGCATGTGAGTACTTGACATTGGGAAAATACTTCAACTCTTGGTGAAAATGTTTGTCGAGCTATGATAGGTCTCCATAAATTTACCAAATGTGACACAGTAAGCGCATTTGAGGGAAAGGAAAAGTAAGTGCATTACAAATCCTGTCTGTCCCCAGACATACACAGGAAACATTTTCACAGCTCGAAGATGAATGAGATCTCTCTGAAGAACTAATGGACATAATGAAGTAATTCTCGTGCTTGCTGTATGCACCAAAATCTGTGGTTCATCACGTGAATGACTTGAGATGTCACCTATTATGTGCAAAGACAGTCATCAACTTCCACCGTGCAGGGAGTGTCTGAAGAAACATGCGAACGTGTGAATTATCAAGCCGTTATAAGTAGGCCTGGGCGGTAAATTCCGTTCCGCTCGCGGAATTTGCGAAATTTTGGCAATTCCGCGTTCTGCGGAGAACGCGGAATTGCCGAAAATTCCACGATCCGCAGCGTAGCAGAATTTATTCCTTGTTCGTGCTTTCAAAATGCGTGTTCATTCGCGCGGTAGCGACTTACCGGGATCCCTGCGTTCGCCGACGAGTTTTCCTATCCATTCGTGTGATCCCGCAAGAGTGTGCGATCGCGAACACTTCATTCGGACGCGCCATCGGACATCTGCGTTTGCGAACAGGAAACCCGCATCGCGAGCGGGCGGGACAAGTGAAACAAGATGGCCGCGCCAATTGGCGACCGCATGGGCAAGTTTGCGAGATATTTCCCCCAGCACGCAAACAGTGTCCCCGAACAGGAAAAACGCATCGCGAATGGGCTGAACAAGCAATTCCGCGTGCTCGCGGAATTCTGCGCGCTCGCGGAGATTTTTTACCGTTTCACGGAATTTTGCGTAACGCGACTACGCAAATTCCGCCCACCCTAGCTATAAGCAAGAGATTTCTGCTGAATGATCCACAGCCACCTAGTCCAATTGGGAGAGGGTTGATGTTGGAAAAACACGAGGGAGCCGGGCATCTGGTAGTGGACTGGATTGAGGGGCAGCCAGCACCTCAGGCTGTGTTAGAGCTACTAGTTTGCAACAGCATTAGAAACTGCAAACTGCGAACAGGTGTCTGCTGTCTAAATGAACAAGTGCACTGACATGTGCAGACTCCTCCCCTGTGAAAATCTAACAGATGGCGAGAATGATGACACCTATTTGGAAGAAGAAGATGATGATGACGAATGTGAATGATAAAATTATGTTTATGTTCACTCATGTCATACATTTCCTATGTAAGATGTAACTATTATTATTTGAAATTGTAAGTGTGGAAAATTCCGTTCACGGAGTTTGCGGAGTTTTCCACACTCTGCGGAGCATTCAGAGTTCAGAGTCTTTTCCTCGCTCATGCTCACCAATGTTATTTCTCAATGCAGGCGGTCGCAGTGAGTCGTGACCGCTCACGTTGAGAAACCCTCCATTAGTGTTGAGGAAGCTGCTGCTCGAGTCTCGACTCGAGCGGCAGAAAGAAGCAGCACCCTCTTGCACTGTGCATGGTGCAGTTCGTGCTGATTTTCCAGCACAGAACAATCACCTGGCACTAAAAATCAGCTTGAACAGCACGACCTAACACACTCCACAGCTTGCGGAAGTCAAGGTAGTGCAGCAGAGTTTTTCGGTCACTTCGTGGACTCACCCAGGCCTAATTATGATGAATTTGTATTCTATTTATCAAAAATATTAAAAACATTATTTTTTTGGGCTATGGTTGCTAATTTAGTAAACTCAGACAAAAGGCAAAGAGTGATGACTTGCTATCACAAATTTTCCATCTCTAGGCATCCATACCTTGTAAAAAACATGTTAGAACCCATCCCCCCTAGTGGTACCAAATGAATACATTTGGGGTCATGACTAATGGGCTACAGGTCCTACTGCATTTAAAGGACTCTTCAGCCCTTCAGTAGTTCTTTGCTTGCAAATAACGCAGTTTTGCCAGTCCATGTCTTCATCCATGGAAGGTCAAACCTAAAACATACAGAACGTAAAGGTAACATTAGTTTTACTGGTAACTGTTTTTGTACGAGTGAAATGTCAGCCTAACTATAACACCTCTGTAACCTTTGGTTTTTTGAGTGAATTTCTCAGGTTTTTTAAAATTATATTTCCTAACTATAACGTCCCTGTAACCTTTGTTTTTTTCAGTGAATTTCTAAGGTTTTTTAAATGCTAATTCCTAACTATAACATCCCTGTAACCTTTGGTTTTTTCAGTGAATTTCGAAGGCATTTTTTAATATTATTTCCTAACTGTAACCTGCAAACTTTAACAGTGGGTGTGCGAGTCGCTATATAGGTTGGTGACTGGATGTGTGAGTGGCTGTATGGGTCTGTGAGTGAGTGTGTACTTGAGCCGCCCTCATTTGGAAATAATACAGATAACCCGGGTCACATGATGGACCCTTAGGAGCCCACATGCAAGGGTTCTCACTTTGAGGTTTTTGTCTCCCTGGGTCTGACTGTAGTTATAGAGCTGCATTTTATAAATTGATGTACTATGTTGGAAATCGATTAATATATGTACACTGGCATGAAATCTGATTGGATTGATTACGTTTTTATGTATTCAAAAAATGTCGTGGCACTGTCCACTTTTATGGTTCATAAAACCAAAATAAAGTTAATATCGATTGATCGAGTGAGTAATGTCTGGGTAATTACATAAGTACATGAGTAGTGCCTTGGTGATTGTATGATTGCATAGGCAGTGCCTGTGTGATTCTATGAGTGCAATTTCCAAGAACACATAACAAATACCGCATGTTTTTGACAAAGTGTAAAACACATTTATAGATATACTTTACCTAAAGTTTCAGTCTAGTTGTTTAGTAAGATATTAATTTAACTCTCCCCTTTGTATTCATTTGTCATAAAAACTACATACAAAATGCATTTTTCTTGTTCATGGTGACACCGGAGGTCGCGATGACGTCGGTAGTCGCGAAAACAAATGACAAAGTGTAAAACACATATATAGACATATTTTACATAAAGTTTGAGTCTAGCTGAGTATTAATAACATATTGGTTTAACTTTATTGTAACAATGAATTTGGTTAAAACCATTGTGGATTGCCGAGCTCCTCACCTCGTCATTGTGCACTGTGGTGGAAATGACCTAGGCACACTAAGTGGGATAGGGCGGGAAATCCTAATGAAGGATACCTTTGCAGAACTGATGTCGCTTTTCCCTCACACTGTCTTGGTGTACTCTAATATATGCCAAAGACAGAAATGGGAGTGGTCAAATCAATTCTGTCCACAGATTGACGAAGCCAGGAAACATGTTAATAAAACTGTTTCTGCCTTTCTCAGAGACCATCGCATGGGCTGTATCTATAACAACAATCTGCGTTTTTACATGCATGGAATTTATAGAAATGATGGAGTGCACTTTACAGATGAAGGCAACAGGGTGTTTCTAAGTAACGTGAAACTCTGCCTCCCTTCTTATGTATAGCAGCCATATACACACAACCAACACAAAGGCTCTTGTCAGAGCCACCCTAGTACGCAAAATACTGTGAAGTATTTTTCTCAAGGGTTTTTTCCTTTCGTTTTTGAGGATCTTTGTGATGACGTCGCAAACCCCGCGGATACGTTGTGAAAACGGAAAACAAAAGCAGACATTCAATGGCCACCAACACATCTAAAAATATTATGAACATTGCACTACACATATTACTATATGCATACTTCTTTCAAAGCATGTTTAAACTCATATTTTTCTACTAAGTTTCTTTAAAAACCATCTTTCAGACCTATTTTCTGTTTTCGCGGTTATTCAGGACGTCGTGATGACGTCGTTAACCGTGACAATCACGCCTTTTTCATAAAGTGAAAACACATATATGCACAAATATTACAGTATTTTACACACTAGGGGTTTATTACTGTACACTTCAAACTCATGTTATTCTAGTGTATTTCTAGAACAACCATCTCTAAAACCTATTTTCCGTTTTCGCGGTGAGGCCGAAGTTCGTAAGGATGTTGGTTATCTCGATCCCTGTGGTTATGTCTTGAAGGCATAAAGCAAAAGCAGGAATTCAAAAGCCATCACCACATAAAAAAATTATAACGTTATAATTAATTCTAACCATCACAGTACATAACTCACTATATCAATAACTCTATAAAAACATTTATCAAAATCTCAATATCTCTATAATAATGCGTTTTAATGATTCACTGATATATTCTTTTTATATTCCCACCAATATTCGTGATTTAATCGATAGTCGCATTGTCCCCGCGACGGCACACGGGTGCTGCGCTGGCGGTTGCGGCATCGTTGCGAATATCACGTGTGATTAAAAAAATCTATTTTGGACACATAACTTGTGTCACTCACACCCCCATTTCTCAAACATTGGGTCAGAGTACCTCTACTCTGATTCCTAATGTGGGCGTTCACAAAAAATTTCAGCCCCAGGAACCGTTCATGATAGATTCCAGCCAATCAGAGCACTCCCGTTGGCGCGTGCTTTCGCGATTTCTCGTGAAACCGTCGCGAAATATCTGCAGCCAGAGATATCACTATAATTTTTGGCTTAAATTTCTCAAAAACTACTGAACAGATTTACACCAAATAGGGAAATGGCGCTTCCCTGAAACAACATCTACCTCCCTGACAAATTAGGTGTAAGGCTGTTCAACGGTTCGGGCTGTAGGTGTGTCTAAAGGTTCTTATGGGAATTAACATTACAAATGCACCCTTTTTTCATGCCCCAAATTCTCGGTCCCCACTGCACGGATAACCTCCAAACTTCCCATGACAAACAGAATCTACCTTGACCCTTTTTTTGGCATATTTCATGAAGATTGGTCAATTGACGCCAAAGTTATAGGCAAGTCAAAAAATGCTTTTCCTATGGAAACATGGTCCTAACTATAACTACCTATTGGCGATATATATGTATATTCACTAAAAGAAACAAAGGTTACAGAGACATTATAGTTTGGCTCTGGTTTCACTCGTACAAAACCAGAGAAATTCAGCAGTTATAGTTAGCTGAGCTAACTATAACTCACGCCCCCGCAATGCACTGCTTATGACCTCACATATTACATCACTCATGACATGGTCAGTTACACCACTGATGACATCACTGATGACATCTCAAATTACATCACTGATGACATCATCCAATGACTGTGAGTGTTTTTAAAACGTTTATGAGTGTTAAATATATATACCAAGGTATATTGATGAATCAGTGGGTGTATGAGTGCCAGCATGGATGATTCAGTGAGTGCATGACTGACTGCATAACTGAGTGATTAGTTGTCTCAGTGAATGTATGGGTGAGTGACTAGGTTGTGTGAATGTCTGTAACAGTCTGTCAGTTGGTGTCTAAGTGGCTGTGTTGGTTGGTGAGTGGGTATGTGAATGGCTATATGGGTGATTGATTGGTTGTCTAAGTACCTGTATGGGTGTATGAATGTCTGTGTGGGTGGGTTAAGGGGTGTGTGACTGCCTGCATGGATGAGTGAGTGGGTGAGTCAGTGGCTGTATGTGTTTGTGAGTGCATATGCAAGGGGCTGTATGGGTAACTGAGTTTGTGTATGGCGTGTCGGTGAGTGAATGGATGTGTCAGTGGTATATGGGTGAGTAACTGCATATGTGGAAGGCAGTATAGGTGAACATTGGAGTATATGAGTGACAGTATGTGTGAGTGAATGACTGTGAGAGCGGCTGTTTGGGTGAGTGTGTGCGTGTGTCACTGACTGTATAGGTGAGTGAGTATGTGTTAGTATCTGTATGAATAAGTGTGTGTGTGTGTATAATTGTATAGGTGAGGAAGTGTATGCGTGATTGACTCTATGGGTGACTGAGTAGGTGTGTGAGTAGCTCTATGGGTGGCTGACAGTGTGTGAGTGGCTGTATGATTATATGAGTGGATATATAGCTGTGTGCTTTACAAATGCTGGTATTTATTTATTTATTTATATCAGTGGCTGTATTAGTGAGTGAGTTGGTGTATGAGTGACTGTATGTGTGACTGAGTGGATGTGTGTGTAGACCTATAAATCAGTGAGTGGGTGTGTAAGTACTGGTATCGGTGTGTCAATGGTTTTGAGAATAGTAGTGTGGAAGTTGAAGTGGGTGTATGAAAGGTAATATTGGGGTGTGAGTGGGTGCATCAGAGATTCTGTGGATGATGTGATCAGTGATGTAATTTGAGATAACATCAGTGATGTCATCAGTGATGTCACTGACCATGTCATGAGTGATGTAATATGCGAGGTTATAAGCATTGCATTGCGGGGGCGTGAGTTATAGTTAGCTCAGCTAACTATAACTGCTGAATTTCTCTAGTTTTTTACGAGTGTAACCTGAGCCTAATTAGAATGTCTCTGTAACCTTTGGTTTTTTCAGTGAATTTCTAAGGTTTTTTTAATTCCATTTCCTAACTATAATGTTGCTGTAACCTTTGGTTTTTTCAGTGAATTTCAAAGATATTTAAATGCTAATTCCTAAATATAACGTCCCTGTAACCTTTGTTTTTTTCAGTGAATTTCTAAATTTAAAAAAATTCTATTTCTTAAATGTAACATCCATTTTTTTGAATGAACCTCTAAGATTTTCGTATTTTCTTTCTATAATTGGATACTGTATATTATATTTATATTATATACAACTCATATCTTGGTTTGGTATGTGTTTATCAGAAAGTACATTAATAACTGGTTTTATTTTTAAGAATTTTTTTGAGTCGGCACAACATTGTCGCATTTACTGTGGAGAATCTGTGATCAGCAAATGTATTTCACATAGTGAAAAATACACTTAAAGACATTTTTTAAATCAGAGCCACCCAAGAGGCCAAAGTTTTGTTCATTTTCCTGGTCAAATAATGTTGTTTTTTAATTTTTAAAATCCGTGACAATGACGCGATGATCATGATCACGTCTTGAATTCGCAAAACAAAAGCAGATATTCAACGACCATCACCACATTCAAAAGTTTTAACTTAAAAATTCATTCTATTACAATACACACATTACTAACCACATCACTGCTTTAAAAAAATATTTGTACATATATATTTGTAGTAACTTTGTAAAAAACTGTGTTTGAACCCTATTTCCCATTTTCACGATTACACCAAGAGTCACGATGACTCCGATAACCGCAATGATCGCACCTTTTTTAGGGGGGGCAAAACACATATATGCACACATTTTACAGTATTTTAGACACTAGGGGTTTATTACTGCACTGTTTAAAGTCATATTTTTGTAGGGAACTTGCATAAAAATAACCATTTAAACTGATTTTCCGTTTTTGAGGTGACGCCGGGCGTCGCGATGATACCGGTAGCTATGATCACCGCGAATACGTCGCAGAATGACGTAATTTTGGGAGAGGAGTTGACCTAACGGCTAGGGCGGTCGACCTCGAATCTGGGGAACTGGGTTCGAGTCTCGGCAATGACGCTGAACATCCTGTGATTCTGGGCAAATCGCTTAATCTCCCCATGCCTAACAAAAATGAATGTATCCTCATGTAATGCAACTGGTGCTATGTAAAGCGCTCTGATACCCGATTCGGGTCAAGTTCGTGCTATATAAAATACTGTAAAAAAAAAAAAAATGCAGACATACAATAGCCACCACCACATTCAAAACTGCAAAATTCATTATAACCAACACACTAAACACATTACTGTCTAAATGACTGTATAATAGCATGTACAGCTCCCTTAACATCTCTATAACACAGTGCATAACTTTTTCAGTGTAATCTATGACTGCATGATTCACTGTATCACTAAGTCTCTCATTCACTGTATAAGTATTTGAGGGGATCTGTGAGATGGTCATTATATCAATACTTCTGTAAAGCAATGCGTGACTGCCTCAGTTCCTCTATGAGTGGGTACATCAGTGTCACAATGGGTCTTTGATTGGTTGCGTAAGTCTCTCATTCAATCTGTAAGTAGGTGCATGAGGGCCTTTGTAAGTAAGTATATGACTGTCTGACTGGATCTGTGAGTGGATACATGAGTGTCTAAGTGGGTGTCTAAATGGGTGAGTGGGTGCATGAGTGTCTGAGTGGATCTGTGAGTGCATGCATGAGTCTCTCAGTGGGTCTAGGACTGGCAGTATGAGTGTCTGAGTGGTTCTGTCAGTGGGTGCGTGGGTCTGTGAGTGTGACTGTGCTTGGGTACATGAGTCTCTGAGTGCATAACTAACTGGGTGCTTGCGCTCCTGAGTGGGTCTATGAGTGGCTATGTGAGTGACTGTATGTGTGTGTGAATGACAGAGTGGGTCTGTGAGTGGATGTATGAGTGTCTGAGTGGATCTGTGAGTGTGTGTATGAGTGTCTCAATGGGTCTGTGAGTGAGAGCATAAGTCTCTGAGGGGGTGAGTGAATGGGTGCATGCATGAGTGTCTGAGTGGGTCTGTGAGTGAGAGCATAAGTCTCTGAGGGGGTGAGTGAATGGGTGCATGCATGAGTGTCAGAGTGGGTCTGGGAGGGTGAGTGTCTGGGTGGTTCTGTGAGTTGATGCTTGAGCCTTGACTGGGTGAGTGAGTGGGTGCGTGTATATCTGAGTGAGTTTCTGAGTGGGTGTAGGAATTTCTGAGTGTATGAGTGACTGACTGAGTCCATAAGTCTCTGAGACGGTCTGTGACTGAGTGTGGGAGTGACTGTATGGGTGTGTGAGTGGGGTTTATGAGTGTCTCAGTGGATCTGTAAGTGGGTGTATGAGTGTCTCAGTCGGTCTGTGAGAACATACGTGAGTGTGTGAGTTGGCCTGTAAGTGGGTGCGTCACTCTCCGGGTAAGTCTGTAAGTGGGTGTATAAGTACCTGAATGGGTATGTGAGTGGGTGCATGAGTATCTGAGTGAGTATGTGACTGAATTTATAAGTGTGTGAGTGGATATGTGAATGGGTGTATAAGTGTCTGAGTGAGTTTGTGAGTGCGTACATGAGTGTATGACAGTGACCGGCAAGTGTGTACAAATATATATATATTTTCTTATATTTTCACTAATGTTCTCAATGACTTCGCAATATTTGTGATGTTCCCATGACGGTCCACAGGGCCAGCGCTGGTGGTCACGGCATCGTCACGAATATCGCACACAATTAAAAAAAATCAATTTTGGGCGCATAGCCTGTGTCACTAACACACCCATTTCTCAAACATGGGGTCAGAGTATCTCCACCCTGACCCCTTATGCTAGCTTTCACATACATTTTAAGCTCAGGTACCATTCCCGGATGATAAAATGGTGGCCACAACTTTCTGTTCAGGTTGCGCCCAGCCAATCAGAGCATTCCCGTTGGCGCGTGCATTCGCGATTAATCACGAAACCACTGCAAAAAATCCGCGGCCAGCAATATATCTATCATTTGCTGCTTAAACTACTGGACCCCCTATTATTCACGTTACCTAAATAACACATAAGTAACACTTAAATAATGTAAGAGTAGTCTGTGGTGATCCAGATATTGTTGTTGTAATACACCACTATCCGACAGCTGTATGCTCTGTCGACCAACACGTTAACGTGGAATATAACCAATAACTTGTGATCCATTGTCTTTATCACATGGATCCTACTAAAATCTAAAGAGTTAGCAGTACAGATCACATGAAACAAATATGGGGCTTTTGTCCAACCTGTCCCCATCCTAGTAAATAAGTCTAACAGACTGTACTATTGGGGATAACACATGTGTGCTAGGGGTTCGAATCCAAATAGCTCCACTCCAGTTTTTGGCTTTCCATGTCAATGAAATGCATGGTAAGTAAGATGGGTAATTATGACCCGTTACAGATCTCTTAAGCTGTATGGATCCGATAGCAAGCAATATAAAAATAAAACAAATTGCCTGTGTGCAATGGTACAATAAATATTCCAGGCTGATGGAGGTAAAAGTGTTAATATTATCTGAACTGAACACTCCATCCAAAAATGTTATGAAGTTACTCATTTCCAACAGAAAATCATCAAGTTAATTTCTTTGATTATGTATTATTGTATTATTAGTTTTATATTGGTTTAAATAAACTAGACAAAATATCCTAGACCTGGATAAAAATATGGGAACATACAATACATATTATAGAACATAACATAAATAACACCTATAAAACATTTTGTTTCAGTCAATGCCAAAACTTGCCAATCTTTTAAACTCACTTTATTGTGCAGTGTTTTTAATTCTCATTCCAATGTTCAAAATTAAGCAACCTCTGTCAAACACACCCTTATATTGTTTGTGAATGGAGCTAGTGTGAATTATTAGGGTCGAGCCAGCAAGAGCATGCAAGACACTTGTTGTTACATAAAAGGTCTTAGAGCCCACCCGTTGATTCCCATTTGTTGGCTTGCATGGCACTCTTCTTTACAGCCTCATAATTCATCAAGGCAAGCCTAACATCATTTTCGTTCCTCTCTGTGGAGCAGAGACCAAGCACTGATGGATTCAACTTAATCAGTGCCCGTCTACTGCTCCCGATGTGATTGAGGTACTATTTTGTTGTGTTTAACTTTTAGTGTCCCTGCAAACAGGTGTGTGACTGGCAAAAACCTGCCCAGCAGGAAAACAAAATTGCAAAGATTTATTTTCTATAGTTAAGTTCCTTTATTTTGTAAAGTCTTCTTTTCTCACTTTGCACTGATATTTTTCAGTGTTTTTGCTCCTGGGTGCTGTTCTCAAAAGATGAGGATTACTGTATTGTACAGCGTCATTGTCTCTTTATTATGTGTAATTTCTGAAATGAAGATATAACACATAACCCCAATTCAACCCACTCTGATCCACCCCACTTCAATCCACGCCAATCCACCCCACCTCACCTCACCACACACCAATGGGAAATAGTCTTTACAACGCGGCTGTTACATCGCGTTACTGTTACAACGCGGTCGTTACAACGACCACTTTGTTACAACGCAATGCCTTTACCACGCAAGTCATTAGATCGACTTGCTCTAGATGGCACTCCAACCTAAGGAATAGAGTAATTTACTATTCCAGCACCTTCCCTACTGTTGCGCAGGGTGGAGTTGGAATTGTAAATTATACTATTGTGGTAAAGGTATCACATTCTAACAACGCGGTCATTGTAACGACCACGTTGTAATGGAACGCGAAGTAAAAGCATGCATTGTAGCATGCTATATTCCACACCAATCTGCCCCACTCAGTCCAATCCACCCCAGGTCAATCCAATCCACCCCACTCCAATCCAAACCACTCACCCCAACCCAACCCACTCCAATCCCCCACATTCCAATCCTCCGAACCCACCCCACTGCAATCTGCCCCACTCTAATTGGCCCCACTCCAATCCAAAACAATCTGCCCCACTCCAATCCAAAACAATCTGCTCTACTACAATCTTCCACACTCCAATCTACCCCACTCAGATCCAAAACAATCTACCCCATTCCAAACAATCTGTCCCACTCAGTCGAAGACAATCTTTACCCTCCAATCCAAAACAATCTGCCCCACTCCAATTCAAAACAATCTGTCCCACTCAATCTGCCCCACTCCAATCCACCTCACCCTAATCCACCACTCAATTCCAATTCACCCCACTCCAATCCACCACATTCCACCACATTCCACCCCACTCCAATCCAATCCACCCCACTCCAGTCCAATCCACCAAAATCCAGTCCAATCCAATCCACACCACTTCAATCCAATCCACCTCACCCCAATCCAATCAATTCCACTCCCTCCCCAATACACCCCACTCCAAAATAGTCTGCCCCACTCAATCCAAAACAACCTACCCCACTCCAATCTGCCCCACTCCAACCTGCCCCACTCCAAACCACCCCACTCCAAATAACCCCACTCACTCCAATCCAATCCACCTCACCCTAATTCGCCCACTTCATCCCAATTTACCCCACTCTAATCCACAACATTCCACCCCACTCCAATCTAATCCACACCACTCCAGTCCAAAAGAATCTGCCCCACTCAATCCAAAAGAATCTGCCCCACTCAATCCAAAAGAATCTGCCCCACTTCAATCCAAAACAATCTGCCCCACTCCATTGCACCCCACCCCACTCCATTCCATCCCATTTCAGTCCACCCCACTCCACTCCACTCCACCCCATTCCACTCCAATCCACCCCACTCCAATTTACCCCACCCCAATCTACCCTGTCCCATTTCAATCTACCCCACTCTAATCTAATTCACCCCAACCAGTCCTCCCCACTCCAATCCACCATACTCTACTGCAGTCCAATCCACCCACTCTACTCCAATACACCACACTCAACCCTAATCCAATCCACCCCATGCCAGTTCAGTCCACCCCACTCAATACAATCCATCCAGCCCACCACACTCAAACCCTCCCCACTTCAGTCCAATCCACCACACTCCAGTCAAATCCACCCCACTCCAGTCCAATCCACCCCCTCTACTCGACTCTACTTTACCCCACTCCAAGACACCCACCTCTATTCCAATCCACCCCAATTCAATCCAATCCAATCCACCCCACCACAAACCAATGTAATCCACTGCACTCCAATCCACCCCAATCGAATCAATCTCACCCCATCTCAATCCACTCCAATCCAATCCACCCCATCCAGTTCACCCCCTCCAATCCATCCCACTCCACCCAATCAACACACACGGCCCCAATCCAATCCACCCCAATCTACCCCAATCCAATCTACCCCACTACCTCAATCCACTCCAACCCACTCCACCCTATTCCACCCCACTGCACTCCACTCTACGAAAATCCACTTTTATGCCACTCCACTCTATGACACTGCACTCTATGACACTCTCTGCCACTGAACCACTGACCTGTACTCCCTTCTAGTCAACTCTACGACACTCTATTCCCCTTTCTAGTCAACTCTATGACACTCTACTCCAACAAATCCAGTCTACGACACTCTACTCCTCCCATTCCGCTCTAGGACACTCCACACATTGCCAAGGCCAATAGCTCTTGTATAGGCAAGACAATATGCTTTGCCAATGTTTGTTTTTGGTACCTGTGTATGGTAAAGGCCACATGGAGTGTAGGGATCTTGGGGATGCTGAAGTGGTTATCCTATCAAGGCCTAGACAGGCCTCAGGCCTGAAAAGCAAAATTCTCCCCAAGCTCTCACTTTTTCCCTAGTCTGTTGAGTCAGTTTCATGCTGTTGGAGCCAAAAAGGGCTCTACTGATAGAAACATGACATTGTGTGAACTAAAGAGAGTTTGGCAGACAGTTTGGCGCACCACATTTGAGGTGGAGCACCTAGTCCGCAAAACTCTAAATAACCCATTAGGCTTGGAGGTTGTGTGGTGAATGCTCCATCTGGATGAGAATGATTGTTGTTTCTGTTTCCATGCCATGTACACACATCATACTCCCAAATAAGTTATCTTTTATGTCACAGGGTCTAAGCAAGGAGTTAGAGGAAGTATATTGGAAATATCTATACTGGATCATGTCCATATTGAAATTACAGGGAGGGGAAGAAAAAACAGATGAAAGACCTGGAACATGGAAATGGGTATGTTTAGGGATCTAGCACACAAGACTGTAATGATCAATGGGTTCACCAACTTATTTCAGGAAATTAAAGTAGAGGACCCTCCAGTATAAGAAGATGGGAGGCATTTAAGATGACACTGAGGAAGATAATTTTGTTGTATCCTGTGTGTTCCGGTTACCTGTATATCTGAGATGCTGTCTGGAATACTAAGAGTAAATTATGTAATATAATGTTGGTGTGTGTGTCTTGGGGGGATTGGAAGCTAGAAGATAGGGACAAATGGAAGGAAGATGAAGTCCTGACAAGATCTACCTGCAGTTGCTATAACCTAAGGACCTAACAAGAAATAAAGAACTTATGGAGCATCAAGCATTACTACGTTCAACAGTGGCATAAAGAGAAGCATTTTTAAATGTGCAGTATGATTGTTCATTTAAGGTGTCTGTGTCTATGTCACAGAATAATCCATGCCTTTAAAGGATCCTATGTGCCCAGATGTTATAAGTGTACTGCAGTGGTTGCACATCGCTGCATTTGAATTCAACTATTATGTGTGCTGGGCTCAAATGTCACCCACAAGCCAGTCTCTACACTGCTGAGAGGCGCAAGCTCTGCCTGCATTGTGTGACAAGCAAGAACACTTATGAATCCAAGAGACCTGACTAAGTTTGAACAGAGTGCATGGTCTCTAGGAGCACTAGTTAAAAGTATTCTGCATATTTTGTGGTACCCCAACATGGAGTGACCATTGCAGATGATGTAGCTCTGACTAGTGCTGGGGTCAATGCGATGGACAGAAGTCTTGTGACAATGTGCAGCACTAGGTAAATTTCCTCTCGGTGCAAGTAAGTCGATGTTGGAAGCAGAGGATCTGGTGTGAGTGAGCCTCACCAATGCCTTGGTGCCAGACCTGGGTTTCGGAGGGGAGGGCAGTGGCTGTGTAGACTTTAACATCCTCAATTAATATGTTAGCCAATGTTTGATTGGGAGTCGTCTGGAGACGCTGAAGAAAGACTATTCAAGACCTCCTAGTTAATGTAGAAAAAGAAGTAGGACTCTGCACCCGATTACAACTTTGGTGGTCCAGGGACTGCCATCGCAATCTGGCGGTCCAACCGCCTGCATAACTGGCAGTCTGACCGCTGAATTAGGATGTGGGCGTGAGACCGCCATCAGACCGCCGCCACTACCAGGATCTCGGGTCCTCAGCAGTGGGGAAAGCAGCTTTATATGGAACCGCCATGGGGATTACGACCTTCCTTCCTGCTGACCTTTTCATGGCAGGCACCCTGCCATTAAAAGGTCGGCAGAAAGGAAGGTAAGGGGTTCAGGGTGATTCAGCCCAGTGGGAATAGTGGCTGGGCACACACATGGTGCATGGCAACAGTGCTCCTAACGTGATGCAGGCGCTGCAGTCCGGTGGCATTGCCTTCAGCCTCACTCATTGAGCCGAAGCATGCCGCCGCCACAAGAACGATGCTGGCACACCACCAGCCTCATGGTGAACTTGTGATGTGGCGGTCTGGCGGTATTCTCCTGACCACCGCGGGCTGGCGGTGTGCCCACCAACATCATAATCTGGCTCTTTTTGGCTCATCAAAGTGGATGCAGCTAACTCCAATCCTTCATAATCTCTTGGGACAGCAGAGAACTTAACACTGCCATCCCGAGGGACCTCCACCCACCACATTTTGAGTTGTCTGATGGCCTGCAGCCAATTCTATACATTGACAGGAACCACCATCGTGGAAGTTCTTGTCTATGTGAGGAAAGTTTGACGGGTGGCACTGTTAAACATGATGGTCAGCTGTCAAACTTTTCCTGAGCTTTTCATTTTTCAGGTCATTTTCAGAGCTTGTTTTTAAAAGATAAAAATCTAATGGCAACCACACCATGGGAGTTTTCTACGATGGTGTGGGGGTCATTTTTTTCCTTTTATTGTTTGATGGTGATGGAGAGTAAAATAATAATGACCTGTCAGCCAACTCTAAGTAAGGGGCATGGTCGGATGGCTGACCTTTGACAGCCCCTACCACCTCGGGCTGTCGGAGGATGGTTTACACTGACAGAGTAAATTTTACTACTTTAACATAAACCTTACAGTCTGCCCACGTCTAAAGTGGTGGCTGGGCCAAGAGTTTGGTGGGCATGATAGTCTATCACCGTTATGACAAAGTGCCCAGTACGCCAAACTCTAAATCAGAGCCATGATGATCTGCAATCATGTCACAACACAGTGGACATACAAATGCAATGTGCTTAATTTATGAGGCTGCACAATCAAACAAAACTCCTCCACCATATTCAAGGACAGGTCCAAGCACAAAAGCTCGGTTTGTACCAAACTGGACAAGAGAGAACCTTGGATGCAAGTTCTAGGTTGACTCAAATCAGATGAAGCAACTGTTCTCCCAATCTCCAGCTTGCATCTCATTGGATAGGACCAAAACAGCAGTCTATGCTACTCAAACGATCCAGTGGGTTACCTATTCAACCTAACGAGCACAGTTGTCTATCTACTGACTTCTGCTCACAACACAAAGAATGCTCTGAGTGCCATGAAGAGGAGCTGAGTAAATAGAATGGCATGTTGTTCTTGCAGTAGATACAATAGCAAGCTCTTGCAATCAATACAATAGTGTGCTCTTGCCATAGATGTCATAGCATGCGCTTACAGTGGATATAATAGCATGTTCTTGCAATCAACAGAATGTCATGCTCTTTCAGTAGATAACAAGGATGCTTTTGCCTACAAAAGAATAGTATGCAGCACCAATTCACAGCAACAAAGTCAGAGTACCTTCCAGAATTAGAATGCGCCTTATATATAATGCCACATTTTAAATGTGTATTCTATCAGTGATACATGCAAGCACTGGCTTGCACCAA
This sequence comes from Calotriton arnoldi, assembly GCA_963921515.1. Classification (NCBI taxonomy): domain Eukaryota; kingdom Metazoa; phylum Chordata; class Amphibia; order Caudata; family Salamandridae; genus Calotriton; species Calotriton arnoldi. The sequence goes on along the minus strand of CAWUFW010000904.1, from coordinate 311,447 downwards.
GATGGTATAGGCAACCCTTCAAGTCACTTCTAGCTTGGACTGAATATAGACGAAGTACCTGCACAATCAATCTATGGCTTGCACTAAATCAGAAAATGCTAACATGCAGCCAAACTCCAGATTGCTCTATGCAATGCAACTAGTCAGACAATGCAACTATAATGCAAGCTACAGCTCACATCAAAACATGCAAATTCAGCAGAGCCACAGCAATACCTATAAAAATGGTGATATAGTGCAAAACAATATAACACACAGACATTTAACAAGTATGGATTTAAATCAAATTAAATGTTTGTTTTGCATTCAAGTTGTTATCTTCTTCCACACTATTTTCACCAGGATACCAGTTTCACATGCAGGGGGACACTCAGGGCGGATGTCCATTCTTGTAACAACAATAACCCATCTTCTGATCTGTCGTCTTTTACCATCTCTCTCCATAAATTAAGGCTGTTGCAGAAACCAACTTCTGACCTTTGGACCACGAGCTCCTATCACTTACAGGATAAACCAGCCGTGTTATCTTGTATTTGTATGCACAGCAAGTGCTTCTCCCATTTACATTATCAATTTTAATGGTACTCAAATTTCCAATCTCAAAATGATGGAAAGTGGAGTTAGCCTTGCCGGACTCGAACTCATGACATGTAGATCATAGTCGGTGTCAGTAGCGAGCATTTAGTTTTCAGTTGGGTAAATACCAATCCTGGGAGAAATTTTAAGTACGCCGTAATTGCTCATTACTCTTGTGATGTGAAATTACTGAAATTATGCAATTAGGCCAACATGAGTTATTAAAAGTAATTTGGGGCAAAAATCCTAACGCAGGAGCACAGGACCAACTAACTAAGAGAGAGTGAGTGGTTGCTGGTGACTGCTGTTCATTTCCAGTATCATTTTGTGCAATGTTTTTAGTGCAAAATGCATCATCGGGCCCATTTTGGATGTGAAGGTGTGCTTTGCACCAAGCAAATAGCGCTAATTGCTGGATTATGCAAAGTACTGTATTATGCTTCTCACACAACTATGCATAATTTTAAGTAATTTGGGGGTAATCCCGATTAATTACGCTAGAGAAAATTATGCCTTCTACGACCACTAATAGAAAATACCAGTTTACAGAGATACAAACGATGTATCCCCACTTCTCGGTCTTCCCGTCTCGGTGTCTTAATTGGTTTAGCAATGTTTTGCGACAACGTGATTAGTGCTACAGGACTTCTAGCTCAGGAGTGCCTGTGCCCCCACGGGGTAAACATTGCGTTGGTGTTAGTCACAAAGTAATAGAACAATTTGAATTTATTAATAGCGATTGCCTTCCATTTAATAACCTCCAATTGGAAACAAGCTGACAAAGTTACTATTCGAGCATGGTGGAACGCTGTTTGTTTTCACCATAGACTAGATACTAACTATGTTTCCCCCATATCTCTAGCAATTAAAAGAGATCTTTTATGGCTTCCCTTAACATCCCATTTAACTCATTTTGCTTCCTCCTTAGCTACCATTACAAGTGTATCTGATGAAGTTCGAAAACCGCCGTAACTTACTCGTTTGCCTTTTGATGTATTCCGGCTTAGCCGATTTCTTTATTTAGAGTGAAAATCCATTACAGTTTCTCTTTTTTAGTTGTTTATAATTATATACTTACACTGTTGTATTTAATTGCACATTTATATGACGTTCTGATTATTGTATTTTGATAGCTCAGGATATTTCCTTTCCTCCTCTCCCTTTCTCTTTCTTATCCCTTTCTTTTACATTTATAGATATAAGGTTAATTTTACATTGTCCTCTGTGCCTATTTACTTATTTACTGTTTTATAAGATGGACTTTGTTACTTTTATGACTGTTGCTTTCTTTGTTATTCCTTAATAAATCAAACTTTAAAAAAAAAGTAATAGAACAAGAGAGGAACATTCCGAAGGAACATGTTGTGTGTCTAACAGAAGGTGGAACACATGTTTTGACATAATGCTAAAACTCCAGTAACGTTGACGTGTGCACCCTCAGAAGTGTTCGGCATGTAGGCCCCCAGTAATGGGGCAGACCCGGCCTGTCCAGATAGCGCGCGCTGTAATAGCTTCATTCACCAAAGTGCTTCTGTCATCGGAGGCTTCCAGCCGAAACAGGGATAAAGCCCCGTGGATGAGTTCAGGGGTCAAGGCTGGTCGAAACCTTGCAGCTGTTGTGCCAGTGCAACTGATAAAACAAAATGTTTCTTCTAAAATATTTTTTATCAACATCTCTTCTGAGATATCTCGTGCCTCTCCGCTAAAGCCGACATCAAGAAAAGGTGCGAAAAAATGAATGCAAAACTATGTAACAATATGAAAAATGGAGAAAAAAAACAGTCCTCAAGCCTTTTTATGCAAACAGGCAGGAGAAATTACTGAAGTTCAAGGAAAGGAATGTTCAAGAGATGCTAAAAGGAGAGCAGAAACTCTAAAAATGTGTAAACAGAAAGAAAGATGTGCTGAAAGAGGTCAGAATGAAGCTGTGCGGTGATGAATACAAGTGAATAAATAAAAAATCTGTAACTGCTGAAGAGCACGTGTGTCCGTCCTCACGTACACTGACTCCCAAGCATGGCTTGGAAGTGGGCGGTGGGGTAGTTTCAGACATTGGGGGCTTGATGGGAGAATGTACGACTCAGTTGAGGGTTAGAAGCAGGTAGATGTGGGCGACCCAACAAATTAACAGGGAGAGCCGAACCAGAGCCGACAAAATGGTCTGACTTGGCTCTAAGAGCCTGTGCACAAGCTGAGCTATGACCCATGAGAGTATTTGGCATGTAATTTGTGCACTCTCTGTGCGCTTGTGAGAGGGGCCAAGGATTAGATGAGTATGTATGGTAAACAACGACAGGCACTGTGAGAACCTCACATTGGGCCTGATTTTGAGTCTGGCGGTCGCATTTGCTGTGGTCCGTCTGCCACATTACGACTGGCAAAGTCGTTGCAGCGGAGGACTGCCGGCTGTGCCAGGGAACAGTCATTCCCTGGTGCTGGCGGAGGTGCTCCACAATGTAGTATGCTCAGCGGGACTGATGCAGTCCCGCTGATCATATTACGAGTTCCTGCACCTCCAGCCATTTCATGGCAGGAGAACCGCCATGAAAAGACTGGCGGTGCAGGAACAAAGGGGGGCCTAAAGGGCCCCCATGCCACCCCCTCCATGGGAATACATTCAGGGGGAGAACCATGTGCCCCCAAGTCTGTATTCCCCCAAACTTCCAGCACGGCATGGACATCACCGCCCATGCTGTGCTGGAAATTTTTTACCGTTCTCTTTGCCGTGCCTGTTTTCCAGGCACTGCCATGGGGTAGGACATGGACCGTCCGCCGTACACGAGTTTAACTCATAATATGGTGGGCATGCCTTGCACAGGTTTGGTGCAGCTGTGCAGGCGGTGAGCCGGCACAACTGTGCCAAACTCGAAATCAGGCCCATTGTCTTGAGCTTCAACTCCATATTTGACAATTGTTGTCTGTTATAAACTCCCACCCACAACCTAAACTCACAAAGACCCCTACTGGATGAAGCTTAAGATATACCTACATAATTGGATGTTCCACCCTACTACAAAAAAACTATTGGTGGCACAACCTTCGCCATCGAAGCAGCTAAGTTAATGAACTCTCTTCCAGCAAGGATATGAGCCACAGATATTCACCTAGACTTCAGGAGGGTGTTGGACACTTGGCTTTTCCCCACCTGAATCTGCTGAAGACAACAGACCAGTATTACTCTGCTACCCCTTCTGTACAAGGTAGGAACTGTACAATATTTATTATTAAAAGGAAATTACACAACACACACAACTGAGACCAAGTGTTGGCCCTCATCAAACAGCTAAGACATCAAAGACTGCATGAACCTCTTTCTCAGTGACAACACCAACCAAAAAAAGCTATTGAAATAATTCTAATCATGCATAAATAGGCACAGAAAAATAATAAAAGGATATCTATTAACAATCCAAAACATGCTACTTAATTTCAATTAAGAACAGCCTTCTGAGAAAATGTTAAATCTTTGCTATTTAGTTAGATCTGTCTGCCAACTTTGACCCTGTCAACAATAACACTTTGATTACTAGGTTGTCAGACGTCAGTATTTGAGGAGAGGCCCTGAGATGGTGCCAGTCTTAATGGAAAACACATCTCAAGCCAACCACATTCAACCCTTTCAACCTGAGTTCAAATCTATCAGCCAAGGTGTCCCCACAAGGGTCCTCCCAGAGACATTTTAAGGCATGGGCAAAGTGGGCACTGGCCCAGGGCCCCAGCGTGTCAGGTGTTCCGTGATAGCCTTATCAGCTGACTGCCTGAGCCAGCTCTGTTCTGTATCAGGCCTGGGCGTAGTTCGCAGAGTTTTGCTATGCGGAACTCCGCGAAGTTACAAAAAAACTCCGCGAAGTTCCGCGAGTGGCGGAGTGCAGTGCGAACTGCAGTTTGTGCTGGTATTCCTGCTGCTCGGGTAGAAGTTCTACCCGAGCGGCAGCTCGCAAACTTACCGTTCGCGATCACGAACTTACCGTTCGCGATCCCGAGCGGGGTAAAAACTCTGCTGCACATCGCGAAGCGGAGTTTTCTGGACTCCGCGAGCTTCGCGGAGTGTGGAGTGCAGAAAACTCTGCAAACTCCGCGAACGGAGCGAAGTTCACCACCCAGGCTTATTTTGCATGAGTCCTGCCCTGATGACATTTAATGATTCTTAAACAGAGGATGTGGCCTAACGGCTAGAGCGGTCGACCTCGAAGCTGGGGAACAGGTTTTGAGTCCCCGCAGGGACGCTCAACATCTTGTAATTCTGGGCAAATCAATTAATCTCCCCGTGCCTACCAAAAATGAATGTGTCCCTCTGGTAACGTAACTGGTGTTGATGTAAAGCACTCTGATACCTTTGGGTTGAGATTTCGCTATATAAACCTCTAAAAAAGAAACATTATTTTAAATACCTTTTTCCTTTAATGTGTTGTTGAAGTCGTTATAGACATTTTGCAGAGAAATGTTGTTTTATATTGTTCAATACCATGCAAAACCCATACCATTTTTTATTTTAAATCAAAACAGGACCTCACATATGAGAAATGTTACGGGGTCATAGAGATTATTTGTATTTATATTAGTGAGCTTCAGCTGTATTACAATACCGAAAACACACATCACTATCCCCGAATGTTAGACGCAAAAACATTTAAAATTTGGACCGGGGTTCCAGTTCACTGTCAGGGATCTGGCCAAAGAGGATATGCATGCAGGGTTCGTAGCTTCCATTACTGCCGCAGGTGCAGTGCACCGGGACTCAGCGCACTGAGGGGCCCACTGATCCCTGATAACTGCTATATTTTACTACCCCAACATTAGAAGAAATATGCTGACGAAACCCAACTGATCATATTTGTTGACCAACCCATTTCCACTCCATTTGAGGCATTTAACATCTGCATGCAGAATAACACGGCATTTTTAGGTAGAAACTCTTTAAAATTTAATACCAACTCATTAAAATGTAATACTGAATACACCAATTTTTTGTGTTGCTCAAGTGGCAGGCCATTCCACCCATTCTCTAATGATCTGTGGCCATCGTCTGACGACTTTGCCCTGCGGCTTCCTCCTCTGTTCGGAATGTTGGGGTTCACATACACGCGGTTCTATCTCCTACAATTCATGTTAGCAGATTGTGCTTCAAAGTTTAAAAGTGCATGAGCATGCAGCAGAGCCAGTCTTGCTCCTTTTCTCCATTCCATTGGGGAACCCCTGCCTTTAGGAAAGCTCCAAACAGCTGGCTTTATGCAATGTTCCTAGAGTCATTCACACTTTTACTGCATGATGAGGCAGTTACCACTCCCCCTATGAAGTCTTTCAAGGTATTAGCTATGAATTTAGATGATGCTGGTGATGATGATGATGATGATAATAATAATAATAATAATAATAATAATAATAATAATAATAGTAATGATTATTATTAATATTATTATTATTATTATTTTACAACCTGCATGACTCTTTTGGTACTGTGTCCTTGAGGAATGATGCATTTTTGGCTCATGGTTCTAGGATACAGAGGAGTTGTTTTACTTATATGCGCCTCTATGCCACTTCTGATGGTAAAAAAGGCTGCACAGTTTTCGCAAGGCATAGGGTAGTCCATTTACATGGTAGCACAACTAATGTTTTTAAACTAATCTATGTTGTTGTCAAATATCAAATAATGATTTTCTTATATTATGAAGTCTTGTTAGATACAAATGAAATTTGTGTACTACTTTTCAAACTACTGGCATGTGCGATTTTCTGTTTTTATGTGGACCATGCGGTGTGTCCAATATATTGTGTATTTATGTTTTTGTGCGGCGTAGAACTTGTTGAACTTGAAAAAAAAGCTTTTTAGCTGAAACGCGACTTGTTTTCTGTGGTAATAAATTTGTTGGAAAAGATTTCCCTTGAGTGCTCCTCCATCCTTTTTGTGAATCTCTCCATCACTTACGGTACTTGCCGCTGCCAAACACATAGGGTAATGCCAAACAACTAACAGAAAGGTCAGAGGTCTGGGCAGGACCAATTCTAGATGGAGGGCTAGGTGAGCCAGGGCCTAACAGGGAATCCTTCTTCCCCCCCCCCCCCGCCATGGCCCATTCACTATCGAAAACACCTTAATATTTTTGTTTTTTAACGGTTTAAGTGGGTCTGTTAGTCCCACTCAGCCTAATGACTTCAAAAGCATACTAAACAATAATGATCATTTTAAGCATCCATGGGATAGGAGTGACATCAACAAAGGAGGGAGCTGATGATATCACATCCCTCCCTGACCACAAATGAACACTGGAGCATCCTACAAAAAACACCCAATATTACAAAAAACAAAAAGTATAAGTCCAGTTACAAGGGAATTAAAAGACAGAAACTTGCACTTTTGCACTACTGGGAGCCTGAGGTCATTTTAAAAGCAGCCCTGTGTTGCAGCACTGCTTTTAAATGTAAACAGTGCTCAAACTTGACTTTGGTGGTTGGGGCACTTAAAAAGTGATAAACTACAATATTTTGGCATATAAGGTACCCCCAGGGTCTTCCCTCGGTGTCCCAGAAGTGGGGGGTCTTGTAGTTATAAAGAGGGCTCTTATAAAAGAGGTGTTATGCCCTGGGAATAGAGAAATTGCACATTTCACTTTCCCCATTGCAGTTAAGTGTAACCCTGGGCAAAGCACTACGCTACGCTCACGTAGTTTGCGAAGTTTGCGCTACTTCGCACAACGCGAATTGCACGTAGCACAGTGCAAACACGCGTAGCGTAGCGTAGTGCAGCGGTCATTTTTGCTTGCTCGCGGTCCTCAACGTCAAGTTGGCGACCGCGAGCAAGCAAATGACTTCCCGGCGAGACTTTTTCCTCGTTCGCGATCAGCAACATCAAGTTGCCGATCGCGAGCGTGGAAAATAAACCTCCCGGCGAGATTCTCAACGCGGGGAGGTCAGGTTTCTCATTGCGAGTGGTCGCGTATGCTCGCAACCGCTCGCGATGAGAAACTACCAGTCCGCGTTGAGAAGCTGCCGCTCGAGTAAAAATCTACTCGAGCGGCAGTAAAAGACAGCTCGCACTGTGCAAGATGCCGTTTTCAATGATTGCACAGTGCGGACAAGCATCCGGCACTGTGCAATCATTGCGAACAGCGCACTACGCAGTTCGCGTAGTGCTACGCGTAGCTCGCGTAGTGCGAACTGCACTTTGCGTAGCTTTGCGTAGCGCTACTTCGCGAACTACGCCCAGGTTTAGTTAAGTGCTTCCCAAATTCGACTTTTGTGCTAGGAGCACTGTGGGGTGAGGAACTATACTATTTTTGCATATTCAGAACCCCTAAAGGCTCCCCTAGGTGTCCCCGGGTGGATTGTGCATTTCATTTTCTCCATTGTAGATCCCAGCCACATAGGTTAATATAGCAATAATTTATTAACCATCACTAGGAATTCACAGAAAATATAATTCAAGGACTAAGGAGAATGGCATTGATAAATCAAACGATATGCTATTGTTGACTTTATCCTGAAATATACAGAAAATAGATTATAAGTCATTTTTGTCTGTAAGCCAAAATTCAGCCTTCCTGCCCTCTTCCCTGATTGGCCAGAGTTAACAGGATTAGCCAGGCTGCTTTGATGAAGTGGTAAGTGGCACCCAGGGAGAAAGGCTATTTCTTGTAAGAGGACTCTGCTCCACAGGAATGCCAGAGCATGGGGGAGGTGGTCCTAAACCATGGAGTTTCAAAAGGGGTTAGGACAGGCAGGGAATGCCAGGCCCATCTACCCACCAGCTCCCCTGACCCAGCCAGATGTCAGGCTTAAGGCAGGAATTTGCAGATGGTAGGGGGAGAGCTATGGAAATGAGCCGTACTGGAGGTTGATTTAACTAGTTCTTGCTCCTCTGCTGGGAATTCAGCCATACTAAATTTTGGAAGAATAGTGCTTCCTGGGAGAAGTTTATACCACACTTTGGAGGAAGTGGTCATGCTCTGGGGTGTTGGCATGCACCTCATTGGACAGGAGTGCTCTCCTGCTTGACCCCAGAGAGCCCTGAATAAATATGTGAGAAGTGCAGAGCTTCTCAGATCTGCTGCTTGAAAATAAGAGAACAAGAAGGGTCCATGCTGGAAGTTTGATTTGCACCAACCAGGCCCTGCACTCTGACTAACTGCACCTGCTGCACAATCTGGAACTACAGCCCTGTGAACCTAACTTGCTTAAGGAGGAATAAAGTGTGGACTCCCTGCAAGCTAAAGGTTAACACCTGGACCACCACTACCACGAATCCCCAACCTGGAGTGCGTCCAGTGGATGTGTAGGTTTTTGTCCAAGTGGATTGTGGGAACTGAAATCCCAAACTTCAATGGACCATCTTGGAGATTCCAGATCCTTGAATTGTGTTTTGGACACTTTGGAACCCCCAGAGGAACTTCAGGAAAAAGTTCCAGAAGTTTGGTGAAGTTTGGAGCAACTTTGGAAAAAAGCTCCATAAGAGGACCGACTCAACCTGGAGAGCCAAGTAGGTGACCCTCAACGATGAGTCGGACTGCCCTACTGGTTTGTCCTCCTGAAAATCTCCGGAGGTCAGACTTCCAGAGTTTTACCGGGAGCTCCCTGTAAAAGCAAGCCGGCGAACCCTCACTGAACCCAGCCTGGTGAAGAGCATTGAGGGACCACAGCAAAAAAGCTCCAGAAAAGTTTCTACGTCAGAAGGTAAAATCTTGATGAGGCCTACCGCGAGGGGTATCCAAGCAGGCTCCATCGCGATTGGCCTGAAACTATGACTTTGGTCTGGTCAAGCATGACCAGATGTCCCAAGGTGGTGCTATTGGTTTCTAAGTGCTATATAGTGCTAAATCTTTCAAAATTCACATCTCTGGTTTCCTACATTGGATCTTTGTAGTTTTGGTGTCATTTTAAAGATAAAAATATTTCATATTTTTATAAATTGTTTTGGGATTTTTATTGTGTGTTGTGTCTTCATTGAATTCACCGAATGGTGGTTTTTAAATGCTTTACTTACCTGTCTCTGAAGTTAAGCCGGCCTGCTCGCAGCTAAGCTACCAAGGGTTGAGCATGGGAATAATTTTCTGAGACCTATTCTGAGCCATAGACTGTGTTAGTGGCCTTATTGCCAGTAGTAGATGCATATTTACCACTACTAATAACCCAATTTCCAACAAGCCGTTCCTAAATTGAAGAGTATCAATTAAACAAACGAGAATAAGAATACTACATCTTATAATTGGTTTAGACAAATATAATTCAATTTATCCTTCTACAGAATTTATATGACATTCAATCATATATAAACTGGCACAAGCACCAGTATGATGCCTTCCACTGGAGTCTATATATAATCTCCAGGATACTGTGTGTATCCCTGCAGGGCCACATCTTCATTTCATGTTTCTGAGATTCATCAAGACGAATACTGAGCCTGGTGTAATGAATACTTTATATTTAAAATGTTCCCAAACAACAAAACATTCTGCTGCCAGTGCTATTTAAAACACAAGTTATATATTTATTTAATGAAAAGAAAAAAATATTTCAATGGGAGATGAACACCTACAAAGAACAAGTTTTACTAATACATCAAAGTCCTGCCCAAAAATGATCTTTTAAAATATGAAATCCTTGCCCATTGGTTACCAAATGTGATATATGTAACCACATATGAAAGTCCAGGAAACTATTCCAAATATGGTGAACAATAGTTAAAGATTTCCATAGCTTAGTCCCAAAAGGATCTTGAATTCCTTATTGAAAGCAATAACATATCCTCAGCTATAATGGTTCTATTGCACTATCATGATGCTACACTATCTATTGATTGTGTGTGTATCTCGAGAATAAAACCATGGGCATCTATGTATTATGACTATGTGGGAGTATACAATGTTGCGTAGCTTAGAGCTTTGCATATTTTTTTAAGCAACCCAGCGGCAAAAAGTGCTGAGCTGGCAATTTGTTTTCCACAAAATCAAAGATCATCAAATAAGGGGCTGTACTCCCAGGTTCCATTACCAATGTGATCCAGGAGAACTCTACATCTTACTTGCTGAACCATATGTAAACCTTTCAGTACGTGATGCCGGGTGTCTCGAGGCAGGATTTCCAGCTGCAGGGAAGGGGAAGTATGTGACTTGTGAAGAGGCTACTGTATTCTCTGCTGTCTTTCAGGTTGACAATTCCATTCAGTCATATGTCAGTCTGAAGTTCTAACTGCATGGAATAGTGCGGGAATAATGCCAAACTATCCAAGTGAAGTTTAAAATTTGCATGATCCTCGTTCTACAATGTCAAAGTAGGTATTTTGTGACATGATAATCAACTTTGACATATGTCATCAGACCTCAATAACATGTTATACATTACTTTATGTTACATGTGTCTTGAAAAAAAAAAAATGCATGTTGAATACAGTCCTGCACAACACTGCTGCATCCGTCAGTTTTCTATATTAACTTTGGCCTTTACATTAGTTGAAATATATAATTCACAGGGCTATAGTCACTTCCATAAATTATGGAAAATTAATAACTCATGTTTATGTTATAATTCCCATGAAATATGGGTCTTGAGACCACTCCTGCAAGGACATTATAAGTATGATACAAAACTTTAAAAAATGTAATTTTCATCATTTATGAATGTTACACGATGATAAAGCTATGATGCTGTAGCACGGGCTTCTCCAACGAGTAGCTCGTGAGCTACTGGCAGCTCTCCATCTACCTGCAAGTAGCTCTCCTGTGTGCATCTCAGAGTGCTATATTAGAATCTCTCCTTTGGTTGAATTAATATGTATACCAACACTGAGGGGCCGATTCCGATTCGGGCCGGAAAAAATACCGACCGACTCGGTACGGGAATTTAGTCCGACCGACTCTGACCGGCGCCGTACGACCCGGGTAGTACGATAAAAATGCATGTGAAATCCGACCGACTCGGACGGAATACAAAACGACCGACCGAGCCGGACGTAAACAAGCCATCCGGCCGGGAAATCACGCGAAACGAACCGACTGACACGCACCCGGATTGAACCCGAACGAAACGTACCCGCGAACTCCGACCCGCGTAGTACGATGCTGTGCGTGCAAAACACGACCGAATCGCCCGGAGCACAAGCCGTACGACCGACACGTATACAAAACCCAGCCGAAGCACCCCAATACTCCGCGACCGACTCGTACGCCGCATATGAAACCTAGCTGACACACAGCGGGAACGAGTCGGACAAGATCGCACCAGACAACTGCAGCATCCTACTCGGACACAAGAACGACTCCTACATGCACCAAAAACACCAAGGAATTTTTTTTTTTAAAAAGGGCCAAACAAGCAACCACAAAGCCAATAAATACAGGGAGGAAAAAAAAATGGAACAAGGACACACCTCCAACTCCACCTACATAAAGGCCACAAATCCCTACCATGATCCTTTGCAAATTCCACTGACCTGCCAGCACAGAACACCATCACACAGCAACCACAGACACACTCACAGCTCATACATCACACAAGCCACACACCATTACCACACCTACAAATAGCACCCTCACACACACCCAGCTAAACCTACACTCACACCCCCCACTTGCACACACACATCAATCACCACCACCACCCATCACCATGCCCCCAAAGAAGAATCATAAGTTCCCAGACAGTGAATTGGAAGTCATGGTAGATGAGATCCTCAGGTTAGAGCCACAGTTGTTTGGTACATTGGTACAACAGACCCCCATGTCGCAAAAAACCAAGATGTGGGCAAGGATTGTCGACAGGGTGAACGCACAATCACCATGTTTGCGCACAAAGGAAGACATCCAGAACAGGTGGTATGATGTGCGCAGGAGGGTCCGGGACCTACTCAAAAAGGACTACCTCCTCAGCCAGCACACCGGCAGTGGCCCTCCTGCAAAACCAGTATACCTCAGGCCCTGGGAGGAGAAGGTGCGGGCCATCCTACCACCAGTGAGCGTATACGGACTAACAGACATCCCAGAGCCTGGTGAGTACACAACTAATATACACAATATGGTATGACAACACACACACATCACAGTCAAGGGGAAAGGCAAACCATGCACCCTTAGCAAATACACAGCAACCAAAAGATATTCATCCCAAGATGTGAATGCTAGTCAGACAAACACAATACCTGCCATCTCATAGTGATATGTAACTGTGTCATGACATGTACAAACCTAACAACAAATACAGCAAGGCAGTGGCACAAATAGAACCAACAAAAACTCCCAGATATTTACCCACCACTAGAACACCACCTCACAGGGAAGCTCAATGAAAGGAAGGAATTCTGTGTATGCTGGTGAAGTCAGTGTAGCCAATAGCATGATGGGAGTGGTAGTCACAGATATTGGTCACACCCACAATTGGCCCATCAACACCACTCTGAACCATGCTCACATCACAGGGAGTGGAAAACAACTGACAAGATGGCTGACACTGGGTACTGCTGTGGGGAGCACAAGGCCCTGGTGGGAACTGGGCACCAACAAACAACAGGACCACACTGTCAGCCATCTTGCCATTGCTGTCACACTCACACACAGTGAAGTCCACTCAAAAGGAAGGAAGTATGGGCATGCTGGGAAGGGGGTGTAGGCAATAGCATGATGGGAGTTGTAGGCACAGATATTGGTCAGCCTCACAATTGGCCCATCAACACCACTCTGAACCATGCTCACATCACAGGGAGTGGAAAACAACTGACAAGATGGCTGACACTGGGTACTGCTGGGGGAGCACAAGGCCCTGATGGGAACTGGGCACCAACAAACAACAGGACCACACTGTCAGCCATCTTGCCATTGCTGTCACACTCACACACAGTGAAGTCCACTCAAAAGGAAGGAAGTATGGGCATGCTGGGAAGGGGGTGTAGGCAATAGCATGATGGGAGTTGTAGGCACAGATATTGGTCAGCCTCACAATTGGCCCATCAACACCACTCTGAACCATGCTCACATCACAGGGAGTGGAAAACAACTGACAAGATGGCTGACACTGGGTACTGCTGGGGGAGCACAAGGCCCTGCTGGGAACTGTGCAACAACCAACAGCAGGACACCACTGACTGACATCCTGAAAGACAACTTGCACTCCCTGCAATGGAAGCACGTTCCATGGTGGGATATCTGGCTGGGTGGGAAGGAGGACTCACAGCACTGACCATAGTTACAAGCACCTCCCCTCACACACCCCCTCAACACTAACTCCACATAACCCACCTGGGAGAATGCAATGCCTCACATCCTAACTGAAGATCCAACAAAGAACCACCACCCTGGGTTATGCTGTGTGAAGCACAGGGACACTCTTGGGACTTGTAGCCAAACAACTGCCAGGACAACATTCCCAGCCATCCTGTCAGCACAGGCACCCCACCCCACAGGGGAGCTGAGTCAAAAGGAAGGAAGGATGGGCATGCTGGGAAGGGGGTGGAGGCAATAGCATGATGGGAGTGGTAGTCACAGATATTGGTCAGCCTCACAATTGACCCATCAACACCACCCTGAACCATGCTCACATCACAGGGAGTGGAAAAGGACTCACAAGATGGCTGACACTGGGTACTGCTGGGGGAGCACAAGGCCCTGCTGGGAACTGTGCAACAAACAACAGCAGGACACCACTGACTGACATCCTGAAAGACACCTTGCACTCCCTGCAATGGAAGCACGCTTCATGGTGGGATAACTGGGCTGGGTGGGAAGGAGGACTCACAGCACTGACCATAGTTACAAGCACCTCCCCTCACACACCCCCTCAACACTAACTCCACATAACCCACCTGGGAGAATGCAATGCCTCACATCCTAACTGAAGATCCCACAAAGAACCACCACCCTGGGTTATGCTGTGTGAAGCACAGGGACACACTTGGGACTTGTAGCCAAACAACTGCCAGGACAACACTCCCAGCCATCCTGTCAGCACAGGCACCCCACCCCACAGGGAAGCAGAGTCAAAAGGAAGGAAGGATGCGCATGCTGGGAAGGGGGGTGGAGGCAATAGCATGATGGGAGTGGTAGTCACAGATATTGGTCAGCCTCACAATTGGCCCTTCAACACCACCCTGAACCATGCTCACATCACAGGGAGTGGAAAAGGACTCACAAGATGGCTGACACTGGGTACTGCTGGGGGGAGCACAAGGCCCTGCTGGGAACTGTGCAACAACCAACAGCAGGACACCACTGACTGACATCCTGAAAGACAACTTGCACTCCCTGCAATGGAAGCACGCTTCATGGTGGGATAACTGGGCTGGGAGGAGAAGGAGGCCCGGATGGCAAGCAAATACCACCAATGCTGGTCATGCACACACCTCAACATTCACATTGACATGCCACAGGTTGGCAGGACAATGTGCTACACCAATATCACTCTCTGACTGTCACAATTTAGGAGAATGCAATGTCCAGGCCCACATCCAGAGGTACAGTCACAACTGTCAGGTGTTTGAACAATTGATGCCAGTAGAAACATAACATACAATCTGTGTCTCTCCCCAAAACAGGTGATGATGGGGACACAGCAGCAGACGAGAAGTCCCTGTCCCAGGCTCCGGTGAACACTGAGCTCACTGGTGTGGATCAGCCTCTGCACTCCTCGGATGGCGAAGAACCAGCTGGACCCTCCGGTGTGAGTCATCATGCAGCACCAGCAGGACCAACATCTGCACCCCCTGCACCCACCCCTCCAACAACTGCCAACACAAAGGCCACCCCTGCCAACACGGACAGACCAAGGAACACAGATGACAACAGCGCAGGGACCCAGACCCAAACTGGAGCTGGTGACAACGAGCCCAGGAACAACACCCAAGTGGGCCCACGGTCACCTGTGCATGCCACCGCAGGTCCTGCATGTGTCGCCAGGGGTGGTGGGAGGGGTGGTAGACATAGGTCGCTCTTTGCAGAGGGGTCTGGACTGCATGATGACCCACAACTGGCACGCATCGCGGATGCGTACCAGACTAGCACCGGAGAGGTCAGCCAGGGAGTGGGGATCCTCAAGGACATACAACAGCAGCAGGCTTCCCATCATGCCCGCTTGGACTCCCACATGTCCCGTGTCGAGACACACATGTCACATGTCGAGACACACATGTCACATGTCGAGACACACATGTCTGGCATGGAGTCCAAGTGGGACACATTGGAACAACTGACAGCGGTGCATAGGGACATACTGACATGCCTCCGCCAGATCAGCACCAACATGGCCTCACCTCCCTGTGTGCCCACAACATCTGCTGCTGAAACAACTGCAAATGCCACAGGGAGGGAGGAGGACTCTGGCAGAGGGTCCCCTGCACCGCCGCAGCCTGCACCTGAGGGTCCCCCCCCAAGAAGAGGGGCCGTCCGAGGAGGCCAAACTGAGAGGCCAATGGCCATCTACATCCCCCAGGAAGCCAACACCTGTTCTGGAACTTTTCCTCTGTGTGCAAACTGCACGCCCTGTCGAAGCCAACCCAACTCTCCACATGACATGGGGAGCTATAGTTGGCCAAATTCATCAGATGACTGTGGACTTTACTCTGGACATTTCAGCTACCAAGACTTCCGAATCACATGGGAACTTTGGATTCCAATTTCTATGTACAGCACCCACCATCCTGTGCACCATCCTCACACC
Source organism: Calotriton arnoldi (assembly GCA_963921515.1). Classification (NCBI taxonomy): domain Eukaryota; kingdom Metazoa; phylum Chordata; class Amphibia; order Caudata; family Salamandridae; genus Calotriton; species Calotriton arnoldi. The sequence goes on along the minus strand of CAWUFW010000904.1, from coordinate 295,235 downwards.
TGTATGTAAATAAACTCACAAATACACCATATCTGCCTCTGTTGTGATTCCAACATGCTCTCTGTCATGGAGATGGTGATCAGAAAAATGACACTGTGCATGCTAACTGCTACAGCAAGTCCAACACCGTCATGTCAGTCATGGCGACGTGACACATATGAGGGAGACACACCACTAGGGCCACACAACACATACACACACCAGGGCCATCAGACTCATCACCTATACTGATGTTGCAACTAAATACAGTGGAATGCACAGACACGCCACCTATTCACAGTCTGTGTCAACTAGACTACAGGTGCAGTAAGCAAATGTCAGTCAGATGTGTGACTACAGACAACGCACATCCCAAAGTGAAGCACAGGTTTATTACACATTTGCAACATGTTGTTTCCACTACAAATGCTAGCTAATCCAACCTGGCTGTGGCCACAAAGTCAAAAAGTGCAGAAGATAGAAAGTCCAGGGGTGTGTGGCACATCACCTGTAGGGAAACGACTGCTTCCACCTTGGAAGTTGAATCATGGATTCGTGGGATCCAAGTTGATCAAACAACTCCGGCAGCACCCTGTGAAGGACAGACATGACACACAGTCAAAACCACTGAAGAACAGCACAGAACGGCAATAATCATGTCTAATACATGTCACGAGATAACTACACAAAACCAAGTTAGCATGTCAACACTGTTGGGCAGTACAGACCACCTGCAAGGACACATCGCTGCACGCATCCAGTCAAGTAGCACATGGCCACACTCAAACAGCACCAGAGCACCACACACACATATCATGCAAACTCAAATCATTGACATTACAACCCTCTGGAGACTCACATTCAGCTGAATAAGTTGGTGATGAGCTGTGTGTGGACATCACCATCATCATCATCATCATCTTCACTGGCATCGTGACCCAGGCCAGGATCTTCCACAGGTGGCGGACGTTGGTCATCGTCATCAAGGATGAGAGGCAACTCCTTCCGCACTGCCAGGTTGTGTAGCATGCAGCAGATGATGACAATCTTGCACACCTTTGCTGGGGCATATGGGAGGGCCCCTCCTGTCTTGTCCAGGCAGCGGAAGCGGCTCTTCAGGAGACCAAAGGTCCGCTCAATCACCCTCCTCGTCCGACCATGTGCCTCATTGTAGCGCATCTGGGCTGGTGTCACAGGGTTCCTGAGGGGTGTCAGCAACCACAGCATGTTGGGGTATCCCGAGTCACCTACAGACAGACAATTGCACATTAGCCGATTTGAAAATGTGTGCAGAAAACAACATAGCATAACACACACAATGGTACAAAGTCAGTACACACCAACAAGCCAGGCACGCTGGTTTGGCATCTGTGACATCAACCTCGGGATGCGCCTACTCCTCATCATGTAGGCATCGTGTGCCGAACCGGGGAAACGGGCACACACATGTGTGATGGTCATATCTGCAAGACATACCACCAGAGCATTGATCGAATGGTAATGTTTACGGTTCCGGTATGCCTGCTCATGTGCCTGTGGTGGTATCAAAGCCACATGTGTCCCATCAATGGAGCCAATTACATGTGGCATCCTCCCCAGGGCATAGAAGTCACTCTTGACGTCAGTGAGTCGTTGACGTGTTGGAAAATAGATGTACTGGTTCAGGTATCTCAACATTGCCCCCAAAACATTGCGTAGCACACGGCTGAACATAGTCTGTGACATCCCACCGGCAGTCGCCACAGTGTGTTGAAAGGTACCGGTGGCAAAGAAGTGTAGGGCTGCCATCACCTTCACCTTGGGGGTCAGCGCTGTAGTATACGGACGGCCAGGCTGCAAATGTGGGTCCAACCGCACTGCCAAATCCTCAATCAGCTGCCTGGTGAAGCGGTACCGTCGGATGCTGTCACGTTCCACCATTGTTGCCAGGTCTGGGAATGGTCGATGGACAGCAGGAGCCCTGCAGTGCATAGGTGAAGAAAGCAAGATTGTCAGTCACCCCACCTATGTGCTGTTCACCATACTCAATTTCACATGATACATCATTAACAAACACAAGTACTTGATGTGTGTGTCGTTCTGTTTGGACATATATGGCACCTACATGGACATCATCTAACATCTCTGTTCAACAAGTGTTGACAACAGGTTCCAGGGTGTGCTATGGGAAACCATTAGGCAGTGTCACAGTACCCATTTACTGCTCTCACGTTCCACACACATACCACAGTGACATGTCTGGACAGATGCTCCACAGGCATCACAGCTCATTGACAGGTAGATTCCCATGGGCCCCTGACTTGCCACATGGACACTGGCATGACATGGCGTATCATGTACACGTCAGAAAAACAAACATGACACCCACAGGTAGTGGCCCCTGTAGCCTCTGCAGGACAGACATGGACGTCTGTGACACACACACACACAACATCAAAGTTCATGCAAAAACCACGTGGATGTGGAGACTGTCTCCCATTGTGCACATGGAGTCAGAGACATGTGAAACAGAACATGCACACAGACTGCGGAGGGACATCACTATTGTGGCAATGGGCCACCCTGTGACGTACATGCCTTCCCACATGTGAGCCTGGGGGTATGTGACATGTCATACACATACACAACCTGGAAATGTGAGCATGACACATGCTCCAAAATGAACAGTTGCACACCACAGTGGTCAGGTGCACAACACACAAAGGACCCTGTCCCCATGAACACGTGCACAGCCTGGGTGTGTCTGCCCCCAAGTGCCACCCCAAAAACCACATGTTCACTCACATACACAGATAAGGTTATGCTGCCACACACGCCTTAGATACAGTGTGGACTGGGTGTGGTGATGTAGGTGTGCCCCAGAGTCCCTGGAAAGTATATGTGGCTGGCATAGGTTCACCAGTGACCAGCATGGTGACATATGCGTGTGACCTGTCCAGGGACGCATTGTAGAGCAATGGACCGATCGGTGTGCCCGCACGGTCCATTGCATTGGATGTGAGCAGGTACGCGTTGTATCCCGGGTACGCGTTGTACAGCAATGGACCGATCGGTGTGCCCGGCCGGCCCATTGCATATGATGTGAGCGGGTACGCGTTGTATCCCGGGTACGCGTTGTACAGCAATGGACTGATCGGTGTGCCCGCACGGCCCATTGCATATGATGTGAGCGGGTACGCGTTGTATCCCGGGTACGCGTTGTACAGCAATGGACCGATCGGTGTGCCCGCACGGCCCAATGCATATGATGTGAGCGGGTACGCGTTGTATCCCGGGTATGCGTTGAACAGCAATGGACCGATCGGTGTGCCCGGCCGGCCCATTGCATATGATGTGAGCGAGTACGCGTTGTATCCCGGGTACGCGTTGTGCAGCAATGGACCGATCGGTGTGCCCGGCCAGCCCATTGCATAAGATGTGAGCGGGTACGCGTTGTATCCCGGGTACGCGATGTACAGCAATGGACCGATCGGTGTGCCCGCACGGCCCATTGCATTGGATGTGAGCGGGGACGCGTTGTAGAGCAATGGACCGATCGGTGTGCCCGCACGGTCCATTGCATTGGATGTGAGTGGGTATGCGTTGTATCCCGGGTACGCGTTGTACAGCAATGGACCGATCGGTGTGCCCGGCCGGCCCATTGCATATGATGTGAGCGGGTACGCGTTGTATCCCGGGTACGCGTTGAACAGCAATGGACCGATCGGTGTGCCCGGCCGGCCAATTGCATATGATGTGAGCGGGTACGCGTTGTGCAGCAATGGACCAATCGGTGTGCCCGGCCGGCCCATTGCATATGATGTGAGTGGGTACGCGTTGTATCCCGGGTACGCGTTGTACAGCAATGGACCGATCGGTGTGCCCGCACGGCCCATTGCATTGGATGTGAGCGGGACGCGTTGCAGAGCAATGGACCGATCGGTGTGCCCGGCCGCCCATTGCATATGATGTGAGCGGTACGCGTTGTATCCTGGGTACGCGTTGTAGAGCAATGGACCAATCGGTGTGCCCGGCCGGCCCATTGCATATGATGTGAGCGGGTATGCGTTGTATCCGGTACGCGTAGTACCGCAATGGACCGATCGGTGTGCCCGCACGGCCCATTGCATATGATGTGAGCGGGTACGCGTTGTATCCCGGGTACGCGTTGAACAGCAATGGACCGATCGGTGTGCCCAGCCGGCCCATTGCATATGATGTGAGCGGGTACGCGTTGTATCCCGGGTACGCGTTGTACAGCAATGGACCGATCGGTGTGCCCGGCCGGCCCATTGCATATGATGTGAGCGGGTACGCGTTGTATCCCGGGTACGCGTTGTACAGCAATGGACCGATCGGTGTGCCCGCACGGCCCATTGCATTGGATGTGAGCGGGGACGCGTTGTAGAGCAATGGACCGATCGGTGTGCCCGGCTGGCCCATTGCATATGATGTGAGCGGGTACGCGTTGTATCCCGGGTTCGCGTTGTAGAGCAATGGACCGATCCGTGTGCCCGGCCGGCCCATTGCATATGATGTGAGCAGGTACGCGTTATATCCCGGGTACGCATTGTGCAGCAATGGACCGATCGGTGTGCCCGGCCGGCCCATTGCATATGATGTGAGCGGGTACGCGTTGTATCCCGGGTACGCGTTGTACAGCAATGGACCGATCGGTGTGCCCGCACGGCCCATTGCATTGGATGTGTGCGGGTACGCGTTGTATCCCGAAATACGCGTTGTACAGCAGTGGACAGAACGGTGCGCACACATTGGCTGGGGCCTGGCATGGCAACGGACGCGTTTTCGAAGCTCCAACGAGTCTGATGCAGTGAATTCAGTTGGCCAGCCACAACAATGTTGCAAAATCATGGGTGTCATGAAGTTGAAGATTTGAAGGATGCTGTGGGCGTGTATTAGTGCTGCTATTCCATGGATTGGTCAGATTCAGAAGATGCAAACGACTTGGACCTATCACTTTGGACACATGGGACAGTATCTGCCTCTGCAGCACACATATAATGCTGGCTGTTCCCCTGAGAGCTCACTTGCCTGCACTACATGCTCCAGGACGACATCTGCCACCAACACTGCTGCTGTTTATGCATCCTCTGGCTCCTGCAATGGCACGTACTGTGGAGAGAGCCCCAGCCTTCAGCCTTGAGGAGAACCAGGCCCTGCTGGACAGCCTCCTTCTACTGTACAGCAAGCTGTATGGGAAACCAGGGGAGCAGGTGAGTGTGCTGTCCACTGCCTCACTAATTGTGCATGTTGTCTGACTAGCAGGACTTTCAGTGTGCACACCACTGGCTAGCATGCCCACTGAGTAGTTGTCACACCCCAAAGTGTGTAGTTACATGCACTGAGCTGGTACAGTGCAGTAACAGTGCACTCCAACTAGGTTTACTTCCCATGCAATGATACCATGTAGTGACTGCTGGCAAACTGTTCATAGCCATTGTTGGACTGCCTGTGTACATCATATGCCCCTGTGATTGAGACATGTATATCCAACTGTGTGATGCACGTATATGTTGCATGTGTAGTAATGGCCTTTTCACTTTGTCATCCTCACAGGTTGATGCCCACCAGAAGCAGGAAATTTGGCTGACCATCGCCCGGAAAGTAAGATCCGTTGGGGTCTACAGGCGCAGGATCCGCAACTGCCAGAAGAGGTGGCAGGACCTTCGTGGCTGGACCCGGAGGATCGCAAGGGTCCAGCTGAAGCTGTCGCCTCCTCGCAGGAGGGGCGGACACCGGACCCTGACCCCCACATGCTCCGGATCCTGGCGGTGGTCTTCCCTGACCTGGATGGGCAGCTGAAGGACAGACAGCAGCAAGGAGGGGGTGAGTCCATGACTGCACTGTGCACTTTGTCTGACATGCTATGTGCCCTCCTCTGGCCTGGTTAAACTTCCACAGTACATCAGTCATGTGGTCCAGGACCCATGTCCCTCATTTGTGACATGCCCACTTCTCCTCTGATACGCATATGTGTGGCCCTTATAGTCAGGAAATTGTGTCATTTGGGGACTGTGTCATTGCATTTTGCTTTGCTCAAGGTGGGGGACAGCATTTGTTCCCGTGACTATGTTGTGCGATTCATGGGTGGCTCAATTGCTTACACAATGCCTAAGTTCTGACATGTAATCTGGGTGTAACTTTGATATATGGTCCGCTTGCTGCTCTGACTCACCACATGTCCCTGGGGAATTTGGCACACACCCATGCTGCTGGTGGGAACAATGTTTGGGCCTCAAGAGTATGTGTATCCAGTGTGTCACACATGCTTAGCCACCTGCCTACTGTCCAGGACTCATCCCTCTTACAGGTGGAGCTGGACAGTCATGCCTACTCCAGGGCATGCAATACACTCTGTACTCCCACTCCCGTGTATCATCTGGCATGTTGTGATCAGTGAAATGTACCTCAGGTGTCTGCCTCTGTCTCATTGTGCTGTGTCTTCGTTGTCGGTACTACTGGTATGTTTATCAGTTAGGGCTCAGCATGCCATCTGAGATGTGACCATGATAGACAATACTTCTGTGACTTATAGGTGTCTGATCACTTGACTGTGCACACAGGTGTTTGCAACTGTGACTTTCAGGCAGCTGTATTGTCATTCACAGCACACTGTGAGGTGCTCATGTTCAGAGAGTTGTGTTTCATGTCCCCCATATGTCCAGTTGGTATGACGTGGACAAATAGTAGTACAGATGATGTGGTATTTGGGGGATGGACATGTGCACTTGTCAGTCACATAACTTGCATTCCCCATGCCCTTTGGATTGTGACACAGTGCAGACTGTTGTTGGCTGGCTGCCATGGCCATGTGACTTGAGACAGTAATGTATGACTTTGCACGCATTCCTGTGTCATGGCATTAAACTTCCTGAGACTGATCCTGCAGGGGAGTGACATGTGCAACATGCACCCCATTGTGGCATTGACTATCCGGACATGGGTGCATCATGGTGTCTGGTGCTGGTATGCATCAAATGCATTTCTATTTAGACTCTGGCCATCCCTTTATCCGGACACCTGCACTGACTCAGTGGCAAGAGATGTGATGTGTGCATGTTCACATACTTCACTGTGTTCCCTGCAATGTCCAACAACTGTGTAGGTGGTGCATGTGTTCGCACTGGGGTCTTACCATCAGACAGATGGGTGCAAGGGCAGGAGGGGTGTGAGTCCCATGGTTGACCATCAGACTGACAATTGGCTTCCCCGAATCTGTGTGGGGACTTTAGGCAATGTTCAACTAAGGATGCCAGGGCTTGCTCTGTAATGTGCTGTACTTACTGTGGTGTGTGCGGTCAGTGCAGGTGACTGATGTTTGTCTGTTTCCCTAATTGTTTGCAGATACATCCACGGCCACAGGAGGGGACAGCTCCACGGACCAGGAGGAGCAGCGGAGCCAGACTGGGTCAGCATCGGACGAGTGGTCAGAGGGACCCAGTGGCACGGAGGGCGAGGGGAGCCACACCGAGGAGTCCTCAGCACCATCCACCTCAGCTGAGGACCACAGCAGCTCGGAGGATGACTCCCTTGTGGAGGCGGATCTCAGCAGCCACCAAAGGCCAGCTAGTCTGTTTGGCCCCGCCACCACCACCACCACCACCGCCCTCCCATTGGCTCCCATTCCTGAGGTCCGTGGAGGCTCCCGTACTCGGGAGCGTGTCTCCTTCGTGCCAGGCACCGCACCCCCTGCCCCTGTGTCCCCTGCTGCCCTGAGTGAGGAGTCTGTGTACCTCCTTCGGCAGCTCCATGTAGGGCAGACAGCAATGCTGAGTGTCCTCCATGCACACACCACTCTGTTGACACAGCTGGTATCGTTCATGGAGGGCATCTCGACGGGTATGTCTGCCCTACAGAGGAGCAATAAGTCCATGGACTCCTCCCTGACGGCAGCAGTGTCCCTCCTCCAACAGTCCCTCACCCCTCCCACCTCTGCCCCATCCACACTTCCTGCCCCCTACCTGTCCAAAGCACATGCACACCTGCACAGTCACCCAAACACACAGACACGAGCAGCACAGACACACCCAAGAGAAAGGCAAGACGTGCACACAAGCATCCTCAGGGGACTGATACCACAGACACAGGGGATGGGGAACACACACACACACAGGCAACCACAGTCACTCCGCAATCCTCAAGATCCTCTCCCTCCAAGACCCCTTCCCTTGCCTCACCTGCAACCCCACCTGATCAGCAGCTCTTCCTCAGTGACCTCGGCCTCTTCCCCTCCAATCCCGCTGATCCATCATACCGGGGGAAGAGGAAGTCCACCCACACAGAGGGAGTGCCCCTCACCCCCGGACACCCTCCCCCAGGTGCAGGCAGAGTGAGCCCCCACCCGCAAGTCCCCCGGTCCCGGAAGAGCAAGACCCCGCCACCGCCCTGCAAGTCAACCACCCAGTCTCTCACCTCCATCCCCCAGGCCATCACTCCACAGGTTCCCCCACACACCGATACCGCATCCCCAAACTGCTTAGGCCCTCTCCCCTGCCACTTGCTCTTCCACCCCCAAACCAGATGCTCTGCCTGTTTGTGCCACTGGTGTGGAGACCCTGTCCCCCCTCTGTCCTGCCCAGCTCTTCTGCCCCCCTTCCACTACCTTGGGGTCATGCACTGCGGTGGAGTCCACAACCACCCCGTCTGACTCGGGCACTGCATTGGGGACCCAGTCCACTCCATCTGACCAGCGCACTGCAGTGGTTGCAGCACCAACACCATCTGACTTGAGCCCTGCGGTGGTGCCAGCCCCCCCTGAGTCAGACACCTCCACTGCAGTTGCCGGTGACACTCCTGCACCCACATCCCCTTCACTGCCTCCTTCTGGCATCCCCTGATCCTGTCCCTGCGGTGCCTGGCCTGCCCCTCGTATGCCCCTCCAAGGGGATGTCCCCTGTCCGTACCTGTGCAGGCAAGCAATTGTTGACAAGTTGTCACACATCACCCTGTTGGGACTGTATATTTGGACTGGCCATTGGCCTTAGTTTATTTTGGACTTTTGATTTGAGTTGCACACTTGCTGAATAAAGCCTCTTTTTGTTTACTTGTGGTTAATCTTTGGAGGTACATGATGTAGACGTGTAGAATCATGCATTTGCTGTTGTAATAGTGTTCAGATCAGGTAAATGAAGTTTTGCTGTGATGGGCTCCATGTGGTCCATGGGATATGTGTCCTAATCTAGTCTGGATCTATAGCATCCTTTGCTGCAGTCTGAGGGTGTAATGTTCAGCATTTGACACAGGGATGTACGTTTAGCATTTGTAGATTACCATCTTTGTCCTACACTGATGCACATCTGGTGGGCTTACCACTGTCCAATGTTCCTAGTACCCTGACTGTGTGCCCGTCTCCAATGGACATGCAGTTTAGCACATCAAATTTGGAGGACTCATCTGTGTACACAGTGAAAGTTGCTTGACACGTGTCTTGGGTGTATGCAGTTGACTGACGTGACACTCCCGTGCCCAGGCTGATATGAGCAGAGCCTTCAGTGTGTTGTAGTTGTTGACTCACTGACCGAGTGTTCTGCTGACATGTTTGAGTCGTGCACAGACAAGGTTTGGCACAGCTGACCTTCCACAGGAGTGGAGTGCCCTCATGGCAGTGCGTGATTCCGTGATATAGGCTGTGCCCGTGTTGTGTGTTGTGTAGGCATGTCTGTGCGTGTTCCCTTCTCCTTTTCCTACACAGGCTGTGTCCCTACGGATGTTCCTGTTTGGGATGCTTGCTGAGTTGTTCTGTGTTCATCCAGCATCTTGGACCTTGTTTCTCCGGGATGTGGGTGCATGGCAAACTAATGTTCATGAGGTTGTCATCCCTAGTTGTCTTTGTTGTCAGGGCTGGGGATGTGGGCAAACGCAGATGGGACACAGTCAGGATTCCTCTTGGCACTTGTTGGTTACACGAGTAATGTGATTTTCTGTTTGTGTATGCTTTCAGTGATTGTGACACGTTGTGTGTGTGACTGCTGCCACTCCTCAGGGTCAGAGCTGCAATGTTGGGAGTTGTCTATGTGTGTCCTTTGTGGGTCAGCTTGGCTTCTTCATTGGTGTGTGACTATGGCCAGGATCCCATTGTTTGGGGTGGATTTCACGTCATGCCCATGTACGGCATACTGTGCAGTGTGTCAGACATTCACAAGTATTGTTGACTGGCCATGTGTGATGTGTTTCTGCACCTTATTTCCCCCACCACCCCTGGGATTGTCATGGGTGCATGTGCAATGTCAGCAGTCCATGTGAGCTTCACTGCTGCACATTGGTGGAGTTCAAGGTGTGTGGCGTTGAGTGTGTGCAAATGTGAGTTGTTGCACGGCTGGGGCACTACCTCCATATTTTCCTTGGCTGGCAGGCCATGCTGAGTGCTTTGTGCTTGTATAGGTGTGATGGTAGTTTGTTGCTCAGGACACATGGCTGTGGTTCACAATGTGGATGACATCTACCTTTGTCATCACAGTGTGATTGTCATGCAGGCTAGTGTCACCACAATGTGGGGTCCCTGGGGGAGTGCTGTGGTGGTTCTGTCTCTTGCTGTGTTTGTTGCTGTTCCTACAAGCTTGTGTGACATGTGTAATTTGGGCTCCCTCTCATCTCACAATGCCTGTTTGCCCACATAGGGGAATCCAATCCATGAGTTACTTTTGTATGTGACTGTGTTGACATCTGTGTATTAGTGAATCTGGCCTCCTAATGTGTTGTGTGTTTGCCTGGGGACACTGGTACACAACCCCCCTCACCTGTTGTGTATGATATGCAGTGTGAGTCTGCCTGTTTGTGTTTGTGCATTTGCACCACTGCATTGGCATATCTTTAGTTTGCCATTGGCTGTATGTTGTTTGTTGGCTTTCCCCTGCTGGCCCTGGGACTGCTAGGTCATCAGTCAGCACATTGATCATGGTTAGTACGTCCCATTGCTGCCATGGTATGGTATTTGTTCACCTGACATCTAGAGTCTCTAAAGGATATCTACATTTGTGTGTCCATTGGTGCAGATATGTGGGTCTGCATTATGATGCTCACTTCTGTCATTGTGTTATTTGTGAATGTAGACAATGTGGGCCCCCGTGGCTGATGTTTGTGTGCACATGGCCAGAACGATGTGTCATTGGCACTGCACTGCTTGCCTCACACAATCTATGTTGCTATGGGACACAAGCACTACAATGCCACTGTAGTGTTTGGTGTTGTGTGGCCAGGAATAATCCCTGCAGTTTTTTTTTCCAGCTTTTACCAGGACTACACTTACCTTACCTTTTGGGCACTGTGGTGATGGGGCTTTGGGCCCCATTGCCACACTGTTCAAAATGTGCTTCAGCTATGGAGCACACACTTACCTTTGGGCACTGTGGTGATGGGGCTTTGGGCCACATTGCCACAGTGGTCATGGTCTGCTTGCATTGTGTAGGCCACACACACAATTATGTGTGACACATGTGTTAGGGGGTCACATTGTATGTTCAATGTCATGGTCAGTGTTGTATGCATTTGACACAGACCACACACGCTTGTCATGGTGTTGGGGGTGGGATGTAATTTACAGAGAGTCCTTATGTGGGAGTATGCTAGTTGTGTCATGCATTACCCGTCCTATGAGTAGGGGTGGTTGTGGTGACAGGCATCCAGCCCCCAATGAGTGGGGATGATAGTAGTGGTAGGTATCCAGCCCCCCATGAGTGGGGATGGTAGTAGTGGTAGGCATCCAGCCCCCCATGAGTGGGGATGGTAGTAGTGGTAGGCATCCAGCCCCCATGAGTGGGGATGGCAGTAGTGACAGCCATCCAGCCCCCTATGGGTGGGGATGGCAGTAGTGTCAGGCATCCAGCCCACCCTGAGTAGGGGTGGTGTTAGTGGTAGGCATCCATCCCCCCATGAGTGGGGATGGTAGTAGTGGTAGGCATCCAGACCCCCATGAGTGGGGATGGTAGTAGTGACAGCCATCCAGCCCCCTATGGGTGGGGATGGCAGTAGTGACAGGCATCCAGCCCCCATGAGTGGGGATGGTAGTAGTGGTAGGCATCCAGCCCCCCATGAGTGGGGATGGTAGTAGTGACAGCCATCCAGCCCCCTATGGGTGGGGATGGCAGTAGTGACAGGCATCCAGCCCCCCATGAGTGGGGATGGTAGTAGTGGTAGGCATCCAGACCCCCATGAGTGGGGATGGTAGTAGTGACAGCCATCCAGCCCCCTATGGGTGGGGATGGCAGTAGTGACAGGCATCCAGCCCCCCATGAGTGGGGATGGTAGTAGTGGTAGGCATCCAGCCCCCCATGAGTGGGGATGGTAGTAGTGGTAGGCATCCAGACCCCCATGAGTGGGGATGGTAGTAGTGACAGCCATCCAGCCCCCTATGGGTGGAGATGGCAGTAGTGACAGGCATCCAGCCCCCATGAGTGGGGATGGTAGTAGTGACAGGCATCCAGCCCCCCATGAGTGGGGATGGTAGTAGTGGTAGGCATCCAGCCCCACATGATTGGGGATGATAGTAGTGGTAGGCATCCATCCCCCCATGAGTGGGGATGGTAGTAGTGGTAAGCATCCAGACCCCCATTAGTGGGGATGGTAGTAGTGACAGCCATCCAGCCCCCTATGGGTGGGGATGGCAGTAGTGACAGGCATCCAGCCCCCATGAGTGGGGATGGTAGTAGTGGTAGGCATCCAGCCCCCATGAGTGGGGATGGTAGTAGTGGTAGGCATCCAGCCCCCATGAGTGGGGATGGCAGTAGTGACAGCCATCCAGCCCCCTATGGGTGGGGATGGCAGTAGTGTCAGGCATCCAGCCCACCCTGAGTAGGGGTGGTGTTAGTGGTAGGCATCCATTCCCCCATGAGTGGGGATGGTAGTAGTGGTAGGCATCCAGACCCCCATGAGTGGGGATGGTAGTAGTGACAGCCATCCAGCCCCCTATGGGTGGGGATGGCAGTAGTGACAGGCATCCAGCCCCCCATGAGTGGGGATGGTAGTAGTGGTATGCATCCAGAACCCCATGAGTGGGGATGGTAGTAGTGACAGCCATCCAGCCCCCTATGGGTGGGGATGGCAGTAGTGACAGGCATCCAGCCCCCCATGAGTGGGGATGGTAGTAGTGGTAGGCATCCAGACCCCCATGAGTGGGGATGGTAGTAGTGGTAGGCATCCAGACCCCCATGAGTGGGGATGGTAGTAGTGACAGCCATCCAGCCCCCTATGGGTGGGATGGCAGTAGTGACAGGCATCCAGCCCCCCATGAGTGGGGATGGTAGTAGTGACAGGCATCCAGCCCCCCATGAGTGGGGATGGTAGTAGTGGTAGGCATCCAGCCCCCCATGAGTGGGGATGGTAGTAGTGGTAGGCATCCATCCCCCCATGAGTGGGGATGGTAGTAGTGGTAGGCATCCAGACCCCCATGAGTGGGGATGGTAGTAGTGACAGCCATCCAGCCCCCTATGGGTGGGGATGGCAGTAGTGACAGGCATCCAGCCCCCCATGAGTGGGGATGGTAGCAGTGGTAGGCATCCAGCCCCCCATGAGTGGGGATGGTAGTAGTGGTAGGCATCCAGCCCCCCATGAGTGGGGATGGCAGTAGTGACAGCCATCCAGCCCCCTATGGGTGGGGATGGCAGTAGTGTCAGGCATCCAGCCCACCCTGAGTAGGGGTGGTGTTAGTGGTAGGCATCCATTCCCCATGAGTGGGGATGGTAGTAGTGGTAGGCATCCAGACCCCCATGAGTGGGGATGGTAGTAGTGACAGACATCCAGCCCCCTATGGGTGGGGATGGCAGTAGTGACAGGCATCCAGCCCCCCATGAGTGGGGATGGTAGTAGTGGTAGGCATCCAGCCCCCCATGAGTGGGGATGGTAGTAGTGGTAGGCATCCAGACCCCCATGAGTGGGGATGGTAGTAGTGACAGCCATCCAGCCCCCTATGGGTGGGGATGGCAGTAGTGACAGGCATCCAGCCCCCCATGAGTGGGGATGGTAGTAGTGGTAGGCATCCAGCCCCCATGAGTGGGGATGGTAGCAGTGGTAGGCATCCAGACCCCCATGAGTGGGGATGGTAGTAGTGACAGCCATCCAGCCCCCTATGGGTGGGGATGGCAGTAGTGACAGGCATCCAGCCCCCCATGAGTGGGGATGGGAGTAGTGACAGGCATCCAGCCCCCCATGAGTGGGGATGGTAGTAGTGGTAGGCATCCAGCCCCCCATGAGAGGGGATGGGAGTAGTGGTAGGCATCCATCCCCCCATGAGTGGGGATGGTAGTAGTGGTAGGCATCCAGACCCCCATGAGTGGGGATGGTAGTAGTGACAGCCATCCAGCCCCCTATGGGTGGGGATGCCAGTAGTGACAGGCATCCAGCCCCCCATGAGTGGGGATGGTAGTAGTGGTGGGCATCCAGCCCCCCATGAGTGGGGATGGTAGTAGTGATAGGCATCCAGCCCCCCATGAGTGGGGATGGTAGTAGTGACAGGCATCCAGCCCCCCATGAGTGGGGATGGCAGTAGTGACAGCCATCCAGTCCCCTATGGGTGGGGATGGCAGTAGTGTCAGGCATCCAGCCCACCCTGAGTAGGGGTGGTGTTAGTGGTAGGCATCCATCCCCCCATGAGTGGGGATGGTAGTAGTGGTAGGCATGCAGACCCCCATGAGTGGGGATGGTAGTAGTGACAGCCATCCAGCCCCCTATGGGTGGGGATGGCAGTAGTGACAGGCATCCAGCCCCCATGAGTGGGGATGGTAGTAGTGGTAGGCATCCAGCCCTCCATGAGTGGGGATGGTAGTAGTGGTAGGCATCCAGACCCCCATGAGTGGGGATGTAGTAGTGACAGCCATCCAGCCCCCTATGGGTGGGGATGGCAGTAGTGACAGGCATCCAGCCCCCCATGAGTGGGGATGGTAGTAGTGGTAGGCATCCAGCCCCCCATGAGTGGGGATGGTAGTAGTGGTAGGCATCCAGACCCCCATGAGTGGGGATGGTAGTAGTGACAGCCATCCAGCCCCCTATGGGTGGGGATGGCAGTAGTGACAGGCATCCAGCCCCCCATGAGTGGGGATGGCAGTAGTGACAGGCATCCAGCCCCCCATGAGTGGGGATGGTAGTAGTGGTAGGCATCCAGCCCCCCATGAGTGGGGATGGTAGTAGTGGTTGGCATCCATCCCCCCATGAGTGGGGATGGTAGTAGTGGTAGGCATCCAGCCCCCCATGAGTGGGGATGGTAGTAGTGACAGCCATCCAGCCCCCTATGGGTGGGGATGGCAGTAGTGACAGGCATCCAGCCCCCCATGAGTGGGGATGGTAGTAGTGGTAGGCATCCAGCCCCCCATGAGTGGGGATGGTAGTAGTGACAGCCATCTAGCCCCCTATGGGTGGGGATGGCAGTAGTGACAGGCATCCAGCCCCCATGAGTAGGGATGGTAGTAGTGGTAGGCATCCAGCCCCCCATGAGTGGGGATGGTAGTAGTGGTAGGCATCCAGACCCCCATGAGTGGGGATGGTAGTAGTGACAGCCATCCAGCCCCCTATGGGTGGGGATGGCAGTAGTGACAGGCATCCAGCCCACCCTGAGTGGGGGTGGTGTTAGTGGTAGGCCTCCAGCCCCCCATGAGTGGGGATGGCAGTAGTGGCATGCATCCAGCCCCCCATGAGTGGGGATGGTAGTAGTGGTAGGCATCCAGCCCCCCATGAGTGGGGATGGTAGTAGTGGTAGGCATCCAGCCCCCCATGAGTGGGGATGGTAGTAGTGGTAGGCATCCAGCCCCCCATGAGTGGGGATGGCAGTAGTGGCAGGCATCCATCCCCCTATGGGTGTGTATGGCATTGGTGATGGCCATCCCGCCCCTATGGTTCTGCTGTTGCTAGTGTACGTCATTTGTGCATCCCTATGTGTGTGTGACATATTTCAGGTACGTGTCGTTTGTTTATGTTGTGGGTGTTTGACTTACCGTCTGCGCCGTACGCGTCCGTACCGGTCCCGGTAATAGATGTAGAGTATTGGTAGGACCTGCGCGATGGGATTCATGGTTGGGTCGTCTCGCTCGGGTTTCTCGTGGCTTCGACTCGTACTCGTCGCTGGCTTGTTCGTCTCGTCGCCGTAGATCGTCTTGTGGCGCGAATCGGAGCTTATGTGCAGCTCTCCCGGATGCTCAAATGTGCCGGACGTAGCGACGAGTTCGGCGCGTACGGAAGACGCATCGTACTAGTCCGGCCGGAAGGTGCTGTGTATTTGGTTCCGTGCGACTCGATTCGGCGTTTACGGATCCGGCTCGGGCGGGGAACAGGAGCTGGAATGGGTAAGTACAGCTCGCTCGGAATCTGGGCTGTTATGCGCATCGTACTTGTTCGTTCGGTAGAGTGTTCGAGTCGGTCGGAAAACACGCGTTCGGCTGGTATTTTTTCCGGACGAATACTGTTAGGTGCGCTTCCGGCCGACATCGGAATCGACCCCTGAGAGTGTGAATATGAGACAAGAATGTTTGTATTTTCAGAATTCATAATACGTTGATGTGTATAGAAAATGACTATTTCTAAAATATATTTAAATCTGACTTTGGAGTGATAACTCATGTGGCATTTGGGAGATTTATTATGAACATTATTACTTTGGTGTCAGGGGCATTGCTGCTGTAGATGTCCTGATTATTACTCATGTAGAAGCACTCTAAATTGACAAACCCTTTCTGCTGACAACCTTTCCTAATGCACTGAGGTGATCAGTGCTGGTAATCTTGCATATGGTGGCTACTAGTGTAATTTTGTCTGTTGTCACTATTACAATACTATTAATATTAGTAGCTCAGGATGATTCTCATTGAACATAAGTAGCTCTTATTACAGAAAAGGTTGGAGCACCTCTTAATCCCAGCTTATACACTTCTGACTTTCCTTGTACCCAAAAAATTCTCATGCCTGTCATATTCCCTCGGGCTGGCTATGCCCAGCGGGCACTGGGCACAGAACATGGCCTGGGTCCCGTACCCTGCACTCAGTACCCATTGGAAATGGCCTGCAGCTGCACCCAGTGGGCACTAGGTCTGCACCCATGCTCAACCCCCTCTATGCCTGCTTATATTACACCTTGGCTGTTGCGCACATGGCATGGCCAATTGCTCCCACTGTTACATCCAATATTGGTAAAGATGTGTATTTTTTGCTTTTTCCACAGGGCTGCTGAACTGTTTGTTGCTTTTTGGCCTTTCTCTAATCGAGGCTTTAAGTGGAATGAAACAACTGGGGGAAGTCTCTCAAAGGGGCGTGGCTGATGTAATTAAGGGCGTGGCTTAAAAACATAAACTAAAAATCTGACTTTAGCATAGTGTGCCGCCCGACCGGTATTTGGTGCTTTTATGAATGCATTCAAACATATACTACAACAGTAGCATTACATCTACAACAAGCCAGGACTATTGGCTTTGTCAAAGGTTGTTAGCTGCGTACGATAAATAAGGAACAACTATGGTTTCATTGTATGGAATATTGAAAATGCTTCAGTTTTGAAATGATGGGACTGTGAAAGAACTATAAGGAGTCTCTTCGAAGTAACATCAAAGGCGGTGAAGAGTGGTACTGATACAGAGGTAAGATTTCTGTTTTCACCCTGAGGATGAGGACAACAATAGAGATCCCGATAGGGAACCGTCTCAGCACCTGCTTTTAGAAGTGTCGGTGCTGAGCACCGGCAGGACCCGACCCACTTAAAAAAATGTCCGTAATCTTCTTCATGGCTCACCCATGCCTCACCGTGGCCCTACCAGACAGGGTCAGATTGGTAAGGCAGGCATTCAGGAAATGGGCGAGGGGCCGGTATAGGAGATGCAGCTGTGGGCCGCTTTGTTGCCCAGCGTGCTGGCTGATTTGGGCAGTTTCTATGCTGTTCAGGTGTTGTCGGAGGCCCAGTGGGGGCCTGAGTGGCCTTTCCGAGGCAGATGAGCCTCTATTACCTCCCTTTAACCAACGGGGCGGAGGTGTCATTCCCAGTCTCTCGCTGGGCCGGCCTATTAATGTATGCAGATTGACCAGGGCAGGGGGCCTTAGCAGAAGTGGTCTCACTTATATTCAGGTGTGGTTCACAACTGTGAACTAATCCGTGGACAAAGAGTCCTGGCAACATTTGCATTATTTTTATTTTATCTCAGGGAAGTTAAGAAAACAAGCCTCTTTTAGAGAACTCCCCCTCCCCTTCATAGTACTTAAAACACGGAAAGTGTTTTGCGAAAAAGCGCAATCCGCACATGTGGGCCATTTTTTTTTTTTTAGTTTTTAGGGTGCCCGGGCCTATTTTTGATCCCAATCCAAGCCTGCCTCCAGACCTAGAATCCTGGAGCCAGCCCTTGGTCTAGCTACATGGGTACTCACAAACTTTCTCTTGGGGGCCAAACTTACAGTGTGGTTTGTGGCCGAGGGCCGCACCTGTGCGGGCGGGGTCATTGGGGGAGGGGGCGGGGCTAGAGCAAAACAAAACTATGACCATGAGGTGGAACACAGGCCCCTGCAGCGGACGCCTTCGTCCACTGAGCCACCGGACCCAGCATACACATCTCTCTCTCTCTGTCTCCCTCCCTCCCTCTCTCTGTCTCCCTCCCTCCCTCTCTCTGGTCTCCCTCCCTCTCTCTCTCTCTGTCTCCCTCTCTCTCTGTCTCCCTCCCTCCCTCTCTCTATCTCTCTGTCTGTCTCTCTGTCTCTCTGTCTCCCTCTCTCTGTCTCCCTCCCTCTCTCTGTCTCCCTCCCTCTCTCTGTCTCCCTCCCTCTCTCTGTCTCCCTCTCTCTGTCTCCCTCCCTCTGTCTCCCTCCCTCTGTCTCCCTCCGTCTGTCGCCCTCCTCCCTCTGTCTGTCTCCCTCTGTCTCCCTCCCTCTGTCTCCCTCCCTCTGTCTGTCTCCCTCTGTCTCCCTCCCTCTGTCTCTCCCTGTCTGTCTCCCTCTGTCTGTCTCCCTCTGTCTGTCTCCCTCTGTCTGTCTCCGTCTGTCTCCCTCTGTCTGTCTCCCTCTGTCTCTCTGTCTCCCTCTGTCTCTCCCTCTGTCTCCCTCCCTCTGTCTCCCTCTGCCTGTTGTCCTCCTCCCTCTGCCTGTCGCCCTCCTCCCTCTGTCTGTCTCCCTCCTCCCTCTGTCTGTCTCCCTCCTCCCTCTGTCTGTCTCCCTCCCTCTGTCTCTCTCTGTCTGTCTCCCTCCCTCTGTCTCCCACTCTGTCTCCCACTCTGTCTCCCACTCTGTCTCCCACTCTGTCTCCCTCTCTGTCTCCCTCTGTCTCCCTCTGTCTCCCTCTCTGTCTCCCTCTCTGTCTCCCTCTCTCTCTGTCTCTCTCTCTGTCTCTCTCTCTGTCTCCCTCCCTCCGTCTCTCTCTCTGTCTCTCTCTCTGTCTCCCGCTGTCTCTGTCTCCCTCTCTCTCTGTCTCCCTCTCCCTCTCTCTCTCTGTCTCCCTCTCTCTCTCTGTCTCCCTCTCTCTCTGTCTCCCTCTCTCTCTGTCTCCCTCTCCCTCTGTCTCCCTCCCTCTCTGTCTCCCTCTCTGTCTCCCTCTCTGTCTCCGTCTCTGTCTCCCTCTCTGTCTCCCTCTCTCTCTGTCTCCCTCTCTCTCTGTCTCTCTCTCTGTCTCCCTCCCTCCGTCTCTCTCTCTGTCTCTCTCTCTGTCTCCCGCTCTCTCTGTCTCCCTCTCTCTCCCTCTCTCTCTCTGTCTCCCTCTCTCTCTGTCTCCCTCTCTCTCTGTCTCCCTCTCTCTCTGTCTCCCTCTCTCTCTGTCTCCCTCCCTCTGTCTCCCTCCCTCTGTCTCCCTCCCTCTGTCTCCCTCCCTCCCTCTGTCTCCCTCCGTCTGTCGCCCTCCTCCCTCTGTCTGTCTCCCTCTGTCTCCCTCCGTCTGTTGCCCTCCTCCCTCTGTCTGTCTCCCTCTGTCTCCCTCCCTCTGTCTCCCTCCCTCTGTCTCCCTCCCTCTGTCGCCCTCCCTCTGTCTCCCTCCCTCCGTCGCCCTCCCTCTGTCGCCCTCTATCTGTCGCCCTCCTCCCTCTGTCTGTCTCTCTCTGTCTGTCTCCGTCCATCTGTCTCCGTCCCTCTGTCTCCGTCCCTCTCGTCCCTCTGTCTCCGTCCCTCTGTCTCCGTCCCTCTGTCTCCGTCCCTCTGTCTCCGTCTCCCACTCTGTCTCCCACTCTGTCACCCACTCTGTCACCCACTCTGTCTCCCACCCACTCTGTCTCCCTCCCTCCCTCTGTCTCCCTCCCTCCGTCTCCCTCCCTCTGTCTCCCTCTCTCTGTCTCCCTCCCTCTGTCTCCCTCTCCCTCTCCCCTCCCTCTCTCTCTGTCTCCCTCTCCCTCTCTCTCTGTCTCCCTCTCCCTCTCTCTCTGTCTCCCTCTCCCTCTCTCTCTGTCTCCCTCTCCGTCTCTCTCTGTCTCCCTCTCTGTCTCTCTCTGTCTCCCTCTCTGTCTCCCTCCCAGGCCTGAGCTCCCTGGCCTTGGCTCAACACTCTGACTACAGGCTGGCGGGAAGCATCACATCACAGGCTCTTAACTCACCCGGCTCTCACTCCCTGCTGTCCTCTGTCACCCTCTGCCATCTCACCCGGCTCTCACTCCCTACTGCCCTCTGTCACCTCACCCGGCTCTCACTCCCTACTGCCCTCTGTCACCCTCTGTCACCTTACCCGGCTCTCACTCCCTGCAACCCTCTGTCACCTCATCCGGCTCTCACTCCCTGCTGCCCCCCGTCACCCTCTGCCATCTCACCCGGCTCTCACTCCCTGCTGCCCTCCGTCACCTCACCCGGCTCTCACTCCCTGCTGCCCTCTGTCACCCTCTGTCACCTCACCCGGCTCTCACTCCCTGCTGCCCTCTGCCACCTCACCCGGCTCTCACTCCCTGCTGCCCTCCGTCACCTCACCCGGCTCTCACTTCCTGCTGCCCTCCGTCACCTCACCCGGCTCTCATTCCCTGCTGCCCTCTGTAACCCTCTGCCATCTCACCCGGCTCTCACTCCCTGCTGCCCTCCGTCACCTCACCCGGCTCTCACACCCTGCTGTCCTCTATCATTCTCTGTCACCTCACCCCGCGTGTGTGGCAGCCCGGGCTGAGACAGCTTCCCGGGCGCACACACAGCCGCACCCGAGTACTTCACAGGTCTTTAAAAGACCATTTGCATGATAACGAGGCTTTGTTGTATTTCACCTCTTAGCGCCCCTCCAGCTCCACTCGGACTATCGGAATCGCCCGGCCCCCATAGAGCAGAGTCTGTGTTTGCTCACACTGTAAAAATTTTTAAAAAACACAGGTACTATGTCTGCAAGGTCCGCGGGCCGCCAAGAAAGGCTTGCCGGGCCGCTGGCGGCCCGCGGGCCGTACTATGAGTACCCGCAGGCCAAAGACTGCTCTAGTGCAATTGGAGGAACGTGAGAAGGGCTAACTTCCGCTGGCCAATTGCCACTAGTATTATCACTTTTACCTGTTCACTTTGTATAGGCGACAGAAACAATTTTAATTATTCATGCATAATTTGCAGAGTTTGCAAATCTTATGTTATGCAAAACAGTGACATTTTCGGAAATTTCGCCTTGCATGAAAGAGATCTTCTCTTGAATCAGTGTCCTTACAGTAACTCGCTTGACTTAATTAAGGAAGGTATTTCTTCTATGAAATTTTCATATATGAAATCGGCACATCACTTTCTATGTCATTGACTACTAATGTTCATGGAATTTTACGAAAAATATGAAGCATTTCTGTACACCCTTTTTTACACACCCACTAATGCTTTTTGTGCATTAAAACTTTTTTTTTTTTTTGCAGTTCCATATAGCGCGAACTCGCCCCGAAGGTATTGGAGCGCTTTAGACGAACACTAATTACATTCATTATACAGGGACACATTATCATTTTTTTTTTAGACACGGGGAGATTAACTGATGTTGAGCCGCCGCCGAGACTCAAACCAGGTTCCCCAGAAGCAAAGTCTTCAACTCTGGCGATATCCTTTCCTTCCTTTATTGCTTCCGGTTACTGGAGTGCAACATCCTATAATGTTTACGACAGACGATGTAAAGTAATCTGATACTTTCGGCTTGTTCCGCACTAAAATCTAATACACCAGACTTGCTTGCTCAAGAGGGGGTGCACTATGGGACACAGCGCAGTATCCGTGGAAAGAGATGGCCACCGTTTTGACCTAGCAAAATCTAAGTTTAGAAGGTTTGGGCCCTGGCCACCCTGTAAAGAACTCCCGGCTACACCCTTTGGAAGGAGGTACCCCGCCCTCCAGTGCAGGTACTTTCCTCTGAGGTAATCAGGTGTGCAGTCTGCTGACGCACGGCACAATAGCCCTTCACAGGGCAGGAAGGGAGCTCCCCCAGGCAGGTGCGCATCTACTGTTCCAAGGAGAACCCAATCTTAAGCCCCTTCTTGGCCATTGTTCGCCTTCCAGCAGAGATCCTCTGCGGGCTCCGGCGTAGCGAGGACGGAGCCAGGTTGTGTTCTCTCCCCTCAGGTATGTTGAAAAGATCTGACATCCGAGCAGGCCCGGGGATTGACTCGATGAAAAAATGGCTTTGCCGGTTACCTACCGCAGCAAGAGATAGATGGGTCTGGGACGGTGCTTGGAAGCAAAGACCCCTGCTCGGCGGCAGCGAATCCCAGGAGGGATGCGATTGTCTAGGAAAGGAAAGCACCCGGCCCGTCCGTCATCGGGGCCTTTCAAGCGAACAATTAAAAGGGCCTGTGCTCAGCCAATCATACCGGCAGGGCCGATGGGAACACAGTTAAAGCAGGTTTCACAATTAGAGCAAAAAGCTAAATGGGCAATTTATAGGTGTAGTTACAAATAGTTCCAAATGTGCTCCCTTGGGAAAACCTTGAGCATATCTGTCATCAAGTTAGTGACAATTTTGTCTGGCACGAGCACTAAGAGGAGAAAACAGCATCCGAGTTGAGCAAGAATTTGTGCATGGAGAGAGAGTAGTTTGAGAAGGGACATAGCTGTAGACCAGGGAGAATGCAGGGTGCCACGGGAGAATGGGTAGATTGGCCTAGAAGTCCACACAAGAACAGTGCAAGGATTAGTGAACCACTAAGAAAGGTTAGAGGTGGGCGAGCCAAGAAATTTACAGGGAGAGCAGAGCCAAGCCAGGAGTCTGGCTGGGCTCTAAGAGCCCGTGGAAGAGCAGAGCCCTGAAAATAGTTATAATCTAAATCATGCAACAAACATCTTATAAAAAGATTATAGTCCCTTTAAAATAAAAAATAAAATAAATGTATTGCCTGTAACATGCAGAAGCCTTCACCTTAATACATCAGATAATTTGTTGTACAGAGCACACCCTGAACTCACCTATTGGAAGGTGCTGTCATGTGTGATAAGGAAGAAAAAGGAGGCTCTGTAAAGTAAAATATTTGCCTAGGATCACACATTTTGTTCACATTGGGAAGCCAGGATTGATTTCAGGATTTCTGGTTTCCCATTATGCAATTCACCCACTAGATGGCTACATCTTTCTCAACTTTTTAACACCAAAGGTTTATGCTTTGTTTTTAATTTTCGAGTCATGATGCGAGAGCATGGGCGGCAGGCAGAAGCCACATTAAAGCTCGCATGGTTTTGTGCTCGAGGGTCCGAGCTGAGTCAGAGCCAGGCCTCTGGCTAGAGCCTAGCTAGAGTCTTAAGTGGTTCGCCCCCTCTAGGAAAGGGTTTGCCTTTGACACCATTTTCCCTTCTCCCCCGCTAAAGAGCCATATTTCTAGCTTCCAGCAGTAACATAACACCATTACTGCCCTGTGGCATCCTTGCCTCACTGTGAGGACGCTTTAAGTAGCCTTGTTTTATTATTATTATTTCAAATGCTCAGGCAAGTGTGTGATGTTTCGGCGCTGCTGGCTGTTTAAATCACATCACATTCACTAGTGGTTGGCACAGGTAGGAGCGGTGGGACTGTGGGGCGTGGGTGTGCGGGGGTCGGGTAAGTCGACATATGACAGGATAAGTAAAATTAAATAAACAAAAAACAAAACAAAACCACTTACCTTGCACTCGTTGCATCGCCGACTTGGCGATGCGACAAGTGCAAGGTAAGTGGTTTTTTTTTTTTATTTATTTAATTTTGCTTATCCCGTCGTATGTCGATTTACCCGACCCCCACCATGCCCCGTCCTACCGCTCTTACCTGTGAAGGGCGTCACTGATCACATTCACACACAGGATCTAGCGGGATAGGCCCAACCAAATACGTACTACTCCCTGTTTGTCATAGAACTCACAAAAAGTATGTCTGGTCAAAAAGATGGAAGAAAGAAAAAGCATAGTACACACCTATATAGTCCTATATAGGTGTGGTGTGTATGTGTATGGGATTTAATATAGCTGTCAAAAGACAATTTCTTTCAGGATAAGAACCCTCACTCACCCGAGGGTCACATGGCATTCTGTAATATGTAGCCTTAATTCTCACATGAAGCATGCAGGATTAGAAGAGCAGTGTGAGCAAAAAAAGCATAAACATCTGGACAGAACTGGCTCATAGCTCTCGCTTGCTGTGGAGCAGTTCTAGAACTCAGTAAACTAACCATAACTAGCCAATATTGGAGCGCTGACCCCATTTCTGCATCCATGATATGGATTTTTTTAAGTGCAAGCATAGCATGCAAAGGTTTCTTGATGATGGGTGTTACTTTTGAATAGACATCACAACCATAGTAACCATTAGTAGGCACCTATACGTGCGGTGTGGTTCTTTTCTGATATTTTGGATTATGAGCACAATAAGACCTCTGACTTTAAGTACTCACCAGAAACCAAGGCCTTTAAAATATTTTCAGCACAGCAGGAGAATGACATATTTCCACTTCCGGGTTTCAACTTGAAAGCTGGTAGCCTAGTGATTCTTGGTGAACAGAGCTTTCTATATAAGAACTTTATATATTGTTTATTTTACTTAGTTCATATAATCTTAGTTATAACACTATGGACGTTCTTTAGGTTGTGGGTAAGAAATGGCTTTTGGGTGAAGAATTATGCTTGGACTCTCTGTCAGGTGTACAATAGGCAGCTTTATTCATGAGCAAGTTGGGCTACCAACTAGCACAAACCTGCTTTGCCAGACACACTGATTATACCCTCACACTAAACTAACACAGCTTTACTATCCCTCCCCCCATAACATTCCCATGCCCCCTGCTTTAACATAGCATAGTCCACTGCTTTGCCTCCACATATGCACGCTTTCAAGGAGGGGGAATTTAACATGTGTAAATTCCAGTTCTCCATATTTTGTTCAGGCCCATAGACCTGTCCACCTTACTCAATCCTTTTTTCAACAATATCAGGCCTACCCACTTTGGACCAATACCCTTTCAGTTCCATTATCCGTCCTTCTGCACCCAATGTGTTCCATGGTTCCCTTAAACTTTTTTCCACAAACTCTTCCCTAGAGCTCTCGCATCGCTTGCTCCCAGTGACAACCATGTACTATCAACTCCTCCCTAGCTGGCTTAGTCAATGACAAAGTCATCCACATGCTCAAACTGCGTGGTGATGTGATACAAGGTAGCCACTTGACAGTCACATAATTCATGTAAAAAAATAGACACCTCACCCCAATTTTCTTCCATTTCCTTCAAATCCCTCGTCATCAATTTCTCAAGTTTAGACCCGTTTCTTGAATTAAGTCTGTCTCATTGAAGTTGATCAAGAACTCATCTTGTGGTGCCATTTGGCTCGTAGTTCATATCACTATAGTGTCAACTGCCTCCATCTCATGTCTCCCTGCCCATACCACTGCACCATCATCTCATTAATATCCAATCCTAGTTGTTTTCCACTTCTTTGCTTCCCCACATACATGGCTGCCCACTTCACTATGGAGTGGGAACAAATGCAGACCTTTGTATTCCTGTGCCTTGTCACCACACCTGATGAGGAATTGAGCCGTATCAAAGCTCTGGCCATACCCAGCTTTTAAAGCTGCACATGTCCTCATGCAGAATCACTCTTCCATGTTCCTAACCTCTTCATCTTCCACTTCTGCAGGCCTATCCTGAATTCCTTTTTGGTTGTGGCAATTCTGAAAGAAGGAGTCCCGAACTGCTAACTATCCCATCCCTTCTAATCCAGGCAAACCTCTAACACACCCAACACCTCTCTCGTTGCTACCTTCTTGCCATCTGCATGCACAAATAGTGCCCCCCTTGTTTCTGGCATTTCAGCACTCTTCCATTGCTCCCATCTGGCACATAGCCTATACTCCCAATGTTCTCAGCCTTCCTCTGCAACCTGCCACCCTTTGATCCATTTTACTCCTTTTTTGCCCTCACCATTTATGACATCCGAAACACTCCAAAAACATCAATATAAATATCAACTTGAACAAACAAAACTTCCAGGTGGATGCTCATGCAACTCTCGCCTGTGCCACTATGCTCTCCTGGATGGTCACCAAAAATCGGTCTTTGTAAATCAAGACTTCTTTTTCTTTACCTTCTCCAGCCTTTTATTATTCTCCATACCAGCTCCCCCTTCCATGGCTCTTAGCCCCAATATCTTTTCCCATAGAAGGCGATACCCACCAGTTTCCTGGTTATTATCACTGGATATATACCTTTGTCAATCTGATTCACCACAAACCACCACATATCTTCATTCCTGTTCTGTAACCCTCCCTGTCCTGTGTTTTTTCTTAGCCTGTAATTCCAAAAACTCTTTCTAGTCTTATCTGTATGACTGTTGTGTTGAGGCTGCCAGTGACTGCTCCGTCAGCTGCCAGGCCCCACTTTCCAATATCCCACATTTCGGGTGGTACTGCTGTCATTGTCTCTTCCACCTCTGTGAGCAAACCATGGAACCTCACCCACTGCAAACAAGACAGTGTGTCAGTCAGTTAATTCTCAAGGCTGAGAATGTATTGTGCCTTAAACACAATATTCCATTGCAAACTGCACAAAACCAATTCTCACATCAGATGAAGCAAACACTCATGTGTCTTTCATAGACTGCCTGTTAACCATATGCACTACTGCCTGGTTGTCCCTCCTGAAAAGTCACCTTTCTCTCATGTAACTCCCCTCCCCACAGTTTCATTGCAAGCACCACTGGAATGAATTCCAGAAAAGCAATGCTGTAGTTTTTTCTTCTACATGGGTGGTCATACCCCAGCAGAGTACCTCCCTTTCCAGTACAAGCAAGACTGCAGATACATTTGAAAATAGTTCCACTATCCATATCACTGGGTCTTCCTGAAGCCTAACTGTCACTCCATTATTGTCCATCAAGAATCTCGACAAGATTATCAAATCTCTTTTTATCTTGCTAGTCATTTGGATTCTGTGCTGGGGCTTAACTGCACCCTGGATGGCAAATACTATCTGTCTAAAAAAACACCCTACCCAGAGTCACCACTCTGCAAGCAATGTTTAGATAACCAAGTAGTTACTGGAGGAATTTGTAACTCACATTTTTATGTCCAGTAACTCTCTTATTCTCTGCAATTTGTCCCCTGACAAGGTAGACACCATGCCACTGAGTCAGCAGAATCCCTAAAAGTGTCAGATGTGTAGTGGGCCCCTTGGTCTTTTCTTTCACCAGAGGGATTCCAAAATAATGTGTCACGTCCTGAAAAATTGTCATCAGCTTTGCATATTCGTTCTTACCATCTGCCTTGCCAACCATCTGAAAATCGTTGACGTAGCTCAGTACCTGCCCTATCCGTGCTATTTCCCGCACTTGTTTCAGAAGCCAGTTTAAGGTCATAAACATCATGCGCCTCACCCTGCTCCCATTTCCCTCGTTTCCTAGCAGCATGAACCCCTCCTATAAAATAAAAACAATGGGGCCTATTAGCAATAACCGGCGATAATTATCGCTAAGCGCACTTAGCGCTAGGATAATTATCGCCGGCTATCGCAGATTTCTATCGCGGAGATAGCGTGCTATCAGCAACGCTTATCTCCAATGCGATAGAAACCCTGGAGAACAGTGTGAATATCGCTTGAAAACAAGCGATATTCACACTGTGACCAGTGTTAACTTGGTGATAGGGCGAGGGGATTTAGCCATGTAATCCACCTCCCATTGGATTACATGGCTAAGTCAGGTTTGGACCAGGCGTTAACAAACCAGCGCTAAACGTGTTTAGCGCTGGTTCAGTTAATCACCTCCCTGCCTCGCTAATAGGCGATAGCGACCGTAGCGACTGTTTCCAGTCGCTTTTAGGTTGGGAACGCCTACTTTGCATGCCATTAGCGATAAATATCGCTGGCATGCAAAGCGGCACCCAACCCGGTCGCTATCGCCTAGAAGCTGTCGCTAACAGCAGTTAGCGACAGCTTGCTAATAGGGCGATTGAATTATCGCCGCTTAGCGGAAAAGTCCCGCTAAAGCGGCGATAATCACATTGATAATATGCCCCAATATTCTTGGCTACTCAACAAAGGCTATGGAGGCAGCTGAAACGCGTCATTCTTGTTAGCAATAAAGAACTGGTTTGTTTGAACAATGGTGGGCCACTATTTTCTACGATTATGCTGGAAACTTAAATTTCTAATATATATATATATGTAGCCTTCCATAGGGTCATAGAGTATATGTGTGCAAACTGTCTCTTTTAAAGAGATCACCACCATTTTCACACCATGTCATTAAAAACAGCTAGACCATAGATTACAATAGGCGGTTTTGTGACCATTTTTGTTCGGCATTTCCTAATTTGTAGTATAAAGTATTTCTTCAAGAAGGCGGGTAAATAAAATTGGCCTCTGAATACCCACTGAATACTCCCGTAAGTTACGATTGAAGCGTTGTTGTTTGCAATTAAATACGTGTGGCCACTTGCATGCGGGAGTCACCCGTTCGCTAAAGTGTTCGGCATTTAAACAGTGGCTATTGTGAAGGATATATTTATATCCCTCTATTCTTCACAATAGCCACTGTTTATATGTATATATATATAATATTATATATATATATATATATATATATATATATATATATATATGATGACCACAGTCCTGTGGTAGGTTCTATCCTCCAGCAAGCAAAACAGGTACGGACCACAAAGTGGATAATCTAAATCTTCTTTATTTGCAGTTACATGTACAAGGAATAAATCAAGCAAGTGCCCAGCCTGACGCGTTTCGACCGCGTTTCCACGGTCTTGTTCACATGACGCACTGGACCCAATAGACCACATATATAGAGACACACCAAACCACGTGATAAAAAATGCAAATAAATTATGCAAATAAATTAATTAATTAGTGCCAGTAACCGAGATAAAAAGATCTTAAAGTTGCAAACGAGGTAACGGTCATAACATCAAGCATTGGCACAATGTTATATTATAAAACGCAACTATTTGTCTAAATACATTTGTTTTGTTTATAAAAGGGACCGCACCAACAATTTCCTTATTCATAGTTGCAACAAAGTATACATATAACTCGAAATAAGATTGGTCATAAAAGCATAGTGCTCAAAAGACCTCGACCATGCATTAAAAAACATCACCAATACTGAACATGTTGATGTCAATGATCTGGCATATAAATAAATTACATTTGCTATAATACATGTGCAAAAAGTGCAATAGAGAAAGTGCTAAGTGTCAAAAATAAATATCATAAATAATTAGCAGCAATACAGATACCCTCATTGAAATTTCGAAGTAAAGTGCAAGTGCATATAAAACATATAAGCTGAGCGCAAACGTTCGATCATTAATATATTAAATGTGTTTGAAAGTATTCAATTCATATAAACTTTACACCAAGCTCAATAAAGTTTCAAAAAAGTACAAAAATCCAAAATTCAAAAAATTCAAAAAATTGTATAGTAACTCATCACTATAAATAGAGGCAGTATAAAAGTGAAATCACTGTCTATTGTAACTATCTAAACACATGAAACAAGGGGCTAAAAACCGGTAAAATACTCCATAAAACCAAGTAAAACCAGGTAAAACCAGGTAAAACCAAGTAAAATGAAGAACAAATCCCGGTGAAAGCCACCACGATGCATGTGCATAGTGACCTCAATTACAAAAAAATCAGACAGGAAAAGCCTCTATAAAAAATGATTGAGGGATCATAGTACTGTTAAGAAGGGAAACACATCATTAATGCCCAAACGGTATATATTGTATAAAATTGTAAACAAGGTTAAAAGAACCAAAGAAACCAGAAAAAATCACCGCCAAAACCCGGTAAAACCAGGCGAACCTAGATTAAAACCGAGCATCAGTAGAAATAAAAACTAGTTAAATTGTATCTAAAAACCCACAATATATTACATAGCACGAATAATAAGAATACAAAGTTTATAAAAAATTGTGTAAATCGTCGCTATTATTAAGACCATTTGGCATCTTGGTGTCAAGCAGCATGATAAATTCAGATTCCAGCTGTCTTAATTGTTTTTCTCTATTGCCACCTCTAATACTTTTAGGTACTGAACCTATTACAAAATAACGTAGGTCTTTGAGATTGTTATTGTGGACTAACTTCAAATGACGTGCCACTGGATAGTTAGGATCTGAATTCACAACCGCTCTTAAATGTTGAAGAATTCTATTAAACACTTGCAATTTGGTGCTTCCAACATAAAGTAAATTACAGGTGCATTCTAAAACGTACACCGCAAAATCAGTCCTACAAGTGAAATGACCTTGTATTTTAATTGGTTGAGGACTGAAAGCAGTGACATACTCAGAAACATTTTTACCAAATTTAAAGCGCGACACAAACTACATTTGAAAAATCCTGATCTTGCTGATAGCCAATTCCTAGATGTAATTACTTCAGGACTTGTTTTCACTAGTGCGTCTCTCATAGATGGAGCTCTTCTAAACGTTAGTAATGGGAGCTCAGGTAGAATTTGTGATAGTGTAATGTCAGACCGTATAATCGGCCAGTTTTTATACAAAATGTTGCGTACTTGTCTTTCCTGTTTACTATAGGTGGTTATCAGTCTAATATTGTTAACAGGTTCAACTTCCTTCAAGATGCGATCCCTGATGGTATTGATAGGCAGGGTACTAGAAATAGTTACAGCTGGATGACACTCGTCCCTAGTACTATTGTTGGCTTTGTCAAGAGCTACCCTGAGATCCTTAGTCTTGTAGCCTCTAATTTTAAATCTATCAAAAGCTTCTGTCTGACATTTTTTAAGATCCTCTTCATGACTACAAATGCGTCTAATTCTTAAAAATTCCCCATATGGAATGCTCCGAATAAGATGGTTAGGGTGGGAACTACTAGCGTGAAGTACAGAGTTGCCTGCTGTTATCTTTCTATGTAGTTTGGTATGGATAGCATTATCCTTAATAAAAATTTCCACATCTAGAAATTGGACTTTTTCATTACTAATGTCAGCTGTAAATTTAAGATTAAGCAGATTGACATTGAGGCTGTCCACAAATTGTTCAGCTGATTTGGCAGATCCCTTCCAAATAAGACAGATATCATCAATAAACCTCCACCAATGGAGTATATGTTCATCCAACACACAGTTTCACGAACAGATACGAGCCTCTTTACGTGACAGCGGGCCGTGGCGGGATTCGCGAACCCCTAATAAATCCAAAGGAATGTTGTACACAATTGAACACAACAACACCACAGCCCTTCGCTTGAATCCAACGTGGTTTATTTCATGGCACCACCACCCAACGCGTTTCGGAGCCTTAACTCCTTGTTCACGAGTAATTGGGCGTGAACAACACAGTGTTTTTAAACAATCATGTGATCATGGTATACAACATAGAAAACAGACTTGAAAGTCTACAAAAACGCCACTCGTTTGTTATTCGTATTTATAAAAGGAAAAAGCCAAACCAGATAACATATAGCTCTTAACAAATAATTCACAATTATTTGTAATTCCACTCTATTGGCAACAATATTATTTTACATATCTGATGCATTCCCGATTTGTCTAACGCTACAGCGTCAATCGAACTTTATTGCTCGTACAAACCACAGACAAAGAGCATCCTCATTCATTGCCCTTGCTGTAGCTTCGGATCAAATTCTCAATATAGCATTATCTATGCCTCTTTTTCATTGCAAACAGTAATATAGTACTATGTATTTTATATCAATTCCCATGGAAATATTACACTTAGCAACATATTTGTAATAAACTTCATCATTGAGTAATCAAATTCTCAGACCAAAAACAATCAAGCCCCAGTCGGCATTTCCTAATTTGTAGTATAAAGTATTTCTTCAAGAAGGCGGGTAAATAAAATTGGCCTCTGAATACCCACTGAACCCATGCAGGGTAATATGTTAGCGTAAGGACTACAAGTCCCAGAAGGCTGATGACAACAGGAGCCCATTAGGGGGCGATAAACAGCTATGAGGGACTACACTCCTACGCATCTGCCAGTTACAAGCCGACCCGTGAACAAGGAGCAGGAGCTCCGAAACGCGTAGGGTCTAATCATGAAATATCTGGAAGCGGTTGCTGGTTTGCAATAAAATTTGACCCTGCTGAATAAGCCGGGTTGCCTGTCATCATGTGCGCCTTCATTTTGTGGACAACCTTTGGATGATATATATATATATATACACAAAACTATCAAACTATATATCATTAATTAAAAACAAACCCTAAATTTGCATTTACCATTGAAGGACACAATTGATTGATTAACAAAAAATATATACTAAAACTAAACCAACCAATAAAATAAAAGTATAAACAACTTTAACCAATATAATCAGGCAAACAATTACATCAACAATATAGAAGGAACTCTAATTTAAACAACGAAATAGTTCAAAAACAACAAACGCTGTAAGACAAGGAAACTCTGCCGGATTCTCTGACCAGACTATTAAAGAAGAAATGTATACATCTGAACATCTACCTAACCAAGTAAGTCAAACTGATATTTAAACTAAAACATTCGTGTTAATAACCTTAAAAATGAAGAATAAAATATAATTAATAAAACACTCTCCAACTTCTATCTCTTTACATAGACTTCCTAAATAAAAAAAACTATGACTTGAAAAAGTGATAAACTGCCAGAGAAAAACGCCTCTTACAAACCAGAAAAGAGATATAAGAAAGTAAGTATACATAAATTAATAAAACACTATGGGCCAGACGTATGACCTACAAAATAGCGCCTCGCAAATTGCGACTAATTTGCGACTCGCAATTTGCGAGGCGCTATTTGGCATGTACAACAGTGTTAAAAACACTGTTGTACATGCCAAATAGCGATTCCCAATGGGGTCGCAAATTGCGAGACTCATGAATATTCATGAGCCACACGAAATTTGCGACCCCATTGGGAATGGCGTGCATTCCCAGGGATGGTGGCCTGCTGGGCTCAGCAGACCTCCATGTCTGGGACTGCTTTTAAATAAAGCTGTTTTTTAAAAAAAATGCAGCCCGTTTTCCTTAAAGGAAAACGGGATGCATTTGAGAAAAAATAAAATGAAGCGTTTTCGTTTCATTTTTTGAGGGCAGACAGTGGTCCCTGGGACCACTGCCTGCCCTTAAAAAATATTTTGGGGGCCAGTCACAAAGGGGAAGGGGTTCCCTGGGGACCCCTTCCCATTTGCAACTCCATTACCACCCTCTTGCAGAGGGTGGTAATTTGCAAGTGTTTTGCGACCGCAAGTGCAGTCGCAAAACATTCATACATGGGGTTGCGGACGCAATTAGGAATGGAACGCCCCTTCCTAATTGCGACTCGCAATTCCTAAATAGAGCGTCGCAAATAAATTGCGACTTGCTATTTAGGAATTGTACATGGCCCTGGGCCATTTTGCATGCGCAAACGGGTCGCAAACCCGTTTGCGCATGCAATTTAAGGTCGTACATCTGGCCCTATAAACTTACCCAAACAGTGAGAGAAAATAAACCTAATGACCTCAACCTCTACAAACGACCAACAAATTAACATTTAAAATAAAACTGATTTTGTTTTTTATCCAACAGAAAAGCAAACATCTGCTCAACATTATAGCACCCCCAATGGGAAAGCTGCAAAACTGTGTGAAATATCTAAACAGAACATACTTGTAAGTATACAAAATAAACACAGTTGCATACTTTACACATAAATAACAAACATACAAGTGTAAAATTATTATTAACCCTGGGCGTAAAATCCGCTACGCTCGCGTAATTTGCGGATTTTTGGCAACTCCGCATTCCGCGTAGAACGTGGAGTTCTGTTCGCGCGCTCAAAATGCGTTTTCGCGCATGAGCAACTTACCAGGATGCCTGCATTTGCCGACGAGATTTCCCATCTGTTCACGAGCGCCACGAGATTTGGTAGCCGGCCGCACGGTCCCGCGAGAGTGTGCGATCGCGAACATGTCATTCGGGCACGTCATCGGACTTCCGGCGGAAGTTTTATGAAGATCGCGATCCCGAACATGCAGAATTTGCAATCTGGAGAAGAATCTCTCTCGAGCAGCATCAAAACTAACCCTGGGCAAAGCACTACGCTACGCTCGCATAGTTTGCGAAGTTTGCGCTACTTCGCACAACGCGAATTGCACGTAGCACAGTGCAAACACGCGTAGCGTAAGCGTAGTGCAGCGGTCATTTTTTGCTTGCTCAGCGGTCTTCAACGTCAAGTTGGCGACTGCAAGCAAGCAAAATGACATCCCGGCGAGACTTTTTCCTTGTTCGCGATCAGCAACATCAAGTTGCCGATCACGAGCGTGGAAAATAAACCTCCTGGCGAGATTCTCAATGCAGGGAGGTCAGGTTTCTCATTGCGAGTGGTCGTGTATGCTCGCGACCGCTCGCGATGAGAAACTACCAGTCCGCGTTGAGAAAGCTGCCGCTCGAGTAAAAATCTACTCGAGCGGCAGTAAAAGACAGCTCGCACTGTGCAAGATGCCGTTTTCAATGATTGCACAGTGCGGACAAGCATCCGGCACTGTGCAATCATTGCGAACAGTGCACTACGCACTTCGCGTAGTGCTACGCGTAGCTCGCGTAGTGCGAACTGCACTTTGCGTAGCTTCGCGTAGCGCTACTTCGCGAACTACGCCCAGGCTTAATCAAAACCTTCTCGAAATGATGATTTGGATTAAAAAAACTCCTCAGATTGACATTTGGCTGTACTTTTTTGTGCAAGGAGTCCTTTTTCTTTTTTTACTTATTTTTTGAAGAGGAAGGAAGTGCCCCAGAGTCTCCAACTTCCTGTTCCTGTCCAGCAGGCTCCTACGAGTACTTTGTTCAACTCCTGTTCACTTTTCGTTTGGATTTGGAGCTGGAAGGATCACTCTTTGTTTTTGCTGCATCATATATCACTGGATTTGAGGACTTTTGGATTTGAGATTTCACAAGTAAGTTGGAAAATTGGTGTTGTTTGTTTGAATGGGGCATTGCACCTACATTATTTTTGTACTTTCATCGTTTTTTTTAAATGTATTGTGGTGGGTGGCCTGTAGTTTCAGTAGGGGCCTAGTTGTTTCTTTGTATGTAATTTTTCTACTAGTTTTCTTTTATAAAGGACACATGTTGCAAAGTTCACTACATTTTCTCCAACTTTTGAAATCAATTTGCAATATTTATTTAATTCACTAGCCCAGTAGTCTGCCAATAAGCCTTTCAGCCAGTAGGCCCAGAGCTACTCATGGGTGCAGGAAACAACTGTTTCTGTGGTGTCTGTTGAATTTAAACATCATTTAGGGCATGGATGGCATTTGATTGAAATGCAAAATGTGTTTTGGGGTATTTCACTTTATTTATGTGTATTAAATAAATGCCTTTGTTGGATGTGTGTGGTTGTAACTTGCAAACCATTTTTTTGCCCTTTTGATTTTTGTTTTTGGCATTGTTGCATTAAAGCTGTGTTGTTTAGCATGCCTCCTTCCTTTGTCTGGCCAGTGTGTGAGTGTGTTTGTAATAGTGGGCCAGCATTTGCATTGGCTGAGCCTCCTCGTGTGGCCAGGGGCCATTTTGTAAAGTCTGTGTCCATATAGGCCTGCTTGAGTTCATTGTTTTCCAGGCCTCCTGCTTGTTGTTGTTGCTTGTGAGTGACCATGTGGCTGGTGGCCATTTTGTGGTGGTGTGCTTGCTTTTGCCATAGGCCTGCATGTCTTCTTTCCTTTGTTCCTCTTGGCTTATTGCTTCTTGTTGTGGCCTGCCTGGCTATGTGGCTGGCAGCCATTTTGTGAAGGGATCCAGTGTGCTTTTGCCATAGGCCTGCATTGTCTGTCTTCACTTTCTTGTTGTTGTGGCCTGCCTGGCCATGTGGCTGGCGGCCATTTTGTGAAGGCAGCCAGTGTGCTTTTTCCATAGGCCTACATTGTCTGTCTTCCCTTTCTTGT
This sequence comes from Calotriton arnoldi, assembly GCA_963921515.1. Classification (NCBI taxonomy): domain Eukaryota; kingdom Metazoa; phylum Chordata; class Amphibia; order Caudata; family Salamandridae; genus Calotriton; species Calotriton arnoldi. The sequence continues at coordinate 259,026 of CAWUFW010000904.1, read as the reverse complement.
TGTTGTGGCCTGGCCATGTGGCTGGCGGCCATTTTGTGAAGGGGCAGCCAGTGTGCTTCTGCATTATGCCTGCAAGCCTTTGTGGTGGCCATGCCTTCTTGCTGGTTGTTGTTTTGCATGCAATTTTTTCTTCTTTTATCCAGCAAAAAATGTAGCACAGTTCAGTTCACTACATTTTCTAATAAATTTGCAACATTATTAATTTGAATTGATTGATTCACTATGTGGCCTAGTCTGCCAATGGGTTTTCCAACCAATAGGCCCAGAGCTACTCATGGGTGCATGAAACAACTGTTTCTGTGGTGTCTGTTGAATTTAAACATCATTTAGGGCATTGGATTAAAATGCAAAATGTGTTTTTTTGGGGTTTTTCACTTTTTTCATGTGTGTTAAATAAATGCCTTTGTTGGATGTGTGTGGTTGTTGTATAACTTGCAAACCTTTTTTAGCCGCGTGGATTTTCATTTTTGGCATTGTTGTATTAAAGGCTGTGTTGTTTAGCATGCCTCCTTCGTCTGGCCAGTGTGTGAGTGTGTTTTTAATAGTGGGCCATCCAGCATTCGCCTTGGCTGAGCCTCCCCACGTGGCAAGGGACCATTTTGTAAAGTCTGTGTCCATATAGGCCTGCTTGAGTTCATTGTTTTCAGGCCTCCTGCTTGTTGTTGTTGCTTGTGAGTGACCATGTGGCTGGTGGCCATTTTGTGGTGGTGGTGGTAGTTAGTGTGCTTGCTTTTGCCATAGGCCTGCATGTCTTCTTTCCTTTGTTCCTCTTGGCTTATTGCTTCTTGTTGTGGTAGCCTGATTGGCCATGTGGCTGGCGTCCACTTTGTGAAGGCAGCCAGTGTGCTTTTTCCATAGTAAAAAGAACAATTGATGGACAGGATGCAGAACAATGTCATACATTCACCCCAGTATAAAGATCTGAGCCTAAATCCATCGTTTTTTTTGCTCACCATGCCATTCCAGTTTGGACCCAGCCATATGCAAATCAGTCTTGACCCTGCGCCCAATGGGAACAGTCCAACCCGAACTGCCAGGCCAGGTCCTCCCTGGACTGGAAACAAGAATCCTAGGACCTGTTTTGGGCTTGCAGCCCTCTTCAGCCAGGATAGCTTGACTCCAGTGGCATGGAGAGCATGGGACCCACGTTTGGGCATACCAGTCCCACTCGGGGTGACAAATGCAAAAAGAACAATTGATGGACAGGATGCAGAACAATGTCATACATTCACCCCAGTATAAAGATCTGAGCCTAAATCCATCGTTTTTTTTGCTCACCATGCCATTCCAGTTTGGACCCAGCCATATGCAAATCAGTATTGACCCTGCGCCCAATGGGAGCAGTCCAGCTCGAACTGCCAGGCCAGGTCCTCCCTGGACTGGAAACAAGCATCCTAGGACCGGTTTTGGGCTTTCAACCCTCTTCAGCCAGGATAGCTTGACTCCAGTGGCATGGAGAGCACGGGACCCACGTCTGGGCATACCCGTCCCACTCGGGGTGACAAATGCAAAAAGAACAATTGATGGACAGAATGCAGAACAATGTCATACATTCAACCCAGTACAGAGATCTGGGCCTAAATCCATCGTTTTTTTGCTCACCATGCCATTCCAGTTTGGACCCAGCCATATGCAAATCAGTCTTGACCCTGCGCCCAATGGGAACAGTCCAGCCCGAACTGCCAGGCCAGGTCCTCCCTAGACTGGAAACAAGCATCCTAGGACCGGTTTCGGGCTTTCAGCCCTCTTCAGCCAGGATAGCTTGACTCCAGTGGCATGGAGAGCACGGGAGCCACGTCTGGGCACACCCGTCCCACTTGGGGTGACAAATGCAAAAAGAACAATTGATGGACAGAATGCATAACAATGTCATACATTCACCCCAGTACAGAGATCTGGGCCTAAATCCATCGTTTTTTTGCTCACCATGCCATTCCAGTTTGGACCCAGCCATATGCAAATCAGTCTTGACCCTGCGCCCAATGGGAACAGTCCAGCCCGAACTGCCAGGCCAGGTCCTCCCTGGACTGGAAACAAGCATCCTAGGACCAGTTTCGGGCTTTCAGCCCTCTTCAGCCAGGATAGCTTGACTCCAGTGGCATGGAGAGCACGGGACCCACGTCTGGGCATACCCGTCCCACTCGGGGTGACAAATGCAAAAAGAACAATTGATGGACAGAATGCAGAACAATGTCATATATTCACCCCCAGTACAGAGATCTGGGCCTAAATCCCTCGTTTTTTGCTCACCATGCCATTCCAGTTTGGACCCAGCCATATGCAAATCAGTCTTGACCCTGCGCCCAATGGGAACAGTCCAGCCCGAACTGCCAGGCCAGGTCCTCCCTGGACTGGAAACAAGCATCCTAGGACCGGTTTCGGGCTTTCAGCCCTCTTCAGCCAGGATAGCTTGACTCCAGTGGCATGGAGAGCACGGGACCCACGTCTGGGCATACCCGTCCCACTCGGGGTGACAAATGCAAAAAGAACAATTGATGGACAGAATGCAGAACAATGTCATACATTCACCCCAGTACAGAGATCTGGGCCCAATCCATCGTTTTTTGCTCACCATGCCATTCCAGTTTGGACCCAGCCATATGTAAATCAGTCTTGACCCTGCGCCCAATGGGAACAGTCCAGCCCTAACTGCCAGGCCAGGTCCTCCCTGGACTGGAAATAAGCATCCTAGGACCGGTTTCGGGCTTTCAGCCCTCTTCAGCCAGGATAGCTTGAATCCAGTGGCATGGAGAGCACGGGACCCACGTCTGGGCATACCCGTCCCACTCGGGGTGACAAATGCAAAAAGAACAATTGATGGACAGAATGCAGAACAATGTCATACATTCACCCCAGTACAGAGATCTGGGCCTAAATCCATTGTTTTTTTGCTCACCATGCCATTCCAGTTTGGACCCAGCCATATGCAAATCAGTCTTGACCGTGCGTCCAATGGGAACAGTCCAGCCCGAACTGCCAGGCCAGGTCCTCCCTGGAGTCGAAACAAGCATCCTAGGACCGGTTTCGGGCTTTCAGCCCTCTTCAGCCAGGATAGCTTGACTCCAGTGGCATGGAGAGCACGGGACCCACGTCTGGGCATACCCGTCCCACTCGGGGTGACAAATGCAAAAAGAACAATTGATGGACGGAATGCAGAACAATGTCATACATTTACCCCAGTACAGAGATCTGGGCCTAAATCCATCGTTTTTTTGCTCACCATGCCATTCCAGTTTGGACCCAGCCATATGCAAATCAGTCTTGACCCTGCGCCCAATGGGAACAGTCCAGCCCGAAACACCAGGCCAGGTCCTCCCTGGACTGGAAACAAGCATCCTAGGACCGGTTTCGGGCTTTCAGCCCTCTTCAGCCAGGATAGCTTGACTCCAGTGGCATGGAGAGCACGGGACCCACGTCTGGGCATACTCGTCCCACTCGGGGTGACAAATGCAAAAAGAACAATTGATGGACAGAATGCAGAACAATGTCATACATTCACCCCAGTACAGAGATCTGGGCCTAAATCCATCGTTTTTTTGCTCACCATGCCATTCCAGTTTGGACCCAGCCATATGCAAATCAGTCTTGACCCTGCGCACAATGGGAACAGTCCAGCCCGAACTGCCAGGCCAGGTCCTCCCTGGACTGGAAACAAGCATCCTAGGACCGGTTTCGGGCTTTCAGCCCTCTTCAGCCAGGATAGCTTGACTCCAGTGGCATGGAGAGCACGGGACCCACGTCTGGGCATACTGGCCCCACTCGGGGTGACAAATGCAAAAAGAACAATTGATGGACAGAATGCAGAACAATGTCATACATTCACCCCAGTACAGAGATCTGGGCCTAAATCCATCGTTTTTGCTCACCATGCCATTCCAGTTTGGACACAGCCATATGCAAATCAGTCTTGACCCTGCGCCCAATGGGAACAGTCCAGCCCGAACTGCCAGGCCAGGTCCTCCCTGGACTGGAAACAAGCATCCTAGGACCGGTTTCGGGCTTTCAGCCCTCTTCAGCCAGGATAGCTTGACTCCAGTGGCATGGAGAGCACGGGACCCACGTCTGGGCATACCCGTCCCACTCGGGGTGACAAATGCAAAAGAACAATTGATGGACAGAATGCAGAACAATGTCATACATTCACCCAAGTACAGAGATCTGGGCCTAAATCCATCGTTTTTGCTCACCATGCCATTCCAGTTTGGACCCAGCCATATGCAAATCAGTCTTGACCCTGCGCCCAATGGGAACAGTCCAGCCCGAACTGCCAGGCCAGGTCCTCCCTGGACTGGAAACAAGCATCCTAGGACCGGTTTCGGGCTTTCAGCCCTCTTCAGCCAGGATAGCTTGACTCCAGTGGCATGGAGAGCACGGGACCCACGTCTGGGCATACCCATCCCACTCGGGGTGACAAATGCAAAAAGAACAATTGATGGACAGAATGCATAACAATGTCATACATTCACCCCAGTACAGAGATCTGGGCCTAAATCCATCGTTTTTTTGCTCACCATGCCATTCCAGTTTCGACCCAGCCATATGCAAATCAGTCTTGACCCTGCGCCCAATGGGAACAGTCCAGCCCGAACTGCCAGGCCAGGTCCTCCCTGGACTGGAAACAAGCATCCTAGGACCGGTTTCGGGCTTTCAGCCCTCTTCAGCCAGGATAGCTTGACTCCAGGGGCATGGAGAGCACGGGACCCACGTCTGGGCATACCCGTCCCACTCGGGGTGACAAATGCAAAAAGAACAATTGATGGACAGAATGCAGAACAATGTCATACATTCACCCCCAGTACAGAGATCTGGGCCTAAATCTATCGTTTTTTTGCTCACCATGCCATTCCAGTTTGGACCCAGCCATATGCAAATCAGTCTTGACCCTGCGCCCAATGGGAACAGTCCAGCTCGAACTGCCAGGCCAGGTCCTCCCTGGACTGGAAATAAGCATCCTAGGACCGGTTTCGGGCTTTCAGCCCTCTTCAGCCAGGATAGCTTGACTCCAGTGGCATGGAGAGCACGGGACCCACGTCTGGGCATACCCGTCCCACTCGGGGTGACAAATGCAAAATGAACAATTGATGGACAGAATGCAGAACAATGTCATACATTCACCCCAGTACAGAGATCTGGGCCTCAATCCATCGTTTTTTTGCTCACCATGCCATTCCAGTTTGGACCCAGCCATATGCAAATCAGTCTTGACCCTGCGCCCAATGGGAACAGTCCAGCCCGAACTGCCAGGCCAGGTCCTCCCTGGACTGGAAACAAGCATCCTAGGACTGGTTTCGGGCTTTCAGCCCTCTTCAGCCAGGATAGCTTGACTCCAGTGGCATGGAGAACACGGGACCCACGTCTGGGCATACCCGTCCCACTCAGGGTGACAAATGCAAAAAGAACAATTGATGGACAGAATGCAGAACAATATCATACATTCACCCCAGTACAGAGATCTGGGCCTAAATCCATTGTTTCTTTGCTCACCATGCCATTCCAGTTTGGACCCAGCCATATGCAAATCAGTCTTGACCCTGCGTCCAATGGGAACAGTCTAGCCCGAACTGCCAGGCCAGGTCCTCCCTGGACTGGAAACAAGCATCCTAGGACCGGTTTCGGGCTTTCAGCCCTCTTCAGCCAGGATAGCTTGACTCCAGTGGCATGGAGAGCACGGGACCCACGTCTGGGCATACCCGTCCCACTCGGGGTGACAAATGCAAAAAGAACAATTGATGGACAGAATGCAGAACAATGTCATACATTCACCCACAGAGATCTGGGCCTAAATCCATCGTTTTTTTGCTCACCATGCCATTCCAGTTTGGACCCAGCCATATGCAAATCAGTCTTGACCCTGCGCCCAATGGGAACAGTCCAGCCCGAACTGCCAGGCCAGGTCCTCCCTGGACTGTAAACAAGCATCCTAGGACCGGTTTCGGGCTTTCAGCCCTCTTCAGCCAGGATAGCTTGACTCCAGTGGCATGGAGAGCACGGGACCCACGTCTGGGCATACCCGTCCCACTTGGGGTGACAAATGCAAAAGAACAATTGATGGACAGAATGCAGAACAATGTCATACATTCACCCCAGTACAGAGATCTGGGCCTAAATCCATCGTTTTTTTGCTCACCGTGCCATTCCAGTTTGGACCCAGCCATATGCAAATCAGTCTTGACCCTGCGCCCAATGGGAAAAGTCCAGCCCGAACTGCCAAGCCAGGTCCTCCCTGAACTGGAAACAAGCATTCTAGGACCGGTTTCGGGCTTTCAGCACTCTTCAGCCAGGATAGCTTGACGCCAGTGGCATGGAGAGCACGGGACCCACATCTGGGCATACCCGTCCCACTCGGGGTGACAAATGCAAAAAGAACAATTGATGGACAGAATGCAGAACAATGTCATACATTCACCCAAGTACAGAGATCTGGGCCTAAATCCATCGTTTTTTTGCTCACCATGCCATTCCAGTTTGGACCCAGCCATATGCAAATCAGTCTTGACCCTGCTCCCAATGGGAACAGTCCAGCCCAAACTGCCAGGCCAGGTCCTCCCTGGACTGGAAACAAGCATCCTAGGACCGGTTTCGGGCTTTCAGCCCTCTTCAGCCAGGATAGCTTGACTCCAGTGGCATGGAGAGCACGGGACCCACGTCTGGGCATACCCGTCCCACTCGGGGTGACAAATGCAAAAAGAACAATTGATGGACAGAATGCAGAACAATGTCATGCATTCACCCCCAGTACAGAGATCTGGGCCTAAATCCATTGTTTTTTGCTCACCATGCCATTCCAGTTTGGACCCAGCCATATGCAAATCAGTCTTGACCCTGCGCCCAATGGGAACAGTCCAGCCCGAACTGCCAGGCCAGGTCCTCCCTGGACTGGAAACAAGCATCCTAGGACCGGTTTCGGGCTTTCAGCCCTCTTCAGCCAGGATAGCTTAACTCCAGTGGCATGGAGAGCACGGGACCCACTTCTGGGCATACCCGTCCCACTCGGGGTGACAAATGCAAAAATAACAATTGATGGACAGAATGCAGAACAATGTCATACATTCACCCCAGTACAGAGATCTGGGCCTAAATCCATTGTTTTTTTGCTCACCTTGCCATTCTAGTTTGGACCCATCATATGCAAATCAGTCTTGACCCTGCGCCCAATGGGAACAGTCCAGCCCGAACTGCCAGGCCAGGTCCTCCATGTACTGGAAACAAGCATCCTAGGACCGGTTTCGTGCTTTCAGCCCTCTTCAGCCAGGATAGCTTGACTCCAGTGGCATGGAGAGCACGGGACCCACATCTGGGCATACCCGTCCCACTCGGGGTGACAAATGCAAAAAGAACAATTGATGGACAGAATGCAGAACAATGTCATACATTCACCCCAGTACAGAGATCTGGGCCTAAATCCATCCTTTTTGCTTACCATGCCATTCCAGTTTGGACCCAGCCATATGCAAATCAGTCTTGACCCTGTGCCCAATGGGAACAGTCCAGCCCGAACTGACAGGCCAGGTCCTCCCTGGACTGGAAACAAGCATCCTAGGACCGGTTTCGGGCTTTCAGCCCTCTTCAGCCAGGATAGCTTGACTCCAGTGGCATGGAGAGCACGGGACCCACATCTGGGCATACCCTTCCCACTCGGGGTGACAAATGCAAAAAGACCAATTGATGGAAAGAATGCAGAACAATGTCATACATTCACCCCAGTACAGAGATCTGGGCCTAAATCCATCGTTTTTGCTCACCATGCCATTCCAGTTTGGACCCAGCCATATGCAAATCAGTCTTGACCCTGCGCCCAATGGGAACAATCCAGCCCAAACTGCCAGGCCAGGTCCTCCCTGGACTGGAAACAAGCATCCTAGGACCGGTTTCGGGCTTTCAGCCCTCTTCAGCCAGGATAGCTTGACTCCAGTGGCATGGAGAGCACGGGACCCACGTCTGGGCATACCCGTCCCACTCGGGTGACAAATGCAAAAAGAACTATTGATGGACAGAATGCAGAACAATTTCATACATTCACCCCAGTACAGAGATCTGGGCTTAAATTCATCGTTTTTTTGCTCACCATGCAGTTTGGACCCAGCCATATGCAAATCAGTCTTGACCCTGCGCCCAATGGGAACAGTCCAGCCCGAACTGCCAGGCCAGGTCCTCCCTGGACTGGAAACAAGCATCCTAGGACCGGTTTCGGTCTTTCAGCCCTCTTCAGCCAGGATAGCTTGACTCCAGTGGCATGGAGAGGACGGGACCCACGTCTGGGCATACCCGTCCCACTAGGGTGACAAATGCAAAAAGAACAATTGATGGACAGAATGCAGAACAATTTCATACATTCACCCCAGTACAGAGATCTGGGCTTAAATTAATCTTTTTTTGCTCACCATGCCATTCCAGTTTGGACCCAGCCATATGCAAATCAGTCTTGACCCTGCGCCCAATGGGAACAATCCAGCCCAAACTGCCAGGCCAGGTCCTCCCTGGACTGGAAACAAGCATCCTAGGACCGGTTTCGGGCTTTCAGCCCTCTTCAGCCAGGATAGCTTGACTCCAGTGGCATGGAGAGCACGGGACCCACGTCTGGGCATACCCGTCCCACTCGGGTGACAAATGCAAAAAGAACTATTGATGGACAGAATGCAGAACAATTTCATACATTCACCCCAGTACAGAGATCTGGGCTTAAATTCATCGTTTTTGCTCACCATGCAGTTTGGACCCAGCCATATGCAAATCAGTCTTGACCCTGCGCCCAATGGGAACAGTCCAGCCCGAACTGCCAGGCCAGGTCCTCCCTGGACTGGAAACAAGCATCCTAGGACCGGTTTCGGTCTTTCAGCCCTCTTCAGCCAGGATAGCTTGACTCCAGTGGCATGGAGAGGACGGGACCCACGTCTGGGCATACCCGTCCCACTAGGGTGACAAATGCAAAAGAACAATTGATGGACAGAATGCAGAACAATTTCATACATTCACCCCAGTACAGAGATCTGGGCTTAAATTAATCTTTTTTTGCTCACCATGCCATTCCAGTTTGGACCCAGCCATATGCAAATCAGTCTTGACCCTGCGCCCAATGGGAACAGTCCAGCCTGAACTGCCAGGCTCACTTTGCCACTGGATTCAACCTAGCCTGGCTGATGGGGCTGTTAGCCCGAAACCGGTCCCAGGATGCTTGTTTCCGGTCCAGGGAAGACCTGGCTTGGCAGTTCGGGCTGGACTGTTCCCATGAGGCACAGGGTCAAGACTGATTTGCATATAGCTGTGTCTGAACTGGGGTGGTGAAGTGAGCTAAAGAACGATGATGGATTCAACCCAGATCTGTGACTCTGGGTGAGTGTCTGAAAAGTTTCAGCACTCCGTCCATCATCTCCTTGTGTTTGCTTTGTTCGCCCAAAGTTGGCAGGGTATGCCCAGACGTGGGTCCCTTGCTCACTTTGCCACTGGATTCAAGCTAGCCTGGCTGATGAGGGCTGTTAGCCCGAAACCGGTCCCAGGATGCTTGTTGCCGGTCCAGGGAAGACCTGGCATGGCAGTTCGGGCTGGACTGTTCCCATGAGGCACTGGGTCAAGACTGATTTGCATATAGCTGTGTCTGAACTGGGGTGGTGAAGTGAGCTAAAGAACGATGATGGATTCAACCCAGATCTGTGACTGGGGGTGAGTGTCTGAAAAGTTTCAGCACTCCGTCCATCATCTCCTTGTGTTTGCTTTGTTCGCCCTAAGTTGGCAGGGTATGCCCAGACGTGGGTCCCTTGCTCACTTGCCACTGGATTCAAGCTAGCCTGGCTGATGAGGGCTGTTAGCCCGAAACCGGTCCCAGGATGCTTATTTCCGGTCCAGGGAAGACATGGCTTGGCAGTTCGGGCTGGACTGTTCCCATGAGGCACAGGGTCAAGACTGATTTGCATATAGCTGTGTCTGAACTAGGGTGGTGAAGTGAGCTAAAGAACGATGATGGATTCAACCCAGATCTGTGACTGGGGGTGAGTGTCTGAAAAGTTTCAGCACTCCGTCCATCATCTCTTTGTGTTTGCTTTGTTCGCCCTAAGTTGGCAGGGTATGCCCAGACGTGGGTCCCTTGCTCACTTTGCCACTGGATTCAAGCTAGCCTGGCTGATGAGGGCTGTTAGCCCGAAACCGGTCCCAGGATGCTTGTTTCCGGTCCAGGGAAGACATGGCTTGGCAGTTCGGGCTGGACTGTTCCCATGAGGCACAGGGTCAAGACTGATTTGCATATAGCTGTGTCTGAACTGGGGTGGTGAAGTGAGCTAAAGAATGATGATGGATTCAACCCAGATCTGTGACTGGGGGTGAGTGTCTGAAAAGTTTCAGCACTCCGTCCATCATCTCCTTGTGTTTGCTTTGTTCGCCCTAAGTTGGCAGGGTATGCCCAGATGTGGGTCCCTTGCTCACTTTGCCACTGGATTCAAGCTAGCCTGGCTGATGAGGGCTGTTAGCCCAAAACCGGTCCCAGGATGCTTGTTTCCGGTCCAGGGAAGACATGGCTTGGCAGTTCGGGCTGGACTGTTCCCATGAGGCACAGGGTCAAGACTGATTTGCATATAGCTGTGTCTGAACTGGGGTGGTGAAGTGAGCTAAAGAACGATGATGGATTCAACCCAGATCTGTGACTGGGGGTGAGTGTCTGAAAAGTTTCAGCACTCCGTCCATCATCTCCTTGTGTTTGCTTTGTTCGCCGTAAGTTGGCAGGGTATGCCCAGACGTGGGTCCCTTGCTCACTTTGCCACTGGATTCAAGCTAGTCTGGCTGATGAGGGCTGTTAGCCCGAAACCGGTCCCAGGATGCTTGTTTCCGGTCCAGGAAAGACATGGCTTGGCAGTTCGGGCTGGACTGTTCCCATGAGGCACAGGGTCAAAACTGATTTGCATATAGCTGTGTCTGAACTGGGGTGGTGAAGTGAGCTAAAGAACGATGATGGATTCAACCCAGATCTGTGACTGGGGGTGAGTGTCTGAAAAGTTTCAGCACTCCGTCCATCATCTCCTTGTGTTTGCTTTGTTCGCCCTAAGTTGGCAGGGTATGCCCAGACGTGGGTCCCTTGCTCACTTTGCCACTGGATTCAAGCTAGCCTGGCTGATGAGGGCTGTTAGCCCGAAACCGGTCCCAGGATGCTTGTTTCCGGTCCAGGAAAGACATGGCTTGGCAGTTCGGGCTGGACTGTTCCCATGAGGCACAGGGTCAAAACTGATTTGCATATAGCTGTGTCTGAACTGGGGTGGTGAAGTGAGCTAAAGAACGATGATGGATTCAACCCAGATCTGTGACTGGGGGTGAGTGTCTGAAAAGTTTCAGCACTCCATCCATCATCTCCTTGTGTTTGCTTTGCTTTTTCCATAGGCCTGCATTGTCTGTCTTCCCTTTCTTGTTGTTCTGGCCTGGCTATTTGGCTGGTGGCCATTTTGTGAAGGCAGCCAGTGTGCTTCTGCATTAGGCCTGCATGTCTTTCTCTTTCCTTTCTTCCTCTTGGCTTATTGCTTCTATCCATTGTCAGCTGCCTCTCCATGAATGCTTAATCCCACGTGATGCACAATGCCAAACAGGGTCCGTTACATTTGTATTTTTGTTGTTGTTGTTCTTCTTTCCTATCCTTCCTCCGTGTACTGTACACTAGTACACCAACCATGAAAGCCCTTGTTTTTGTCAGTCTCACAAATGTCTACACTGCATTATGTTTTCTAATATCTGAGGTAATAATACATTTAATAATATTAATAAGTGTGACCACACACAAAGTTATATATTATATTTGTTTGTTTGTACTAGTAGTAATTGAACCACAACAATGAATACCACGTTTCACTGATGTTCTTCTTGCTTCTTTGCTTTTAGATGCACAAAAGAGGAGGAGGCGTCATCATCACCCATTGTACTGCCAGACAGAAGTCCTGCTGCGCACGACGTCACGTGACGTTTGACCACAGACATCTCTTCAACTTGTGCCACTGCGTGCTACTGACATCTGAAGAAGAAGGCCCCAAAGAAAGGTACCATGTCCTCCTGTACCAAGAAAGTTGCCAGTGAGAAGAAGGAACTGCCACTTACCAAGACTGGTGTGCCGCCCAAGATCTTTTTGGGGAAACAAAAAAGTGCGCCTGCAGCAGCGGTGTCCAGGGAGCAAGCTGGGAGCACCACCCCCGCATCAGTGGACCCACCCCTTCAACCTCGGCCCAAACCCATGTCTGTTGCAGAGGCAGCCAGTCTAATCACGGCAACGCCGACGAGCAGTGATGTTGAAATTGACTTATCGTTATCGCGAAGTAGTACCCAATCAATGCAGGGAACTGAGATAAGTGAGCAACAACAGCCGCAACCGCCCCCCTTAGTAGTTGTTCCTCCCGAAGTAGGGGCAGTTCAGGAGATAGAGCTTCCTGCAGAGGAAGAAGAGCAAGCCGCTCTTTCAGAAGATCCATTGTCTTCCAGATCCCCAGCAAGGAAAAGGAGGGTTAGTCTATTAACTTCTTCTACAAGTCCCCCTACTGATGATCTAGACGCCACTTGGATCCCACCACCTCAGTCTGAGAGTGAGACACGCCACGAGACAAGGCTAGGGAAAAGGAAGGTTCCAGAAAGCCTTAGAGTTATGGAGGAAGATATAGAAGTGGAGGATGATGACGAGCCAGTCATCATCATGGACATTAGTCCCTCCCTAGTGGAGACCGACATTACCCCATCCCAAATTGCTGTGAGGGATGTGGCATGGATACCACCAACACAGATCATACCACCAACCCCACCTCCAGCTTCCATATTTCGCCGGCAGTCACGTACGTCCACCACAAGTACCACCACTGTAGAAGTAGGTACTGCAGAGAGTCAAACTTCGCACCTACCTACCAGTTCATCTGGCATTGCAAGTGGCACCAGCAGCAGCACCAGGAAGTTGACCTCCCCAGTTTGGGACTTCTTTTCGGTTAGCACAAAAGAGGTGAACATTGCTATATGCTCCATTTGTGGACAAGGTGTTAGTCGGGTAAGCTTGGTACAAACTATGGTACCGGAGGCCAAACAACCCATCTGAAAAAGCACCACTTGATCCAGTGGGAGGCGCACCTTTGCAGCCAAAAAGCTGCACCCATTGCTGTTGGTGGGGATGAAGAAGTAGAAGATACGATTGCGGTGGAAGGTGAACAAGAGGGAGACATTTTCTCTGGTACACAAAATAGCCCTGTCCCCAGCAGTGCAGTGTACCGCCCACATCCTCATCAGCAACATCTCAGTGGCACAAGAGTAAGAGTCAGGCTGAGACACCAAGGGGTCCCAGGCAAGAGAGTACCGCAACGAAAAACGTGCGGCGTTGAGCCTAACAACATCTGGCGTCAAGAAGTCACCTGCATCAGTGGCACCAGAAAAGAAAAAAACCAGCCTACCATTCTCAGCATGTTTAGGTCGGAGGGGCAGTACGAACACAACCACCCAACGGCACGTTTGTACAATGCGAAGCTGGCTAAAATGTTAGCGCTGGACCTCCTCCCTTTTTTTTTTGTGGAAGGGGTGGGTTTTCTTGAATTTGTGACAGCCATCTGCCCAAATGGAAGGTTCCCAGCCGGTCCTATTTCGCCAGAGTTGCTGTTCCAGCACTACATCACGACATGCTGGAATTGTTTGGACAAGCTTTGCACAGAGTGCTGTTCACACTATCCACCTGACAACAGACATGTGGACCAGTTGCCAAGCCACTGATTACATGTGCATCACTGCACACTGGATCTCTTTTTTGGGGGTTAGAGAAAATATATCTGCAGCAGGTGTTGTTGACACTGCTGAGATTTTTAATGCCACTCGGAAATATGCAACTGTAGAGATGTTCGCCATGGAGAAATCTCATACTGCTGCAAACATTTTGGAAGACTTTGACAGCAAGGTCTTTGAATGGCTATGCCCAAGAGGGCTTAACATTGGTTTTGTTGCCACGGACAATGACACTAATATAGTTAAGGCCATGTACGATGGGGGCTATTTCTGGGTCCTGTGTTTGGTGCACTGCATTAACATCATTGTTCAAGACTTTCTGAAAAAAGAACACCGAGTCAGCAACTTACTGACCACCTGCAGAAGAATCTGCACACATTTCAGCCATTCTTTTAAAGCCCAGAAGCAGCTGAGGATCATTCAAAGTGAGCATAGAGTGCCAGTTAAAGCACTCATCCAGGAGGTGCCAACACGTTGGAACTCAACTTATTACATGCTTGAACGTCTGTTTGAGCAGTACAGACCAATCAATGAATATGTCATGCAAAGAGGGGATGCTACTGTGAAAGGCATGACCATTGAGATGGACCAATGGGGCCTAGTTAAATGCATGACAGAGATGGTACTTCCTTTCGAGCTCTTCAAACGTGAAGTCAGAAAGGAGGACTGTACTATGGGCCAAGCTATCCCATTGTTGCACATGCTACAGGAACAGCTGAAGGGGGTGTCTGTAATGTACACAGGTGTGGAGGAAAAAATAGAAGCATATGAGTTGGTGGAGAGCTTAACCCTTCGCTTATCTGAAAATACAAGGGTGCAAACAGGCATTGTGTCATCCAACCATTACATTTCTGCCACAATTCTGGATCCACGGTACAAACAAGTACTGAACACATTGATTCCTTTTTTTAGAAGGGGATGTTGTCAAGTACAAAACTTGGATAGCTGCGGAAGCCAGTCGCTTAGAACAAGAACGGCTGGGAATTAGATGCCCGCTACTCCAGGCCACAACAAGTACTGCGGTGCAACCGGCTTCAAGTTCAACTTCAGAACCTGAGGGCAGTGCGGTTGGCTCACAGCGGTCAAAACCACCAACAACATCAACAACAAGAACAGGAGCATCAGCCCCACCAAAATCGGCACAGGAATGGTTTCTACAGCAAGGGCTTGTTAGGTCCAGTGCTGAGGCAAAGGCAAAAGAGGCAGAGCAAAGCGGAGCACCCCTGAGAATTGAGCGGATGATCCAGGCCTATATGGATGACCCAACAGAGGTCTACATTGATCAAAACCCATTGGTGTATTGGTATGGGAAAAGGCGCCAATGGCCAGTGCTCAGCAGGCTGTCGATAAACTATCTGGCTTGCCCTGTCGCAAGTGTCTCTTCTGAGCATGTTTTCAGTGCTGCTGGTGCCATTCTGACAGTGAGAAGGACCAGTCTCTCACCCCAAAACGTGGAGAGGTTAACCATGATCAAAATGAATCAGCACTTTTATACCACCGGATTACACCATACCTGAAGTACCACAGCAGGAAGATGATGACGGCGACTTAGGTCATGGAAGTAGTGTGTTAGATGACCTACTTCTGGGTGAACCACCAGAGTTTGAGGACGAGCTCTACTTCCCTGACAACTAGGCTTTTGAGTTATGACTTGTTAATTTCTTTCTTGCTTATTTACTTTTATTATTTGTGTGTGACTGTTTCTGTCTTTTTGGTTCGAATTACAACAAATCCATCACCACTGTCTTACTCTTTTATTGCCGGATTGGAGTTGCAACTGTGTGCAGTCAGTGAAGAAGTAAGTCCACTCCTCCGAGTCCTGCTCCAGTCCACTCCTGACTCGCCCCAAATTCATTTCCCTCAAGCCAGACGTTGGATGGAGAATAGTACAAGAAATGTGTGCCTGCCTCGTTGAGTACCTCCAAAGAACCTGACTATAGCTATCCTCCTTTCCGAGCCGAGAGGGACTGCCCCTTAAGAACAGGTAAATGATGGCATGCATTGGACGCTGACTCTGAGTATTTTGTGTTTGTGTTGTTGTTGTACATGAAGTCTACTAGTATAATCTACACACAAAAAAGTGACTCAAGTCAATATTTCCCTTCTTGTTGTTTAATAACAAAATTGTACTACTGCAGGTCGATCCATTGCATTTTTGATTCTAGAATCTGGACTCACTTGGTACACTACAGAGTTGGACACCATGATGACCATACTTAACTCGCAGTCAGTCAGTAGGATCGGAGATGATTGATGGAATAACTCGGGCGTTTCATGAAGTGGCCTAAAAGGTAAACAGGTCAACAACAACCACACCAGACCTACATGTCTGTGTAATGGTGGAGGCGATTATAGTGGTATGACTGACAGCGGTGCATTGATTTAGTTGCTTAATTTGGAAAATGCTATGTTGCTGTATATGTGTGCTCAGTGCTGTCTGGCTCAAAATCTAAGCTAAGTAGAGGTTGGGTGGGCGCCGCAGGCCTGCTCTGTCCTGTTGTTGTTGTAGGTTAATGCTGGAAACAGAGTAGACATGATTTAGCCATGCCACCTCTGAAAGTGTTCTTGTTGCACTCCTCCTTAATTTATGCATTTTAACTTTAATTTTCTCCTTGATTTTTCAATATCCCTTTTGTTTTTCCATCTACACTTGTTACAGGCCGGCCTTTACCCTGTGCTATACTGGGAAAAACAACTCACACTTACCTTACCAATCTGCATCCGCCAGGCAGGCAGTGGCACCCAAGATTAACGGATGGAGCGTATATGGGAGAAGGACTAAGAGGAATGCTGAGATGCAACTCCCAATTTGACCATAACATAGTAACTTATAGTATCATCATCTTTTAATTTGATTAATTTTTTCTCTTCAATCATTACGACTGTGTGTGTTGTTGTTTATTATATTTGTTTATATATTTGACCCCTACAGCTATTTTTTAATTTTCTTTGCGAGCTTTAAAAAGAAGCCTGGTACAACAGAACATAAAATGTATATAATTTGGGTCTCTCTGGGGGCAGACAGGCAAGGCAATTGCATAATAATAATAATTAATAATATACTGCTGCCCTGTACTACTAGTCTAGTACTGCTCATCATTAACCATCAAGTCATCATCATGCATACATTTCCTTTTTCTCCCTTAACAGATTTATGATGGTTGTCTGCCAAGATTGTGTGTTGTCCATGTGTAGTGTTTGTCTTTGTCAAACCTTTCCCTCAAATACCCCTTCCCAACCATTCATCAAACCCTAACCCTCTTCCCCCAGGCTGTGTGATTTATATTGAGGTGTGACTAAATCAAATTTACACCAATAATTGATCACACACTTGCTGGGGTGGATGTGGTGAAAGCAACACTAACTCAAGGCATGGCGAGGATCTTCTTCTGCTTGCCCACCCATGCTCAGTATTCACGAGTAAATTGTGTTTCCAGAGGAACATAATCCATTATAATTATAATTGCCGGCATCGATTCATCATCCTTCCAGCACTATAGGTTACTCTTGTCCACTTCATAGGTCGAGTCAACTTCAGTTTGTAACTTGTATAAGGCTATCCCCGCCACCATTATGTTTTAATTTACTTTAGCATTGCTTATCATTCATCATCATGGTTTCTTGTTTGCCAGTCTTCATGTGTACTGTACTTTTACTACTCGTTCCTGAGTCTCCCTCAGGCGACTGATTGTCTCATTTTCTTTTTTTGCAAATGCTACTGTCACTGTCAGTGTCTACTACTACTACCGTTGTGTTTTCCTACCTGCATTCGCTACCCCCATTTACCATTCCCCCTCTACCTCTTCACTCCCCATAAGACGTGTGTATGTGCTAATAATCTCACATTATTGTGTAATCTCATGTTTTTTCTTTTCTCCTATGTCTATACTTGTCTATGTAATTATGGAACCTGTAACTCTCTGATCCTCATGTAAAGCGCTCTGATACCTCCGGGTCTAGCCAGCGCTATGTAAAACTTTGCAAATAATACTGCAGTGCCCGAGCAACTTTGGCTGATGCCCGGTGGAGCTGTCATATGCAGCTATAGAGGAGTTTGGCTCTGGTTCACCCCTCGGCCGGCACCTACCCAGCCGGACATCGGACATCGTTTTCCTCGCCTCCCCGTTGTGTTTTCCTACCTGCATTCCCTACCCCCGTTTACCATTCCCCCTCTACGTCTTCACTCCGCATAAGACATGTGTACGCGCTAATAATTCTCACATTATTCTGTAATCTCATGTTTTTTTTGTTTTTTTCTCTCCTATGTCTATACTTGTCTATGTAATTATGGAACCTGTAACTCACTGATCCTCATGTAAAGCGCTCTGATACCTCCGGGTCTAGCCAGCGCTATATAAAACTTTGCAAATAAATAAATAAACTACCACCACCACCATGGCATCTTGGGAAACCAAACCATCATCACCATGCAGCCATCGCTTTGCCTAAGTAAGAATAAACATCAATCACAGGTAAGAGAAGAAGTTTGGGGGAGGCATAATTAATTAATATGGAAATTAATTCATTAATTCAAACACCCACACCCTTCCAAGTCCAGTTGCAGACTGCATAGACTAGGAGCAGAAACTGACAGTACTAGTAGGACAAGTCACAAGTGAGGGTACCGCATCTATCTGTTGGTGTGTTACACTATTGGAAAAACCCACAACACCTGACCCACCCCTCTCCCTAACCCCAACCAATGTCCAAAGATTGTCCACTCCAAAAGTTCATTGTCCATATAAAGCCCAACTTTTCCCCAACGCCCCACTACCCACCCCAATTTTTTTTTAAAAGGGGCATGGAGACAGAGTTCTAGCGGCGGGCTCGCAGTTGCCGGTTAATCGCCAGGACCTCCTTTACCCGCTCCTCTAGGTGCGCCATCCGGAGGAGCATGCGGCTCTTGAATGCTCTACAATTCCATCCACAGGGGGACAGCAGTGTTGAATGAAGATGAAGTGCGGCGGGCGGCTGCCAGACTGTGGCGCCGTACTACTGGGGGGGCCTGGCTGGGGCCCAGGGCAGTGGAGGAGGTTGCAGCTGCTGCCGCCTCCTCCTCCTCCGCCAGAGCCACCAGGCACCGATATTCTCTGCAGATGGCCTCCTGCTTCCGGCACCGGGCCGTGGCTGTTAACTCCTTCCTGTTTGGTTGAGAAGGAGTAGCTATATCAAGAAAGAAAAAAAAGACAATTGTAACCAATACTCTTAGCAAAACTGTAGCACAAAATTAATTATACACATAGTGGCACAGTAGCACTAGCAAGCACAGTACATAACATTTGTGTTATCCTCCCACTTCCTCGGCCTCTAACATTTGTGGGAGTTTCAGGTATTACTACTACTAGGCACTATGGAGTAGACAAGTCTTTCTCTTCTCTCTCTCTTGTTTAGCTAAATTAACCTTGTAGGCAATTAGGCATGCCAGCTCAGTCAGCTTGCGCCCTAGACAGACATACTCGTGTCGCAGACTCACGTTATTTTATTTACTTCTGTCTGCAGGTGGGGCAGCTGTAGTCTACAACTACACAATTATCTTATTTTTCTATTATGGCCATACTCTGTTACATCAATGGCAACTGCTCAATTTCACTTTCACCCTGACTACTACAACAAGGCAGATGATATCTGATCCAAATGATCATTGATTATATATGGGACGATGGCAGCCAATAGGCCACCCATGGCAGGCTGACACAGTCGAAAATGACATAGGTAGGGACTTATGAGTGGGCCTCGGAGTTGGAGGGAGGCACTTGATAATGGTGGGTGGGTATGGGTACATACATACACAATATATATGCTGTGCTCGCAAACTACTGTGAGTCAAGGGAGTATTCTGAAGTACAACCTTGAATCAAAAACCTTGGGAAAAAACAGTCCTTGTTTCTCTTACCAGCGATTTTTCCATTTATCATTGCATTGCTCTTCTAGCATTATATTTTTTAATTCAAATCTCATATTCTATTCTCCTTGGCTTTGCTACTCTGCCACGGTTTATTTTTCTTTTACATTGTCTTCATCCAGTGACAGTCTCTATTTATGCTATGATGATTGTACCATCCAGGCATTCATCCATTTAAAGTATCATTCTTCTTAAATAATCACTCACCAACCTTTCACCAACAACATACATTTGTAATTTTTTTTTAACCACCACCCATGCATCCTTCCTTGCTTGCCTTTGAGTTTGACCCATGAAACCCCCGGAGGATTCTTCCTATCACCCATACAGTTTCACCCAGCCAGGCAGGCAGCCTTTCTTTCACCTTCCACCCATCCTTCAACCACCCATGCATCCGATTCCTATCAGCCACCTATGCATCCCACGCATCCTTCTCTGCCAGTCATATATATAATATTACATGTCGCCCGTCCTTCCTCCTTCCATCCTTCTTTCCCTTTTCGTTCAACCCATCCATCAAGGTCGTATGACTCTTAGTCTTCTTCATAAAACTTTCCCAGCTGAGTTGGAGTCAGATAGAAGAGGCCATTAGTTACTCAACTCCCGCCACTAATGCTAAGGGTGTCTTCTTCAACCATTGTTCATAACAACTTAGTCTCTCTCAACAGTACAGTACAGTACACCCTTGCAGCGACTGTGTAACTATTGTCAATAAGTAAGGAATATAAGTACAACTTACCACCGCCCACCACTGTTGCTGGTTCACCCACCCTTGCAGAAGCTGACGCATCTGCTCCATCCTGGCTGGCGTCGCCTGCCCCACCACTGGCCCCGGCACTGGTGGTCGGTATGCCTAGAAAAAACATTACACATTTTTTAGATGGCATATACACCTCCCCCTCTTTATTTTCTTCACTAGCAAGATTGAGAAAATACAATACATACATACATATACCACATACATCACTACAAATCGGGTACTAGAGTAGAGTAGAGTAGAGTAGTATGTCCTATCCTATCAAAAATAGTAAAATATCTGGTTGGGCATTTTGTTGGTGGCAATTGTTGAAAAACCTCTCAAGATTAAGAAGAGGACAACCCAAAGGACTGGACTCAGTGGCTAGAGCTATTGGTGAATCTGAGTTTTAAAACTTTTTAAAAATAAAGAGTGGCCAACTGGGCAAGCTACAGACAGACTAATAGTAGTACAGAGTCAGAGGCAGTTAGATTGATGTAAAAAAAACAGACACTAGAAAAAAATATAACTAAGTAGGTAGGTAATGCAATTTAGAAACAGATAGATCGAAGAAGATTTGGTAAAAAAAAGAATTAGGAAACAGAAATAATAGTTCGGAAAAAATAAGGTGCATTAAAAGTTAGGGAAATATAATTATTAATATTAACAACAGGAGGACTTACTGGGGCTAGCAGCAGAGCCCTCGGTAGAGGAGCGATCCTGGCACTGGGAGGCATCTCCAGCTCCGAGTCCCGCCTCAGACGACCCCATCGTCTTCTTGCCCCTGGATGCTGATCATGTAAGATATAATAAAGAGACAAAATTTGATTGGTGTGAAACAAATAAAATATTTAAAAAAATGCTCTAAATACATTTTTTGGACAGGAAACAACAATTGTAATAAAATTGACCTATCTAATCTGATCGACTAGTAGTAGTATCGCGGACCGTCTAGTTATTATTTATTAATCCAGTGTTCCATTCCAATTCCAGAATCCTAAACCTGTAAGTAAGTACCACCTAGCCTAGCCCGCCTATTCCAGAGACATTGGAAATGAATTAAATTGCCCAAAAATATATTTGCTTCTTCTAAGTTTTTCAATCTTATTCGAAATCAAATCATCAATGAATCAACCCCCTTTGACAGGCCAATTGTTCACTAAGTCTGCATTTCCATTTATTTTAGTCCTCAAAAATACATAGATGGACGCATGCATATTGCATACACCAAATTGTTGGTTGGTTGCTGCTGATGATTTGCTATATTACTCACTAACAAACTACAAAAGGTTCTACTAAGGACTGGAGTCAGCAGCATGTGACGGAGGACGCGTCACGCCACAGACCGCAAAAAAATTACCAACTAACTAATACTAAGTAACTAAACTACCTACCTACCAGCACTATCTTTGTGACAGGACAAAGGAAAGGAGTCTCTCTAGCATTACCTAACTTAAGTTCTGTAAACTCTCTTACATAATCAGCCCAAGCGAGCGCAAAGTTACAAACAAGTAAGATTAGTAGCGCCGAGCACCTGTCTAGTGTCAAGAAGAATAACAATCACATAAAATTTTTAAACAAAACTTACCTTCATGTAAGCAGCAGCATTCTTGCTATTTGGGAAAAAAATAATACTCGCAATAGCACAGAACAGAACACACAATACTACAAAAATTAGCTACTCACCAAGCCCCAGGACCTCAACACCTAGCAGGTCCAGCAGGTCCTGCTCCAGGTCCAAGATGTCTGACCACCGGTGAGTCAGCTGGTTGTGGGTGCGCCGGACCTCAGAGCAGCAAAACACTGCTCAGCGCACCCTCTCCCATCGGCGGTGACGCTCCTGGGTAGCGTAGCTGTAGCCGAGCCTGCCGCCTGCTGCCAAGGTTAAGGGGAGGTGGCGCTGTACAAAAAAAACAAGGGCAGCCACCTCCACCTCGGAGAATAGGGTGTGGGGCTGCACTCCTTCCGGGCACCGTCTCGCGCAAGGAAGGCGGCTCTTCTTGGCAGAGTCACTACCCTTGGCCTTCCCCTTCTGGCTAGCCTTAGCCATGGTTCTGGGGGTGCGGGAGACGGAAAAGAAAAAATGTAGAAGTAAAAAATAAAGTCAGAGAAGAAGTAGGAAAGTAAAAAAAAATGAAAAGCAAGTAATAGAAAAACAGTACAAAAACGCAGTAAAAGTAGAAATAAAACGCAAAATATACACTTAGGGAGAGAGAGGGATACATAATAAATAAAAAGATCAGAAAAACAGTGTAAGAAACAAAGGATTGAAAAGATTGAAGAGGGATGAAAAACAGGCCCCAGAACCATGCAAAGAGTAGAAAAACAAGATGGCCGCGCCCATTGGCGACCGCGTAGTGAAGTTTGCGCGATATTTCCCCCCGAACACTGAATCCGCGTTGCCGAACGTCAGAAAACATCTCGCGAGCATGCGTGAGCCTGCACGAGCATGCGGGACAAGCAACTCTGCATGCTCGCGGAACTCCGCGTAGCGTTGCAGAGTTTTTTGACTGCTTCGCGTAGGTTCGCGTAGCGCGACTACACAAACTCCGCCTGGGCTTAATTATTATGTATATTTCTACTATTATACAACTTTCAGGTACAATGGCAGAGGCAGCAAAGTATATTACTTCACAGAAAGGAAAGCAGTTACTAACTCACATGGGCTACAACTACAGTCAAGAAAGTGCATCAATAGAAAATATAAATTGGAATTGTGCCAAAAATATTATTCCAATGAATGCTATGGGAGGGCAACTACAAAAGAGGATGTTGTAATTCATGTAATAGAGCACAACCACCCCCAAATGGGACAGAAATAGAAGCGAGGGAGATATAGCAGGATATAAGAGAGGCAAGCACTAGCTTCCAGGAATCCACAACCAAAATCCTTAAAGATATACTGCCTAAAGTCCCCGAACACATAACAGGCCAACTACCATATATACCCACTTTAAAGCATTTAATTGCACAAAATTAAAAGTCACCAGCAATACTCCTCCTGCCCGTAGAAGGTAGCAGACATACAAATACCTGGACATTTAACGATAACACATACTGAGAAACCTTTCCTTTGAAATAACAACTTAAATAATGTGAAACGAATCCTAATATTAAAACTATGCCAATGTCAAACCTGGATGATGGATGGTACCTTAAAAATGTGTCCCAAACCATTCACTCAGATATACACCTTACACGGTGAATATCAAAACACAAATATCCTTGCCCTACTACCAAATAAACAAATCAGCACTTACTACTACCTCTGAAACCACATTAAACATAAAACAAATAACTTCTTCCCACAAAAAATAATCATAGACTTTGATCAACCCATAATTCAAACCATTTTTAAAATTTACCCCTACACAGCCATACAAGGCTGTTACTATCATTTCAATCAAAATATATAGAGACACCTCCAATAATCTGCACTAAGTATAGAATATTCTACAAACAGCCAATGTGCCTTTGAAATAAAATAAAAAATAGCAGTAGCCTATGTCCGTCACAGAGATAGCTAACCACTACAATTTACCAATAGAAATCCCTTTCTAACAATACAATGAAGACAAACTGAGCCCCCTAATGGACTATTTCAAAGACACTTAAGTTAGCAGATTGCATCCTCCGGACACAGATGCTAACCCAAATTCCAAATACCATGGTGGAAGGCCTATGATAGCACCTTGGCACAGGAAGCCAAAATAAACAACGCAATGAAAGGATAGCACAATGCTTTCCAATCAATATAAGAAGGGGACAGCCATGAACTCTACACATTTTATAACATAACATAACATTAGGCAGTACCCAACCTACACTCTATAAATTTATAGAAGCATTACAAAAAGAACAAAGTTACCAAGAACTATGAATGGAGCAATCTGTTAGGCAAAATGCCTCTTAAATGTAACACACAAACCAAAAGAATGTACAACATGCTACAATTTAAGGTCAAACTATTCATAAATAACAAATGAGTACATTACTTACAAATGATAGCCAACAACATATTGTAAAATAAAAAGTAACCTACCAAAATGCTTAAAAATTATCACAAAATGTAAATCAACATAACAAATCTTTTAAAAAAATAAAAAAATATGATTTTTTTACATCAGTCAAAAATGTAAATAAAATTCCATTGTTAATGTAGACTGATATAATAAATATTTATATAAATTGTTTAAACAAAAAATATATATAACCGTCACCAACCAAGAAACTAATAAACAAACTCAATCCATCACACAAATTAATTACAACACATAAACCACACAATTCCAAATAACAATAACATAATATTTAAATAAACAATATATTATACATTTCCCACCCAAAAGAAATTAAACAAATAAAGTTTCCTGTAAGAAAACAGGCCTTTTTGCAGTGTCCCTCCAATTTTTGCCCCCATTTTTGACTAATACTGGTGGTTACTGTCTATGAGTGTGCCCTGGGCCCTGCTACTCAGTCCCAGGGCCAGTGATCTGTTTAAAAGGGGTAAGGAAATTAGATGTAATTACAACCTACCTGTAAATCCTTAGTAAATGATAGAGCATGTGGGTTTAGGGTCCCAGTACATTTAATGCACTTAAGTGTGCACTGCTGTGGTGCCTGCTGTCATTTGACAGGCAGCCCTACCTTGAAGGGTGCCTTTAAGATAAAACTATGTCCAAATTCGACTTTGGAATTAAAGGTACTTCCAAAGTCTTAAACTATCTTATCTTAACATATAGGTCACCCCTACGGTAGACCCTAGGTGCCCCAGGTTAAGGTGCCATGTTAAAAACAAGCAGGGACATTATAAAAGATGTTTTATATGCCCTGGTGAGGGAAAAACTACCAATTTCGTTTTTCCTCATTGTAGTATATTAGCTCCATAGCGCAACATGGAAAGGCTTTATTTAACATTAATACAGTCTATCTTTAGACAGGAGTGAGCTTAAATAATAATTCAAAGTGTCACAGTAATAGTTGCAATGAATTCAACAACTTTCCAAGGTTCGATTTATTATAACTATTGTAGGAAAGAAGTTATAGAACTGCTATCCTAAAGTTACCCAATTGAGCTCTGTAGCAGCCTCTTCTGATTGGCCAGCCTTTGACAGGGCGAGCCAAGCTACCTTAATGAGGTGTGAAGTGACCTGGGTTGAGACAAATCAGACATCTGGTGGGAGGAGATCTGCAGCAGCAGATGCCAGAACAGGAAGGGGGCAGGTTAGCCAAACTAGTCTTCCAAGGGAGAAAGACAATGACTACAGGAACCAGGTCCACCCCCAGCCAGGTGGGAGTTTCTATAATTGAAATAGGAGCGGGGCAGGGAGGGAAGTGTAGGAAAAATGTAGCCTCACCTGTGGGTTGGGTTAGCCAGACCTGAACCTCCAGGAGAGATTTTCTCCATTTTGATTTTTGTGGTGAAATAGTGCTTTCTGGGACAATAAAATGCCACACTTCTGGAGAAGTGGTCATCCTAGAGAGCGGCACCCTGCACCCCATTGGTCAGGGGTACCCACCTTCTTGCCAGCCCAGAAACCTTCATATATATGGGAAAGCTGCCCAGCAACTCAGATCCCTGCCTGGAACTATAAAGAGAAGAAGGATTGCCCTGCTGAACCCCTGGTCTGCATCCCAAGAAGACTGCACTCATAAGGACAGACCTGCTGCACCCTTTTGGACTCAGTGGACTTTGGCTGGCTACAAAAGGATTAAACACTGGACTCCCTGAAAGCAACAGGTAGAAAAGAGCTTCAAGAAGTCACCTGCATCAACTCCATCAAGACAAGCCCAGCTGACCAGCTTCACCTGGACTTTAGAGGTTTTGACCAGGTGCCTTGTGGGAATTGTAGTCCGAAACCTCCAAGAGGCAAATCAGAGCTTCTGGACCCTTGGCTGGTGTTGTGGACCCTCAAAAACCAAAAAGAAAAATCTGGAGAAGAAGTACTGCCCTGCTGGACCCTTGGACTGCACAAGAGAGGACTGCACATAAGGATTGCACTTGCTGCACTCACAAGGCTTCACAAAAAAAGGACTTTGCTTGTCTTAAAGGATAAGCAGTGGACTCACTGATCAGCAACAGGTAGAAAAGTGCTGGAAGGGCTACCTACACCATCAACAACAAGGACAACTCCAGCTGAAAAGCTTCACCAGGATTTTGCTTGGATTGATCAGCTGCATTGTGGGAGTTGTAGTCCCAGACCCGAAGAGGCAAATCAAAGCTTCTGAACCCTTGGCTGGTGCTGTGGACCACTTTCTTGCATCAAGAAACACTTTTGAAAGTAAGTGTAAAAGTGTTACATCGGGTGGCCGGAACTCTTGACTGTATCCCAGTCCAGCACAACCTGTTTTTCAACTCTTTGAGCACTATTTTCTTCTAACAGCTAATTTTACTTTTAATCTTTCAAAATTCATGTCATTTTATTCATAAAATACTTCCTACGTTTATAAAGTGGTATTGGATTTTATTGTGTGTTGTGTCCTACTTATTTACTGTATTGTGTTTTTAAATGCTTTACACACCTCTCTCCTAATTTAAGCCTAACTGTCCGTCAGCCAAGCTACCAAGGGTGGAACAAGGATTAATATATTGAGACTTGACTGGGCCTTATTTGTGATTGTGGTGTTATTACTAGCTGTGGGTACCGACTTGCACCTACTAATAAACCACCATCCAACACTTAGGGCCTTATTATGATGCGGTCTGGAAAGGCTCTGACCCTCGGTCGGAGACTTTCCGGACCGCATCTCGGTTTAATTTCCGACTGCCGCATTACAATGATGGCGGTCAGAAATTAAACCGGCCACTCATTATGGCTGGCTTCCGACTGCCTCAAGGAGCTCGTCGGCCAGTCAGAGGCCGGCCTGTAATCCCAAAGGGCGGCCTTTCCGCCCTTGGGATTATGATACTCGGTCTCCGGCAGGCTTATCATGTCGGGCTTTCTGACATGGAAAGCCTGTCGGAGAGTGAGTAAGGGAGGCCCTAGCAGGGCCCCCTTGCCTCAGTGGCCTCTGGTTGGGGGCCCCCTGTTGATCCCTGCACCCTGAGGTGCCTGCCACACGGTGCAGGGATGAACACAGACTCACATTCCTCTATGGGAGCTTGTGTTACGGCCGGTTTACGGCCGTTATACGAGCTCCCATAGAGGAATAGGAGTATACGACCGAACATCGTGATTAGGTGGTCAAGACCGCCGACCTGAGATCGGTCGGTCCTGTTTCCACGTTGGTGCTGGGTGGACATCATAATCACCCCGTTACTGTTCTGTAATAGCCGATCTTCCTCTGTATCCATGTAGTCAAAAACAGTAATCCACCAAAAAAGTGTAAAATACAACCAATGCAATGTAAACCCCGCAAAACATATCACATTCCCAAAACTACATATAAACCACACTTAATCATCAAAATATAATTAACATATCACAATCTAACATAACATAATGATACATTACTAAAATAGTGTACGAAAACCCACACCTACAAACTAGTGAAAACATTTACTACTAATACATCTAAATATACAAAAATCCCACAAACAATACTATAACTAACTTCTAGAGCTCCTCCCTAAACCCCCTACCCTCAAAACTCTTAGTAAATCCTTCAAAAAGGACTTACCTGTTGTGATGAACAGCAGCACCTTACCGTGACCTGGTTTTGGGAAAATAGACCAAAAATAACAGAAATAGATTACAAAATAGAAGGTAGAGGTGAAAAAAATGGCTGCTAAATAAAATTAAAATCAACTATCATCCCATAGAAATTAATAGGAAATAATGTAAAAATGTTGAATAAATGTATATAAAAATTATTATATACACACACAAAAAAGGGGGGCGGGAGGAGATTATAACGACCAGCGAGGACACACTCCCCAATTACAATCACAAAACACACAAGTGCCCTCGGGTCTGTCAATAAAGAGAAAATAGAGGCTGACTAAGAAGAAGGCGTCCCTTTAAAGGGCGGTTTCCCTCACCCACCAGAGGGAATCCTCCTCGCACCATGAAACCTAGTCATGGTGCGGGCTACAACCCCCTTGCTGTGAGGGAGGAGCTCAGGGATGTTTTATTTTCAGAGGGGTTCTCACTAAGACCCGATGTGAGCTGGCAGAATGTCGTGAGGGGTGCAGTGCTAGTGAAGGTGAGTTAAAATTAGCTACAAGGTTTACCACATACTTTCATTCTGGCTGCCTTGTGCTAGGGTTAAAAACAGCAAGGAGAACAAGGGATATAACAGGAACCATTAGATCAAGTCGTCCTCAACTTTGATCGACATGTTTCAGCCTATGACCTTGGAAGTGTTGTGGCTTTCTTCAGGATCATGAGTGAGCTACTGCTGTAATAGTGATATCTAAAACTAGTGAAAGAACAATGGTAAATGTTACGGTAAATTGTACTTGATACTTGATCAGTGATCCAGGGGTTGCAAGTTGATGGATTCACTGGTGGTGCCTATAGGAACAAAAAACAACATACCAAACAATTGATGAGTAGGTATACAACTCGTAGTGAGTCAGCTAAAATGTTACAATGAAGCAAGATTTAATCAGTCTATGGCATTGGAGTTTCAAATAATGTACACAGAGAATGGCCACCAAGGCCGGTGTAACATAGTTCTTAGTGGTGCTTTTCACCTCATATAGCTATGTTGTGAAACTATGTTTGAAAGATAGGCACTCACCTGCAGATGTCAGGCACAGCGCCCAGCTGTCCTTAGCAAATATGCTTAAGGTGCGTACCTATCTCCAACCTGTATAATAAAGGTTGGGGCATTACTCTTATCAAGGTTAAAATAATTTTGTTGAGATGAAACAACAGGCAAGATGAGAGAGCGAAGACCATATCAACTCATGAGTGTGATATAAGAAAACAGAAGGTCCCTGTACTGTATAATAGTGGCCACAGATGGAAGGGTAAATTGGCCTTAAGTTAGGGTGTTTACTATGGAGAATTCTGATGGGCCAATAGAGTGTAGACAAAACAAATGTGTCTGCCTCAACAGGGCAAGTGAAACCAACCCGGACCGGATGACAAGCTTCAGCAAGACGGTAGCTACCAGAGGAATGCCCTAGATAGCTCAGACCAGAAAAAGGTGACCAAGTCAAATAGGAGCACGACGCAAAGATGGCAATGTGCTCCTGAGCCCAGGGACTTCTCTAAACATAATGAGGTCCTGACCAGATATGTTAAGCAAAGCGAGAGGTGATATCGATCTAAGGATGCAGCATAGGCAGAACCCTGTAGGCTGGGAATCGCCTGTTGTTGGAGGGTTTCGCCTAAAATGTAGTACGGCGCACTGAAGACAGGGCGCTCATTAGCAAGCAGAAAACCAACCGACCTGAAATGGCCGGCAAGTAGCTGAGGCAAGCCGTGAGTCAGGAGCGCATTTATCGGCTGACCGGCAAACAAAAGAAGGTGTATGCCGTCTCCAGAACCAGGCCGTGGCACGACATATCAGGGCGAAGAGGAAAGGAGTGCAATGCAAGATTAACACTCCCTATTGCGTATAGCTTAAGCAGTCCAAGAAAAGGGGGGGCTCAATATACGTAGCGCGTAAAAGGCACCACTGAGGTAATAGAAAACAAATAAGAAAAAGTTCAAAAGATAGACATCAACGGCCAGAAGAATCTCCGGCCAGGAAAGCAGCTGAGAAACCGTATCGCTTACCGTCCTGTTCGGGTGGAGATCCCTCGCGCCGCCGGGGGACAGGATGTTTGGCAGGAACGGGAGCCTGCTTGCTTTTAAAAATGCAGGCAAACCCGTGTCTTGACCATTTCTGGGTTAACGCGTGGGGGCTGATGGGATGGGTAGTGTTCCGGTCTCGACGCAGTGCGATCTCCTGTGGGGTGTCGGGAAATGGAGTCCCACAGGAGACATAAAACTGTATCGGGAGACCATGACCAGCGTTCTCCATCAGCTACTCGTATAGAGTATGGATTGAGTGACACTGATTGAAACAAGTTTATTCAAAGGGGCACATGTGATTATAATTTGCTGCAAGACTATCAATAATGCTTGATTAATGATTGGCGCATCTCCACGGTGGGAGCGGTAACAAAAAGAATAAAATGAGTGTTTTGGCAGTGCCGGATGGCAAGGTGAGAGATTTGAGAGTTATGCATATGATGGTACCATCATTTAGGCTGTACCCCGGTGTCGTAGAGAGCATGTATGACTGTCCAGTAAAGGACATGAGCACAAGTGTGCACAAGCAACGGTGGTTCTATCTCTTGGGTGTCTGATGAACCCTATTTAGTGGGAAATGTAGGTGTGTTATGCCAGTGACAATCATGGTATATCAAGTCCATTTTCCGCTGTCCCCAACCTGAAGACCCATCTCTGCTCGATCTTCAGAAGAGTTTTATCCAAACTTGGTGTAGTAGGAGACAAATTGGGTTTGTCAAGGACAGCCCATCTCAATTCATCGGCATTGTGATCCTTCTCTAAAAAGTGTCTTGTCAGTTTGGTTGCATGTTTCTCGCACCTGATGGTGCTTTTGTGTTCTAATATGCGGATCTTGACTTTCCGCATAGTCATGCCCACTTACCTGAGGCCGCAAGGGCATGTAATCAGATAAATGAGTTTCTCACTGTTGCAGTTTGTATGTTGTTTGAGTACCCAGGGCTTGCCTGTTCCGATATCTATTGGCTTAGTGGCAGTGGTCTGTGCACATACCCCGAATGAGCCACACGGATAGTGTTCTTGGACAGGTGGGAGGCCCCACAGAGTGTTTTGTCTGGCAGTCAGGGTTGGACCCGGTCTTTGTTTTTTTTGTTTTTATAAAAATTATTAAACATGTAAAACTTGTCAAAATTGTTTACAACATTTTTAAGTATAAATTCAATAATAGTATAAAATATATGCACATATATTAAGTATCCTTGAAAAGAGTATGTTAAAATAATGTTGAAAATATGTGTATAAAACAATTAGAGAAATGTTAAAAAACTGTAAATTACTGGAAATAAAAGTTGAAAATGTACAACATACAATAGTAATTACATATAATTTGCCTTTTAAATTCAATGTTAAAAATCATTAAAAACGTTTTTTTACTTAACTTTGTACAAATGTTTATTTTTAAGCTGAAATATATACATTTAAAAATGTGAAAATATACACTAAATAAACTTGAAAATATAAATAAAATGAGAAAAAGGTGTGACGTATTTATCATATAAAAAATTCAGTTAATAATGTTATTGGTTACAAACATGCAACTAATTATGTTTTAATATATTTCTTAGCACCAATAGTACTAATAAAATAGCACAAACTATTCTACTACATACAAATACAATTAAAATAAAGGATTTCAGGATAAATTTATAAAATTAAATAATCACACTCTAACATAAATAATTTAAAAAAAGTGTTAAACATTAAGGGCCTGATTATAAGTTTGGTGGTCCAACTGTCCGAGACACCACGGCCGTGGTCTCTAGAAGACACCGCACCGCAGTCTTATGACCACCGTATTACAAATTTTCCGATGGGCCAGCAGCGATCTTCCTGGAGGCAGTCAATAGTTTCCTATATTTATTGATGCCTGTGGATATATTTTAACTGCACATGCGTTGAATGTACAAATATGCATGATACATGTGTAAGAATACCACTTGTCTATTGATGGAGTCTGGCCCATATGTGGCCAGTCCAGTCAATGGGCATTATGGTACAAAACGGACTTACCTGTATTTCGCCACAAACAGGGTCGTATTCTTTGGGGTGAAGATGCTGCTGTGAAGAGGGTACATGGAGAAAGGGATCCACGTCGAACTCTGATGGGAAGTACAGGAAAGGGGTGACTATGCTTCGATTCCGCCGACTTGTAGCCGGCCGGCCCACCGCCACGCTCCACGTACAGCCAACTTGTAATATGGACGGCAGTGAACTTCCCAGTACCACCCTATGGCAACAGCTTTTTCCCAAATGCTGCAGCGGCCGATAGCTGACGGTGTCAGTGGTTCGCCGGTGGTTTTTTACAATAGCATTCTGACAATCTTGTAATATGGTGGTCGGACCGCAGGGGCGCAGCGGTTGGACTGCAACCGCGGGTACGGCGGTCTCGGGACCACCAAATTCATAATCAGGTCTTAAAGGGGTGAGATTTACTATGACCACTCCAATCTAATTATAATAAGGGAAGGCGTTGCACACTAAAGGAGCTATATTTACTATTCCCACTCCAGTATAGACCAATTTGGGAAAGACGTTTGACCTTAAAGGGGTGACATTTACTATTCCCACTCCAGTTTAACCATATTGGGGGATGGTGTTGTACACTAAAGGGGTGACATTTACTATTCCTACTCCAATGTAACCATATTGGGGAAGGTGTTGAACACTAAATAGGTGAAATTTACTGTTCCCACTTCAATATAATCCAATATGGGGAAGGTGTTGGACACTAAAGTGGTGACATTTACTATTCCCACTCCCATATAACCATACTGGGGGAAGGTGTTGGACACTAAAGGGGTGACATTCATTGCTATCCCCCCCCAACTAAAGGCTATTTGAAGAAGGTGTTGGATGCTAAAGAGATAAAATGTACAAAATCGACTTCAATCTAAAACATTTTAAACAAGGTGATACAAATCAAATGTTTTAAATACACTGTCAATACTCCATACTGACACAAAATATTTTTTATTACAAAATACAGCACAACTTAAGCTAAAAACACACTTATCAAAACTACAAACCTATATATACATTTTAAATATAAAAATAAATTGATTAATATTAATAATTAATATAATTTTGAAAGTAATTACTACATGATCCAAAATTAACAATAATACAATAAAATTATAAAATATTTTTTTTATTAAAAAATATATTTTGTATATAAAATTACAATTTGTTAACAAAATACATTCAAAATATTTTTACAATTTGTAATTTATTGATTTGCATATCATTATAAATATTAACATTAAATTATCCCCCATAACTCAATAGTCTGCTACTAAAAAGCATAAAACAATTATTTATATATATTAATACAACTAAAAATAAAAATAATTTCATAACTAATAAATTATCTTACTGAAAACACAACCAAAATTGATCATACATATACAATAAAACACACTGCAATAAATTATATACTAATCAAATCGTACAAATGATATTACAGATAACTATATTTTCTACACTGATATTTTTGACAGCAATATTAAAAACGTCACTAAAAATTATATTTTTACCTTCGATATTCCTGTCAAAGATATTTCTGATTTCCCAATATTCTTGTTACGATATTTTTGTATGTTGATATTTTGTCCAAACACCACACATTTATCAGAAAAGCAGGCAACGCCAGCTTTAGTGATATGTAAGCACACTTAGCAGTTGCAGCAGATGGCTCTGAAAAGGGAAAAGCTTGGGGCAAGCAGCCCTGATGCTCCTCCCTTGTGACAATTTGGAGTGAAAGTGAAGGAAGTACTAGAATGGAGTTGCTTTACCACGTATGCCTTTTTCATGCAGCCATTGCCATGCTGATGCCTTTATCATGCATGCCTTTAACACTTATGGTAAGTATCATAAGGTAAGAGAAAACATATATGCTGGTACTTTTCCTGTGACTTTTCATACATAGCTTATCATCCTTCATATACACATGGATATCTCGATCATTTATCTCTGTATTGCTGATCTCATGAGTAAATTTCAGCTTCAGTGGGTTCTTTCCTAAGGACTCAATCAATCTCTCATATATATATTCTGTGGTAGCTGCTATCCCTAAACTCCGAAGAGGAGGAGATAGGGAAAGGATGTTAAGACAATTAGAGTCCAAAATGATACTTGAGTTGGATAGCAAATTTCCCAACGGACTCAATAGTACTGAGGACCTATATCATTTTCTATAATGTAAATATCCCTGTATAGATATGTGATTTCGCCACACCAATCTGAAATGGTATTGGGAATTATTAGAATGCTGAAACATAGTTCACGCCATATGTGTCTCTCTTTTTCCCTCCCTATTTCCATCTGGGTTGATATTATGAAATCTTTTTGTCGTTTATAAATGAATTCACAAGTGTGTTTTATGAATTTTTTAAGCATATGCACTTTAGGTGGTCAATCTGACCGATGGTTACACTTTTTGGCACACTGCACTTTTGGCATATATGCATAGTTTGCACATTGTACATCATCCTCCACAACAATGCATTTAAGCAGGAAGGTCATGAGGATGGTGGTTTGGAACCCTGAGGCATTATTTTGCACAGTGAAATGTTTACATGTTCATAGCGATTTTTGCACAGTTCTCCCCCCCCCACACGCCCCGGGGACCACCACCTCCCCGGGGCACTAAGAAAATTACAATGGGGGTCCGTTTTGACCCTCAAGCCCCGGGGACCACCACCTCCCCGGGCTTTCAAAATGTAAGGAGGGGGCCGCGCGGACCCCCTCCTGGAGCCTGTGGTGGCCCTGGGGACCGCCACCCCCAGGGCCGGCTCCTGCAGTGTCCCGGGGTGCCTACCCCGGGACACTGCTGTTTGCAATGACAGGACGGGAGCCTCGCGGCTCCCGTCCTGTCATTGCAAACTGCTTTGTATATTGGAAGAGAGCAGGAAACCTGCTCTCTCTTCCAATATCCAAAGCTGATTGCTTTTCCACATGGGGAGCAGCATGTTAGCTGCTCCCCATGTGTAAAAGCAATGCCGGCTCCCGTAGGACACGGGGAGCCGGCGGGACTGTGGGGGGTTTGGTCCCCAACGAGAGGCCAGGCCCCGGGGGATGGGGTCCCCGGGGCCATAAGTGGCCACGGAGGGAGGCCACGCAGCCCCGCTCCCCAAAGGTAAAAAAAAGTTAAAAAAAAAAAGTGCAAGGCCGGCCTTGGGGATGGGGTCCCCGGGGCCTTAAATGGCCTGAGGAGGGGGCCACGCAGCCCCCTCCAAATAAAAAAAGGCCATGCCCCGGGGATGGGGTCCCGGGGCCAATACAGGCCCAGGGAAGGGGGCCACACGGCCCTCTTCCCGTTTTTTTTTAATTTTAATTAAAAAAGTGGGGTAAGGCCCTGGGGGATGGGGTCCCCAGGGCCTAAAAATAGGAAAAAGGAAGGGGGCCACACAGCCCCCCTTCAGGGGAGGAACGATCGGGCCCGCAGGCCCCGCCCCTTCCTTCACCACTCTGCAAACGCGCCCCTGGCGCGTTTGCAGAGGGGGAACGATCCCCTTGAATACTGGGGGTCCTGGGGCCAACTAGCCCACCAGGAACCTCCAGTATGCGCAGGGGCTGCGTTGCAGAGAGGTGTACAGAGGCCACGCCCTTTTACACCTCTCTGCAACGCAGCTCTGTGGCGCTTTTTGGATATACCTGTTGGGCTAGTTGGCCCCCAGGGACCCTCAGGATTCAAGGGAGTTAATCCCCCGACTTAAAACGCGCCACGGGGCACGTTTGCACAGTGGTGAAGGGAGGGGGCGGGGCTTCAGGTGACATCTGTGCAAACGCGCCCGTGGCGCGTTTTAAGTTGGGGATTAAATCCCTTCAATCCTGATGGTCCCTGGGGCCAACTAGCCCAACAGGTACATCCAGAAAGCGCCACAGAGCTGCGTTGCAGAGAGGTGTAAAAGGGGTGTGGCCTCTCTACACGTCTCTGCAACGCAGCCCCTGGCGCATATTGGAGGTTCCTGGTGGGCTAGTTGACCCGTAGGGACCCTCAGGATTCAAGGGGACTTAATCCCCAACTTAAAACGCGCACGGGCGCGTTTGCACAGATGTCACCTCAGGCCCCGCCCCTCCCTTCATCATTGTGCAAATATTCTTCTAAAATCATCCGAAATACGAATTCCGATTTACTCACCTGTTATAAGGAGAGACCTCAGTGCTGTATCTTTCAGTCCAGTACTGGTCCTGAAAAGTAATTTTAACCGTACTTACCAGTAACTTCGAATTTCCTTCCATAGGATATCATTGACTGGTTTCACTTGAAAATTCTTTTAAGTGTGGAGTTTTGGAACTTTAAATTATTCTTCTAAAATCAGCCGAAATACGAATTCCGATTTACTCACCTGTTATCAGGAGAGAACCCAGTGCTGCATCTTTTAGCCCAGCACTGACCCTGAAAAGTAATTTTAACCGTACTTACCAGTAACTTATCTTTTCTTCCATAGGAATCCATTGTCTGGTTTTCAGCAGAAAAGTTTCAAAGTGTCGATTTTCACAAACTACAAATATTCCTTAAAAATCGCCTGTATGACTTAAACGCATTTTTTCAACTGTTTACAGGAGATGCACCAGTGCTGGATCCAGGATCCAACACTGAGTAAGAAAAATTAACGATAACAGTTTTTACCTGCTAAGTGAATTTCCTTCCATAGGATAACATTGGTGATTCTATGAGGAAAAGTTTCTAAGTGTCAACTTTTAAAATACAATAATATTCCTTAAAATTCACGACTGTAACCAAAACGCTTTTACTCAACTGTTTACAGGAGATGTCCCAGGACTGAATCTAGGATCCAGTCCTGTGGTTAGAAAAGTAATCCATAAAGTAACTAATTGCATTTAACTAGAATTTCACATTGAGCTGAATGTTGCATTGTGTTTGAAAATGTGTTGCCCATTGCAACAACTGTAACTACTGTACTTAAAAGTCTATTGCCTATGTGCTAAGTATTTAAACTAAAGTAATTCATTCTGAGAAAGTATTTTTTGTAATGTAATGTATAATGTAATTACAATGTAATTTAAAAATAAAATATGTAAAAGAAATTGTTGCTAAAAATGTAGTAAATCAGTATGAAAAAAATTAATATAAAAATTAATACATTTAAAAAATGTCATTTAAAAACCTTTGAAATTCACTGAAAAAACCGTAGGTTTCAGGCACGTTATAGTTACAAGTTAGCATTTAAAAACCTTTGAAATTCACTGAAAAAACCATAGGTTTCAGACACGTTATAGTTAGAAATTAGCATTTAAAAAACCTTTGAAATTCACTGAAAAAACCATAGGTTTTAGGGACAGTTATAGTTACAAATTAGCATTTAAAAAACCTTTGAAATTCACTGAAAAAACCATAGGTTTCAGATATGTTATAGTTACAAATTAGCATTTAAAAAACCTTTGAAATTCACTGAAAAAACCATAGGTTTTAGGGACAGTTATAGTTAGTTGGACATTTCACTCGTACAAAACCCGTGAAATTCCCCGTTATAGTTAGTTCAGCTAACTATAACTCGCGCCCGCAATGCACTGCTGATGACGTCACATATTACATCACTCATGACATGGTCAGTGACATCACTGATGACATCACTGATGACAT
The DNA here is from genome assembly GCA_963921515.1 of Calotriton arnoldi. Lineage (NCBI taxonomy): Eukaryota > Metazoa > Chordata > Amphibia > Caudata > Salamandridae > Calotriton > Calotriton arnoldi. The sequence goes on along the minus strand of CAWUFW010000904.1, from coordinate 221,386 downwards.
CTCAAATGACATCACTGATGACATCATCCACGTGATAATCTGATGCAGCTCCTCACACCCTAATATAACCTTTGATACACCCAATCTAAATTACAGACTGCCATTCGCAAAACTATAGACACTCCAACACCAATAACTACATACCCACTCACTGATTCTTAGGTCTACACACACACATCCACTCACTCACCCGTACAGTCACTCATACTTATGGTCACTCAGTACAGGACTATCATATGCACTCTTACTCCTATATAGACACTCAAACACCGCCACTCATCCATAGAGGTACTCACACACCTAGTCAGTCATGCAAATAATTAAACACACTGCCATTTACTCACCTATACAGTTATACACACACCAGCTCACTTAATCATACAAATACTAGCACATTGTTACGCTCTTATACAATCACTGATACAAGCACACACTCATCCATACAGCCACTATCACAATCACTCACTCTCGCTTATAGCTATTTATATACTCCAACACACATATATACTGGCTTTCACATATGTAGTTACTCACACATGTACCACTGGGACATACATTCACTCACTAACACACTCTTACACACACTTACCCACCCATACAGTCTATCACAGATGCACTCTTGAAACCATCCACCCAGTGAATCACCCACTCACACATCTATGCACAGAGTCGCACACACCCCACCCACACAAACACTCAGGCACCCATACAGATACTCAGACAACCAATCAATAACTCATATAGACACTCATGTAGCTATTCACAAACCCATGCAGCCACTTACACAGCAACAGACAGACGGATACAGACATTCACCCAGTTTAGTCACTAACCCATGCATTCAGTAAGATACGTTAAATCACTCACTTATAGAGTCAGTCACGCACCTACTAAATCATCCATACAGACACTTACACACCCACTCATTCTTCAATACGTCTTTTCCTATATATATTAAAAATATTTAAACTTTACAGAAACACACAGTCACTGGATGATGTCATCAGTGATGTCATTTGAGATGTCATCAGTGATGTCATCAGTGATGTCACTGACCATGTCATGAGTGATGTAATATGTGACGTCATCAGCAGTGCATTGCGGGGCGCGAGTTATAGTTAGCTGAGCTAACTATAACGGGGGAATTTCACTGGTTTTGTACGAGTGAAATGTCCAACTAACTATAACTGTCCCTAAAACCTATGGTTTTTTCAGTGAATTTCAAAGGTTTTTTAAATGCTAATTTGTAACTATAACATATCTGAAACCTATGGTTTTTTCAGTGAATATATATATATATATATATATATATATATATATATATATATATATATATATATATATATATATATATATATCTTCGCTCCTCTCCTCTCCTCTTGGGTAATAGTACCCGAAATAAGGCAAAGCACTCACGGGGATGAGTACCGTAACTTTATTCAACGGTCTCCTGGTCACACAGACGCGTTTCGGCAGACGCCTTCTTCGATGTTCATGAAGAGCGCCTGCGTCACCGTCATTTAAAAGAACAGTTAATCAAAATCAATGAGGGACTGAAATCACAATTTCCAACCAGTCCGCCATTACACAATGTGCAAATTAACCCCTTGACCGCGATCAGAATTCCGCTCGTATGCTGGACATTCCGATCGCGGGTGGGGTCGTGACGAGCTCAGCTCGTCATGCGCACAGCGCTACCGCGCAGCATGACGAGCTGAGCTCGTCATGAGCACGGAAAGGGTTAAATACATTTCACATTAAACATGCCTGTTGGTCATTGCTCGCCCCCTCAATATTTGGCAAATTAAGTGCTATCTTTTACGAATTTATATACACACATTAAAAGACAGACCCACTACTGTCTAAACAAATTCATTTCATTGTCGAGGTAGTGATGACTAGGTTATCACAATTACGCCCTGAATGGGCAATCAAATGGAAGAATTATAAATGTCAACACTGAATACTCAGTCTTGCCCTGAATGGGCTGACATTAATCTTCCAATAAGTCTTGCCCTAAATGACTAACATGCATCCTCCCACTACATCACTAACCTCCTTAGCTTATCATTTTACCAGTTGTCATATACCAAATCTTCAATACTTGTCTCATTAACTGTTCAAAACCATATTAAACGGTGTCATAGAGACAGATCCAAAGCATGTTAAAACCCATGGTATAGTTATCAACACCATGTTCCATCAACAAATCATGTCATTTAATGCATGCATGCCCCACATTTAATGCAACAAATCCAATAAGATGTAGAAAGAAATTAAAAAGGAAAAAGAAGAAGAAGAAAAGAAAAGACAAGAAAAAGGAGAAAAATATCATGTTTCAATCAAAAGCCCAATCACTACAATATGCTATCTTCCTATTTCTGGGTCTATTTAATCACCCAAATGTACAGTTAATTCTTCACTACTGTTGAGCCCTCCTGGTACTTTGGTCTGTAAATCGATAATGTACCGTGATTACAGGCGCCTCAGCCTGAGCACACGATCGCCTCCTCTAGGATGCGCTGGTACATTATCTAAACAGAAAAATGTAAGAAGGTTCCTGTCTTTATTATGCATTTTAGCAAAATGCCTGGCGACGGGATACGTAACATCGCCGTTGGCAATTGCCCTCATATGCTCTAATATCCTGATTTTAGTCGGATGAATTGTACTGCCAATATATTTAAGGCCGCACGGACAATTAAGACAGTAAACAGTATAAGGTGTAGTGCAGGTTAAAAATTTCGTATTTTTATTGTATTTTCCCTTTCCTGGAATCTCATAAGTTGTAACTGCGTCTACTGTTGTGGCAAGCTTTACACTTGCCACACGGGAAAAACCCTCTAATGGTGTCAAAACAGATCTCTTTTTAGTTCCCCCAATCAAGTGACTATGTACTAAAGTATCTCTCAGTGACCTTGCTCTTTTAAAAGTCACTAGGGGGTTCGTGGGTAAATCGCCCCCTATAATGGGGTCAGTTAATAAGATGTGCCAGATGTGCCAGAAGCTACAGACAGCGAGTCATTGGGAGAAGCCAGTGGCAGTGGCGGACCAACTTTGACAGAAAAGACCCCTTTTCGCGAAGAGTTCAAACTAATTCGTCAATCACGTCTACAAGGAGGAAGGGGCAAACCACCGGACAAAAGATCCGTAAGACGAGGCGGGGGGCGGGGGGCGGAGCAAGCAATCGCCCACCCCCAGTAACCCGCAGCAGGAAATCTTTCAACAAAAAGAATTAAAAACAAGACAATCTGACGATTATGAATTTGACAACTAGACCTCTATCAGGAATCGAGGAGTCGACATTAAAATTGGGATTGTCCTTTTGTCCACAAAAACCATTGGAATATACAGAAACGCGTATTGATCTTTTTAAATTTACCCGGAAATTAAAATTACATAAGTATTTTAAAATCGAACCAATCATTGAGAGACCGGTGAAAGTGAGTAAAGTACATCGGGATACAGATTTGCTAACAGCTAAAGATTTCCAAACATTGCTTACCCTTGAGACTCTTAGACAAGATCAAACACACAGTGGAGAGACTATGGAGAGCATGACTCAACAAATCGCTATTATGGGTGTTCAACAATGTGGAGGGGAGAGTCCGTTTAAACCGGCGTCACAATTCTTCCCCCAAATGCCTGTGGACGCGCTAGATATTTTTTCGGAGTCTGTTAACAGAGACCTCATTAAATTACGCTCAAGCAAAGGCAAAGAACAGAAAGTTAAATATAATCTTTCAAAGGCACAACAACTTGCACTTGCCAATCTTCAAGAAGAACACACTATTGTGTGTAAGCCATCTGATAAAGGTGGAAACATTTTTCTATTAACGGATGTGCAATATAATTTGGAAGCGTTAAGACAATTGACAGATACCAACTGCTATGAGCCAATTGCTGAGAGATTATATAATCAAAGTGTGACTAATTATCATCTTTTAATTTGCAAGTGGTACAAAAAACAGATGCTAGAAACAGAGGAGCATCTATTTTTGAGATGTCTTAATCCAATGGTACCGACTTTTTATCACCTCCCCAAGGTACACAAAATAGGGACAATCCTCCCGGTAGACCTATAGTTGCATCTCAGGGAAGTGTGACAGAACATATGTCAATGTATATTGATTACTTTCTAGCGCAACATGTGATTAATTTGAAATCTTATGTTAAAGATACCAAGGATTTTCTCGGGAAGATTGCACATGTACAATGGGAAGAGGGATGGCATTTGATGGTACTTGACATCACTAGTCTGTACACTTGCATAGCTCACGCTGATGGCTTGACAGCGATAAAGTACTTTCTAGAAAATCGTCCTTTAAAATACCTGGAACATAATTTGATGTTGATGGAATTCATTCAATTTTGTTTAGAAAATAATATCTTTTTGTTTGAGAGGCAACTCTATAAACAGATCTCAGGGACTGCCATGGGCACCTGCTTGGCCCCCAGTTACGCGAATTTATTCGTGGGCTGGTGGGAGGAGCAGGTGGTCTGGGCAGCATGCAATAAGGAGTGGACAGATAAGATCGTAGTATGGCATCGTTATATAGACGACCTCTTCTTGATCTGGAGAGGTTCGTCTGTAACAGCTTTTGAATACATTGAAACTCTGAATTGTAATAACAACAATTTGAAATTCACAGGAGAGGTTAATCCTCTCACGGTGAATTATCTCGATCTTAAGATTTATGTTTTTGAGGGTAAATTATGTACCAAACCTTATAGGAAGGAAACTGCGGGGAATTCCATTCTCCACGCAGGTAGCAGCCATCCAGTAAATTAATCAGTAGTATCCCCTATGGGGAACTACTGAGGTTGAAGAGAAATAGCACTAATGAAGTGGATTTTCAAATGGCAGCTAGTGAATGTCTTGAAAGATTTGAAGCTAGAGGATATAGTAGTGTCACACTACAACAGGCAATGAGCAGGGCAAATACCCTATGTAGGGAGGATCTTTTAAAAAATCCCCGTAAACAAACTGAGATAGGAGTAAGCAAGTTTAGAATGATAACCAGATTCTCCTCGGATGCAGGACATCTGAAGAAAATTCTAAGAAAAAATTGGCACATCTTATTAACTGACCCCATTATAGGGGGCGATTTACCCACGAACCCCCTAGTGACTTTTAAAAGAGCAAGGTCACTGAGAGATACTTTAGTACATAGTCACTTGATTGGGGGAACTAAAAAGAGATCTGTTTTGACACCATTAGAGGGTTTTTTCCCGTGTGGCAAGTGTAAACCTTGCCACAACAGTAGACGAGTTACAACTTATGAAATTCCAGGAAAGGGAAAATACAATAAAAAAATACGACATTTTTTAACCTGCACTACACCTTATACTGTTTACTGTCTTAATTGTCCGTGCGGCCTTAAATATATTGGCAGTACAATTCATCCGACTAAAATCAGGATATTAGAGCATATGAGGGCAATTGCCAACGGCGATGTTACGTATCTCGTCGCCAGGCATTTTGCTAAAATGCATAATAAAGACAGGAACCTTCTTACATTTTTCTGTTTAGATAATGTACCAGCGCATCCTAGAGGAGGCGATCGTGTGCTCAGGCTGAGGCGCCTGTAATCACGGTACATTATCGATTTACAGACCAAAGTACCAGGAGGGCTCAACAGTAGTGAAGAATTAACTGTACATTTGGGTGATTAAATAGACCCAGAAATAGGAAGATAGCATATTGTAGTGATTGGGCTTTTGATTGAAATATGATATTTTTCTCCTTTTTCTTGTCTTTTCTTTTCTTCTTCTTCTTTTTCCTTTTTAATTTCTTTCTACATCTTATTGGATTTGTTGCATTAAATGTGGGGCATGCATGCATTAAATGACATGATTTGTTGATGGAACATGGTGTTGATAACTATACCATGGGTTTTAACATGCTTTGGATCTGTCTCTATGACACCGTTTAATATGGTTTTGAACAGTTAATGAGACAAGTATTGAAGATTTGGTATATGACAACTGCTAAAATGATAAGCTAAGGAGGTTAGTGATGTAGTGGGAGGATGCATGTTAGTCATTTAGGGCAAGACTTATTGGAAGATTAATGTCAGCCCATTCAGGGCAAGACTGAGTATTCAGTGTTGACATTTATAATTCTTCCATTTGATTGCCCATTAAGGGCGTAATAGTGATAACCTAGTCATCACTACCTCGACAATGAAATGAATTTGTTTAGACAGTAGTGGGTCTGTCTTTTAATGTGTGTATATAAATTCGTAAAAGATAGCACATAATTTGCCAAATATTGAGGGGGCGAGCAATGACCAACACGCATGTTTAATGTGAAATGTATTTAATTTGCACATTGTGTAATGGCGGACTGGTTGGAAATTGTGATTTCAGTCCCTCATTGATTTTGATTAACTGTTCTTTTAAATGACGGTGACGCAGGCGCTCTTCATGAACATCGAAGAAGGCGTCTGCCGAAACGCGTCTGTGTGACCAGGAGACCATTGAATAAAGTTACGGTACTCATCCCCGTGAGTGCTCTGCCTTATTTCGGGTACTATTACCCAAGAGGAGAGGAGAGGATCGAAGATAAATAACGGGTGCACCCCCGTACGAGCACCCGTCCAAGAGTGCACCGTGTTGGTGCGACATGGAGCTGTGAATATATATATATTTATATATGTATATATATATATATATATATATATATATATCCATATGAAGAGCTGCACCACAATTGAGGCACCACACACGTGCGTGTTTCCAACCTTTTAATTCGGCAAGTAGCAGGGGAACCAGATTCACCTCCACAGCGCAAGTAACCAAACATGTTTCGGGCTTCTCTAGCCCTTGCTCACTGGTATCACAGGGGAGGCACATCAACAGAGTTTTACGCCGCACCTGCAGCGATTAAATTATAGTCCCGCCCAGTGGGCGTGCGTTGCAACTGCATGCTGGTCTTCGTAGTTTTCTGCTGTAATATAATCCATAATGGAATGCCACTGTGTCTCCCAATATTCCATTAAAACCTATAGTAGGTCGCTGTGAGTGGCAAGGCTGGGTCCCTGCTCGTGATCTCGCCAAACTGGTCACGCCGTTCCTAGAACGCTGATAGATTCCCAGCACGCTGGAGCTGCTCGTCTGCAGCGGGGTGCCTCGCGACCTGGGCAAGGCCGCTATATATCCATATGAAGAGCTGCACCACAATTGAGGCACCACACACGTGCGTGTTTCCAACCTTTTAATTCGGCAAGTAGCAGGGGAACCAGATTCACCTCCACAGCGCAAGTAACCAAACATGTTTCGGGCTTCCTTAGCCCTTGCTCACTGGTATCACAGGGGAGGCACAGAAACAGAGTTTTACGCCGCACCTGCAGCGATTAAATTATAGTCCCGCCCAGTGGGCGTGCGTTGCAACTGCATGCTGGTCTTCGTAGTTTTCTGCTGTAATATAATCCATAATGGAATGCCACTGTGTCTCCCAATATTCCATTAAAACCTATAGTAGGTCGCTGTGAGTGGCAAGGCTGGGTCCCTGCTCGTGATCTCGCCAAACTGGTCACGCCGTTCCTAGAACGCTGATAGATTCCCAGCACGCTGGAGCTGCTCGTCTGCAGCGGGGTGCCTCGCGACCTGGGCAAGGCCGCTATATATCCATATGAAGAGCTGCACCACAATTGAGGCACCACACACGTGCGTGTTTCCAACCTTTTAATTCGGCAAGTAGCAGGGGAACCAGATTCATCTCCACAGCGCAAGTAACCAAACATGTTTCGGGCTACCTTAGCCCTTGCTCACTGGTATCACAGGGGAGGCACAGCAACAGAGTTTTACGCCGCACCTGCAGCGATTAAATTATAGTCCCGCCCTGTGGGCGTGCGTTGCAACTGCATGCTGGTCTTCGTAGTTTTCTGCTGTAATATAATCCATAATGGAATGCCACTGTGTCTCCCAATATTCCATTAAAACCTATAGTAGGTCGCTGTGAGTGGCAAGGCTGGGTCCCTGCTCGTGATCTCGCCAAACTGGTCACGCCGTTCCTAGAACGCTGATAGATTCCCAGCGCGCTGGAGCTGCTCGTCTGCAGCGGGGTGCCTCGCGACCTGGGCAAGGCGCTATATATCCATATGAAGAGCTGCACCACAATTGAGGCACCACACGCAGTGCGTTTCCAACCTTAATTCGGCAAGTAGCAGGGGAACCAGATTCACCTCCACAGCGCAAGTAACCAAACATGTTTCGGGTTCCTTAGCCCTGCTCACTGGTTACATGGGAGGCACAGCAACAGAGTTTACGCCGACCTGCAGCCGATTAAATTATAGTCACGCTCCAGTGGGCTGCGTTGCAACTGCATGCTGGTCTTCGTAGTTTTCTGCTGTAATATAATCCATAATGGTACCACTGTGTCTCCCAATATTCCATTAAAACCTATAGTAGGTCGCTGTGAGTGGCAAGGCTGGGTCCCTGCTTGATCTCGCCAAATTGGTCACGCCGTTCTAGAACGCTGATAGATTCCCAGCGCTGGAGCTGCTCGTCTGCAGCGGGGTGCCTCGCGACCTGGGCAAGGCCGCTATATATCCATATGAAGAGCTGCACCACATTGAGGCACACACACGCGCAGTGCTTCCAACCTTGCAATTCGGCAGTAGCGGGGAACCAGATTCACCTCCACAGCGCAAGTAACCAAACATGTTTCGGGCTTCCAGCCTTGCTCACTGGTATCACAGGGAGGCACAGCAACAGAGTTGTACGCCGCATCTGCAGCGATTAAATTATAGTCCTCATCCCAGTGGCGAGTGCTGCAACTGCATGTTGGTCTTCGCAGTTTCTGCTGCAATATAATCCATAATGGAATGCCACTGTCTCTCCAATATTCCATTAAAACCTATAGTAGTCGCTGTGAGTGGCAGGCTGGGTCCCTGCTCGTGATCTTGCCAAACTGGTCACGCCGTTTCTAGAACGCTGATAGATTCCGCGCTGGGCTGCCGTCAGTAGCGGGTGCCTCGCGACCTAGGCAAGGCCGCATATATCCATATGAAGAGCTGCACCACAACTGAGGCCCACACACGCATGCTCCAACCTTTTAATTCGGCAGTAGCAGGGGAACCAGATTCACCTCCACAGCGCAAGTAACCAAACATGTTTCAGGCTTCCTTAGCCCTTGCTCACTGGTATCACAGGGAGGCACAGCAACAGAGTTTACGCCGCACCTGCAGCGATCAGATCAGTCCCGCTCAGTGGGCAGTGCTGCACTGCATGCTGGTCTTCGTAGTTTTCTGCTGTAATATAATCCATAATGGAATGCCACTGTGTCTCCCAATATTCCATTAAAACCTATAGTAGGTCGCTGTGAGTGGCAAGGCTGGGTCCCTGCTCGTGATCTCGCCAAACTGGTCACGCCGTTCCTAGAACGCTGATAGATTCCCAGCGCGAGATCACGAGCAGGGACCCAGTCTTGCCACTCACAGCGACCTACTATAGGTTTTAATGGAATATTGGGAGACACAGTGGCATTCCATTATGGATTATATTACAGCAGAAAACTACGAAGACCAGCATGCAGTTGCAACGCACGCCCACTGGGCGGGACTATAATTTAATCGCTGCAGGTGCGGCGTAAAACTCTGTTGCTGTGCCTCCCCTGTGATACCAGTGAGCAAGGGCTAAGGAAGCCCGAAACATGTTTGGTTACTTGCGCTGTGGAGGTGAATCTGGTTCCCCTGCTACTTGCCGAATTAAAAGGTTGGAAACACGCACGTGTGTGGTGCCTCAATTGTGGTGCAGCTCTTCATATGGATATATAGCGGCCTTGCCCAGGTCGCGAGGCACCCCGCTGCAGACGAGCAGCTCCAGCGCGCTGGGAATCTATCAGCGTTCTAGGAACGGCGTGACCAGTTTGGCGAGATCACGAGCAGGGACCCAGTCTTGCCACTCACAGCGACCTACTATAGGTTTTAATGGAATATTGGGAGACACAGTGGCATTCCATTATGGATTATATTACAGCAGAAAACTACGAAGACCAGCATGCAGTTGCAACGCACGCCCACTGGGCGGGACTATAATTTAATCGCTGCAGGTGCGGCGTAAAACTCTGTTGCTGTGCCTCCCCTGTGATACCAGTGAGCAAGGGTACACGGAAGCCCGAAACATGTTTCGTTACTTGCGCTGTGGAGGTGAATCTGGTTCCCCTGCTACTTGCCGAATTAAAAGGTTGGAAACACGCACGTGTGTGGTGCCTCAATTGTGGTGCAGCTCTTCATATGGATATATAGCGGCCTTGCCCAGGTCGCGAGGCACCCCGCTGCAGACGAGCAGCTCCAGCGCGCTGGGAATCTATCAGCGTTCTAGGAACGGCGTGACCAGTTTGGCGAGATCACGAGCAGGGACCCAGTCTTGCCACTCACAGCGACCTACTATAGGTTTTAATGGAATATTGGGAGACACAGTGGCATTCCATTATGGATTATATTACAGCAGAAAACTATGAAGACCAGCATGCAGTTGCAACGCACGCCCACTGGGCGGGACTATAATTTAATCGCTGCAGGTGCGGCGTAAAACTCTGTTGCTGTGCCTCCCTGTGATACCAGTGAGCAGGGCTAAGGAAGCCCGAAACATGTTTGGTTACTTGCGCTGTGGAGGTGAATCTGGTTCCCCTGCTACTTGCCGAATTAAAAGGTTGGAAACACGCACGTGTGTGGTGCCTCAATTGTGGTGCAGCTCTTCATATGGATATATATATATATATATATATATATATATATATATATATATATATATATATATATATATTTCTACACATTTGCAATAATGTTATATATCTATACGTGCTTAAAGGGTAATAGTATTTCCTTGCTGTTTATTAAATGCCTTGATGGGTGAAGGGCTATATATACCTACAGGTTTAGGGCACCAACCAGATTGAAAAAGGCTTCTGCGAAGCCGAAACGCGTCTCTCTAGCCATGGGGTCGTGTGAGACCTGATATAATAAAGAAAGCCATACCTTACTTCTTCGAGTACGTGCCTTCTTCGGTGTCGGAGTGGGATGGAGTATTCATATGTATATATATGTATATATATATATATATAAGTCTGTCAATGTGTCCCCACTTCAAAGACGCACTCCACAGCAGATCTAGTAAAAGCAAAAGGCATTTTTAATTCAGAGTTCTTTGTTTGCCTAACGTGTTTCGGAGCATAGCTCCTTGATCACAGGCTGCCAGGGTGCACGCAGACATACTCAAAGGCAAAACTTCTCAGCACATTTCTATTGACCTTTAGAAGGTTTCATGGGTGAGTTAACTTGTGTTTATGCTGGTATATGTAGACTCTTTCAGACAGTGTTCTTTCTCTTGTAGACTCTGCGCTGAAACACTGAATATGCATTTTAAAATTACCCTCCAGTGGGCCTCCAAATTATAAATGCTCCATAATTTGTGCTGATCTACTGTCCCAAGCAGCTCCGGATTTCCAGGCTTTCATGGCCCCAAACTGGAATGGCATGGTGAGCAAAAAAACGATGGATTTAGGCCCAGATCTCTGTACTGGGGTGAATGTACGACATTGTTCTGCATTCTGTCCATCGGTTGTGGTTTTTGCATTTGTCGCCCCGAGTGGGACGGGTATGCCCAGACGTGGGTCCCGTGCTCTCCATGCCACTGGAGTCAGGCTGTCCTGGCTGATGAGGGCTGAAAGCCCAAAACCGGTCCTAGGATGCTTGTTTCCAGTCCAGGGAGGACCTGGCCTGGCAGTTCGGGCTGGACTGTTCCCATTGGGCGCAGGGTCAAGACTGATTTGCATATGGCTGGGTCCAAACTGGAATGGCATGGTGAGCAAAAAAACGATGGATTTTGGCCCAGATCTCTGTACTGGGGTGAATGTACGACATTGTTCTGCATTCTGTCCATCGGTTGTAGTTTTTGCATTTGTCGCCCCGAGTGGGACGGGTATGCCCAGACGTGGGTCCCGTGCTCTCCATGCCACTGGAGTCAGGCTGTCCTGGCTGATGAGGGCTGAAAGCCCGAAACCGGTCCTAGGATGCTTGTTTCCAGTCCAGGGAGGGCCTGGCAGTTCGGGCTGGACTGTTCCCATTGGGCGCAGGGTCAAGACTGATTTGCATATGGCTGGGTCCAAACTGGAATGGCATGGTGAGCAAAAAAACAATGGATTTAGGCCCATATCTCTGTACTGGGGTGAATGTACGACATTGTTCTGCATTCTGTCCATCGGTTGTGGTTTTTGCATTTGTCGCCCCGAGTGGGACGGGTATGCCCAGACGGGGGTCCCGTGCTCTCCATGCCACTGGAGTCAGGCTGTCCTGGCTGATGAGGGCTGAAAGCCCGAAACCGGTCCTAGGATGCTTGTTTCCAGTCTAGGGAGGACCTGGCCTGGCAGTTCGGGCTGGACTGTTCCCATTGGGCGCAGGGTCAAGACTGATTTGCATATGGCTGGGTCCAAACTGGAATGGCATGGTGAGCAAAAAAACGATGGATTTAGGCCCAGATCTCTGTACTGGGGTGAATGTATGACATTGTTCTGCATTCTGTCCATCGGTTGTGGTTTTTGCATTTGTCGCCCCGAGTGGGACGGGTATGCCCAGACATGGGTCCCGTGCTCTCCATGCCACTGGAGTCAGGCTGTCCTGGCTGATGAGGGCTGAAAGCCCGAAACTGGTCCTAGGATGCTTGTTTCCAGTCCAGGGAGGACCTGGCCTGGCAGTTCGGGCTGGACTGTTCCCATTGGGCGCAGGGTCAAGACTGATTTGCATATGGCTGGGTCCAAACTAGAATGGCATGGTGAGCAAAAAAACGATGGATTTAGGCCCAGATCTCTGTACTGGGGTGAATGTACGACATTGTTCTGCATTCTGTCCATTGGTTGTGGTTTTTGCCCAACTCGGGGTGGTGCAGTCTTCCTGGCCGGACTGCCATTCAGGTACATGTCCATCAATGTGTCTCCACTTCAAAGACGCACTCCACAGCAGATCTAGTAAAAGCAAAAGGCATTTTTAATTCAGAGTTCTTTGTTTGCCTGACGCGTTTCGGAGCACAGCTCCTTGATCACGGGCTGCCAGGGTGGACGCAGACATACTCAAAGGCAAAACTTCTGCCTTTTGCTTTTACTAGATCTGCTGTGGAGTGCATCTTTGAAGTGGCCAGAAATATGTTGGGAGCATGGTAAACAAGCTGAAATTACAAATACTTCAACATATAAGAGCCATAAAGAACAAAGACTATGCATATTCCATGGGGAAACATCTATGGGGGCACATGACGGGACATAAGGAATCTGCACTATTATGACATCCAGAGCATTCAAAAGAAACCCCAAGGAGGGGATAGAGAACAGGATCTGCAGACAAGTGAATCAAGATGGAATATAATGATGGGAACGGAACAACCGTAGGGACTAAACGTAGATGTAGAACTACATATGCATCTCTGTAATGATCTTGTTAATATGGGCCTGATTATGATGGCAGGCGGACTTTCATCCGCCCGCCACCCTATCGTAGACGCGAGCGCCCGATAGGCTGTGGGTGGTCCCACAGTAGGCATTGCGATGCGACCGCCACCACGTCGGTTGCAATGCCTATCTTTTGCACCTGCCGCAATGCAAAAATGCAAAATCAGGACACTTTACAAATCCCTGCACTACGTGCCAGGCACCATGCGGTGCCTGCCACATGGTGCAGAGGTAGGTAGTGCCCCCCAGTGTCCACAGCTTAGGGCCAGGGGAAAGGGGTCCCGCTGGGTGCCCCCAAAGTCCCTTTCCGCCTGCCTGTTCATGGCGGGTTACCCGCCATGAACAGGCGGGTGGAAAGGGACATTGTAATCCCTACGGCGGTGCCTAGTAGGCACCACCACCATTGTAGGGACTTCGAGCCCCACCGCCGCACCAGCGGGCTCAAGAAGCCCATCGGATGCGTGGCGGTTGGTCTTTCTGACCGCTACACATCCGCCCGCCATTGAAATATGGCAGGCGGATGTGATGGGTCCGATGGCGGTGGGACTGCCACCGACAGGCTGTCGGCGGCTGTCCCACCGCCATCCTAATCAGGCCCTTTGTTCAGATGGTCTAGAGTCCTTTTAAAAGTGATGTATTAGTGTTTGGGGTCCTCAGCTTAATTCTCAACCTGGATTCAATATGTGCTGTTATGTATAAAAGATAATGTGAAAATCAGGTTTCCATCAAAAATGAATTTTAAGGTTGGTGATCTAAGGTCAGATGGAATATTAATATCTGAAAATAAGAAAGGACACCAAATTTGGGATGAAGGTCAAAATTTAGGAATTGTCATGAGGATAAATTTAGTCTTTCATTATTTTACAAAGAATTGCAGTTAGTTTGCTTTTCAGAGGTTGATGTATAAAGGTCTTCCGTTAAAATCTATTATTAAAAGTCTGAACATTTTGAGTACTATGCAAGTTTTTGCGTCTTCTTGTAAGTATTCAACAGGATAATTAGGATTGGCATCTTATTTGGAGCACGGACACTTTACATTTGCAAATTTTGCCCTTTCACGCAATTGATGTTTAATTGGGTACTCAATTTATATAAATGTACTGGTATAAGCAATTTATATCATGTGAGATTTGCACTATAATCGAAAAATTAGATTTTTCCTTTTTTATAGTACTGTAATAGCATTTGCACTTTTTTGCCAAATTCCTAATGAGAGAACTAGGATTATTTGTTAATCCAGAATATCCACGAATTTTGCACAAATTGTGGAATCAGTTTTAATTGGGAGTGAACTGAGATACAATGGAAATATTGACATTTTATAACATGTGACGTTTGCATAACTGCCCATAATATGATCCATTGCACTTTTTCTATCAATTGATATTTTTATAACATGCGAAGTTTGCACAGTTGGCCATAATATGATCTGTTGCACTTGATTAGTACTGTAAAAAGTAAAAAGCAGTTGCACTTTTTCCATCAATTGTTTTTTAAGATCTGGAATGGAAAAAGCATTAAAAATATGAATCAACGGTTAATTACTCAATCTCATTATGACTTGACCAAGTGAATGTAAAGTTGACTAACTCTTAAAATCTGCTCTGGTACTTGACCAGGAGAATAATAAGACATATGGCATATATATATATATATATATATATATATATATATATATATATATATCTATATCCTACCGGCAGTCGCCAGTAGGTAGTTATAGTTAGGACACTGTTTCGATTCAAAAAGCGTTTTTTCTTTTGCCTATATCTTTGGCACCGTTTGACGCTAATCTTCGTGAAATTTTCCAAACTAATGGTTCACTCAGGTCAGCTCCTGTTTTAAAAGTTTCGGGGTGATTCGTCAAGCAGGCGCCGAGAAAAAAGAGGGTCCCAAAACAGGTTTTCCTCATGTTAATTTCCATAGGAGCTTTAGACAAAGCTACAGCCCGAACTGCTGAACGGAATTACACCAAATTTGGCAAAAAGGTAGGTCTTGGTCCAGAAAGTGTGCTTTTTTTTAAATGGTGTAAATCCGTTCAGTAGTTGCTGAGAAATTCAAAAAATAAAAATGTATATATCTGATCACCGAGGAGGATTCGCGAACCCTCCCGAGCACGAGGTTAATTCTGATTGGCTGCTAACACTCCAAAGCAGAATGTGTTGGCAGCCATCTTAGTCACAAGCAATTAGTTAAAAAAAGGTAAAAAACAAGAAAAGGGGGCAGGGTAGAAATACCCTGACCCCCTAGGCCTGCTCAGGGGGTCCCACAGGGACCCCTAGGGCCAAAAAAAGCATTTTTGTAAAAAATAAAATCAGCCGAAGTCGCGATGGGTGCGCGAATCCGGCTGAAAGAAATAAAAAAAACTAAGCGCGGGCTCCTGTGCTTCGTTTCTTAAAGCCCGGGGTGGGCCAGGTCCTGGGGGCAATGCCAAATTAATTAGTGGGGGCCCATGGGGGCCCCTGCATTCCCAGGGACTGCCCCCTCCCCGGGGCTTCATCCATAATGTGCGGGGGGCCCGCCACCTCCCCGGGGCTTATTTATAAAACAAATGCGTGGGGGGATCTTCCCCCCACACTGCCCCGGGGACCGCCACCTCCCCGGGGCTTTAATTTAATAGGGGCGGGGGGCCTTGCGGGCCCCCCAAGCCCTGGGGACCACCACCTCCCCGGGGCTCCAAATAAATTATAGAAGTGTGGGAGGGCTCCTGCCCCTCCCCACACTGCCCCGGGGACCACCACCTCCCCGAGGCACACTGAATTTCAGGGAGAAGGGGCCTCACAGGCCCCCCAAGCCCCGGGGACCGCCACCTGACCGGGGCTTCAACAATTTAAATTAGTGTGGGGGGGCTCCTGCCCCTCCCCACACTGCCCCGAGGACCACCACCTCCCCAGGGCACTCTTTATTTAAATATGGGGGTCCGTTACGGACTATAGCCCTAATCAAAAGGCCGTTTTTGTGTCTCTACTAAGAGACTACAAAACAGTTATCCTTCAAACCAAGGCAGAATATTTTTCTGGTAAAATATTAAATTCCACCAATAAAGCTAAGGACATCTTCTCCATAGTGGATGAACTCTCCAAATTAGACCAAGTCATTGCTAAACCCACTCCATCGCAATCTCTATGTGACTCGCTCAATACTTTCTTTATCGAGAAAATTGCTACCATCAAAGCCAGCATCCCCAAATCTACTACACCCCTGGCTCCCCATCACTTTTGCAAGAATTCGGTGCTTTTAGATCACATTCCACCCATTACTAGAGATGCTTTCCTCGCCCTACTCAAAAAAGTTGGATCTGGCTCTCCTACGGATAGCTGTCCTCCCTATATCCTTCGGGAATTTTTTTTGCGCTATCCGGATCCTCCTCTACTGCTTCTCAACAACTCCCTTGCCCAAGGGACTGTCCCCAATCTATTTAAGATGGCGGAAGTTGTCCCCATCCTTAAGAAACCCAGCCTAGACCCACTAACACGCGGCAGCTACCGTCCCATCTCCCTGCTACCCTATCTGAGCAAGGTTTTAGAAGCCCATGTTGCCACCTGTTTTAGCTCCTTTGTAGAGCAGACTCACTATTTGGACTCTCACCAGGCAGGTTTTAGACCTGAACACTCCACCAAGTCCGTTATTTTGGCAGTTATGGATGAACTGAGAAGGGGGGCTGATCAGGGTACTACCCAGGCCCTGGTGCTTCTCGATCTGTCGGCTGCCTTCGACACGGTCGATCACCATCTTCTGATCGACCGTGTCGGCCGCGCTGGGATCCAGGGCTTGTCTTTGAAATGGACCACTTCCTTTCTCAGCAACCGTTCTCAATCGGTGCACCTGGCTAGCTTCAGGGCAGAGCAAAGAAAATTGACCTGTGGGGTCCCGCAGGGCTCTTCCCTTTCACCCTTACTTTTCAATCTGTATGTTCTCCCCTTGGTCTTGGCCCTGCGTAAAAGAGAGGTCGTAGTCTTTAATTATGCTGACGACCTTCAGCTGGTATTTAACATTGACACCTCTACATCATCTGTGTCCAGCTTCCAATCTACTATGATTTTCATCAGTGATTGGATGAATACCAATCAACTCAAGTTAAACCCAGACAAAACGGAGTTGATCCTTACTGGTGGTCTGGCCAACCCCTGGAATTCCAACTTCTGGCCACCACTATTAGGGAGCCACCCCCTCCCAGCCAGCTCGGTAAAAAGTCTGGGAATCGTCATCAGTAATGATCTAACCATGAAGGCTCAGATTAGCTCAGTGGTCTCTGCGTGTTTTTTCCATCTCCGAAGAATTCGGAAAATCAGCAGATTCCTTTCCACCGCAGCTCTGACCCAAGTGGTTCTTGCCCTGGTCATCTCGCGTATTGACTATGCAAATTCCCTGTATACTGGCATACTGGCCTACCAGTTACATCGGCTGCAACTGGTCCAGAATCAGGCAGCTAGGCTTATCTTCGGTCAGCCTAAACATCGGCATGTGAGTCCATTGTTGAAAAGCCTTCACTGGCTTTCTTTACCTAACGCTGCCTGCTTAAGATGGGCTGTACCATCCATAAAGCTCCTTTCAGGACGCGGGCCCGCCTTCATCGCCTCTAATATACAACGGTACATCCCCTCTCGTGACCTACGTTCCTCTAATAAAAACTTGTTGGCCCCCCATACCTTCAAACGAAAAAAACATGGAGGTCTTAGATACACGACCTTGGCCCCCCAGTTCTGGAACACCCTCCCCTCTAATCTGCGTACTGCCGATTCCTACACCTTGTTCAGGAAATTACTTAAGACCTGGCTATTCACCCAGGCGTATAACTGAAAACCCATACACTATTATGCAACTGCCGCCGTCCTCCCTCAGTGCCAAGAAACCGCCTGGTGAACGTGCGCTCTACAAATCACCTTTAACATAACATAACATAACCCCCGGCCCTGGGGACCACCACCTCCCCGGGGCTTTAAACACTAATGGAGGGGGCTGCGCGGCCCCCCTCCCGGAGCCCTAGATGGCCCTTGGGACCGCCACCCCCAGGGCCGGCTTCCTGCAATGTCCCGGGGTGCCCACCCCTGGGACATTGCCGTTGTTGTGGGCAGGGCGGGAGCATGGCTCCCGCACTGCACATAGCAAACACTACTTTGCTTCTGAAAGCGAGAGCAGGAAACCTGCTCTTGCTTCCAAGAAGCAAAGCAGAATTGCTTTTGGGCAAAGGGAGCTGCATGTTAGCAGCTCCCCTTGCCCAAAAAGCAATGCCGGCTCCCTCAGGAGGTGGGGAGCCGGCTGGGACCGCGGGGGCATTGGGGCTCCCCCCGTGGTCCCCAACGTGAGGGCCGGCCTGGGGGATGGGGTCCCCGGGGCTAGAAGTGGCCCAGGGGACGGGGGCCGCGTGGCCCCCCTCCCAGGAAAATTTAAATTAAAAAAGATATTTTTTAACCGCGGTCAGGCCCCGGGCGATGGGGTCCCCGGGGCCAATAGTGGCCCAGGGAAGGGTGGCCACACGGCTCCCTTCCCGTTTTTTTTTTTAAATGAAAAAAATGCTCAGACCCTGGGGGATGGGGTCCCCAGGGCCCAAAAAATATTAAAAGAAGGGGCCACACAGCCCCCCTTCTAAAAATATTTTAAAAAAATAAATGCCGGCATCCCGCCGGAGGCCCCGCCCCCTCCCTGCACCACTCTGCAAACGCGCCTCTTGGCCCGTTCTGGGTTGGTGGATTAAGTCCCCTTGAATCCTGAGGGTCCCTGGGGGCCAACTAGCCCAGCAGGTACCTCCAGTAAGCCCCACACAGTGGGATTGCTGAGAGGTGGTCTGAGGCCATGCCCCTTTTTACACCACTCTGCAAACGCACCTCTTAGCGCACTGCTGGTGGGGCGATGAGGTCCTCTTGTGTCCTGAGGACCTCAGGATTAAAGTGGACTTCATCCCCCGAGGAGCAGAGCGCCAGGAGGTGTGTTTGCAGAGTGGTGTAAAAAGGGGGCGTGGCCTCAGACCACTCTCAGCAATCCAGCTGTGTGGGTCTTACTAGAGATAACAGGAGGGCTAGTTGGCCCCCAGGGACCCTGAGGAGACAAGGGGACTTCATCCCCCAACCAAGAGTGCTATCTGGGGCTTACTGGAGGTATCAGGTAGGCTATTTGGCCCCTAAGGACCTCCAGCAGCAAAGGAGACTTTAATCCCCTTCCCAGAGCACGACAGGGAGCGTGTTTGCAGAATGGTGGGGAAAGGGGGCATGGCCTGCTATGAGTGCTTACCAATGCTGCTGTGTGGGACTTACTGGAGGCAATAGGAGAGGTAGTTGGCCCCCAAGGACGTCCTTGGGCGCCAACTACCCCTCCTGTTACCTCCAGTAAGTCCCACACTGTGGTATTGCTAAGAGGTCTTTGGAGGCCACGCCCCTTTCTCCACCACTCTGCAAACACGCCTTCTGGTACACTACGGGTTGGGGGATGAAGTCCGCTTTACTCCTGAGGGACTTTAGGGGCCAAGAAGCCCTCAAGGTACCTCCTGTAAGTCCTACGCAGCGGAATTCCTGAGCGCTGGTTGGAGGCCCAGCCCCCTTTCCCGACCACTCTGCAAACGCGACTACCAGTTAAAGAAGCATTTGTAATGTAATAGGTCTTGCATTTGTGAGAGTTAGAGCTATTGGCGTTGTAAATGTAAAAGTTTTTTACTAATGTTTTTGGAGTGGAGTGGCTGTACGTTGTGTGTAGTGGAATTATGTGGTATGTTGTGCAGTGAAATTATGTGGATAGGAAGTATGTGGTATTTAGTGTATAGGAATTATATAGAGTGGGGTTATGTGTTAAGGAGAGTAATTATGTGGTATGGTAGTCTGTGTGGTGGAGTGGTAACCTCAGGTTTAGTCTTCCTTGTTTCCATAGAAGCTAAACTATGAACTCAATGAGACAAGAAAAAGAAGGAATCACTGAGGAGCACTTCTGGACCTAGTCAGAGTTATGAGCAGGGCCACTGGAATTATGCAACTGTTTGGCTGCACCGACTTTCGCAAAATTATACATTTTCCGCATTAGCCACATAATCCATCATCTGCTGCCTAATCTGCAGATTTGAACAAAAAAAGCATTGTTTCTGGCTCAAACGTTACCAAAAATGCAGGCACAAGTGTTACAGCGTGGTGGAAGGTCCTTTGCAAACCTAGAATGGTCACATGATACTTATTGCTAAATGTGGGTGTTAAATTGGTACTAATGTTGTGCAAGTCACTCTTGCTTCTTATTGCGCCTCTCTTGCCTCTTTCTGCATTTCTGTAGCTTCTTTCTGCACCTTTCTTTCTTTTTCTGCTCTTCTCTTGCCTCTTTCTGCAAATCTCTTCTACTTTCTGCACCACTTTTGCCTCTTTCTGCACCTCACTTGCTTCTTTGTGCACCCCTCTTGCCTCTTTCTGCACCTCTCTTGCCTCTTTCTGCACCCCTCTTCCCTCTTTCTGGACCCCTCCAGCCTCTTTCTGCACCTCTGTTCCTTGTTTCTGCACTTCTTTTGTTTCTTTCTGCACCTCTCTTGCCACTTTCTCTACCCTGTTCCCCCTTTCTGCATCTCTGTTGCTTCTTTCTACACTTCTCTTGTCTCTTTCTCCACCCCTCTTCCCTCTTTCTGCACCTTTGTTGCTTCTTTCTGCACCTCTCTTGCTTCTTTCTGGACCCCTCCAGCCTCTTTCTGCACCTCTGTTCCTTGATTCTGCACTTCTTTTGTTTCTTTCGGCACCCCTCTTGCCACTTTCTCCACCCTGTTCCCCCTTTCTGCATCTCTGTTGCTTCTTTCTACACTTCTCTTGTCTCTTTCTCCACCCCTCTTCCCTCTTTCTGCACCTTTGTTGCTTCTTTCTGCACCTCTCTTGCTTCTTTCTGTACCCCTCGTGCCTCTTTCACACCCCTCTTCCCGCACCCCTCTTGCCTCTTTCTGCACCTCTGTTCCTTCTTTCTGCATTTCTTTTGTTTCTTTCTGCACCTCTCACTTCTTTCTGCACCCCTTTTGCCTCGTTCTTCACCCCTCTTCCCTCTTTCTGCACCCCTCTTGCCTCTTTCTGCACCTCTGTTCCTTCTTTCTGCACTTATTCTGTTTCTTTCTGCAGCTCTCTTGCTTTTTTCTGCACCCCCTTGAAATGAAATGAAATGAAATGAAATTTGTACTTGTAAAGCGCACTTATACCCCCAAAGGGGTGTCCTGGCGCTGTACGCATACCGCTGTGGAACCCTTCCTGGCTTTTCCCTGTGAAATGTCCACTCCTGGGCACCCCCAAGGTGAAGCCAGGCATCCCAGCGCTGTTGGGGCCGTTGTGGAGATTAAGCAAGCTATTGCCCAGAGTTGCAGAGTGGGACCCATGATTAGGAATAGGCACCGAGGCGAGAATTATCAGGTCCGAGGAAATTGAGCCCAAGACCCGCCGAGGCGGGAATTGAACCCCTGGTCCCGGGCCAGATCTCTGCATCAGGGTCTGCCGCTCTAACCATTGAGCCACACTTCTTGCCTCTTTCTCCACCGATCCACCCTCTTTCTGCACCCCTGTTGCCTCTTTCTGCACCTCTGTTCTTTCTTTCTGCACTTCTTTTGTTTCTTTCTGCACATCTCTTACTTCTTTCTCTACCCCAAGTGTCTCTTTCACACCCCTCTTCACTCTTTGTGCACCGCTCTTGCCTCTTTCTGCACCTCTGTTCTTTCTGCACTTCTTTTGTTTCTTTCTGCACCTCTCGCTTCTTTCTGCACCCCTTTTGCCTCTTTCTGCACCCCTCTTGCCTCTTTCTGCACCTCTGTTCCTTCTTTCTGCACTTCTTTTGTTTCTTTCTGCTGCTCTCATGCTTCTTTCTGCACCCCTTGCCTCTTTCTCCACCCCTCTTCCCTCTTTCTGCACTCCTGTTGCCCTTTTCTGCACCTCTTTTCCTTCTTTCTGCACTTCTTTTGTTTCTTTCTGCATGTTTCTTGCTTCTTTCTTTACCCCCGTGCCTCTTTCTTCACCATTTTTCCCTCTTTTTGCACCCCTCTTGCCTCTTCCTGTACCTCTGTTGCTTCTTTCTGCACTCTTGCTTCTTTCTACACCTCTCTTGCTTCTTTCTGCACCACTCGTGCTTCTTTCTGCATCCCTCATCCCTCTTTCTGCACCCCTCTTGCCTCTTTCTGCACCTCTGTTCCTTCTTTCTGCACTTCTTTTGTTTCTTTCTGCACCTCTCTTGCTTCTTTCTGCACCCCTCTTGCCACTTTCTCCACCCCTGTTCCCCCTTTTTGCATCTCTGTTGCTTCTTTCTGCACTTCTCTTGCCTCTTTCTCCATCCCCATCCCTCTTTCTGCACCTCTGTCCCTTCTTTCTGCAACCCTTGTGCCTCATTCTGCACCCCTCATCCCTCTTTCTGCACCCCTCTTGCCTCTTTCTGCAACTCTGTTCCTTCTTTCTGCACTTCTTTTGTTTCTTTCTGCAACTCTCTTACTTCTTTCTGCACCCCTCGTGCCTCTTTCACACCCCTCTTCCCTCTTTCTGCACCCTTCTTGCCTCTTTCTGCACCTTTGTTCCTTTTTAGAACCTTAGAAATTCACTGAAAAAACCATAGGTTGCGGCGACTTGAGTTGTGAGTATTGGCTGCCACACATAGGTCATAGCCGACCTATTTGCTTGTGATGGGTGTTGGGGGGAGGGGGAGGGGGTGAGAGGGATGGGGAGGGGGTGTACCAGGGGAGAAGGGAAGGGTGAGGGGGGCAGTACAGCACTTGATGATTAATTTGACAAACAGGAAAAGAAATGAAAACATAATGATTCACCAAATAACTGCTAAAGGAGTGCAAAGATATATTAAAGTTATTATTTTGATTAGTAACCTGTATAATTCCAGCTAATGAGTATCCGAGTTGCTTCAATGAATATATGTGGCTTAAATGATCAGGCCAAGAGACAAAGAGCTGCAATCGTTTTGAAAACACTCCGTGCTGACATCTTATGTCTACAAGAGACCCACATAGAGGGCACTAGAGCCAGTATTATGGAACAGTTAGGGTTTAAACTTATTGTTAATACCAAGCAAGGCACTAAAACAAGAGGGGTTGCCATTCTCTCTCGGAGGGGAGATATATCCTTTAAAAGAAATTTGTCAGATAGGTGGGGTCGCTGGGTGCTGGTAGAATGTATGTTACATGACGCTACTTTAACTATATGCTCGGTTTACGGCTCGACCGGGGATGATCCTGAGCTTTTAGAATTTCTGGATCCAGAGTTAGCACTGTGGCCTACCCCAGTAATAATGTGCGGGGATTTTAACATTAATGGCTTAGGTGTACTCTGGGGGAGAGCGGGAGATAGTTACACAGGACAGAAGAGAAAGGTCTTTAGAGTCCTTACTAATTTAGTACAGAACAATGGACTCACGGATGGGTGTTCACACCTAAAGCCTGCTGACCCGGGCAGCACGTTCTTTTCTGCCCCTCTTAAGTCAGTTGTCAGACTTGATTACTTCTTTGTTTCACACCTATTAATTTCTAGGTGCAGAATAGAGAAACATCCCTGGATAATATCGGACCATAATCCTTTGATTTTAACAGTTACTTTTGCGGGGGGAAAGGCCAGAGTAGGTCTGGACTTTCGAAAGAGGGATTTTAAAGGATCCAGAGTATGTGCTCCATATGAATGAATGGATCAAGGTGTTCTGGGATATTAATAGGAAAAGTGCCAGCTCTGGGACACGTTTAAAGCTGGGGTCAGGGGGAGACACTGAGTTATAGTTTGTATCGGCAGAAGAGTGAGGCACAACAAGAGAAAATGCTTCATAAGACCTTGATGGAGGTAGAAGAAGAGCTCGCAGCTGCCTTGACGCTGGGCAAACCATTGGATGACATACTACTTAGGTTGGCTTTAGTTAAGGCAGAGATAGGGGATATTACTGCAGCCAAGGCAGTTGAAAGGTTCCTTGCCAGGAGGGAGCACTGCTATGAGTTCAGTGAGCGGGTGGGGCACGCCCTGGCAGCACTACTGAGACAAATGAGCACGGCGGGGGAGATTCTCGAAATTTTAGACACCAGGGGGAATCTAGTTAAGGGTTCACCGGGGATTCGGGAAGTATTTCGGCAATTCTATAAAAATTTGTATCGTGAGGACCAACGAGTGGAGGAGAGTCCAATCCAAGGGTATTTAAGCGAAATTCCTATACAGCGTATTGCCCCCGAAGATGCGGAGCAACTCGAGACCCCATTGACTCAGGAGGAGATTTATGGCGCGCTTGGTAGCCTCTCCTCTGGCAAAGCAGCTGGACCAAACCAGATTCCTTTAGAGTTGTACAAAATCTTTCTGGATGTAATTGGGCTGGACCTGGTCGATACTGTATGTCAAGCTCAGCAAGGGAGCTCTGTTCCCGAATCCTGGGCTGGGGCGGTTATTACAATATTCTTAAAAAAGGGCAAACCATCTAGAGAGCCAGGGTCTTATAGACCAATTACGCTTATGAACAGCGATGCTAAAATACTGTCTAAGGCCTTGGCGACCCGTTTAAACTCCATTATTGGTAAAACAATCGACCCCCATCAGCACTGGTTTATACCAGGGAGGGGAACAACACAGCACATTCGCAGGGTCATAACTCTGTTCGATGCAGCCGAAGTCTCAGGGGATCCTATGGCTCTGTTGCTTATGGATGCCGAAAAAGCATTTGATAGGGTCTCCTGGGACTATCTGTGGGCGGTTATGAAATGGTTTGGTATTGGAAATTGCTTTATTAACGCAATTCAGGTTCTGTACAAAGCACCGACGGCCCGATTAAGATTGAATGGGGGGTATACCGCACCACTATCAATCATGCGGGGCACTAGGCAGGGCTGCCCATGCTCGCCCCTTCTTTTTGCCCTGTACATTGAACCTCTGATCAGGAAGCTGGAGGCCAACAATGGAATTAAACCTACTAGATATCATGGGCTGGAAACAAAAACCCTGGCCTATGCAGATGACATCGCTGTGGTCACTCCTGACCTTCAAACCGCTATAGCCACAATTGAGGAAGAAGCCCAAGCTTTCGGCCGGATCTTGGGGTATGCACTTAATAGACAAAAGACACAGATAGTCAAGAATAGGATGGCTGATTTGGATGACCCCCGGGTGACAGAAACGGCCGTATACTTAGGCATCAATATTACACCCGAATTGGGACAATTGGTAGAGAGAAATATCGAGCCAGTAATTCGGAAGGCAAAAAAAGACTTCGACAGCTTACATAATCTTCATCTGTCGGTGGCCGGTCAGTGCAATGTGGTCAAGATGGTCTTTTTACCCAAAATACTTTACCTCTTTAGGGCTATACCGCTAGAATTCGATAAACAATGGTTTACAACGCTCGAAAACATCCTGAACAGGTTCATATGGGCACACGGGAAAACAAGGAGGGCCTTAAGGTATATGACGCTACCAAGGGAAAGAGGAGGCTGGGCAGTCCCAGACCTCAGAATGTATTATTGGGCTGCGGCTTTTCAATACATGCGCGGACTAATCGGTGGGAGCGTCACAGATCCTTGGATTAAAACGGGGTCTCCAGATATATATAAGTTATTGCTAGGGGAGGATGCGGGAAATGACTTCATGAAATTCAGTGAACCCAGCTACTTCAAAAAAACAAGATTTAAAACCCTGATGGCAGCATTCAAGATTTGGGCAGCGTTCAAAAAAAAAACTGGCCTAGGGAGAATTAACTTTTATACTCAGATGTACAGAAATCCTATGTTTCCAGGAATCTTCTCTGATACCATAATGGCAGAGCGGGAGGGGTGTGGACTCCGGAAAATAGGGTATCTCATAGGGCCAGAGGGAATTTGTTCATTTGGCGATATCCAGGACAAATTTGGTATTGATAAAAGAAATTTTTTTAAATATCTCCAGCTACGTAGTTTTCTAGGCGGGAAAAAAGGCGGACTGAATGGCTTTAGGGAAGTTAAAATCATTGATGTTGTAAGAAATGGTGAGATCTGCACCATTGAGAGAATCTACGCAGAACTCTCTTTACTAAAGCAGGATGACCTTGATAAGCAGGGGAAGAAATGGGCAGACAAGCTTGGTGTAGATCAAGACAAATTTTTCGAATCTTTAGATATGGGACAGACCGTCCTGTGCTCCGTGGGGTTGCAAGCTCAACATTTTAAAACAATCTTTTCATTGTATTATACTCCGGCAAAGATAGCGCAGTGGGGGGGACAGGAAGGAACTAGATGTCCCCGCTGTGACAGCCATGAGGCTGATTTAATTCACATGTTTTCAACTTGCCCTCGGTTAGAAATCTTAATGAGAGCAATTGAAAAATTTCTAGATCAAACATTGAAATTAAAGGTCTCGCTCACGCCTGTACTAATGCTTTTGGGGATAAATAGTAGCGAAGTGCAAGACTCGTCTCACTACTTCCTTTTCCTGGCCATGGCTGTGTTGCGAATCTGCATTGCCTCTGCCTGGCTTGATCAAATAGCCCCGACATTTCAGCAATGGCTCGCAAGGCTGCTCGCCATATATAATCTTGAAAAGGGGATCTATGAGAGAAAGGGCAGAAGAGGGAGAATGCTTGGTAGGCGTATTTGGGTACCCATTTATAGATGGTAGGAAGGCAGGGTGGATAACAGACCCTCACTGACAGCGTGATCACTCTTTCCTTATCTATTTTTGTACAGGCAGGCTTGCAATTTACTTTTCAAATGTTGGTATTTGTTTGCTAGATATGTAAATAACGGTATATATTGCTTTGCCTGAAGTAACTAATTTTTTTCGTTCAAGGATAATGATTTACCGTTTCTTTATTGTTTCTATATTTAGATAGTTTTTCTTCATTTCCTGTATGTGCTATGGATGATTGATAATTCCTCATGTATTAAGTGTAAGTGTAACAATGGTGCTACTATACTAATGAAAATAAATAAAAAATTAAAAAACCCTAGGTTTCAGGGACGTTATAGTTAGAAATTAGCATTTAAAAACCATAGAAATTCACTGAAAAAAACATAGGTTTCAGGTCGTTATAGTTATCCCTGGGCAAAGCACTACGCTACGCTCGCGTAGTTTGCGAAGTTTGCGCTACTTCGCACAACGCGAATTGCACGTAGCACAGTGCAAACACGCGTAGCGTAGTGCAGCGGTCATTTATGCTTGCTCGCGGTCCTCAACGTCAAGTTGGCGACCGCGAGCAAGCAAAATGACATCCCGGCGAGACTTTTTCTCGTTCGCGATCAGCAACATCAAGTTGCCGATCGCGAGCGTGGAAAATAAACCTCCCGGCGAGATTCTCAACGCGGGGAGGTCAGGTTTCTCATTGCGAGTGGTCGCGTATGCTCGCGACCGCTCGCGATGAGAAACTACCAGTCCGCGTTGAGAAAGCTGCCGCTCGAGTAAAAATCTACTCGAGCGGCAGTAAAAGACAGCTCGCACTGTGCAAGATGCCGCTTTCACTGATTGCACAGTGCGGACAAGCATCCGGCACTGTGCAATCATTGCGAACAGTGCACTACGCAGTTCGCGTAGTGCTACGCGTAGCTCGCGTAGTGCGAACTGCACTTTGCGTAGCTTTGCGTAGCGCTACTTCGCGAACTACGCCCAGGCTTAGTTATAGTTAGAAATTAGCATTTAAAAAACCATAGAAATTCACTGAAAAAACCACAGGTTTCAGGGACGTTATAGTTAGTTGGACATTTCACTCGTACAAAACCAGATAAATTCGGCCGTTATAGTCAGTTGAGCTAAGTATAACTCGCGCCCCTCAATGCACTGCTGATGACATCACATATTACATCACTCATGACATGGTCAGTGACATGACTGATGACATCACTGATGACATCTCAAATGACATCACCTTTGACATCACTGATGACATCATCCACCTCCTCACACCCTAATATAACCTTTGATACACCCACTCTAAAATACAGACTACCATTCTCGAAACCATAGACACACCAATACCAATTACTACATACCCACTCACTGATTCCTAGGTCTACACACACATCCACTCACTCACCCATACAGTCACTCATACATGCAGTCACTCATCAATACAGCCACTATCATATGCACTCATACACCTATACAGACACTCACACACCACCACTCACCCTTAGAGTTACTTACACAGCGAGTCAGTCATGCAAAGAATCAATCACACTCCCATTTACTCACCTATACAGTTATACACACACCACCTCACTTATTCATACAGATACTAACACATACTTACTCTCTTATACAATCACTGACACAAGCACACACTCATCCACACAGCCACTCTCACAATCACTCACTCTCACATATAGTCATTTATATACTCCAACACTTACATATACTGCCTTTCACATATGTAGTTACTCACACATGTACCACTGAGACATCCATTCACTCACCAACATATCCATACACATACTCACCCACCCATACAGCCCCTCACAGATGCACTCTTGAACCCACACACCCAGTGAATCACCCACTCACACATCCATGCAGGGAGTCACACACACCCCACCCACCCACACAGAAACTCTGGTACCCATACAGATACTCAGACAACCAATCAATAACCCATATAGACACTCATGTAGCTACTCACCAACCCATGCAGCTGCTTACACACCAACAGACAGACTGATACAGACATTCACACAGTTTAGTCACTAACCCATGCATTCAGTAAGACACGTTTAATCACTCACTTATACAGTCAGTCACGCACCTACTAAATCATCCATTCAGACAGTCATACACCTACTCATTCTTCAATACACCTTGGCCTATATATATATAAAACATATTTAAACTTTACAGAAACACACTGTCACTGGATGATGTCATCAGTGATGTCATTTGAAATGTCATCAGTGATGTCACTGTCCATGTCATGACTGATGTAATATGTGATGTCATCAGCAGTGCATTGCGGGGGCGCAAATTATACTTAGCTCAACTAACTATAACGGCTGAATTTCTCTGGATTTGTACGAGTGAAATGTCCAACTAACTATAACGTCCCTGAAACCTGTAGTTTTTTCAGTGAATATATATATATATATATATATATATATATATATATATATGAATATTAAAAACTAAAAAGGCCATTTAGGACTTCTTGAGTGCTCAAATTGGAAATGGTACCAATAAGGCAGATTCCTATGTTTATTTCATACAAAGAACTGGTAAATTTAAATCAAGATGCCAGGTTTAGAATGAGCAATAGAAATTGCTGACTCTCCTATTGCCTTACCTTGGAGGAAATAAAATGCAATTAGAAAGCTCATTGTGAATGCACTGACACTTTACACTTATAAGTCGGTACAAGACCTGGAAGTCAAAATGTGATCTATTAAAAAGCACATACATAGACCGTGTTTTATGGAAAACACAAGGACGAGACATAGAATGTAGAATACAAGAAAATGTTTATTTAAAGAATGTGATAATAAAAGAATCTGTTATTGCCCCCTTGAAGGTAGAACATTTCAATTGAAAAATGCATTGATTAATTGTGGCTGAAACTCCTCAGAGTATGTACTTTACAGAGAATGTTGAATAATGGTGATTTGAAATAGACATGCAATCTCCTTTGCAATTCATGGTCCAGTTGTGTTTAAATAACACGGTGTGAAAATGGTGGTGGTCTCTTTAAAAGAGACAGTTTGTACACACACACTCTATGACCCTGTGGAAGGCTATGGCCGAAACACATCGGTCTTTCATTGTCTTGTTTGTTTATGTCAAATTAATAAAGTAACGCTACTTGAATGGAGCAGTGCCGCCTGTTTCCTTGGTTTCCAGTCTCAGAGTGAGAACAGAGGTCGGTAGCATACATTTAGATGTAGTATATATATAAATATATATATGTGTGTGTATATATATATATATATATATTCATATATATTATATATATATATATATATATAATGAAAAAAACGAAGGTTACAGGAGAGTTATAGTTAGGCTCAGATTTCACTCGTATAAAACAATAGAAATTCAGCAGCTATAGTTACCTGAACTAACTAAAAATTATGCCCCGCAATGTACTGCTTATTACCTCACATATTACATCACTCATGACATGGTCAGTGACATCACTCATGACATCACTGATGACATCATGCCATGCGTGTAAGTGTTTCGGAAATGTTTCTGACACTTAAAGATATATACTAAGCTACAGCATAAGTTAAATTACTATTCTTTATGAACTAGTAATTAGCCATACTACTTCTAACATATCTCATCTGAGTGGCTGTGTGACTGTCTGTATCAGTGTGTGAGTGGATGTCTGAGTGGGTGTATGGGTGTGTGAGTGGCTGAATGGATGTGTTAGTGGGTATGTGAGTAGCTGTATGGGTGAGTGAGTGGCTGTGAGAGTGGTTGTTTTGGAGAGTGAGTTGGTGTGTGAGTGGCTATATAGGTGAGTTAATGGATGTATGACTGGCTGCATAGGTGTGTGATTAGGTGTGTTAGTGGCCGTATGGGTGACTGAGTGGCTGTAAGAGTAGCTGTATGGGTGTTTAAATGGGTGTGTGAGTAGCTGTATGGGTGAGTGAATATCTGTATAAGTGGCTGTAAGAGTGAGTGAGTGGGTGTGTGAGTGGTTGTATGGATGTGTGAATGAATATGTAAGTGGTCCTGTGGGTGTGAGAGTTGTTTTATGGGTGAGTGAGTGGCTGTGTCAGTGGCTGTCTGGGTAAGTATAGGTAAGCGAATGGGTGTGAGTGGCTGCATTGGAAAGTTAACATCTTTATTAGTGGCTGTAAGAGTGAGTGAGGGAGTGGGTGCGTGAGTGGTTGTATGGATGTGTGAATGGATATGTAAGTGGTTCTGTGGGTGTGAGAGTGGTTGTATGGGTGAGTGAGTAGCTGTGACAGTGGCTGTATGGGTAAGTGACTGGGTGTGTGAGTAACTCTATTGGTAAGTGGCAGTATGAGTGGCTGTATGGGTGAGTGTGTGGGTGTGTGAGTATGTGTATTGGTAAGTGAGTGGCTGTGTGAGATTTTCTATGGATGATTGAGTGGGTGTGGGAGTGGCTGTAAGGGTGTATGAGTAGGTGTGCAAGTGTCTGTAAGACTGGATGTGTGAGTGACTATATTGGTGAGTGAGTGTGTGCATGAGTGGCTGTATGAGTGAGTTAGTGGGTATGTGAGTGGCAATATAAGTTAGTGGATGTGTGAGTGGCTCTATGGATGAGTCATTGGTTGTGTGAGTACTGGTGTGCGTCTGTGAATCAGTGGGTGAGGGGTTGTGTGGGAGTGGGTGTATGAGAGGTTCTATGAGGGTATGAGTGGGTATGTGAGTGGTTTTGTGGATGATGTCATCAGTGATGTCATCAGTGATATCATCAGTGATGTCATTGACCATGCCATGAGTGATGTAAAATGTGCGGTCATAAGCAGTGCATTGCGGGGGCGTAAGTCATAGTTAGCTCAGGTAACTATAACTGCTGAATTTCTATGGTTTTGTACTAGTGAAATCTGAGCCTAACTATAACTAACCCTGGGCGGAGTTCGCGGAGTTGCACTACGCGGAACACCCCGAAGTGCAAAATAAACTCAGTCGCACTACGCAGAGCTCCACGAGCGGCGGAGTACAATAAAAAAATGCCGTTTGCGGTGATTGCACAGTGCCGGATGCTTGTCCACACTGTGCAATCATTGCGAACGGCACCATGCACAGTGCAAGCGGTCCCTGCTTTCCTTTTCTGCCGCTCGAGTAGATTTTTACTCAAGCGGCAGCTTTCTCAACACGAACGGGCAGTTTCTCAATGCGAGCTGTCGCAAGCTTACGCGACCACTCGCAATGAGAAACCTGACCCCCCCCGCGTTGAGAAATCTCGCCGGGATGTTGATTTTCCACGCTCGCGCTCGCCAACTTGATGTTGACGATCGCGAACGAGGAACAATCTCGCCGGGAGGTTGATTTTCCTCGCTCGCGGTCGCTAACTTGATGTTGACGAACGCAAGCGAGGAAAAAAACTCCCAGGGTTAACTATAGCGTCCCTGTAGTCTTTGTTTTTTTCAGTGAATTTCTAAGGTTTTTTTAAATTATATTTCCTAACTATAAGTCCCTGTAACCTTAGTTTTTTTCAGTGAATTTCTACGTTTTTTAATATTCCATTTCCTAACTATACCGTCCCTGGAACCTTTGTTTTTTTAAGTGACGTTCTAAGGTTTTTCAATTTTATTTCCTAACTGTAACCTGTAACCTTTGAGAGTGAGTGTGTGAGTGTATGAGTGTCTCAGTGGGTATGTGAATGAATGCATGAGAGTCTCAATGGGTGTGTGAGTGGGTGTGTGAGTGTCTGAATGGCCCTGCGAGTGGCTGCATAAGTGTCTCACTGGGTGTGTGAGTGGGTGCGTGAGTGTCTGAGTGGGTCTTTGAGTGGGTGCATGATTGTCTGAGTGGGTGTCTGAGTAGGTGCATGAGTGTCTGAGTGGGTCTGTGAATGGGTGTGAGAGTCTCTTAGTGGGTTTGTGAATGCCTCCATGTGCATGTGAGCCAGTCTGTGAGTGAGTGCATGTGTATCTGAGTGAGTCTGAGTGGGTGCATGAGTCTTTGAGTGGCTGTCTGAGTGATTGTCTCAATGGGTCTGTGAGTTGGTGTGAAAGTGTCTGAGTGGGTTTGTGAGTGCTTCCATGAGTATGAATCAATCTGTGAGTGAGTGCATGAGTGTCTGAGTGGGTCTGTGAGTGGGTGGGTGAGTGTCTGAGTGGGTCTGTGTGTGGGTGTGTGAGTGTCTGTCTGAGTGGGTGCATGGGTGTCTGAGTGGGTGTCTGAGTGGGTGCGTCAGTGTCTGAGTGGGTTTGTGAGTGGGTATCAGAGTTTCTGAGTGGATTTGTGACTGCCTCCATAAGTGTGTGAGTCAGTCTGTGAGTGAGTTCATGAGAGTCTTAGTGGGTCTGTAAGTGGATGTGTGAGTCTCTAAGTGAGTCTAGGAGCGGGTGTGTCAGTCTGTGAGTGGGTGTGTGAGTCCCTGAGTGGGTCTGTGAGTGGGTACATGAGTGTATAAGTGGGTCTGTGAGTGGGTGCATGAGTTTCTCAGTGGGTCTCTGAGGGAGTGCATAAATCTATGAGTGGTTCTGTGAGTGGGTACTCGGCACATAGCGATGACAAGTCATTATCTGATTGGATAATGAGTGCCTTTATAAAAATTGAAGGCTGCCATCTTGTTTTAAGGCCACTTTTCTGATGTTCTGGCTTAGGGCCTTAAATATAGGTATGTATTAGGTTGTATATTTTTCCCTACCTAAAAACACTTAATTTAAGTGGTAATAGGTAAGGAAAAATAGTTATAAGATTCTGTATATTTAAAAAATATATTATGGAGTACCATGGTACTACCTAGGTAGTACTGTGGTACCCTAAAAACATTTTAAAAACATAAATAAAGTTATGGAGGCTCTGATTAACAAACAACTTACGGGCTACCTTGAACAGAACAACCTACTTGATCCTTCACAGTCAGGCTTCCGCGCGCTTTATAGCACCGAAACTGCGCTGACTGAAGTAACAGACACGATCAGGCTGGCCTTGGACAAGGGGACACCCACGATGCTGGTTCTTCTCGACTTGTCGGCAGCTTTTGACTAGGCCTGGGTGGTAAATTCCGTTCCGCTCACGGAATTTGCGGAATTTGGGTAATTTCGCGTTCCGCGGAGAACGCGGAATTGCCAAAAAGTTTTTTGCTTGTTCGCGCTTTCAAAATGCGCGTTTGCAAGATATTTCTCCCCGAGCACGCAAACAGCGTTCGCGAACAGGAAAAAAGCATCGCGAACGGGGGGAACAAGCAATTCCGCGTGTTCGCGGAACTTTTGCGTGTTCGCGGAGATTTTTTACCGTTTCGCGAAGCTTTGCGTAGCGCGACTACGCAAATTCCGCCCACCCCTACTTTTGACACCATCTCTCATGGAATCCTTCTGGATCAGCTACGAGAGATTGGTGTCAGAGGAATGGCCCTAAAATGGTTAAAAAGCTTCCTGGCCGACAGAACACAATGTGTCCAATTGGACACGTTCACATCACAGACCATGGTTGTGGACAAGGGGGTCCCTCAGGGTTCCATTTTAAGCCCCACCTTGTTCAACATCTAGGTGTCCTCTCTGGCCACAATCATTAGCTCTTGTGGGTTCGATACGATCTCGTACGCGGACGATACCCAAGTGATAGTCACGATGGAGACGGATCCTGCGTCGACCAGAGTAAAGTTTAAACACTGTATGCTAAAAATAGCCACATCGATGACTATGAACTTTTTACAGCTCAACTCCAATAAAACAGAGATTCTGCTGTTCGGAAAAGCAGAGGAGCTATGGACCCCTGATTGGTGGCCAGCAGAGCTTGGTGAACCTCCCACGCCAAAAAAGTGGGCGAAGAATCTGGGTGTCATAATTGATGACAGACTTTCTATGGAGGAGCATGTGAAAACCATCTCGGGCACTTGCTTCGGTGTGATGCGAATGCTGAGAAAAATCTTCCCTTGGATCCCCCTTTTGGCCAGAAAAGCCCTTATACAGGCACTTCTAGTCAGTAGACCAGATTATGGAAATTCTTCACTGGTAGGGATTAGGGAAGACCTACTTTCCAGGTTGCAAGTTGTCCAGAATACAGCTGCACGTCTAGCCCTCAATCAACCTGTTCGAACCCCATCAGCACCCCTTCTGCGGCAACTGCACTGGTTGCCTGTTAGGAAAAGAGCAGTCTTCAAGCTCTTGTGCCTGGTGTTTAAATCATTCCAGGGGATGGGT
Source organism: Calotriton arnoldi (assembly GCA_963921515.1). Lineage (NCBI taxonomy): Eukaryota > Metazoa > Chordata > Amphibia > Caudata > Salamandridae > Calotriton > Calotriton arnoldi. The sequence continues at coordinate 186,248 of CAWUFW010000904.1, read as the reverse complement.
CCAGCCTATCTAATGAAGAAACTAAAACCATATATCCCCGCACGCCAACTGAGATCGAGCAACCGACAGCTGCTCTGCCCCCTTAGAATCAGGAGAGCCAGAGTGGGCGGCCGCTCCTTCTCATACCTTGCCCCCGTCCATTGGAACAGACTGCCAGATGACATACGAGCCTGTTCCAATTTCAGACAGTTCAAGAAACTGCTTAAAACTTGGTTGTTCTGTTATTAACCAGTAATCTTCAATCTGCTGTCTGCAACTCCGGCACCGAGAGATCCCCCCGGGGATGATTCGATTGCGCCATACAAATACTACTAATAATAATAAATACGTAAAAAATGTGAAAAAGAAATCAAATACACTAAATTTCACAAATATAATGCACTACTGTGTCTTTACACATTTTTACATATTTAATTGTGTTAAAAAATTCCACACAGTACCGTGGTAATATCTACAAATTACCATGTTACTTAAAAAGATTTGACCTGGGCAGAACTCGAGGTGTTTTCCTCCGTGGAATTCTGTAGAGTTACATAAAACTCTGTGACATTCCATGGAACTCTGCAAAAGTGCAGAAGCATGCTCACCCAACCGTTCGTGCTGCTTTTCAGGCCAGTAGCGCATTACACACTGAAAAAGCAGCACGAATGGCACCACGCATTGCACGTGGGGGTGACCATTTTGTTTTGGCTGCTTCTGTTCCTCTTTCCTTGCTGGCTTCAATCCATCCCAATTCAACCCCATCTGCTCTTTCCTATCTCAAATCCGAACTTTCCTGAACTTATCTTGTTATTGTCTAATTTTCCCTGTGTTTAGTTTACATTTTGGTAACTCTCTTGTACTTTGTCTTTGATTAATCATTTCCTGGTCTATCCTCTGTCTGTCCTCCCCCTGTTTCTCAATTTTCCCTTCCGACTCCAGTTGCAGTCCCACTCCTTCCTCCAGTCCCAGTGGCAGAAGCAGGCAGCATGGGCACTACCCGCACCCCATGCAGGCATCGCAGAAGGGAAGGGGTGTGGCCCTGCCCCATCTTAAGTTAGACAGAGGTGGCAGCACTCATTTAGTGGGTGCAGCGCTAACCCTCCCACATGCTGGAAGCAGGCAGCAGGGCCGGCAAGGGCTATTCCCTGCGGGAGCATCATGTTCTGTGGGTACGAGTGAGGCGGTGTGTAATCTGCTGCACTGGGATAACTCACACCTAGCAGCAGCTGACATGCCACTGGGCAGATGTCATAGATGGGAACAATACCTGCTTCACCTGCTGGCCGTTGAGGTTGCAGTGCTTCTGTGAGTAAATAATATTTTTGTTTTACAAAAATTCTAATATGCTTTATTCTAGTGGCATATTCACAGCTAAGGTAAGTTTACATCATGGTTTTGATATATATATATATATATTTTATTTCTTTTTTTTGTCGGTTGTTTTGTCGAGTGGTGATTAAACTTTAAATCTATCCGCCAGTGTGCGCTTCAATTTATGATTTGGAAGGAGGTCATCGTTTGGGAATATATATATACATCTTTATATGTGACAAATTTATATATTAAATACCATTTATATTAACCCTGGGCGAAAAATTCAGCGACGCTACGCGTAGCTACGCGAGCATGTGGAGATGCTTGTTTCCGCATGCTCGTGCGTGCTCACGTATGCTTGCCAGATGTTTTTGACGTTCGGCAACGCGGATGACGTGTTCAGGGAAATATTGCGCAAACTTCACCACGCGGTCGCCAATGGGCGTGGCCATCTTGTTTTCCTATCTTTTGTATGGTTCTGGGGCCTGTTTTTCAATCCCTCTCCAATCTTTTCAATTCTTTGTTTTTTACACTGTTTTTCTGAACTTTTTTATTTATTATCTATCTCTCTCTGTCCCTAAGTCTATATTTTGCGTGTTATTTCTACTTTTACTGTGTTTTTTTTACATTTCTACTGTTTTATATTACTTCCTTCTTTACTCTCCTACTTCTTCCCCTAACTTTATTTTTTCCTGCTAAATTTTCTTTTCCGCCCCCACCCACCCCAGAACCATGGCTAAGGGAAAGGGTACCGGCTCCAAGGCGCCTGCACCAAAGAGCCGCCTGCCTTGCGGCAGACTGCGCCCGGCAGGGGTGCAGGCCCGGGCCCTTTTCAGCGAGGCAGAGGTGGTGGCCTTTGTTTCTTTTGTGCAGCGCCACCTCCCCTTGACCTTGCCAGCAGGCTGCAGGCCTGGCTCCGGGTATGCTACCCAGGAGCGTCACCGCCGGTGGGCGAGGGTGCGCCGGGCAGTGTTTCGCTGCTCTGGGGTCCGGCGCACCCATACCCAGCTGACCCACCGGTGGTCAGACGTCTTGGACCGGGACCAGGACCTGCTGGACCTGCTAGGTGTCGAGTTCATGGGGCTTGGTGAGTAGCTAATACTAGTAGTATTGTGTGTTATCTAGACTGTGTTCCTGTTATTGCGAATATAATTGTTTTCCAAATAGCAAGAATGCTGCTGCTTACATTGCCGGTAAATTAAGTTTAAAAATCTTCTGTGATTGTTATTCTTCTAGACACAGGTGCTCGGCGCTACTAATCTTACTTGTTGTTTGCAACTTTGCGCTTGCTTGGGCTGATTATGTAAGAATTTACTTTAGAGAACTTAAGTTAGGTAATGCTAGAGAGACTCTAGTCCTTCCTTTGTCCTCCTGTCACTAAGATAGTGGTGGATAGGTAGTTTAGTTACTTAGTATTAGTTGGTAATTTTTAAGCGGTCTGCGTGACGCATCCTCCGTCACGTCACGTGCTGTTGAGTGCTGCTTACTCCAGTCCATAGTAGAACCTTTTGTAGTTAGTTTAGTGAGGGAGTAATAGGCTTAGCAGAACATCAGCAGCAACCAACCAACCAACAATTTGGTGTATGCAAAAATGTATGCATGTGTCCTCCATCTATGCATTTTTGAGGACTAAAATAAATGGAAATGCAGACTTAGTGAACAATTGGCCCGTCTGAATAGGTGGGCTAGGTCAGGTGGTACTTAGGCGTAGTATTCTGGAATCAGAATGGAACACTGGATTAGTGTTCATAAATAATAACTAGACGGTCCGCGAATCCCGCGATACTACCAGTCGATCAGATTAGATAGGTCAATTTTATTGCAAATGTTGTTTCCAAAAATGTTTTTTTGAGCGTTTTTTAAAATATTTTATTTGTTTCACACCAATCATCAATGTTTGTCTCTTTCTTTATTATATCTTACATGATCAGCACCCAGGGGCAAGAAGACGGGGTCGGAGTCGGCGGGAGCAGCTGGAGAACGCCAGGGCCAGGACCGAGGGCTCTGCTGGCCACAGTAAGTCTTACTGTTGTTAATATTAATAATTATATTTCCCTCACTTTTACTGCACCTTATTTTTCCCGAACTATTATTTCCTTTTCCTAATTCTATTTTTTACCAAATTTTCTTCGATCTAGACTATCTGTTTCTAAATTCTTGTTATCCCTGCCTCTAACTGCCTCTGCTATGACTCTCTGTAAAACTACTATTAATAGTCTGTCTGTAGCTAAGCTTGCCCAGTTGGCCACTATTTATTTAAACGGTTTTATTAAAACTCAGATTCACCAATAGCTCTAGCCACTGAGTCCAGTCCTTTGGGTTGGCCTCTTCTAGTCTTCTTAATGTTGAGAGGCTTTTCGACAATTCCCACCAACAAAATGCCCAACCAGATATTTTACTATTTTTTTGATAGGATAGGACATACTACTACTAGTAGTGTCTACTCTACCCGATTTGTAGTGATGTATGTGGTATATGTATGTATTTTAACTTTTTTTTCAATCTTGCTAGTGAAAAATAGGGGAGGTGTATATAGCATCTAAAAGATGTGTAATGTTTTTTCTAGGCGTAACGACCACGACCACCAGTGCCGGGGCCAGCGGCGGGGCAGGCGACGCCAGCCAGGAGGGAGCAGTGGATGCGGCAGCTGCCACAGGGGTGGGTGAGCCAGCAGCAGTGGCGGGCGGTGGTAAGTTATACTTATATTCCTTACTTATTGACAATAGTTACACACTCGCTGCAAGGGTGTTGTGTAAGTTGAGAGAGACTAAGTTGTTGTGAACAACGGTTGAAGAAGACACCCTTTACTAAGCATTAGACCAATAGCATTAGCGGCGGGAGTAGTTGAGTAATTAATGGCCTCTTCTATCTGACTTCAACTAAGCTGTGAAAGTTTTATGGAGAAGACTAAGAGTCAGATCAGATGACCTTGATGGATGGGTTGAACGAAAAGGGAAAGAAGGATGGAAGGAGGAAGGACGGGCGAGATGTAATATATATGACTGGCAGAGAAGGATGCGTGGGATGCATGCATAGGTGGCTGATAGGAATCAGATGCATGGGTGGTTGAAGGATGGGTGGAAGGTGAAAGAAAAGATGCCTGCCTGGGTGGGTGAAACTGTATGGGTTGGTAGCAAGAATCCTCCGCGGTGTTTCATGGGTCAAACTCAAAGGCAAGCAAGGAAGGAAGGACGCATGGGTGGTGGTTTAAAAAAAAAAAAATGTTTGTTTTCGGTGAAACAAACTAAGGTTTGTTGAGAGATTAAGAATGATAGACATGTTTACTTTGAATGGATGGATGCCTGGGTGGTATTCATCATAGATAGCATAGGTGGAGACTGTCACTGGATGAAGAGTCTTTGAAGAGAATGTAAAAGAAAAAGAAACCGCGCCAGACTAGCAAAGCCAAGGAGAATAGAAGTTGTATTTTCAGAATACTCCCTTGACTCACAGTAGTTTGCAAGCACAGCATATATATTGTGTATGTATGTTGTTATCAAGCGCCTCCCTCCGACTCCGAGGCCCACTCCCTACCTATGTTAATTTATTTTTTACTGTGTCAGCCTGCCATGGGTGGCCTATTGGCTGCATGGTTACAAAATCAATCAAAACAAAGTACCTCATGTCGTCCCATATATAAGCAATGATCATTTGGATCAGATATCATCTGCCTTGTTGTAGTATAGTAGTCAGGGCAGGGTGAAAGTGAAATTGAGCAGTTGCCCTTGATGTAACAGAGTATGGCCAGTGCCACCCATAATAGAAAAGTAAGATGATTGTAGAGTAGTCAGCTTCCCCACATGCAGACAGTAGTAAATAAAACTAACGTGAGTCTGCGTCATGAGTATGTGTCTTGGGCGCAAGCTGACTGAGCTGGCATGCCGGCTACAACAAGGTTACTTAATTTAGCTAAACAAGAGAGAAGAAGAAGACTGGTGTACTCGAGTGAGTCCATAGTGCTAGTATAATGCCTGAAACTCCCACAAATGTTAGAGGCCGAGGAAGTGGGAGGATAGATACCACAAATGTTATGTACTGTGCTTGCTAGTGCTACTGTGCCACTATGTTTAGAATTAATTTGTCTTACTGTTTTGCTAAGAGTATATTGGTTACAATATTCTTTTTTCTTCTTGATATATCTACTCCTTCTAAACCAAAATCATCTAAACTGGACAGGAAGGAGTTGGCAGCCATGGCCCGGCGCCGGAAGCTGGAGGCCATCTGTACAGAATACCGGTGGCTGGTGGTTCTGGCAGAGGAGGAGGAGGCGGCAGCTGCAGCCTCCTCCAATGCCCCGGGCCCCAGCCAGGCCCCTCCAGTGGTACGGCCCGCGGTCTGGCAGCCGCCCGCCGCACTTCATCGAAAACTGCTGCCCCCCCTGTGGATGCAATTGTCGATCTTTTAAGCACCGACTGCTCCTCCAAATTGCGCGCCTAGAGGGGCAGGTAAAGGAACTAAAGCAGAAGGTCCTGGCGGTTAACCGGCGACTGCGAGCCCGCCGATAGAGAGATCCCATTGGATTGCCCCTTTTTTATTCCTTTTTTTGGTGGGTGGGCATTGGGCGCACATTGGGGAAAAGTTGGGGTTATATGGACAATTTTATTTTTGAACGGACATTGGTTGGACTATTCTTTTTGGACATTGGTTGGGGTTAGGGAGAGGGGTGGGTCAGGTGTTGTGGGATTTTTTACATAGTTTACTTTTGTTAGGGGATTAAATTATATTTATACTTAAACTTTACATACGATGTAAATGTTTTGTGGGGGGGTTACTCTTTTACATCACATGGTTTCCTTTGCTGCTGCAGGGCCGCAGCCAGTGTTTGATTTAAATAATCTGCCGATTTTTTGTAACACACGAACAGATAGATGCGGTACCCTCACTGAGTGACTTGTCCTACTAGTACTGTCAGTCTCTCCTCCTAGTCTATGCATTCTGCAACTGAACTCAAGGGTGTGGGTGTGTGAATTAATGAATTAATTTCCATTATTAATTATGCCTCCCCCAAACTTCTTCTCTTACCTGTGATTGATGTTTAAACTTAGGCACAGCGATGGCTGCATGGTGATGATGGTTTGGTTTCCCAAGATGCCATGGTTGTGGTGGTAGTAGTAGACACTGGCAGTAGCATTTGCAAAAAAGAAAATGAGACAGTCAGTTGCCTGAAAGAGACTCTGGAAGGAGTAGTAGAACGAAGTACAGTACAGTACACAAGAATACTGCCAAACAATAAACCATAATAATGCTGATTAGCAATGCTAAAGTAAAATAAAACATAATGGTGGCAGGGATAGCCTAGTACAACAACAAGTTACAAACTGTAGTTGTGTCGGTGTCGAGTCACTCGACACAAGCGTAACCCTTAGTGCTGTAAAAGGAGGATGATGAATCCAATCGATGCCGGCAATTAATTATGATGGATTATGTTCCTTTGGAAAAAAAATTGACTTGCAAATATACTGAGCATGGGTGGGCAAGCAGAAGAAAAAGAAGATCCTCGCCCTGCCTTCAAATTGAATTAGTGTTGCTTTCACCTCATCCGCCCCAGCAAGTGTGTGATCAATTATTAGTGTAAATTTTATTTAGTCACACCTCAATATAAATCACACAGCCTGGGGGAAGAGGGTTAGGGTTTGATGAATGGTTGGGAAGGGGTGTTTGAGGGAAAGGTTTGACAAAGACAAACAGTACACATGGACAACAACAACACACACACACAATCTTGGCAGACGACCATCATATTCATAAATCTGTTAAGGGAGAAAAAGGAAATGCATGCATGATGATGACTTGATGGTTAATGATAAGTAGTACTTACTAACTAGACTAGTAGACATTACAGGGCAGCAGTATATTATTAATTATTATTATGCTATTTGCTTTGACTGTCTGCCCTCATAGAGACCCAAATTACATACATTGTATGTTCTGTTGTAACGGGCTTCCTTTTAAAGCTAGCAAATAAAATTTAAAAATAGCTGTAGGGATCAATTATAAGCAAAGAGCAACAATAACAACAACACACAGTCGTAATGATTGAAGAGAAAAAATGAATCAAATTATTTAAAAGATGATGATACTAAAGTTACTGTATGATCCTGGTCAAATTGGGGAGTTGCATCTCGGCATTCCTCTTGGTCCTCCCTTCCATGGACGCTGCGTCCGTCAATCTTGGGTGCCACTGCCTGCCTGACGGATGCGGATTGGTAGGTGAGTGTGAGTTGTTTTTCCCTGTTTAGCACAGGGTAAAGGCCGGCCTGTAACTGTAGATGGAAAAACAAAAGGGATATTGAAAAATCAAGGAGGAAAAAAAAGCATAAATTACGGAGGAGTGCAAACACTTTCAGAGGCGGCATGGCTACATCATGTCTACTCTGTTGTCTGTTTCCAGCATTAACCTACAACAGCAACAGGACAGAGCAGGCCCACGGTGCCCACCCAACCTCCACTGAGCTTAGATTTTGAGTGAGCCAGACAGAGCACACATATACAGCAACATAGCATTTTCCAAAGTAAGTAACTAAATCAATGCACAGCTGTCAGTCTACCACTACTACACTCTGCTGTGGTTGTTCTTGACTTGTTTACCTTTTATGCCACTCATGAAAAACGCCCTGAGTTATTCCATCAATCATCTCCGATCCTACTGACTGACTGCGAAGATACTATGTCACTGTGGTCATCATCCAGTGTCCAACTCAGTCTGCAGTGTACCGAGTGAGTCCAGATTCCATATTCAAAAATGCAATGGATCGGCATGCAGTAGAAGTACAATTTTGTTATTAAACAACAAGAAGGGAAACATTGACTTGAGTCACTTTTAGTGTGTAGATTAAATATTAGTACACTTTAACTTTACTTCATGTACAACAAACAACATCACAAACACCAATCACTCAGAGTCAGCATCCAATGCATGCCATTTATTACCTGTTCCTTCTCATCTTAAGTGTAAGGGGCAGTCTCTCTCGGCTCGGAAAGGAGGATAGCTATAGTCATCATGTTCCACTTCTTTTGGAGGGACTCGACGAGGCAACATTTCTTGTACTATTCTCCATCCAATCATCTGGCTTGAGGGAAATGGATTTAGGGCGAGTCAGGAGGAGGATGGAGCAGGACTCGGAGGAGTGGACTTAAATGCACACAGATGCAACTCCAATATGGCAATAAAAAGAGAAGACGTGGTGATGGATTTGTTGTGATTCGAACCAGAAAGACAGAGACACACACAAATAATAAAAGTAAATAAGGAAGAAAGAAAGTAACAAGTTCAAAGGCTAGTTGTCAGGGAAGTATAGCTCGTCCTCAAACTCTGGTGGTTCAACCAGAAGTAGGTAATCATCTAACACACTACTTCTGTCACCTAAGTCGCTGTCCTCATCTTCCTGCTGTGATTCACGTATTTTGTAATTCGGTCGTATAAAGTGCTGATTCATTTTGATCATGGTTAACCTGTCCACGTTTTTGGGCGAGAGACTGGTCCTTTTCACTGTTACAATGGCACCAGCAGCACTGAAAACACGCTCAGAAGAGACACTTGCGGCAGGGCAAACCAGATATTTTATCGCCAGCCTGCTGAGCACTGGCCATTGGCCCCTTTTCCCATACCAATACAGCAATGGGTTTTGATCAATGTAGACCTCTGTTGGGTCATCCAGATAGGCCTGGACCATCCGCTCAATGCTCAGGGGTGCTCCACTTTGCTGGGCCGCTTTTGCCTTTGCATCAGCACTGGACCTAACAAGTCCTTGTTGTAGATACCAATCCTGTGCCGATTTTACTGGGGCTGATGATCCGGTTCTTGCTGTTGTTGATAGTGTTGGTGACTGCTGTGAGCCAAACGCACTGCCCTCAGGCTCTGAAGTTGAACTTGACGCCGGATGCCCTGCTGCAGTACTTGTTGCGGGTTGAAGTAGCGGGCCTTTAATTACCAGCCGTTCCTTTTCCAATTTACTGGCTGCCTCAGCTATCGAAGTTTTGTACTGGGCAACATCCACATCTGAAAAAGGAATTAATGTCTTAGTGTTCAGTGCCGATTTGTACCATGGATCCAGAATTGTGGCACAAATGTAATGTTTTTCTGACACAATGCTAGTTTGCACCCTTGTATTTTCAGCTAAGCGAAATGATAAGCTCTCTACCAACTCATATGCTTCTTTTTTTCCCTCCACACCTATGTACGTTTCAGACACCACCTTCAGCTGTTGCTCTAGCATGTGCAACAATGGGATAGCTTGGCCCATAGTACAGTCCTCCTTGCTGACTTCACGTGTGAAGAGCTCAAAAGGAAGTAGCATATCTGTCAGGCATTTAACTAGGCCCCATTGGTCGATCTCTACGGTCATGCCTTTCACAGTAGCATCCCCTAGTCTTTGCATGACATATTCATTGATTGGTGTGTACTGATCAAACAGACGATCAAGCATGTAATAAGTTGAGTTCCAACGTGTTGGCACCTCCTGGATGAGTGCTTTGACTGGCATTCTATGCTGACGTTGAATGATCCTCAGCTGCTTCCGGGCTTTAAAAGAATGGCTGAAATGTGTGCATATTCTTCTGCAGGTGTTCAGTAAGTTGCTGACTCGGTCTTCCTTTTTCAGAAAGTCTTGAACAATGATGTTAATGCAGTGCGCCAAACACAGGACCCTGAAATAGCCACCAGTGCGCATGGCCTTAACTATATTACTGCCATTGCCCGTGGCAACAAAACCAATGTTAAGCCCTCTTGGGTGCAGCCATTCAAAGACCTTGCTGTTAAACTCTTCCAAAATGTTTGCAGCAGTATGAGATTTCTCCATGGCGAACATGGCTACAGTTGCATGTTTACGAGTAGCATTAAAAATCTCAGCAGTGTCAACAACACCTGCTGCAGATATCTTGTCTCTAACCCCCACAAAAGAGATCCAGTGTGCAGTGATGCACATGTAATCAGTGGCTTGGCAACTGGTCCACATGTATGTTGTCAGGTGGATATTGTGAACGGGCACTCTGCTGCAAAGCTTGTCCAAGCAATTCCAGCATGTCGTGATGTAGTGCTGGAACAGCAACTCTAGCGAAATAGGACTGGCTGGGAACCGTCCATTTTGGGCAGATGGCTGTCACAAATTCCAGAAAACCCACCCCTTCCACAAAAGAAAAAGGGAGAAGGTCCAGCGCTAACATTTTCGCCAGCTTCGCATTGTACAAACGTGCCGTTGGGTGGTTGCGTTCGTACTGCCCCTCCGACCTAAGCATGCTGACAATGGTAGGCTGGATTTTGTTCCTTTCTGGTGCCACTGATGCAGGTGACTTCTGGAACCCAGATGTTGTTAGGCTCAACGACGCACTTTTTTTCATTACGGTACTCAGTTGCCTTGGTGTCTCAGCCTGACTCTTACTACGATGCCACTGAGATGTTGCTGAGTATGTGGGCGGTACCACTGCACTGCTGGGGACAGGGCTACTTTGTGTACCAGAGAAAATGTCTCCCTCTTGTTCACCTTCCTCCGCGATCATATCTTCTTCTACATCTTCATCCCCACCAACACCAATGGGTGCAGTTTTACTTTTTTGGGCGCTAAGGTGCGCCTCCCACTGGATCATGTGGTGTTTTTTCAGATGGGTCGTTTGGCCTCCGGTACTATAGTTTGTACCAAGCTTACCCCGACTAACACCTTGTCGACAAATTGAGCATATAGCAACGTTCTCCTCCTTACTGCTGACCGAAAAGAAGTCCCAAACTGGGGAGGTCAACTTTCTTGTGCTGCTGGAGGTGCAACTTGCAATGCCGGATGAACTGGAGGGTGTGCCTGGAATTTGACTCTGTGCAGTTACAGTACCACTACCTACTGAGGTGGTGGTTGTGCTGGATATAGGTCCCTGCCGGGCCTTTGCAAATGAAAATATGGAAGCTGCAGGTGGTGTTGGTGTTACCTGTGTTGGTAGTATCCGTGCCACATCCCTCACAGCAATTTGGGATGGGGTAATAATAATGTCGGTCTCCATCTCCACTGGGGCGGGAGTGATGTTCATGATGACTGGCTCATCATCATCCTCCTCTTCTACATCTACCTCCATAACTCTAAGGCTTTCTGGAACCTTCCTTTTCCCTTGCCTTGTCTTGTGGCGTGCCTCACTCTCAGACTGAGCTGGTGGCTTCCAACTGACATCTAGATCATCAGAAGGGGGGCTTGAAGAAGAAGTTGATGGACTAACCCTCCTTTTCCTTGCTGGGGATCTGGAAGACAATGGATCTTCTGAAAGAGTGGCTTGCTCTTCTTCTTCCTCTGCAGGAAGCTTGATTTCCTGAACTGCCCCTACTTCGGGAGGAACAACTACTAATGTGGGCGTTGGTTGCGGCTGTTGTTCCGGCTGTTGTTCCGGCTGTTGTTGCCCACTTATCTGCTGAGTTTCCACCTGCGTTGATTGGGTACTACTTTGCGATAACGATAAGTCAATTTCAACATCACTGCTTGTTGGCGTTTGCGCAAGTAGACTGGCTATCTCTGCGACACTCAAGGGCTTGGGCCTAGGTTGGTGGGGTGGGCCTGCTGATGCGGAGGTGCTGCTCCCAGCTTGGGCCCTGGACACCGCTGATGTAGGCGTAATTTTTTGTTTCCCAAAAAACATCTTGGGCGGCACACCAGTCTTGGTAAGTGCCACTTCCTTCTTCTGTTCCTTCTTCTCACTGGCAACTTTCTTGGTACTGGAGGACCTAGTACCTTTCTTTGGGGCCATCTTCTTCTTCCGATGTCAGCAGGACGCAGTTGCACAAGTTGCAGAGATGTCTGTGGTCACACGTCACGTGACGTCATGCACAGCAGGACTTCTGTCTGGCAGTACAACGGGTGATGAAGACACCTCCTCCTCAGTCTTTTGTGCACCTAAAAGCAAAGAAGCCAGAAGAACATCAGTGAAATGTTGCATTTGTTGTTGTGGTTCATTTACTACTAGTACAAACAAACAAATATAATATATAACTTAGTGTGTGGTGGTCACACTTGTTAGTGTTATATTATTACATTTTATTAACTCAGTTATTTAAAAAAACATAACAGCAGTGTAGCCATTTGTGAGACTTTGACAACTAGGGCTTTCATGGTATACTGAGTACACTCAGGAAGGATAGGAAAGAAGAAGAACAAAAACAAAAATACAAATGTAATGGAAGTGGAACCTGTTTGGCATTAATTTGCGCATCACGTCATTCAGGGAGCTGCAGCTGGCAAAGGGGAAAGAAGCAGTAAGCCAAGAGGAACAAAGGAAAGACATGCAGGCCTATATGGCAATAGCAGCACACTACTAAACTACCACCACAAAATGGCCACCAGCCACATGGTCACTCACAGTCACAACAAGCAGGTGGCCTGGAAAACAATGAACTCAAGCAGGCCTTTAGTGGCCAGGCAAAGGAGGCATGCTAAACAACACAGCTATTAATGCAAAAATGCAAAAAAGAAAATCCACAGGGCTAAACAAGGTTTGCAAGTTATGCAACAACCACACCACACACACACATCCAACAAAGGCATTTATTTAACCCACACCAAAAAAGTGAAATACCCCAAAGAAAACACATTTTGCAATTCAATCCAAAGCCATCCATGCCCTAAATGATGTTTCAATTCAACAGACACCACAGAAACATTTGTTTCATGCACCCATGAGTAGCTCTGGGCCTACTGACTGAAAGGCCTATTGGCAGACTAGGCCACAAGCTTGCAGGCCTATGGCAAAAGCACACTGACTGGCTCCACAAAATGGCCGCCAGCCACATGGCCAGGCCACCCACAACAACAAGAAAGGGAAGACAGACAATGCAAGCCTATGGCAAAAGCACACTGGCTGGCTCCACAAAATGGCCGCCAGCCACATGGCCAGGCCACCCACAACAACAAGAAAGGGAAGACAGACAATGCAGGCCTATGGCAAAAGCACACTGGCTGGCTCCACAAAATGGCCTCCAGCCACATGGCCAGGCCACCCACAACAAGAAGCCTAGGCCAAGAGGAACAAAGGAAAGACATGCAGGCCTATATGGCAAAAGCAGCACACTACTAAACTACCACCACAAAATGGCCACCAGCCACATGGTCACTCACAGTCACAACAAGCAGGAGGCCTGTAAATCAATGAACTCAAGCAGGCCTATAATGGCCAGGCAAAGGAGGCATGCTAAACAACACAGCTTTAATGCAAAAATGCAAAAACGAAAAGCCACACAGGGCTAAACAAGGTTTGCAAGTTACACAACAACCACACCACACACAAACATCCAACAAAGGCATTTATTTAACACACACCAAAAAAGTGAAATACCCCCAAAAAAACACATTTTGCAATTCAATCCAATGCCATCCATGCCCTAAATGATGTTTAAATTCAACAGACACCACAGAAACAGTTGTTTCATGCACCCATGAGTAGCTCTGGGCCTACTGGCTTCCCACAATACATTTTTTTTAAAATGATGAAAAGTACAAAAAAATGTAGTTGCAACTTGCAATGCCCCAATCAAACAAACAACACCAATTCTTCAACTTACTTGTAAAATCTCAAATCCAAAAGTCCTCAAATCCAATGATATATGATGCAGCAGACACAAAGAGTGATCCTTCCAGCTCCAAATGCAAATGAAAAGTGAACAGGACATGGACAAAGCACTGGGTGGAGCCTGCTGGACAGGAACAGGAAGTTGGAGACTCTGGGGCACTTCCTTCCTCTTAAAAAAAAAAGTAAAAAAATAAAAAGGACTCCTTGCACAAAAAAGTACAGTCAAATGTCAATCTGAGGAGTTTTTTTCATCCAAATCATCATTTTCTAGAAGGTTTTATGCTGCTCAAGAGATATTGTTCTCCAGTCTGCAAATTTTGCATGTTCGGCATCGCGAGCTTCACTGAACTTCCGCCGGAAGTCAGATGGTGCGTCCGAATGACGTGTTCGCGATCGCGCACTCTCGCGGGACCGTGCGGCCGGCTACCAAATCTTGTGGCGCACGCGAACGGATACGAAATCCCGTCGGCGAACGCAGGGATCCCGGTAAGTCGCTACCGCGTGCGCGAAAACGCATTTTGAAAGCGCGAACAAGAAAAAAACTCTGCTCCGCCGACGATCGCAGAGTTTTCGGTAACTCCGCATTCTACGCGGAATGCAGAGTTGCCAAAAATCCGCAAACTGCGCGAGCGGGGCGGATTTTACCGCCTAGGGATAATTTATGTATTGAATATCATTATGAATTTAATTATATCTGAAAACCTTGAAAAGATATGGGACTGTAAGACTCCTTAGGATCACACATTATGTGCTTTGAGAGCAACATGCGCTTTAGAAAATGGAATTACATTATGATGCACCATGCACTTTACAGTAACCTAAAGGGTTATAGAATCTTACAATAATGTCTACTGGCATATTGGGAATCCAATGATTGAGCATTTAATGGCAGCCCAAATGGATATTTTTGTACTCTGTGAGCGAGAGAGAAAAACACTTTTTAGATATGGAGTGTTTAAAGGGGCATTATGTATTTTTGCCATGATTTAGTTGGAACAAGAAAGGTTCTGGATGGCAATTTCTTCAAAAGTGGTGTTTTGTGAATGAGAAAAATATAAAGAAAAATATATGAAATTACTGTGCTTAACACAAAGAAATGGATCATGAAATTTTAGCATGGTAATTAATGTATAATATGAAGTGACAAGATAATCATGTGGAGAAAGAGAATTTTAGCATAAATGGGTTATGGAGTAATTTGAACTGCAATGGATGTTCACAAAAACAATGGAGTTTGGAATTTGCCACTGTAGAGTATGTAGAATTGTTGCTCTAGTGTTTAAGGGTCACTATAAGAAAAAGAGGACTGTTATAATAATGCTGTGCACTGCAACGTTTTTGAAACACAGTTGAAGGCGCCAGCTGAAACGCGTCAGTTGTTCTATTGTCTGACTTTGTGCCACAGAAATATCTGGCTTTCACAACAAAAAAAAATAGAAATTAGCAAAATTCCTCTTGGAGGCTGAGCATCTGTGCTGTGCCACTGCATTGGTGGTTTGGGAAAGAGAACTTCTTGGAAAGACATATATATTTTATATATACTCCAAATTGGTTCCCAGCACAGCGCGCTCACTTGAAAGGTGCAGGCGTTCCGGACGGAATCATGTCCTGCCAATATTGATCATCAAAAGGTTATACGCCGCACTCCCGGAGTCATTTGCAAAATCGTTCATGGTTACTCATTAAAGACGATTTTGCAAATGACTCCTGGAGGGCGGCGTATAACTTTTTGATGATCAATATATATATATATATATATATATATATATATATATATATATATATATATATAAATCACTACAACTCCTGGCCTGCCACTCCTTCGACAGGACCTCCAGGCACGGACCTCATGAACACTGATCCAGCGGGTTACTAGCAACAAGCATTCATACACCGAATACTCACCTGGGCCCATTCATTCATACTACGCTAGCAATTTCCCGCTGGTGGGTCAGTTGTACTCTTTATCAAAATTCCCTGCTACCAATTACTTTTCTGATTGAAGAGTAATGACTTACCAATGGACCCTTTGATAATTGGGAAGTTTAAAATGAGTGACGTTCATTACAATTCATAAATTCTTAAAATAATCACTGAGTCAGGAAGTTTTAAAATGTTTATCTAAAGTTTTAGCAGAGTAAAATACAGAACCACATGATACTTAATCGTATATCAAGGATGAAGCATAAATCAATTATCGATCAATGACAGTTCCTCAGAAAGGAGAAGATAGAGACAGCAGCACAACTAAAGGTTGCATTTATATTTACCTAAAGGTGCGAGAAACCAAACCCCTTGGCCAAGGAGCTGGAAAGATAGGTCTCAGGAAGGATGAAGAGCAAAGACCTCCGGACCAAGTTCAGGACAGGACAGGTGACCTCTCTGTCAAACGACGCCTGCGTCGTTCCCCTCTCTGGTACTTTGCTTCTCCTCGATTTCTCCCGTGTCTTCCTTCTAATGGACTCCGCCGCCCCCACCTCAGGACCCCTCTGGACAGCGAGTCAGCCTAGTTCTGCTCTGCATCAGCGTCTGGATCAATGAATGTAGCATTGCTTCCTTGCTTGCTTCACTAATTAACTAATCTATACCTATTATACCCTTCTATGCCCATGTACCTCCCCTTAATGTTGCAAAATTATGGGCCCACTACTTCTGATTGGACGGGGACAGGGGGTTGATCCTCACACCATGTCAATTTAGTACAATTTCTTTAAGCCCATTGTTTTTAAAATACCGCCCATCACAATTTAATACATTTGCTTTATTTCCCACCCGTTTCCCATTGATTCCGCAATACATTTTGTATACATTTGTTTCGACTTCAGGTACATTTCAGATGAACTTGTGAACCAGGCTTTGCGACCTTGGAGGGCTTCCAAGTTGACTTCATCGCTTCCTCTGGTCAGCCTTGCAGGGCGCATGTGCAGAACCAATGTCTCTCGAGCTGCAGTTCAACCAACCCAGGCCCATTTACGAACTAATAAAAGTCAAAGAAGAAAATATTAAAATCACAAAATAAATGATTTCACTGTATACCCACTTTGTCTACTCTATTCCCATTTAATTATAAAATCTATCCCGCATTAATAGCATTAGAATACCACAGCTTTAATTGCAGCGTATGCGCAAGCTTTAGCACGTGAAAACATTAAGCAGCCATTTTAATACACACTGTGCAGAAGCAAAGATTTCCCTCCAAGCAAAGAAAGACGTCATACCACGTGATATGGTTGACACATGCGCAATGAAATTCCCGCGCTTAGCGGCCATTTTGGATTTAGACAAGCGTTACTTGTTAGTTTAAACACATAGGCAAGCTTCTCTAGGATAGTGTTCATGTGTGCATTGGTTAGTAGAGACATTACAAGTTTAATAAATTAATACTGTGAGAAGATTGCTTACGAGCAAGTCTCATTGTGAGTTCTTGCTCAATCAATCCCCTCTCTGATGGCGTTTCTGAGCCATCAAAATACTACCCACAACCAGATGCCAACTTTTAGCATAAAATTGTCTCAGCTTCATTTTTACATTTTCTATTTTTCTCATCTCCTTTCAGTTTCTTGTATAATTCACTTTTCAGATCTTCTAATTCAATTTCATCAAATTTTCGTTTCTTTCCTTTTCCTGTCACTCTATACGTCTCATTCCTTCTACAACATTTGCACCATATTATTATTGACAATACTATTATTGCTATCCCTGCTAAGGGTACTAATATTTGACCTATAAGTCCTTTCCCTACATTAGCAAACCAGGTACCAATTGACGCTATACTATTTGTCAATCTTGCCCATACACTATCAACTTCCATTGGTTTTAGTTCATTCTCAAGTTTTGTTATATTCTGTATATACATTCCAATTTCTGCACTTTTGTCAGGTATGTATGTACAACAGTGTTTCGTTCTCAATAATTTACAGACTCCGCCCTCTTTTGCCACTATTATATCAAGAGCAAGTCGATTTTGCATAACCATTGATCTAATCGCAACCATCTCCGCATTAATCATTAGAAATCCTCCAGCAGTGTCTGTTGATAAGCAATCAACCACTGTAGATAATTTACATATTTTCCTTGAGTTCAGAATTATTCCCACTGAAGGTATCAATGCACCAAATATATCACCTATAATTTCAGAAAAACTAGCTCTTTTACTACGTGTTAATTCACTATTATTTTCATTGCTCCCAGTGTTTCTTTTTACGTGGTATATTTTTGGAAAAACTATTCCAAAATAACAGCTTCCATACCATTGTGCAGGAAGCCTAAAGTAAGCCTTATTCCCACACACATAATAGATTCCAGGAAAAACTGACTCTGTTCCTCCTTTTAGTCCCCAACCTCCAAGAATTAAGAAATTATGTTCACATTCACTGGTACCAATGAAAATATTGTTATACTCGGTCTTTAACCTATGTAGACAAATTTTCCCTGTCTTTACAAAATCCAGAGCCATAGCAGCTTGAGCCTTGCCAGGTGTGTAACTACCCTCTTTCTCAGCCCAAGGTGGCAGATGAGCCTTATGCTCAGATGCTTTCCTTTGGAAATCTTGTCTTCTATTTTCTACTAAATGCAAAAATATCTTTTCTTCTTCATGTAATGAACATGTTAGATTGCTTCTATGTGCATGTGTTATGTCTATCGATTTCATTGTTAAGAAAAATTCTCCCATAAACTGTGCATCTTTACTACTAAGCACTGGATTCATATTCTTTCGAATCGGAACCTCAGAAAATATCACATCTATATCGGAATAATAATACTGAAGTCTCCCTGTTCTATAAAAAAAACTAGTTAATACACTACATGATATGCCATAGGTTAATGGTAAATGATGATATGTTAACCCTTCTGCTACTGATTCGGGTAATTTCATACAAACATAACAATTACTAACTTCCATGGTATCTACATATTGAAACAATAATTTTGTGAAAACATTCAAACTAGTGTCGTTATCTGTTACCTCGTGATGAAACTCTGGTTCATCTTCTGCCTTTAATTCTACTCTATTACTTCTCAAGTTATCTACCCTTCCCTTCGTTTCGTTGTTAATCTTTTTATTCATTATCAGAAGGTAAGATATTGCTACGATCACAACTAACCATAATATAAGGACCACTACCAGACTACATATGCATATAGCACAGCATCTTTTACAACATTTCTGTTTCGGTCTCCCAGAAACTCTATCGTCAGGCATTTTGACAAGGAAGATTTCTCTTCTTATCTTTTCTTTCAAGACTTAACGTTATCAAGGTGGTTTTATTTCTTTCTCATAAATCAGTTCCGCACTTGTTCCTTCGTCACCACTTTCACTTGACTCTGAACTCTCGTAGTCTTCAAGGATTATATAAGTCCAATCAGGACCTTTAAATTTATTGTTCACAAGTTTCAGTCTTTTGCTTTTTCATTTTTCAGTTCCACTTGTTTGCCCAGTTAGGCTTGTTACTTCATTTACTTGTTCTGGATCTTCACTTCGGGTTTCTATATGGTATTTCACTCTTTTAATGATACTAGGCCAATGATCACCTTTTCTGACCTTCTTTGTTTGCACTGTCTCATCACTCCTTTTATTCCTCTTCTGAAGTTCTTTTATTTTCATGTTGTGGCACAGTTGGTTTTTCTTTGTTCTCAGTCTCTTCTTCTATTTGTTCTTTTTCAGGTCTTATTGGTTTTTCTTCAACTGCTCCAATGTGAGTCTCTAGCAACTGACCTTGTTCAGGATTTACGTCTTCATGCTTAAGATTCTCGTGATCTTCTTCTTCTTGGACGTATTTTCCTAAATCTAACTTGTTCTGATCAGGGCTTATTGCACTTTGTACTTCTGCAGCCTGACCGCATTCTTCTAAACCTGTCTGTCCCTGCTCAAATTTTGTTGTTTTGTTGTCGATTTGAGCCCAATTTCCTCTCCCTATCTGGTCCTGCTCAGGTTTTCTTATTGTTTCATTTTCCTCATCCTGAGCTGCTTCTTCTTCACTTATCTGGTCTTCTTCAATTTCTTCTAATTTTGATCGGCTTCTTGTTATGTTGTAAACTTCTGATATGTCAACCACTGGTATCCAGTCCTGACTTGTGCTCGGTTGTTCTTCTTCAGCTTCTCTCGAATCTCTCACCTGGGATTCTTCAGCTGGGCAACCTTCAGCTTCCTCAGTTATTGATGCTGTCTGAGGTCTTGTCCTTCAGGCTCTGGTACTCTTTTGGTGTGACTTACGTGAATCCAGTTAGGCAATCCTGCACATTTCACTGCTGTGTTCGTAATTAGTATGACCTGACAAGGTTCGCCCCACCTGGGTGATAAACACGTTTCTCTGGTGTGATGCTTCACAACCACCCAATCTCCGGGGTTCAGATCATGCTCTTGCTCAGGCTGTCTGGAAACTGCGTCTTCTCCAACCTGGTGAGAGACAGAACGCACTAGGTCAGCCAATCCTTTGCAATAATCCAGAACCATATCATCAGTTATGTTCAGCAGTTTACTAGTAGGTACATGTGCTTGTCTCATTGCTCTTCCCATGATTATTTCGTGCAGACTCAATCCAGTATTTCTATCAGGAATGCTTCTGAGTCCCATTAACACAAGTGGCAATGCATCTGGCCAATCTAATGATGTTGATGCACACATTTTTACCAGTCTTGATTTTATTGTGCCATTCATTTGTTCAACAACTCCAGAAGCCTCTGGATGATACGCACAGTGCAATTTCTGCTCAATTTAGAATGCTTCACAGATTATTCTGATCACATCGTTGTTGAAGTGACTTCCTCTATCTGATTCCAAAGTTACTGGAAAACCGAACCTAGGAATGAGTTCTCGTAGCAACAGCTTTGCGACTGTAATACTGTAATTCCTTCTGGTAGGGTACGCCTCCACCCACTTTGAAAATAGACACACTATGACAAGTACATATTTCAGTCCCCTACATGGTGGTAATTGTATGAAGTCGAGCTGTAATCTCACAAAGGGACCCTCAGCCTTTCCAATTTTTCCAAAACCAATTACTGTTTTTCTTCCTGGGTTATTCATTTGACAAGTTAAACACCTTTGGCATAGACTGTCTGATCCTGCCCTAATCTTTGGATTATACCAATTTTGTCTGAAGAGTCTAATCATGGCATCTCTCCCTACATGTGTGTCTCCATGATACATTCTGGCCATTTGTGAAATCAGACAGTCGGGCATGACTGGTCTGCCGTCTGCGTATACCCATACATCGTCATCTGTTCTTCGGGTACATCCTATTTTTATCCAAACATCTCTTTCACTCTCGTCAGCATCATCTTGCAATCTCTTCACATCATTCCATGTTTCAAGTGGTGCACATAACATAAGTTGGCAGCTGATTCCCATTCTTTCAACCTTTTTATTTACTGACAACCTGTTTTTGGCACAGTGTTGAGAGACCAGATCTGCATATCAGTTACCGGCTACCACCCAGTCATCTCCTGACTGGTGTGCGGCACATTTCACCACCGCTAATTCTTTTGGTGATTGTATTGCTTCTAGTAGTTCTTTTACAAACTGTCCATTTTTGATTGGGGATCCTGAAGAAGTCATGAAATCCCTCTGCATCCACAGTTGGCCAAAGTCATGCACAACCCCGTACCCATATTGACTGTCCGTAAATATGGTTACTTTCTGATTCTTCCCAATTTTGCAGGCTTTAATCAAAGCAATTAATTCAGCTACTTGTGCAGACTTGACTCCTGGTAAATAGGATACTTCGACTATTCCAGTTAATTCACATACAGCATAGGCTGCACTCAGTTTACCATCCTCATGCCCTAAGCATGAGCCGTCCACAAACAGCTCCCTGTCTGGATTCCTGAGAGGCAGATCCTGTATATCAGGATGTGGTTTTGTGCACAATTCTGTGACTTGTAAACAATCATGTTCCTCTTCATCATCTTTGACTTCCTCATGGTACGGATCTGGTAGTAATGTAGCAGGGTTTACAATTGTGCACCTGACGATAGTCACATTTTCAGCACCTAAGATTATTCTCTCATATTTAGTCAGCCGACTAGGAGTAAGATACTGAGTTCTGGTTCTTGTCAATAGAATCACAACTGAGTGTGGGACAAACACTTTTACAGGATGTCCCATTATAATTGATTCACTTTGTTCAATGCTCAAACATGTAGCAGCTACTGCTTTTAAACAGCCTGGCAACGTTGCTGCCACTGGGTCCAATGTAGCAGAAAAATATGCTATAGGACGTCTGTCCAAACCATGTCTCTGAGTTAGGACTGAAAGAGCACAATTTTCTCTCTCATGACAGAATAACGCGAACCCTCTGGTATAATCAGGCATACCTAGGGCAGGTGCTTCGCACAAAGCACTTCTCAATTTTACAAAGGCTCCTATGCTCTCATCATCCCACTCAACTGGGTCCTTTGCCTTCTTTTTCGTCATTTGAATCAATGGCTTTGCTAGCAGCGAAAACCCTACTATCCACTGTCGACAATATCCCACTATTCCAAGGAACATTCTCACTTCTCTTTGAGTTACAGGCATTTGCATTCTCTTAATTAATTTTACTCTTTCAGAGGTTATCCTTCTTTTTCCCCTCTCAATTTGGTGTCCTAAATACTTAACTGCTGTTGTACAAAACTGCAGTTTTTCAGGAGACACTTTATGTCCTTCCTCAGCCAAATGGTTAAGTAATGCAATTGAATCTTCAACACAATCATCATGAGTGCTGGATGCTACTAGTAAATCAACTATATATTGTACTAAGACTGAACTTCTAGGCAGTACTAACTTCTCCAAACACCCCTTCAGTATTTGATTGAAAATGGAGGGACTTTCTGTGTACCCCTGAGGAACACGAGTCCATACATAGACTTTGTTCTCGAATTTAAATGAAAAGAGATACTGGCTATCTGGGTGCAATGGTATTGAAAAGAACGCTTGACATAAATCAATCACAGTAAACCATTCTGCACTCCAGGGGATCTGGTATAGAATTACTGCAGGATTTGGCACTATAGGACAACAAGGTACCACAATCTTATTAATTTTGCGTAAATCCTGAACAATCCTATACTTTCCGCTAGGTTTCTTTAAACCCATGATTGGTGAATTACAAGGGCTACTCATAACTTCTTTTAATATTCCTTGTTTTACCATTCTGTTGATTTCCTCAATAACTCCTGCTTTTACTTCTGCGCTCATTTTGTACTGTCTGGTATTTGGGAAAATTGCACCTTCCTTTACAGAGATTTTTACTGGGTCTATTTTGGCCATAAGTCCTACTTCTTTCCCGGTGTAATCCCATACCATGGAATTTACTGTAGTTCTTAATTCTTCAGGTAACTCGTCTTTTGTTATCAAAGAAAACATCTCATCTACTTCTGTACCTTGTTTTGCAATCATAATTTTATATACATGATCTTCATCCGGGGTCTGAACTGCAACACCATCCGGTGTGCAGAAAATTGTGCAGTTCATTTTGCACAATAAATCTCAGCCCAGTAAGTTCACTGGACTGGAATCACACACTACAAACTGATGCATTTCTCGGAAGTTTCCTATTTTTACTTCCATTGGTTCGGTAAGAGGTGTTTTAATTTTACGATTAGCTACACCTATGACTTGGATAGCTTCTCCAGAGAGAGGAAGGTCTGGGATGTCTGCTGTTCTCACAGTAGAACGAGTAGCACCAGTGTCCAAAAGGAAAGTGATATCATTACCTCTTACTTTCCCTTCAACATATGGACCTGACTGGTCTACCGGCAAGGATGCGCCAAGCACGCACTCCTTTTCCCCCTCTCCTAGGCACCGTCATTGGTCATATTGACAAAATTCATCCTGTAAAAGAAACTGTGAAGTTACATAATCATTCTTACCACTTCCTCCTTGATATCCGATGTCTGTACCGTGCTTTGCTCTGCTTACATTACCCTGTATAGGAGCAGGTGGCAACTGACTCTGAGGATTTACACCCTGCTGTGAGTCATTCTGCGTCTGTGGATTTAAATTATGATTTGGGCCATTATTATTTCGAATCTTTTTACATTCATCCTTCCAATGCCCCAACTTTCCGCATCCATGACAAGGAAATTTCTTTTTAGCCTCTTCTCTACTCATTCGTCCTCTCACTTTACCACCATTTCCTGTATCACCATTTGTTCCAGAATCTTTTCCCTGATTATCACTTGGATTATCCAAATGAATTCCCTGTCGCTCAGCCATTTTCACCTGAGCACACATCACTTTCTCTTGCAGTTTCTTGTGCCTATCCTCAATGTCGTCTCCACAATATTTCGCATATTTCAAGATTTCATCTATGGGTTTCCCTTGCCAGCACAACATGTGCTGTTTAATCATCTGACAAATCTCTGGCTTTAAACCATAAACGAATCGATAAACAAACTGGCTCATGTTTTTATCTCCAATGTCCTCAAATCCACTATACTCTTTGAATACCTGCAATAGGCGTTCATAATAGGCATGTACTGATTCACTTGCTTCTTGGGTAGTCCTGTCTATTTTCACCCAATCTGTTTCTTTTGGTGGTATTTTCCCTTTTAGGTAAGTTATCACCTGCTGATACTTTTTCAACACATCACTTGAAGGAGCACCTGTTTTTGGATCTCTAGGATACTCTTCACTCGGCCAGTCAACCGTAATCTTACAATCTGTCCACAAATCGGCAGGTACCACTATGTCGAACAAACCATCCAAGTCCTTCAACAATACCTTTGACACTTTCACAAACCTCTCAACTTGCTTGTACCATTCAATGGGTTTTTCTCTCAACTTTGGGAAGTCATTCGTAAATGACAAAATATCCTGTCTACTCCATGGGACATGTACATAACCTCCTCCAGGTACTTCTCGCATCGGGTACATCTGATCTGCTTTCCCTGTTTCTTTCAATAAATATTCAGAAGTTGTTCTACTGTACCGTGCCTCTTCCTTTTTCTTTGTCCATCTAGTTTTCCATTTATCTAGATCTCCCCATTTCTGTAATACTGACATTAATTCTTTTACTTGTAGTTTTCGGCCAGAGGCATTCATGTTTTCTAAATCTTTGTCAGAGAAGTCTGCTCTATAGGGTTTCTGTAACACTTTTGACTTTCCTATTTCAATTCCCATCTGCAAGGCCAAATCTGATAATTTTTCAGGAAATATTTTTACATTTCTAGTGATGCTCCTGCATACAAACAATAGCTCTTCTTCATCGTAAGTATTTAAACAATCTACTCCCACATTTCCTGCTATCATTTCTTCTAACTCGACTTTTAATTTGTAGATGTCCATGATCTTTGGGGGTGAATTCTGTCTGTCTGATCCTTGTGCCCACCTTTCTAAGACTTCTGGTGTTACTACTGTGGCACTCTTAGTTCCAGATGATGTTACTACATTTACATCTTTGGAGCAACCAGGTGTTATTCTTCTAGGAGTGCTATTTACAGATCCTCGAATTGGTAAATCCATTAAGGATATCATAGATTCACAATCACTGATTTGATCATCAATTATTACAGGTTCGGGTTTAGGAATTTCTACAGGTGTAGGCATCACTAATGGTTTCGGATAATTTACCTTGTCCCCATATAAGGGAACCACAGGACCAATTGTTACAGGTATAGTCAGGGAATCAGGATGTACGTTCAACTGTGTTATTTTCTGTATCAATTCAGCTCTGTTTTTGTCTATAGCCTCTTTTTCTTTATCCTGAAGTACCCTATTAACTGGTGGATTATGCAATACTTGCGGTACCAATGGTGTTTTTAAAAGTGGTGCGCTTGGGGTACATCTACTTGTCCCTTCCTGATATGGTGGCGGGTTCTTTAATATTTCTTCCATAAATTCATCTTCAGAATCTCCAAACCCTGTCAAAGGTTTTGTCTTTTCTGTGCATTTACCTCCTAATGACTCTTCTGTCATAAATACTGGATACAAACCCTCTGTAAGCATTGCTCTTCTCCACTGCTTTATCTGACCATCTCTTGACTCATTTTGGTATCTAGGAAAAAATCCCCGATAACCCCTACTGCTTCTTGCTCGGTCACGTTCGAATGCCTCAGTTTCCCATTCTTCTAAGGCTTCGTATTGCGTTAATCTTGGTCTGGGTTCTAAATCATTCATCCTCAATCTTAAATTTTGAAGAATTCTCCCATTGAAAGTACCATTCTCTGGGAATGCTAATATTCCGTCATTTTTTGTATATTCTATCCAATTTTCTAACCATACGCAAGTATGATAACCTCTCTCCATCATCATGAATGAAGCGGGCGTTTTTGCTGGGGGAATGATAATTCCTTCTCTAGTTTTAATGGTTTTATCTTTCTTAAAATAATTTTTAACCTTCTGTAGAAATGACATTTTTCTCTTTTCTCCGTACATTTTGGGTAAATATCTATGTATCGAATTATATTCTGCAAAACCTAAAAATCTCTTGTCTGGACGGGTTCCTGTTAAAGTCGGATCACGTTTCCACATATATCCTCCACTATCCACTAAGATTTCGACTTCTATCCTACCAACCAATTAAATTCTAACTAACATTTGTCTCTGAACCAATCCTAGCGTGGCCTTTCAGTGACGTTTTTTTTTTTCTGACAACCCCTCCTTTACAATCTGCGCTTTTCTGTCCCTCGCTGTTTCGACCAATCCCAGCGCGACACCTGTGACGTCAGTATTACTCCTGACTACTGACCCCTCCTTTACAAGGGTCTTTCCACGCCCGCTGTTTCGACCAATCCCAGCGCGGCGTTTGTGACGTCAGCTTCCTCTCCGGCAGCCGACCCTCCCTTTACAAAATCCGTATGAAAAAACTTTATTTTCCTTGTACTTCTTATTTAATATTTAGTAACAACATAAAACATTCGCTATCGTGTCAGTTTCGCTAAATTGAAAAGGATAGTTTCTCTCATACTTTAGTAAAACCTTTCCGTTTACTAAACATACACTACGAGTAAAACCCTTCTGTTTACTCTTCACGTAAGCTTCAGAAATACCTGCTACTTCTTCAATGTTACCCTTTCTAGGTGATATAACATCAAATTTTTACCAGCGTATTCCTTTGCTATTACTCACACGCATAGAGTCCCTAACGAGTACTGATAGCCCTGCTTAACTTTTCAGTACTATTTCTGCCTGACAGATAACCTCACTGCAGTATGGCTTCCACTTACCATCCGCTATTCAATTTTCCCCGGGGAATTCTGGACAACATAAAACAAGACTTTTGAACAAACGGATGTTAGTTTATAAAAATAAAATTCTCATTACCCAATTAACAAAGTACAACCATCCTCTGATAACCAGAAAACTGATCCAGCGGGTTACTAGCAACAAGCATTCATACACCGAATACTCACCTGGGCCCATTCATTCATACTACGCTAGCAATTTCCCGCTGGTGGGTCAGTTGTACTCTTTATCAAAATTCCCTGCTACCAATTACTTTTCTGATTGAAGAGTAATGACTTACCAATGGACCCTTTGATAATTGGGAAGTTTAAAATGAGTGACATTCATTACAATTAGGGCTCCCGGTTTTATGGTATTTATTTTTTTAACATTTCTGTCTGTATTTATCCATATTTATTTTTTGGCCATTTTATGTGTATTTATCCATATTTATTTTGTGTTTTGTGTATAACTGAAGTTGTAAAACTGTACATTTCCATATTTATTTAACTGATAGACATGCACTCATGCTTTTGATGTCTGTCGTGATTTAGTTATTTAAGCTAGCAAATATTGCGTAACAATACATTCACTAAATATCAGCATTATACCACAAATGTATGTTGACATATGCCATTATTTAAAGTAATTTCATCTTGTTTTTTTAATTTCCCATGCTGTCCATCTGCTCAGCTGTTGGGCTACAATTCATGAAAGACAGCACGGAGAGTCACTTCAAAGAAGCACAATTTTTTGTATTTATCCACTTTTAAAAATAAATGCAGACAGAAAACACATTGTTTTCTGTCTGTATTTATCTGTAAAAATCCGTAAAAACGGAAAACAGGGAGCCTTAATTACAATTCATAAATTCTTAAAATAATCACTGAGTCAGGAAGTTTTAAAATGTTTATCTAAAGTTTTAGCAGAGTAAAATACAGAACCACATGATACTTAATCGTATATCAAGGATGAAGCATAAATCAATTATCGATCAATGACAGTTCCTCAGAAAGGAGAAGATAGAGACAGCAGCACAACTAAAGGTTGCATTTATATTTACCTAAAGGTGCGAGAAACCAAACCCCTTGGCCAAGGAGCTGGAAAGATAGGTCTCAGGAAGGATGAAGAGCAAAGACCTCTGGACCAAGTTCAGGACAGGACAGGTGACCTCTCTGTCAAACGACGCCTGCGTCGTTCCCCTCTCTGGTACTTCGCTTCTCCTCGATTTCTCCTGTGTCTTCCTTCTAATGGAATCCGCCGCCCCCACCTCAGGACCCCTCTGGACAGCGAGTCAGCCTAGTTCTGCTCTGCATCAGCGTCTGGATCAATGAATGTAGCATTGCTTCCTTGCTTGCTTCACTAATTAACTAATCTATACCTATTATACCCTTCTATGCCCATGTACCTCCCCTTAATGTTGCAAAATTATGGGCCCACTACTTCTGATTGGACGGGGACAGGGGGTTGATCCTCACACCATGTCAATTTAGTACAATGTCTTTAAGCCCATTGTTTTTAAAATACCGCCCATCACAATTAATACATTTGCTTTATTTCCCACCCGTTTCCCATTGATTCCGCAATACATTTTGTATACATTTGTTTCGACTTCAGGTACATTTCAGATGAACTTGTGAACCAGGCTTTGCGACCTTGGAGGGCTTCCAAGTTGACTTCATCGCTTCCTCTGGTCAGCCTTGCAGGGCGCATGTGCAGAACCAATGTCTCTCGAGCTGCAGTTCAACCAACCCAGGCCCATTTACAAACTAATAAAAGTCAAAGAAGAAAATATTAAAATCACAAAATAAGTGATTTCACTGTATAGCCACTTTGTCTACTCTATTCCCATTTAATTATAAAATCTATCCCGCATTAATAGCATTAGAATACCACAGCTTTAATTGCAGCGTATGCGCAAACTTTAGCACGTGAAAACATTAAGCAGCCATTTTAATACACACTGCGCAGAAGCAAAGATTTCCCTCCAAGCAAAGAAAGACATCATACCACGTGATATGGTTGACACATGCGCAATGAAATTCCTGCGCTTAGCGGCCATTTTGGATTTAGACAAGCGTTACTTGTTAGTTTAAACACATAGGCAAGCTTCTCTAGGATAGTGTTCATGTGTGCATTGGTTAGTAGAGACATTACAAGTTTAATAAATTAATACTGTGAGAAGATTGCTTACGAGCAAGTCTCATTGTGAGTTCTTGCTCCATCAACACCTCCAATGAATTCAAACAACTTCAATGTTGTAAGGATGCAGTGCCAAAATTTATTGCAATAATTTCCTCCAAGGCTGTACAGGCATAGTGCCTGCCTTGACTCGTTTCGCTCGCCTCACGCGAGCTTGATCACATGACGCGCCACATGACAGGGAACAAAATAAATACAAAGTGCGCACTAATGGCCTTAAAAAACTGTTTGCCACGTTAGTGAAATTAAAAGACAGACTGCACAATCACAGGTCATCAATGAAAGTTTGAAACATGATGTAAATCCAAGGTGTAACCAACTATGTACATATTACGATAAATCGGAGAAATCAGACACGATGTGCAAATACGTAAGGCTGTTTGAAATTAGCATATAGTTGCTGAAATTGTCAAATATCCTACTCGCACCTGTGCAACACGGAAAGGATACATATTTCAACAGCAGAATCTCAAATAATTATATAGTTCAGGATTAGATTTAAAATGCTAGTGCTGCATAACAGACCCCATAAAAATTCAAAAATTGACATTATATGTAATAATACATTGGGATAATGAGGTATCATGGGCCACTGTTGCCTGAAATTTAATAAATAATGAGAGATAAAAACTGTAGATAAAATGCAAGTGCTTATTTCTCTAATTGTAGATCCATGCTGTACATAAACAAGATATAAAGAGCAAATGCAAAATGCCACAACCTATTTATTCTAACGGTCCAAATATGTGGCATATCAAAGGAAACTATCCTTCATTGGTTACATCATTATGAAAATCAAATCTTGAGACGCAATACTCTAATTAGAGCAGTCTGTAATTATAAAGTGCTGTGTTGTGTGCAAAAAAAGCAAATAACCCGTGCAAAAAGTGCTGTGCAACTTGCAATTTTCATAGCAGCATATACCAATTATCCAAGCCTGAATAATGCTAAAGTGCGAGTGCCACTAAATAACAGAGCACAGAGAGATAATAAAAACTTACTATTTACAAATAAACATCGTACAGGAAAATTCATATATTGTTGAGGAACTAGGAGCCATAATTATACTGATACCTTACACAACCTTACTGATTCAGGTGCACATATAACTAGAGGAAATTATGCATGTCCTCACTGGTGTTGAGACCATTGGGCATTTTTGTATCCAGAGCTAGTATAAAATGGGTATCTAGTCGACGCAGGCTTTTTTCTCGGTTCCCACCCCGTCCGGAAATAGGAACAGCCCCTAACACAGAATACTCTAAATCTTTGAGTTTATTCTGGTGTACCAATTTACAATGTCTGGCAACAGGATAATTTGGATCGGAATTGACAATTGCCCGCACATGTTGTAGAATCCGTTTATGTACAGGGAGCTTAGTGCTCCCTATGTACTCAAGGCCACAGGTACACCGTAACTTATAAATTGCAAACTCGGTGCGACAGGTCAAATGTTCCTTAATTTGAATCTTTTTATCACAGAATGCAGTTACATAATGTGTTGTATTAGTCGCAAAAGTGCACGCACGACACAAGTTGCATTTGAAAAAAACCATTTTAGTGAGCCAAGTGCTCTTAGGTGTTATCTCAGGACTCAGTTTAGCTAGGGCATCCCTAATGGAGGGTGCCCTCCTGAATGTGATAGCAGGCAGAATAGGTAATATGGGTCTTAACGTTATATCAGTCAGTACTATGGGCCATTGAGCATAGATTATTTTACGGATTCTGCGCTCCTGTTGACTATAAGTAATGATAAGTCTAATATTTTGTGTGTCATTATCAATGTCAACAGTAGGGGAAACTGAAGCTAAAACACAGTCTCTTTTAGATATTAGCAGCTCATCTCTAGAAAGATCATTAGCTTTATTCAAGGCCTGAACCAACAAGGACTTCTTATAGCCTCGATCCAAAAAACGACACAATGCCTCTTGCTGACATTTTTGTGAATCAGTATTTAAACTACAAATACGGCGAATTCTCACGAACTCTCCGTATGGTATGCTCCTGATTAGGTGGTGGGGATGCGAGCTCTCAGCATGCAAAATTAAGTTGCCCGCAGTTAGTTTGCGGTGCAACTTCGTATGAATCCTACCCTCGCTTATACAGAGGAGAACATCTAAAAATTCAACACTGAAATCATCAATGGTATCAGTAAACCTAAGGTTTTGCTCATTCGAGTTAATGGATGTTACAAACTCAGTTGCTGCCGCTCTACTTCCATCCCAGATTAAACAGATGTCATCAATATACCACCAGTAATACTTGACATGTGTTTGCCAGTCCACCCCATGCTTGACCCTGTGGACATGCTCCTCCCACCAGCCAACATGAAGACATGAATAGCTGGGGGAGAAGCATGCCCCCATAGCCACACCTCTGAGCTGTTGATATGCATTCTGATTGAATAAAAATAGTTGTTAAAAGGCAAAGCTCTATCATAGTGATTAGCATGCAATTATGTTCTTTCATACTAATGTCTCTGGAATCCAAATAGTATTTGATTGCAGCCAATCCATCAGAGTGATTAATGCTTGTATACAATGATTCTATGTCCATAACTACAAGCAAATAATTCGGTTGCCATATCACATCATTAATCTTTCTCAGAAAATCAGAGGTGTCCTTCACATAGGATGGTAAAGTGCTGACATGAGGCTGTAAAAAGTAGTCCACATATTTTGAAATTCTTTCCAACATACTCTTCTGGGCCGAAATAATGGGCCTTCTTGGAATCGGGACTGTCTTTTTATGAACCTTAGGGAGGAAGTAGAGGATGGGGATGACAGGATGATCCACTACTAAGAAATTCTATTCATCTTTAGTTAAGAGGCCCTGCATCTTCCATTGTGAGAGGCATTTACCCACTTTCTCTTGAGCCAACCGAATTTCCTGTTTAGAAGATTTTCTATAACACAGGACATCCGACAAATGACGGTTAGCTTCAGCCAGATATTGGTCTTTAGGCCAGAGTACAACGTTACCGCCTTTGTCGGATTTGTTTATGATGATATCATGATTGTTTTTCAACTTGTTGATGAAAGTGTGGTATTGGGCATTTTTAAAATTCCTACGACGTTGATTTGTCATCGTGGTTTTATTGAGACATTTGAGTTCTTCCACAACTCTATCGTTAAAAATATCCACTGCATCCTTTGGCATGAGTGGCAAAAATGTCGATGCAGGGCGGAAAAGACTGGTAGCTGCTTTATTGATGTTAATACCCATTGCAGTCATGACTTGTTGTGTCGACTCATTTGTGGTACTATCGTCATTAGACAAGGATTGTAGTGCCTGTAATGTGGAAATATCCCTCACCTGTAGTTTTACGTCCGGGGTGACCATACTTGATGTCAAATTGAATGGAGCTGTAGGAGGTTTGTTAAGTTGGAAATACTTGATGAGTTTCACTTTCCTAATAAACTTGAAGACATCAATTTTGGTTTGATTGTATGAGAACTGATTGACAGGACAGTACGTCAGTCCCAAAGATAAAAGCTGGGTTTCTGCTGTTGTTAACACTGTCTCAGTGAGATTGATGACTGTATTGTAGGTAGTGTGCTTCATCGTCTCCATTTCCTTGCTGTATTCCCTCTGCTGGTATTGCTTGCGGTGCTTGTTCCGCCTCTCCCTCCTGCATTGATTGCTGGTTCTCCTTGCTGCTGCTGAGGGTTGCGGGGACGCAAGGTCTGCCTCCGGTCATCTCGGAGAAAATTCAGCTCCTCCCCTGGGGTCAAATTGCTGACACCGATACCAGATATCCCAGACGCAACTAGACGGCTATCATCCGAATCACTATTCGAGGTGAGAGAATTAGTGTCAGATTCCACATCGGCAGCAGAGTTACCAGCGGATGCACTGCGTGCTGGCTCCGATCTTTTACTCGTACGGGCCTGTCGTTTATAGTTATATATATATAGAGAGAGAGATAAAAATCATATTTATTTTGAAAAAAAGATAGATATCTGAAGATGCGAGTCCTTGCAGTGGACTCACAAAACCTACTAAAATTTAAAATGTGATTGGCTGTCAACACTTGAACCAGGAGTGTTGGCAGTCATCTTGGGTCTCCGCTTAAAGCAGAGTCCCGGAAAAATGTTTAAAAAAAGAAAAGGGGCAGGGTAGGAATGCCCTAACCCCCCAGATATGGTGGCAGACTCCCTGAGGGACCCCGCTGGGACAAAATGCATTTTTTTTTAATTTTGCCACAGACTCACGGGTGGATCGACGGCAAATTTTGTTTTAAAAAGCAAGCGAAGGCTCCAGCGCTTGCTTTGGAATAACCCCTGTGTGGCCAGGTCCCAGGGGAATATGCTAAATATAGGAGGGGGCACACAGGACCCTCCTCCTCAGGAAATTCAAAGCCCCGGGGACTGCCACCTCCCTGGGGCATTGGTAATTATGAATGCAGGCGGGCCCACTGGGCCCACTAGCAGCCCCGGGTACCGCCACCTCCCCAGGGCTAATTACAATTATGCGGGGAGCCTTGTAGACTCCCCTGCCCTGGAGACCACCACCTACACGGGGCACACAGTTTTTTTTATTGTAAGTAATGCAGGTGAGGCCATAGGGCCTCCCCCGCTGCCAACGGGAATGCCACCTCCCCAGGGCACATACTTTATTTCTTTTTAAAAGCGGGGTAGGCCCTACGGCCTCCCCTGCAGCCCCGGAGACCACCACCTCCCCGGGGCACAAATGCAATAATTAAGGGGGTCCGTGCGGCCCCGGGGACCACCATCCCCTCAGGACAATTTTAAACAAAGGAGGGGGACCGCGTGGCCCCCCTCTAGGAGCCCCACATGGCCCTGGGGACCAGCATGTGCCCACCCCGGGACATTGCAGTTTGCTATTGCTTGATGGAGAAAGGGGGAGTGGACTCCTATCAGGTCTCAGCAATCCTGCTGTATGGGACTTACTGGAGGTAATTGGAAGGGTAGTTGGCTCCCAAGGACGTCCTTGAGGGCCAACTACCCCTCCTGTTATCTCCAATAAGTCCCACACAGCGGGATTGCTAAGAGGTCTTTGGAGGTCATCCCCCCTTTCTCCACCACTCTGCAAACGCGGCTTGTGGTGCACTACTTGTTGGGGTAAGAAGTCCATTTTACTCCTGAGGGACCTTGGGGGCCAAGAAGCCCTCCTGGTACCTCCTGTATGTTCTACGCAGTGGGGTTCCTGAGAGCTGGTCAGAGGCCCAGCCCCCTTTCTCCACCACTTTGCAAACACGACTACTAGTTAAAAAAACATAGAAATTCACTGAAAAAACCAAAGGTTACAGGGACATTATAGTTAGGAATTAGCATTTATAAAACCTTAGAAAGTCACTGTAAAAACCAAAGGTTACAGTGACATAGTTAGGAAATGGAATAGAAAACCTTAGAAATTCTCATAAAAAACAAAGGTTACAGAGAGGTTATAGTTAGGCTCAGGTTTCACTCGTACAAAACCAGAGAAATTCAGCAGTTACAGTTAGCTTAGCTAACTATAACTCGCACATCCGCAATACACTGCTTATGACCTCACATATTACATCACTTATGACATGGTCAGTGACATCACTCATGACATCTCAAATGACATCGCTGATGACATCATCCACAGTATCTCATACGCACCCACTCACACCCCAATATAACCTTTCATACACCCACTCCAACTTTCACACTACCATTCTCAAAACCATTGACACACCCATACCAGTACTTACACACCCACTTACTGATTCATAGGTCTACACACACATCCACTCAGTCACCCGTACAGCCACTTATACACCAACTCACTCATTAATACAGCTACTGATATATCCACTCATATACCCATACAGCCACTCACACACTGTCAGTCACCCATAGAGCTACTCACACACCTACTAAGTCACCCATAGAGTCAATCACACAGCCACTTACTCACCTATACAGTTATACACACACCCACTCACTTATTCATATAGATACTAACATCTACTCACTCACCTATACTGTCAGTGGCACAAGCACACACTTACCCATACAGTCACTCTCACAATCACTCACTCACACATACAGTCACTCATAAACCCCAACACTCACCTATACTGCCTTCCACATATGCAGTTACTCACCCATATACCACTGACATATCAATTTACTCACCGACACAGCCATACACACACTCAGTCACCCATGCAGCCCTCACAGAAATACTCACTAACCCATACAGCCACTGACTCATCTACTCACTCATCCATGCAGGCAGTCACACTCCCTCACCCAACCACACAGACACTCATACACCCATTCAGGTACTCAGATAACCACTCAATCACCCATACAGCCACCCACGTACCCACTCACCAACCCATACAGCCACCTAGACACCAACTGACCCTACATACATATGGCCGCATGGGCACATTAGCACATAGATGCAGAAGTCAGAGGTATAGTTCAGAAACAGGCCTATACGTCTTCTGAGTCTCTGGGAAGACGTGTATTCAGCTCTTTTGGAGATGTGCCTGCAGGCCTTTCATTGGCCACCCTTAAAAAATCCAGTAGACCTGGTTAGCCACGTATTTGGTTTCTGATTCCTGCTGTGATAACTATGTGTCAGGCTATCCCCCAGTGACCTCCCTCACCTGTAGGTGATTGAGGGCCTAGCAGATTAACCTGGGTGAGTTTTCTGCATGTGGAATTCAGACTCAGTTTTACACAACCTCTTAGTTCTCAGCATCCCCAATACATCTGAATACATAACATCCCAGGGACTCAGAAGACATATAGGCCAGTTTCTGAACTGCACCTCTGAGTCACGGTGGTGTCAGGTTGGAGGGTCATGTATGTAAGGGGAACACATAGACGAATGCTTCCTCCCTTACGCTATTGCCGAATGACTGGAAGATGGGTATGCATGTTGAACCACATCTCCCAGCAGTCTCAGGGGCTGCCACAGGAAGAGGCTCCCGTGAGTGGCTGCTAATGGAGCACAGAATTTAAGCCCCTCCCTGCCTCTGACCCAGTGCTTGACAATCGGACCATTGGGGTTTCCTTGCCGGTTCGGAGAACTTTCCTGCAAGCGTCTTGCCTCTGCCTGAACAATTTACTTAGCACACACACACGGAGCATGTGTTCCACGCTGCCTTCAGTTTCACTTTCCGCCTGCCTCGGCTGGCTGAGCTGCGTACCTTTCTTTCCGACTCCGGCGTTGAGCGCCGCTTCAACCAGTCCTTGTGGGGGATGTTTACCCGGTTCCCGCTACTAGACCCGTTCTTTGTACCCAGCCTGTTTGGGTGACGGGAGAAGTACGTGAACCACGCATTCTGGGACCGAGGGCCATTCTTTTAGTGAGCTCCTGTGAAGGAACAGAGAGCTGTTTTACATTTGTGTGCTGTTACTTTTTGTTTCAAGACTTTTTGCTTTGCCCTGCTTTCTGGACTGTTGCTGTGAACTCTCCTGGAGGAGAGTAGGGATTACTGGAGCGTGTGGGCACTTCAGCCAAGTGCTATTACACCCGTCTGGGAAAGATATCTTCCTCTTGGGCTCGGTGGTAAGCCAATTGTTTTATCGCAGTGCTGCACTCACAAAGGAAAGCAAGGATAGAGGGATGGAAGGAGGGAGTGAGTTATAAGTTAGGGTGTGTGTGGATGGATTTTTCACCTCCTGTCTCTTCTCTTGTACACAGGGATATTCCAATGTAACCGATGTTCCCCAAGGCACCCTGGTGATTCAAGCTGTCCCTGAGGGTTTCCAGATCCACGCTGCTCCACCCTTCGCAGCTTTTGTTGTTTTCTCCCATTCCCCTTTTCCCCGGGGTACTCCCACACAAGGCGGTGATTACTTTACACTCCTTTTGTGGCAGCGTTTAGGGGAATAGAAGGACTTACAGCTTTCCATCAACCCCGCCGGTCAACTCAGCAGGTCAGTGGCATTTTATCTCTGAGACCTGACACTCTGACTTAGGTATCTATGTGCTAATGTGCCCATGTGGAATTATGTATGTAGGGAGCACCACCTTCCCTTTGCGAAAGAGCATGTGTGCCACTCACTTACATTTAAATGCACTTTTATCATCAGAGAGTGCTTGCAGTTGCGTCCACTGTCTTTGTTTCAAAAGGAGAATGGGCATGTTGTAGTAATAATAATGTGCCAGGGTTTATTCAATACAATACTGAGTGCACCAGTGGCCAGGGCCCCTAGTTATCAAAATTACATGCAGGGGAGCAAGACAACTTGCTGTGCTGCATAAAAGGTAGAGGGCAGGAGTGAGACATGTATTTAATAAGATGTCTCATTCCTGCTCTTCCCCTGCACTGCCACACCGAGTGCTGCCCAGCATGCCAATGCAGGCAACCTTGTGCCATGAGGGTGCAAGGGTGCAACGTTACATGGCACAGCACCCTGGATTGTTTTATGCAGGGAGGGACACCTCCCTGCACAAAAACAATCCTTAGAGGCAAGGGCAACACAAACCTGTGATAGAATAGTGCTGCATGGTGCCAGCCTGATGGGATGGATATAGGTAGTTAGGAAAGTAGGTGGGGAGTGGAAGTCAAGTGAATGATATTGCCAGGATTCTCTTCCAGTTTCAGCTAGGCAGGTGCTCACTTGGGCTGATTTAAGGCATGATTGTCAACTCGTCATGTCAGTCACTTACAAGGGATTTTGAAACAAGGAATAGGCTATCTGATTTAAAAAGTAAAATATTGCACCTGTCAAAATGTTTTTTGTACAGAGTACTACCAATCACTGTTTTTTATATTCTTTCTTAAGTACCCAAGGGCAAGTTGTCATCTGGGCCGGCTGCCACCAGAGCGGCCAATGGTTCTGCTGCCCCCTTTAAATAATTTAATCCCCCACTATTAAATGCATTCCCTTGTGTATACTTAACTAGTTTTTTTCATTTTTTATGTTGTTTGTTATCCCTGTATTTCCCTTTGTTTTTTCTATATTTCCTAATTCCATGGATGACTTTCTCCTGTCTCTACCTTTCATCCTTCTAATCCCGATCCCTTCCTATCCCTCTATTAGGAAAAAAATTCTTGGTTGACTCAATGGCTACCTGCTTTTTAAAAAATGTTGTCAAGCAATAATACAAACCTCCCAAAGTGATTACTTTCAGAAGCTACTGATAGATAGCTAAACTAACTGTAGTATTGCTGTTGTACATTGTGCTAACGAAATCCTTAGGTGGCTGTCTGGTATCTAAAATGGGTGCATTATGTTTTCCATCAGGCGCACAGACCACCAGCAGTGCCATCTCAGCAGGTACGTTGATGGAAGTGCAGGCAGTCCAGGGAGCAGGAGAAGTCCCAGTAGTGGCAGGGACAAGTGGTAAGTAACCTTGCTTTCTTATTGACAATACTGTATTGGTTCAGCAAGGCAAATATCCTGCACATCACCTAGAGTCCAATCTGTAATTCACAAACCACAACCACAAGGTGTGTTTCCCATTGTCCACTCCGTTGACTACTAGTGCTTCACTTCATCATTCTGTCTTTCTATCTCAGCCTACCTAAAACGTTAATTCTATCTTGTCATGTGATGTCTGTGCCACATTTCTCCAGCCAAGTGAAGTTATAGTTCATGTCTTCCATTACGGACTGATGGTTCCAATATTTTTCCTCCCATCAACCAATGTGACGAAGAAGAAAAAGAGTTGTACATGATCAGTGTGACACCCAACCATTCCATAGCTAAACCTCTCTCTAGCCCAAACCTTATAACTTACCTCCTTGCGGACTATGTAATTTTCCCCACTGCCAAATGTAGGTATTATTATATTTCTTGAGACAAATCTGTTTTAGAGGCCTAGGTGTAATATGGGACTAATGGCCTGATTTAGAGTTTTGCGGATGAGATACTCTGTGAAAATAAAAAATTCCATTCGCTGCACTACAGTGCATCATAGTCTTCTATGAACTTTCTACAGTAATACGCGGATGGGATATCCGTTTTCCACCAAGTGTGTCCCATCTGCCTGACCCTATCAGCCTAAACCTATAGCCTAAATTTGAACTTAGGGTAGTAGAATGGAGGAGGAAGTTGGAGGAGAAGATCAGGGCCAATGGAATTATAAGTTCATAACATGCTACAGCTGGGCTGCCCCAAAAACATGCTAGAGAGTAATCAGACCCGCCAGCATTGCTCCTTTAATGTTGTATAGTCAAATATTAACTGTGCAGCATATGAGATATACTTTAGGGGAGGGCAGAACTCGCAGAGGAATTCAGCGAAGTGACATAAAAACTCACCGAGATTACGCAGAGTTCTGTGAGCGGGAGGAATTGGCACATCGTGCTGA
Organism: Calotriton arnoldi; assembly: GCA_963921515.1. Lineage (NCBI taxonomy): Eukaryota > Metazoa > Chordata > Amphibia > Caudata > Salamandridae > Calotriton > Calotriton arnoldi. The sequence continues at coordinate 146,800 of CAWUFW010000904.1, read as the reverse complement.
TTTTTAGTACCCGGAGCTTGTTCCGCGTTGGGAAATCAGCACGAATGGCCCCATGCCAGGGGGTGATGCTTCTTTGCTATCACTTGAGTAGATTTTCTATTCGAGCTGCAGCTTTCTCACTGTGAACGGTTGTGACTGCCAGCGACCGCCCGCATTGAAGAAATCTCGCGGGGTGCTGTCCTAGGACCCAAAAATTTTGATAGGGGACGCCAATTCTTACTCGCACTCACCAACTTAATGTTGGCGAGCTGCACACGAGAAAAAACTCTGCCTTGTGGTTTTGCTGGAACTCCGTGTTACAAGCATAACGTAAAGTGGGCAAACCTCTGCAAACTCCGCTGGTGGAGCGGACTTTATCGCCCACCCCTAATATACACATCTCTATATATATGCCTTGATCATTAATGGCAGGTAATTCATTTTTAACACACATATAATGTCTATTTAGTTTCACTATGAAATACTTTAAACCAAAATCACATTTTGAATTGATTATGTTGGTGTTCTGGGCTGGCTCAATTATTCATTTCAGTCAGTGCTATGACTGATTACCTAGCTATGAGATGTGCAGCAGGGTGGGAAAAAGTTGGCCCAGGCTATATTACTACTAAATCATCAATCATCACATCTAATTCCAAATTAAATTCCAATCGCTCCAGAGAAACAGCAGTGTTCTGCTACTGTGCTGTGCCACTATATACAGTATAAACAAGTGTTTGAGCTGAGCATCACAATTCGTGTTTTTCTATTTTGTTCTTCTTACTTTCTTGATATAGCTACTCCTGCTGCTGAAGCTGGCAACACCCAGCAGCCAGCACTGGTCCCAACATGGCAGGAGTTAGCCGCCTGGCTGCAGAAGCAGAAGTTGGAGGCAGTGGCAGTAGAATATCAGAGTTAGTACCCTGGAGGAAGAAGAAGAGGAGGCACAGTCCTCAAGCTCCATGGGCAACTAGCTAGGTCACCTCCAACTCAGCCACACCACTGCCAACTGCAGCCAGGGTCCACTGCCGCCTGTGCCACCACCAGCCTCTCCTCCTCCTTGGACTCATCAACACCACATCTCCTCCAACGCATCCTACAAGAGCTGGTGGACCTGAGACATGAGACGGGCCAGCTCAGGTGTGAGACGGCACAGATACATCATGGGCAGCAGAACTTGGCCCGGGAAATTGATGCCCTCAAGACTATTTTTATTGATTTTTTGCTTTGGTGGGAGGGCATGTTGGTGGTGGAGAGGGTGGAAAGGACAAAAAGTTGGAGAAAAGATGGACATTAATCTTTGACATTTTGGGGAGTTTTTTGACAAGGGGAGAGGGTGGACCTGTTTTGGGTGGGGAGGATGGCTCTTTACTCTTAAAATAAATCAGCTTGGCTGTTTTTTCTTTGTCATAATCATTGTCTGCCTTTCCTTTGCTAGGTAGCATAGTATAGCATTGTTGAGCATTACTGTTGGCACAAGAGTGTGACATTGAGCTGTCCATTGAAATTAATTTGTCACACCTTATACATCGACTTTTCACCCTAATCTTTCCCTACATGAAGTCCCTTGCCATGTATGTATTCTTCAGTAGGCTACTTACCTCTTCCTGCTATCTAGTAATTTATTATACCCCACCACCATAGTGGCACTGTCAGGCAACAGATTAGTAAATAATTTAATTCTGTTATACTTGAGAAGGTTTTGCAACCCTCAGCCCCCAATCAATTATACTGTATAGTAGTTAGTGTAGTAGTAATTGCCCTTGTCCTACACTCTGTAACTATTTTGCCCAGTAGGGGTCTCCCAACATACACAAAAATGTGTGTTTTCTCTCCTTCCAAAGGACAGCCTCACTTTAAGTCATGAACTGGTTATTCAAGTTCACTTCAAATTCTTACCTTACCTTAATTGTTTAAGTGATGGTACCTCTCACAATCTTCCCAAGCCTTATTTCAGGGTTTCTCAAAAGGAACTTCTTATTGGTGGTGGTGGTATTAGTGTTCTTGGGCTAACAGGGAAGACATCACAAAGCTCATTCCCACCTATTCCAAATGAGTTGAACTCCAGCTGTCGAATTATTTAGAAAGATTATTCATCACAGGAAACTAGACTGAAAGAAAACACAGAGTTAGTGGGTTATCAAAGACTGAGACCAGACCACCATATCAAAAACCTGTTATTACATAAACTAGCAGTAGTAACTCCTAAGCAATTCAGAGTCTTATTTATAAAAAAATAAGAATACAACTAAGGAGTCAGGACTCAGGAGGAGAAGGTTTGGTTACTCCAGGTTGTATAGATTCTGTGACTATTGGAGGGCCTGATTCATAAATGTAAAATTAGACTTGTTACTTTACTGACGCTTGCAGTGTATGTTTATGATAAGTAACTTTTCCATCAGTGACTTTACAAGTAGTAACTTTGCAAGTTCTAAGAAGATCTCGCCGTGAGTTGGTGTCGCTTTCACCACATCTGCACCATTAAGTGTGTGATCTATTCATGGTGTACATTTGTAAGTCACACCTTAATTTATTTCACACAGCCTGGGGGAAGAGGGCTAGGGGGTTTGATGAATGGGTGGGAACGGGGAGTTGGGGAAAGCTGTGAAAAAGACAAACATTGCACAGCAACAATATTCGTCAGGTCGATGAGTAGAACATCATGGTCATCAAATCTGTTGTGGAATTAAATGAAGGAATGTCACAGTTCAGTTTATGATTTGCAAACAGTCCTTCAGCCTCAGAGACCCAAGTTATATGATCTAATTGTTCTGTCATTTAGGTTTAAAAAATATAAATTAGGGAGGAGTGAAACAACACATTTCTAAAAAATATGATTGTTAAAAACAAAATGATAATGCATATAAATGCCAAATTGGGCAGTGCATCTGCTATTTCTTGGAATATCCATCTTGGATGCATCACTGAACCGGTCAAGTAAGATAAGCAGGAATGTTGGTGCAGAAGATAAGAGAAGGCCTGTGGATTGGCAAACAGTAAATGTCAATATTATAGAGTCAAGGAGAAGATAAGCTTCACGAGGAGTGGACCAAGAGGCAGAGTAAGAGCATAGGCTGCACATGATGACTAATGTCAACTGCGATTAATTGAGAAGTGAGAACGATTTCACAACCAATCCAAGACAAGTAGCTGCATGTACCTGGCTGATCAATCTCACAACTGTCATAACATTTAGCCGAGTGTGTCCATCATGTGACATGACATGTCTGTCTCCAGTCACAGACCCCCCCCCCCAACCACCATAACCACTTCATTAGAGGACTTTTACAAATTAGCCAGCACACTACTCAGCATTCCCCAAATTAGCACACCTCTCTCCAGTGAAGTCCACAGGGATGAGTAGGCCTCTTTGAGTCATGTTGGTTTCCCCTTGAACTTGAAGTAGATAACTTTATTCATCTGGGTGTTGAGGTAGTCTCGCACTGAGTCTATCTGACTCTGAGTCCCGACTCCATCCAACTCCCAAGTCTTAGTCCTTTTCACCCACATGAGATTGAGAGAGATAGACCTGTAGTGCACTGCTGTCACCCCAAATTTTTTGCCTTCCTCCTCCTCTTTTTCTGACCTCATTTTTGTTGGTGTTAGGATCTGGGCACTTTACCGTTGTCAAACAATGCTAAAGTGCATGGTAAAACTGGTTTATCCACAATTGGTAAATTTGATTTACTTATAAGTCTCTAGTAAAATGCACTACATGTGCTCACAGCCTGTAAATTAAATGCTACTAGTGGGACTACAGCACTGATTGTGCCATTCACTTAAGTAGCCCTTTAAACATGTCTCAGACCTGCCACTGCAGTGCCTGTGTGTGCAGTTTTAAACTGCTTTTCCAACCTGGCAAAGTTAACCTACTTGAGAGGCCCAAACCTTTCTTTTTAAAACATATAAGTCACCCCTAAGGTAGGCCCTGTGCAGCACAAGGGCAGAGTGCAGTGCATTTAAAAAGTAGGAGATGTACCTTTAGGTTTTACAGGTCCTGGTAATTAAATATTCTTAAATTCATGTTTCACTACTGTAAAGCCTCTCTCTGCCATAGGATAACATTAGGATTGCCTTATTGCATCTTATTTTTTGTCTGTTTATTGAAGTTTTTAAGGTATATGAAATATGATACAGACATATATAAAAGCAATCAGTGCCAGTTGGTGAGGCAAATTACAGAGCTAAACATTGCATTATATCTTTGCAGAAATGGATAATAGCTTAATTCAATCATATCCAAACAGCATGCCAATACACTTTACAATACCAAAATTATGTACCAACATTCAAGGCCTGCTATTGGGTCAGTATCCGGGCACCATGGAAGTGCACAATTCACTCCCCGTTATGTTCTATCTGCATATTTCCAGTGACTCCTCCTGACTACGCCATAGAGTCATGACCATTCCACAATCTACCAGATCCATTATAACAAAACTATAAACATCCAATCATAAGGGTCAACTGGGAGGAACAAGGAGGGCTGGGGAGGGGGGGAAACCGATTCGAGTCTATGACCAAAGCGTCCTTCACACAACCACAATTGCACCAATCTCAGTATCACATTTCAGCTTACCACTTAAGTGCCTTATTACATCTTATAACTTTAATTTCCAATTGGCAAGAGATGGGACCCCCAAATTTGGTCTCTCTGGAATCACAATTTAAAAACACAACTTATGGTGAAGTTGGCTTTTAAATTGCAATTCTGAAATTGTCACTTTTAGAAAGTTGCAATGTTCTTACTGTAACCATTTGGTGCCCTCTGCCTGTCTCTGGAATACACATCTGGGGTGGTTGACAGTTGACTTCCTGCATTCCCTCTAGACATTCACATACAAAGGAAGACTGAGTGGCCATCTGCATGCTGATGGGTCATCCTGAGCAGGATGAAAGGGAGGAGCTGACACTAACACCTGAAAGGGCTGTGTCCTGTCCCCACATAAAGTGGTGCCTAAAGAAAGGGACTCTGTGCGCTTCAAAGCATCTCTTTGAAGTCTCCCCCACTTCGAAGGCCCAACTGGGTATAAGTACTGAACCCCCAACACCACCAAATCAGAATTCTTCTGGAACTGAGGACATTCTACCAAGAAGAAGGACAGCTGTGCTGCTGAAGGGACTGCCGCTTTGCTGAATGGCTTTGCTGTATTGGCCTGCTGCCTCTTGCCTGGGAGTGAGAGGGACTGGACCTGCATCTCTACAGCCCAAAACCAAAGTATCTTAAAGGGCTTGTTGGCTTGCCTCCTGTTTTCTGAAGTCTCAGGGATATCAAAGACTTCTTTCTTCATCCTGCAACCAGCACCAGGACTCTGTCTGCTGTGAGTCCTGCTCTGCCAAGTGTAGCCAATCCAATCCTGGGCTCTTTGAAGTGCTGCAACTAAGAAAATCCACGCATCAATGACATTGCGCCGATCGGAACTTGCACATTTCCTTCGACACCGATGCATCACCACTGCTGCACGAACCGCAGACACTGCATTGCTGACTGTGCGATGTATCGCCCCTCTTTCTGACGCATCTCTGGCTTTAAGTGAATCGGCAACATCGCATCAATTTGTGCTGTTTGCATCGCCTACAGTCCAGCGGTTTTGACGCTGATGCATCGCCCCAATGTTCATCGCATCTTGACTCTCTACGCATCTTTGACTTTGCGCAGCTCAGAACCGATGCATCACCTCCTTTGCTCTATGCATCACCCTTGACGCATCCACGGTTCTGTTCAGCGGGCCAAGGCTGGTTACTGTATCTGACCCATGCTCCATCGCGGTCAGTCTGAGCTTTTGGATTTGCACCTGTCAAGCGCAACCAGATAGCCCAGGTTGGTGCTATGTGTTTCTAAGCACTACAAAAACATTTATTCTTTACAAATTCATATCTTGACTTCTATTTATTTGATTTTCTTCATTTTGGTCTTGTTTTGTTGATAAAAATAGAAGCTATTTTTCTAAACTTGTGTGGAGTCTTATTGTGGTGTTTTCACTGTGTTACTGTTTGAAGTGATGTACAAATACTTCAAACACTGCCTCTTAAGTTAAGCCTGATTCCTCTGGGCCAAGCTACCAGAGGGTGACCACAGGTTAATTTAAAGTGTGTTACTGACTTACCCTGACTAGGATTGTGGTTCCTGCTTGGACAGGGTGCATACCTCTGCCAACCAGAACCATATTTCTAACAAACAAGAAGAGCAAAATAATTTGTACATTTCGTGTAGACTAAATTGACTGGTCTCTGAACAACCTTATAAAAAGTACAGCTAAGAGTCGACCATGCAAGTAAATCTAGTTACGTTTGAAAGAAAGGGCCTGTCACCTTCCGACAGAATCACCCATCAGTCCCCAAACATTGCAAATCATCAAAATCAAGTTTACAAATATTAGGTAAACAACAACACCCTCACTGTTTGCCAACACAATCAATCATCACCACTCACACTCACTCAATAAAATATCACTCATTGGTGAAATAGTTCCAATCCAAGCACGGTGGTACACCATTGTCTATTGTTGTATCTCCTCTTTTTCCCATGGAAGCAACACAATGGCAGTCTTGTAAATTAATGATCTTTAGTGGGACAGCCGAGCTAGGGAATGAAAAAAAAGAAGGATAGAGATATGATGGAGGTAGGCATTACTCTTCATGTGCTTTAAATGGGGAGGCTTTGTCTGTGCACACTGGTCCAACTCCAATCTGGCCAATGATGGGGCTGCATAATTCACACACCAATTATGTAATGTTCCTCTAGCTATAGGCATTTTTTTTGCAATGCAGTTCGATGATAATGTGGAAGTTCTTTGTTGCCTTCTCAGTCAGGGAAGTAGAGTTCGTCCACATGCTTAGGGGGTTCACCCAGAAGTTGGTCAGCTAACGCACTGCAGTCTGATCAATTGCCCTCATCTTCCTCCTGTGCTGTTTCAGGAACAATGTAATCTTGTGGTATGAAGTGTTGGCTCCTTTTAATCATGGCCAATCTCTCCATGTCTTGAGGCAAGAAACTGGTCCTTCTGACTGAGACAACTGTGCCAGCTGCACTGAACACATCATCAGCAGACACACTGGCTATTGCGCAAGCCAGATACTTCATTGCCAGCCTGCTGTGCTCTGACCATTGGCACATCTTCCTAATACCAATAGACCACTGGGTTTTAATCCACGTAGAGCTCTTTTGGGTAATCTAGATAATCCTGGACCATCCTCTGAATTGTCATTGGTACTGCCACTTGCTTGACCTCTGTTGCCTTCGCCTCTGCACTTGACTTATGCCCTGCCACTTACAACCAAGCCATTGCAGAGGTTGGGTCCGATTCTTTTGTTGCTAGTGTTGTTGCTATTTTTGCTGGTGTTGGCAGCTGTGAGACAACAGCACTGCCCTCTCTGGAGGTTGAAGGCTGCACACCAGAAGTTCTGCCCGGGACTCTAATGTTCAGCCATTCTTCTTCCTGGTCTTTTGCTTGCTTAATAATCCACGTATTACAGATTGAAACATTCCCTTCTAAAAAAGGAATGAAATTGGGCAGTTAGTTTTTGTACTGTGGGTCAAGTATTGTGGCACAGATGTACTCTTTGGAGGACACAATATCTCTTTGCAGCCTTGGATTATCAGCCAAGCAAAGGATTAAGCTTGCAACCAACTCATATGCTTCTTCGTTCATACCAGCAAACCTTTCCAAAACCTTTTTTAACTGGTCCTGTAGCAGATGCAACAACGGGAAAACTTGGCCCATTGTACTGTCTTCCTTGCTGACTTCGCGTGTGAAAAACTAAAAAGGAAGGAGCATTTGTGTCAGGCATTTGACAAAACCCCATTTGTCCGCCTCCATGGTCATGCTTTTCCCAGTAGCATCCCCTTCTCTTTGAAAGACATAGTCAGTGATTAGTCTATACTGCTCAAATAGACTTTGCAACAAGTAGTAGGTTGAGTTCCAACGTTTTAGAACCTCCTGTATGAGGGCTTTAACCGGTACTTTATTAGCACGGTGAATGATCCTCAACTGCTTCTTGGCTTTAAAAGAATGACTGAATTGAGTGCACATCCTTCTGCAGGTGACCAGTATGTTGCTGACTATGTTTTCTTTTCTGAGAAAGCCCTGCGCAATCAAGTTGATGCAATGCGCCAAACACAGGACGCTGAAAAATCGACCATCTGCCATGGCCTTGATTATATTACTGCCATTGTCCGTGGCAACAAATCCAGTTCTGAGACCTCTGGGTCACAGCCATTCAAACACCTTGCTGTTAAAGTCTTCCAAGATGTTTGCAGCTATATGGGATTTCACCATTGCAAACATCGCTACTCTTGCATGCCACTGGATGCCCATAAAACGTTCTTCAGCGTTGAGGCCTGCAGAAAGCTTTTGCCTAGCCCTCACAAATGAGATCCAGTGTGCAGTAATACACATGTAATCAGTGGCTTGCCAATTTGTTCACTTGTCTGTCATCAGGTGGATAGTGTGAACAGCACTCTGCTGCAAAGCTTGTCCAACCAATTTCAGCACATCATGATGGAGCGCTGGAACAGCAACTCTGGCAAAATAAGTCTGGCTGGGAACCTTTTATTTCAGGCATAGGGCTGCCACAAATTCTAAAAATCCCACTCCTATTTCAAAAGAAAAATGGAGGAAGTCCATTGCTAACATTTTAGCAAGCTTACCGTTGTACAAACATGCCATTGGGTGGTTGCATTCATAGGGACCCTCCTGCCTAAACATGCCCAAAATAATAGCTTGGATTGTTTTCTCTTGTGGCACCACTGACGCAGGTGACTTCCAGAGAGAACCAGGAGATGGTAGACTCAATGTGTGTCTTGGGGGAATTATCACTGTATACAATGGCATCTGCATCTGAGTCTTGTACCATTTGGAGGTTGCTGATGCAGGTAAAGCTAACTCTTTGCTGGGGACAGGGTTGCTTTGTGGAAAGCTGTCATCCACTTCTTCCTCATCACCTCCTATCACCATGATCGGAGCTAATTCCCCTCTCTCATCACCACCGCCAGCAATGTTTTAAGGTGCTCCTCCCACCAGATTGAGTGATGTTTTTTTCATATGGGTCGTTTGGCCTCCAGTACCATAGTGTGAATCAGGCTTACCTCGATGAACACTAACATGGTAAATGGAGCATATTGCAATGTTATCCTCCTGCTTGCTAATTATAAAGAAGTCCGAAACTGGGGAGGAGAACTTTTTTAGTGTGCCACTGCCAATGTCTGAAGAAGAACTGGATTTAGGAGGATGTGTCCATTGCCTCTCTGCAGTGCATACGTTGACTGCGGTAGTGGTGGATGCAGGTCTCAACAGTGATCTTACAAATATGGAAGTTGGCAGTGGAGGTGTTGGAACCAGTGCCACATTTCTCTGAGCAGGTTGAATAGGGGGTGTAATATCAGTGTCCTCTGAGCCAGCTTCCATACTGACAATCACTGGCTTGTCGGTCATCATCACTGTCCTTTCCATTATTGTGAGGCTATCAGGAACTTTCCCTTTCCCTTGTCTCTCATGACGGGTCTCAGAGTCAGCCGGGGTCCAGTCCATGTCCAGATCATCAGAAGGGCAGTTTGGAGAAGATGGTGGAGTACCCTTTTTTTTTCTTGCTGGAGATTGGGAAGCCAATGGTTCAGCTACATCTTGCTCAGCAGGAAGCTCAACCTCCTGTTCTGCTCCTACTTCAGGAAGAACTGTTGCTGGCTGCAGCTCCTGTTGTCCACTTTGCTCAATTTCCTGTGATGATTAGGTACTAGTTTGCGGATGAGACAAATCCAATTCAGACTCACTGCTCGTTGCCATGATTCTAGTGACCTGCCTCACTGAGAGACATGGCCTCGGGCTTAGGTTGGAGTGGTGCCATTGATGTAGGAGTGCTACTCCCAGCTTGATCCCCAAAGGATGGTGTGGCAGGCACACAACATTTCCTGACAAAGGTGGAGGGCAGCACGCCAGTGGTGGCAATCTGATTCTTCTCCTCCTCACTGGCCACTCTCTGGGCAGGAATACCTTTCTTTGGGGCCATCTTCAAGCTCTGTCAGTTGGCACTTAGTTGCACAAGGGGAAGCAGACAGAGCAAGACTGAGGTGGTGTGGTGTCACTTTGTGCTGGCCTTCTGTAGGGCAGTACTGTGGGTGATGTCTCTTGTGCAGCTAATAGCAAACAAACAAGAAAAATATTCAGTGAAATATGGCATTTTTGCAGTTTCAGTTGGAAACAGTGCCACATCCCTCTGAGCATGCACCTATGGCTTAAGAGACCTAGGGCAGGCTGGGGGTGCAGGCCCGGAAAAAATTGAATAATATAAACTGATATCAGGGGAAAAAGTAAAAAAAATGAACAAAAAACAAAAAGGCATAGTCCTCATCAATGTCCCCAGAAAATGACTTTGACAACTGGCATAAAATGATTTATGTAATACACTGGCCACATGTTCACCAACAATCAAGGAGGCATGGATAACAAGAACACATGCAGGCCTATGGCACAAGCACACTGGCTGATTACACAAAATTGTTGGCGGCCACATGGTCAAACAATTACATGCAAGGAGGCATTGACAGCAAAGAACACATGCAGGCCTATGGCAAAAGTACACTGGCTGGCTACACAAAATGGCCACCGGTCACTCACATGGTCAAACAAGAGCAAGGAGGCATGGACAACAAAGAACACATGCAGGCCTAAGGCAAAAGCTCACTAACTGGCTATACAAAATGGCCTCTGGTCACATGGTCAATCAACAACAACAAGCAAGGGGGCATGGACAACAAAGAGTACATTCAGGCCTATGGCAAAAGCACACTGACTGGCTAAACAAAATAAATGGCCACCAGCCACATGGTCAAACAACAAAAAGCAAGGAGGCATGGACACAACAAAGAACATATGCAGGCCTATGGTAAAAGCACACTGAGTGGCTACACAAAATGGCAACATGGTCAAACAAGAGGCAAGGAGGCATGAACAACAAAGAACACATGCAGTCTATGGACACTGACTACACAAAATGGCCGCTGCCTGCATGGCATGGAGAACAACGACTAAATGGTGTCCTATGGCAAACACACATACTTACTGGCCAGACAAAGGAGGCATGGTAAACAATGACGAAAGCACTACCATTAATTCAGCAATGCCAAAAACTAAAATTAAGTGAGCTATAAAATGTTTACAACACCCATACTCTCAAGTCGTCAGATATTACCCCATCAAAAAACAACTTGAAATACAATAAAACACTTTTTTAATGTAAATCAATGCCAGCCCCGGCCTAAATGAGATTTCAAAGCAACATATGCCACAGTTGTTTCATGTGCCCAATGGCTAGTTCTTTGGTGAGTCCATCTGTTTAAGTCACTTCTTTCTTGGATAAGTTATTTCTTTGTGACTCATTGTATCCTATGGGTCTAAACGTTTTGCCCTGGCTGTCTGTTGTCTACTTGTGATCCTATATGTATATACATATATATACACACATATATATATATATCTACTTGTTATATTATTAAATTAGAAAAAATGTGTAAATTATAATATAAATTACAGTTATTATTTTAATAATAGCTTTGCATTTTATATGTGTAAATAAACATACATATATATGTGTGTGGGTTTGTTTAAATAAGTATATATTTATATATTTTTCATATTATTTAAATATATTTAATTTACATTATATTACTGTTACATGTTAATATATTTAATGTTTACTATGTTTAATTATTTATATCTTTAAAAATATTTTTTGTATATATTTTTTGATATTAGTGTAAAACGATATATTTTTTAGGCCTGGGTGGTAAATTCCGCTCCCCTCGCGGAATTTGCAGAATTTTGGCAATTCTGCATTCCGCAAAGAACGCGGAATTGCCAAAAATTCCGCGATCCGCGGCGTAGCGGAATTTTTTCCTTGTTCGCGCTTTCAAAATGCGTGTTCGCACGCGTGGGAGCGACTTACCGGGATCCCTGCGTTCGCCAACGAGTTTTCCTATCCGTTCGCGTGCGCCACGAGATTTTGGTAGCCGGCCGCACGATCCCGCGAGAGTGTGCGATCGCGAACACATCATTCGGACGCGCCATCGGACATCCGTGTTCGCAAACAGGAAACGCATCGCGAGCGGGCGGGACAAGTGAAACAAGATGGCCGTGCCAATTGGCGACCGCATGGGCAAGTTCGCGAGATATTTCCCCCCGAGCACGCAAACAGCATCCCCAAACAGGAAAAACGCATTGCGAACGGGCGGAACAAGTAATTCCGCGTGCTCGCGGAATTCTGCGTAGCTCGCGGAGATGTTTTACCGTTTCACGGAACTTTGCGTAACGCGACTACGCAAATTCCGCCCACCCCTAATATTTTTTTGATATGTTTGTAATTTACATTATCGCTATAGGAAAACGATATGTTTGTGCTCGATATTTTTGACACAATATTTTTTACCACGATATTTAGGGTTTTGAGATTTTGTCAGTGAACCTGCTAAGTTATGGTCAGTTAGTGCATTAAGATGTTAACCCATTTTTCTATGTTTAAGAAACAAGCATTCAAATTAAACAATGTAAATGCTAAGATCCTCATTATGAGTAGCCACTTAATCCCGATGAGGTTGGCCTCTTTTGAAATAATGAGATCCACTGAAACATTGCAGATCTGTTTACTTTCACCTGCAGATTTCAGCTGCTGATAGCAGCTGGAATATTATTGTGAAAGTTGGGGCTAAATTGAGGAATTACTGGAGATGTCAGACCCAGAATTACCAATTGGCAAGGTAGTTCCTCATTTCTCAGTGAACCCTCAGCACTCAACTGATAATGGGCAGGGAATTCCAAGGCCACTTGTAGTAAGAGCCAAAGTTGGTGATTTTTCATCTTTGCCATCTAGAAAAAGAGAGGTTTTTTTAATAAAGATGGCCACCATGCATTGCTTCATGAGACGGGTAAAAAAAATAGGTTGTAAATATGAGGTGACACCCACCAAGTGCATTTGAACTTTATTTTATTAATTGAATGCAAAATAAAGATGAGATGTGAAAAGAGCACTCCCTCCACTCTCCCCCATATCTATGTTTGAACTAAGACACCTCCATCAGCAATCAAATACCAACTTACTCACCAGGCAAATGATTAAACAAACTGGTGTTAAATAGGCAGTAGCTCCTGAAAAATGGAAACTTTCGAAAGAGGTGTTGAATGGGTTGCATTCTAGAATAGTCAGGTGTTTTAGGGAACTTGAATGCTAACGGAGGATCAAAAAAGGTGTCATCAGGTTGATTGAATGGCGAAAGATGTGGGTTGTCACTAGGGATTCCTCTAAAGGATTACAAAAGAACTGTGCTCTAGTAGCACATTGAAATACTTTGAAACCAAAACACCTTGGTTAAGTTAATGGCTTCCCATCTTTAAGAAAACTGAACGATCAATTCACTTTGTTCCTGTGCCTGTCACAGAGAGATACGCACACCAATATTCATATTTAATGGTCAGGGACATGCAGTGTGAAACATCCATTCAGATTCAAACAATATGGACACTAGATTGTGTTTCCATACATTAAATCAAGGTTGGGCAGTCTAAAAATTGCCATAAGCAGATCCTCATTGTTGCCATAAAAGATGAAGAAATAAATGGGTACATGTTCTAAAGGATCCTCTCCCCCATGAAAGGTAAACGTGTGTAGTAAAGTCAACATGGTTCACCTACATTCACTGCACAAGAGAAGTAAGTAAGTAAGTAATTTTTATTATGCATTATTAATTAAAACCTTTGCATACACATAACAATAAAAGCTTCTTGTGCATAATTCAATTGATAAAGCAATACTGAAAGCCATCATTATACATTATATTAAAATTTCACATTTTGGCATTACTCTCTTCAACGGGTCTAAAGTGCGTGTGCGTCAGGAAAAACTGAGCTGGCGGGCGCTTTCCGAGTTAAGCTGCCGTCGTTATACATCCTATTAAAGTTCAGGTTTTTGCGCTTACAACCTTCATTGGATCTAAAGTGCCTGTGTGTCAGTAAGGTGCTATTGCAAAGCTTGCTAAGTCTGACTTTGAGAACAGCCCGGCCCGGCTATTTTTATTTAACCAGTGTCCACTTGCAATGCATGTTTGAGTCTCTTGGTTACTATGTCAAAATATTTTGTGAGCCGGCAGTTTAGCTGTGCTTCGGCTGGATTGAAGCACAGTTTTACCGCCTACCTACAAGTCCTGGTGCCGTTTTGCTTGAGTATTGGTCGTAGTAAAGTGCTTCTTATGTCCTTTAAGTTGGGGCAAATGCAGATGACGTGGACAATATCCTTGTTTCCTCTTTCGCATAGGCGACAGGACTGCGGTCCTGGTCTCCTTTCCCATGGTGGAAGGTGTGGGATGATTGGAAGGACGCCCAGCCGCAACTTTAGGAATTTTTCTTTTATCCTCGTTTTGACTCCCATTCTCAGGTAAGATTGTGGTTTGAGTGCTTCGTAATCACTAAGCACTGTCCATCCATGAGCCCTTTTAGCCATTGTTCCTTTGTCTTGTAAAACAGATACCATTTTTGTTACCTTTGTCACAGTCTTTTTGAAGGTCTGGTGGTCTCTAGAGGTTTCCCAAAAATCCATCAATCCCAATAACTTTAGGGAGTCGAACAAATCCTCCCTGGCAGGTGGTTTTTCATGTCGAAACAGCTCGCTCCAAAGTCGCGAGTTTAAGGATCCTGCCTCAGCGCTTCGGACCTTGTGCCAACTTTTAATACGCGCCCCTCCTTTCCACTGATTGTTTTTGAAGCCCAAATTCTAAGCGTATTTGGGCCGGTGAGACATCATTTGGAAGATGTAAAATTGCTCTGTATGTGTTAGCTATTACTTTGTCCAAGGCTGCAGCATCTCTCCCTTTTAGCGATTCGCTCCCGTACGTTAGCGCTGGTTGTAGTTTTGCGCGTATCAACTGTAGCAAAGGGTCGAATGTTAGATCGGGCAGCATTTTCTTCAGGGGCTTCATCGCTAGGTAGGTCATGGTTCCCTTTCTCCGCAGGGAGTCCAGCTGGAGTTTGAATGAGCTTTTATGATCCAGGAGGATTCCTATATATTTGTAGCTCGTTGTCTGGTCCAGGCATTGCCCGTCTAAGTACCAGTTGATTTTTTTCTTTTTGTGGTAGTTTACTGCCATGATTTTTGTTTTCTTAAGATTTATTTTTAAGGCATTTCGTTGGGAGAAGCTGTTGGTGGTGTTCAAGAGATGTAGGCCGATGGGGGTCTGACTTATCAACACTAAGCCGTCCGCGTATAACAGGTTTGACAACTAAGTTTTTCCCAGTTTCGGAGCATGTGATGTGCTCTTGTCCAGTTCCTCTGGGAGGTCAGCTAAGAAGAGGTTAAAGAGTAAAGGCGCTAGAACGCACCCTTGCTTTAACCCTTTAGAGGTGGCGATTCGCCTTGAGAGGTGCGTCCCTGCACCTAGTTTGATCCTGATCCAGGTGTCAGTATATAGCAGTATCAGCTGGTCTAAAAGGGGTTTTGGTAACCCCCAGCTTTCCTGTTTTTGCCAAAGTTTGGCGCGGTCTACGTGGTCGAAGGCTGCGGTGTAGTCTATAAAACATAGAAATAGGGGATACTTTGCCACTTTAGCCGCGTCCATCAACAAGGCTAACGCCATGATGTTAGTGGTGGTTCCTTGTCCTTGGCAAAACCCGGTTTGGTTTATTGGGATAATGGAGTTTTCTGATGCCCAAGATGTTAGTTGTTCCAAGATTATTCCCGTGTAATACTTTGCCTCAATGTCGATAAGAGCAATTAATCGATAGTTGTTTGGAGCTTTCCTGTCGCCCTGTTTGAAGATGGGGCTGATAATTGATCCTTTCCAGGACTCCGGGATTGTTGTTGTGCATTTTATGTCCTTGAAAACTGGTACTAATGCTTTGCTCCAGTATTCCATGTCATGTTTATACAGCATTGGAGGAATTCCATTGGGGCATGGGGCTCCTGCGGAATATCTGACGTTACAACGCAAACAATTACAATGCATGCTTTTACAACGCGGTTTTTACATCGCAACTACCATTACATCGCATGATTTTACAACGCATAGCATTACAATGCTTTTTTTAAAACTACCATTACAACGCATACCATTACAACGCATAATACTTTTAGGGCAACAGTGGGGTAAGTGTTGGATAGTGTAGGGGTAAAAATTACTCTTCCCACTCCAGTGAGTGCAACATTAGGGTAATTGTTGGATAGTGCAGGGGTAAAAATTACAATTCCCACTCCAGTGAGTGCAACAGTAGGGAAAGGGTTGGATAGTGTAGGGGTAAAAATTACTATTCCCATGTACCCCAAAACCCATACCCACCCTAAAACTAAAAAATCTCCATTACTTACCTTATAATGCGTTGTAATGGCATGCGTTGTGATGGCATGCGTTGTAATGGCATGCGTTGTAGTGGTATGCATTGTAATGGCATGCGTTGTAATGGCATGCAATGTAAAGGCAGTTACATTGTAACAGTTGCGTTGTAAAGGCAGTGCGTTGTAATGACTGTATTGTAATGGTTGTTTCCCCTACTTCGAGTCTACCCCTGGCTATTTGTCTCTTTATCTGCGTCGCAGTTAGACCATAGCGCTCTTCGTTGTTAGATGATGAAGGGTCAGAGCCTGCTGCGGTTTCAACTCCCTGATGTTTTTGTCTACTCCGGGGGGGTTGTTATGCCTAGCTTGCGTGGGGCTTTGCACCATTTCTTCCCTATGTATGTTGCCTCTGTCCTTTTTTGCGATCCCCAGTTCTTTGTCTGCTTTGTCTTCCTTTTGCACTTTGTTGTTGAAGTGGCTAAAAAGATTTTCTACCCAGACAGCCTCTGTTATGTTAGAGTTTATTCCTGGGTGGTTTGGTCGTCGGATTCTGTTGATCGTTTGCCAGAACTTGGCGCTGTTCCTTTGTTTGGCGTCATGAAGTAACCTGGTGCATAGTTCATCATTCTTTAATCTTTTTTTATACCATATCTTTCTTTTTACTAGTGCCTTTAGTTTCCGCAGGTCATTTTGCAGATCTGGGTTTTGAGGGGTTTTGCGAAGCCGCCTTAATGTTCGGTTTATTGTGCGTTTGAGATTTTTTGATTCTGGGCTGGTTGCCATCCTTGTTGGGATGGCCGCAGTTTGTCCCGATTTCGTCCCTGTCTCGGTAGCGAATTTCTCTCCAAGAGTCGTTGTGAAGTTCTCCCATGCTTTCACAGGTTGGATTGGTGTGTCTTTTCCTTGGTTGTGCAGTATTTTAGCAGTGGTTGATGTTTCCTCGATGTCGTTGGGTTTACACCTTATTCGCTTAAGATTTGAGGTCGCTTATGTGCCAATAGTTTTACGTGCCTCTAGTAAATGAGCTGTGTTTGCTTTTAGTGTCACTTCCTGGGGTAGGTGATCGCTATGTTCGTTGTCGCCTATTCTAAAGGAGGCGATTTTGTTGAACATGAGTAAGGTTATGAAGGTAAAGTCTAGGTAAGAGGAGGCTTTTGATGAATGAAATATAGTAACCGGTGGGTTGTCCTCCTCAAAGCGGCCGTTCAGTGCTCTCATGTTTAGGTGTTTGAGTTCCTGAAACAGGTGCTTCGAGCATCTTGTTGGTTTCCCAATGTTTGCTGAGCCCTGATTCGGTATTCCCCATGCGATGGATAGGTCTTGCACAAGGTCCTCCTCTTGCCCAGACCCGAGAAGATGTAAATTGAAATCGCCTGCCAGGATGATGTGGACAAGAGAAGGGTGATGCCATGAAGTCTGTCCATAACACTACATATGAAAGCTCAACATATTTTTATCATTTTACTGGTCCTGGTGACATGTGTCTGCAGACTACTTCTAAAGCTTTCATTAAAAAAAAAGGATATGCAAAGCAATATGCAGCTGATTCACTAAGGTAAATTTGGGGCCATAAGTAGTGTTTACTGTTTGTAAAATACTGATCTCAGTTTGTGACCCGTATTTTTGTGACCGGTATAGAATTCTAAGAACTGACCTATGTACTATTAGGTCGGATTCTTAAAATTCATAATTGTAGTGGGTCGGAATCTGACCTAACTCATGCATATTAATAGGGTAGGTCACAAATTACAACTCATTACAATTGGAGTCCATCTCATGGATGGTGGCCTGCTGAGGTCAGAGTGTGTGTGACCAATTTTTAATAAAGTAAACTTTTTTAAAAAGCAGCCTTATTTTCCTTAAAGAAAACAGGACTGTGTTTGATAGGAAACATTTATTTTGTTTTTAAAGTTATTTAAGCGGAGTCACTGTTCCTTTGGACCACTACCTCCTCTTAAATGCACATTTTTTTACATTCATAAAGAGGAGAGGATCTCAATGGGACCCGTTCCCTTTTGCAAATGGGTTATCACCTCCTTTCTGGTATCAATAAAAAATAAAAATCAATATTTTGAGACCCGATTTCGATCACAAAACATTGGTTCATTAGATGCTGATTGGCATTTAGAAAGGATGCAATGAAGTTCAAGGAGTTGAAAACAAACACCTACGTAAACTCCTAGCTGCTCCTTCCAGCACTCCAGCGTTCATGGTACATGAGGAATTAAGGCAGGGCTACATTACAGACAATATTGCTGTAGCACCCTTGATATGGTGGCTAAAAATTTGGTCTAGAGATAAGCCAAACCTAAACCAAATTATTTTAGAGGACTGCATGATGTTAGACAGAGTTGCAGATATTCCCTGGTTTAATTATGTCTCCCGGCAGCTTTCAGCTCTCGGGCAACCAGAGCTATTTAATCACCAAGAAAGCTGCACCCTAAAGACGTGAAAGCTATAAAAACACAATTTTTAACGAGGCGACAACTGGATAGGGAAGTAAATGAACTTAAGAAACCTACATGTAGACATTTTATGATTATAAGTCCTGGAATTTTAAATCAACCTTTTTGGTCTTTTGTTAATAATCTGCATCATCGTTTTCTTTTATCCAGATTTAGATTTAATTGTATCCACTGGTCCCTAACTATTCCTAAAGGTTTCGCAAAGTTAGGTACTTTGCAACCATGTGCATGCAATAATTTCTCTGACCAAGACCTGTTGCACTTTATGTTTTTTTGTGGTTTTTATACTGAGCTGCGAGCTAAACATATTCTACCACTTTTTAGAGATTGCTATTTTGCACAAGTAAGACCAGCACTGATCTATTTACAAATGCTTTCTTCTCCACTCATTTGTTATGGGGTCGCAAGTTTCATATCAGGGGCAATTCGTAAGAGGAAAATCTGGTTTGATAACAGTAATGACTTGGGCCTATTCGAATATGTTTCTTTTAATACGAACGTATTTTAACTGTGCTTTTAATTATATCCGTGGTGTAGTTTTAAACCTAAAATGTATGTGTTCCTTTATGCAAAATGTACTTTTATGGCCAGAACGTGGCCGAATAAAGTTTTATTGAAACTGAAAGGATGCCTAACACACACCCTTTCCAGATATCGAATTGGTATACATTTGGAATCACTTTTTAGGAGTCAGAAAAGGATTAGTAAATATGAAAAGGCATTTTAACATTCAGAAACACCGAATTAGAGTTTTTCCAAATGTTGATATGTTTAGTATGTCTGGCCCATAGTTGTAAATGCAGGGGTACAACTGGATTTTTCTTTTTTACACTGGTGTGCACCCTGAATATCGACCACAGAATATCGATGGGACACAATATCATGGACAAACTATCAAACAAAAACAGAAGAGGCAAGTAAGCCTAGATTTTCTATACCTAGCTCCACATATATGTACATACATGGTGTATATATCGTCAAGGTATGTAGATTTGGATTTAAGAATGTTATATCTATGCTTCTATATATGCACTTATCTTTTTATATTTTGTCCCTCAATATTCTAAGTACGATATTCACTAGAACAATCTTAAAACCTGCCAGGAATTTACATTGTGATTCTTGGCGGGTATCATTGGTTTCATGAATGCAGATTTCTCCACCACTCATTCCAAGGTGTGGTTTGCCTTGGAATTTTAGGAATGTCCTCAAACATACATCTTTGTGGGCCTTCCCAAACTCCTCCCATCCCCTTTCTACCATTGAAATGGTAGGAAATTTACTCCAGCACAGGACTGGTATAACTATCCGTGTGCAAAGGAGAACAGTGCAGGAGAAGAGAGCCCGCAACATTAAGTGGGGCTTAAGGAAAAATGCTTTGCTCGATGTTGATAATTAGCTGTGTAAATGCAGTCCCATGCGTTTGCAATGCATATCCAACACCCATCAACACTTTAGGGCAGAGGTCTTCAAACTTTTTTACTCTGAGCCCCCCCTAAGCAAAATGTTTTGAGGTCGGGCCCCCCTCCAAAACTTTATGGCAGGATTGGGGGAGTGGGAGGGACATGGTTGCGTGCAGGGAGCGGTGCTTATGAGAGGATTTCAGGAATACGTTTTCTATAGCTTATGAACCGCACTAAATATGAGACTTATAAAACAGAAAATGCATCAAACAAAAACAGATATCCCAAACAAACTGCTCCCCATAATTGGGGTGTTGTGAGCCCCTCACACTCTTTGACCCCAATGCAACTATACCTGCTGCACTAATGATAACTGCAGTCCTGAGTAGCATGCTATCTCCTCTGCATCTTTTACCTCTTCCCCACCATGACGGATCTTCAACTCTGTCCTAATGCTTGAAAGGAAAATAAGCTTCGATGCCCCTTTTTAAAGGTAGACAGTCATAACTGTGATGCAGTGGGCCCCTCAAATCCCTGGGCCCCAGTCCTGCTGCATCTGCTCCTTAATGATAACCAGCAGTGGCCACTTACACACTTGGCAGCAGTACCAGCTTCACTAATGAATGCCCCTTTAAAAAAAAAGAAAACTTATATTGTCCCCTTCTTTGGGGTATCTCTCTGAAGAAGCTGCCTCTGGCCATTTGTAAACACAAAAATGAGTCCGCATACAGTGCTCCCTATTCTGGGCCTACTCTTTGACAATATCTATGAATCTCGCTCCTTTCCTCTGTCTCTTGGACCATTACTGTGAGGCCCCAGGGATCGAGAGGATTAGGGCGCTGGATCTGAATGCAACCCTTCTGGCCTGCTACCTGCCACCCCATGGACTCAGCTTTCACAATGCCCCTGAATGGTTAATACTGACTTTGAGATGCCTCTGCCTGAAATCGAAGGGTGTGGTGGTAGTGCATAAAGTTAAAAAAGAAACCAGCCTTCTTACCAGCCAATAATTGATTGAGTCACTAAAAGCCAGGGCCACTGGAATTATGAGTTTCTGCAGCAGCAGCGTTTTCCACATAATTATCAGTTTACTGCATTTGCTACATAATCTGCAGATTTTCAACAAAAGAAAACTAGATTCTAGCTCAAACGGAACAAAAGTTACTTAACGCGTGACAAAGTGTTCCAGAGCAGTGGAAGGCCCTTTGCAAAGATTGACTGGTAATCTTGTAGTTGCTTACTGCTGTATTTGGGTGTTAAACTGGTACTAATGGGGTGAAATATTTCCCCTGACAGGGTTACCTTGAGTTAAAATGACAAAATAATGAAGTAATGCTAACCACAAAATGTGGCGCATTATGCCGCATAATTTACCTTTTCTTGCTGCATAATTTAGTCAAACCTGCCGCATAATATTGTCCTCTTCTGCTGAATAATTCCAGTGGCTCTGCTTAAAGCTTCATGGTGGCAAAGATCTATTCTTTTTGAGATGTAATGTAAGGGTGTTATCAGCTGAGATCTGGAATAGTGGAGACACTTACAAAAATGTCTGCATTAGATACAGTTTGATTAATTATTACTAAAAAGTATATTTTGTAAGAACTTGTTTTATCTCAATCACTGCATCATTTTGCAGCAGCCTAGCTTAGAGTATGTAAATACTGTTTTAAAATAATGACTTACATATTCACAGTGCTTTCTGCCACAGGCTGGGACCTCATAGCACTATAAACAGTGCCATTGGAATTATGCGGCGGAGAAGGCCAGATTATGCAGCATGGTTGACTAAATTCAGCAGCAAGCAAAGGTGAATTATGCTGCATATTTTGTGATAGCATTGCTGCATTATTTTGCTATTTTTACACTTGTTAACACTGTCCTGGCCTTTATTGCCCCTCATAAGTATCACATTAACACCCACATATAGCAATAAGCAACAGAAAGGTGACCATTCAACCTTTAGAAAGGGCCTTCCACTGTGAGGTAACATGTGTTGCTGCATTTTTTTTTATCTGCAAATTATGCAGCAGATGATGGATTATATGGCAAATGCGGTAAATCCATAACTATGCGCTGTGAGTGCAGGGTGAGCGTGAAAGTGAAGGGTGAGAATGAGTGAGTTGTCTGAATGCAGAGTGCATTCCCAGACATTTGAAGTAAATCAGCATGTTATTGACGGGGTGTAGGGTTTCAGATATAAGTTAAACTATTGCTATTATGGTATTAATCTGGGATCGAGGGTGGAGGAAATAAATAATGTGCTGATCGTGCAACAAACTTCCAGTCTTATGATTAGGATTGCCAGCTCATTATTTTGATGTCGCAGACGGTACAAAAATACACAGTCACCTAAAGCCCTATTTTCAGCACTTATCTGTGCGTACTTCGAAAAGCAAATATAAATAGAAAGCACTTTTAAATGTGTTCTAGGGCTGCCTGAATGATTCATGAATGAAAATAAAGGGAACAGACAAAGTCAGATTACAAATGAATACATACTTTTTTATTTAAAACCCTGTTTATTGTCAAAACAAGGTCTTTGCAGGCTCTTTAAACATACATGGTGGGCATTTTTCTATTGGCAACCCTTTTTTATATTCCTTTTCATGAAATGCATTTTCACACTACAGCAGTAAATTTAAAATACAAATGTAAGGAATAGGCAGAGTCGGGGCCCAGGGGGTACTGGAAACAGAAATAAAAACTAAGCCTCGGTAACTAGTTTCTAAAGGTATGCAAATGGTCCTTAAAGACCTGTGAAAAACTCGGGCATGCCGGAGTCTTAATAAGACTCCAGACACTGCCCAGCGGAGCCCCCAGCAGCACACTCACTGACCTCCGGCCCCAGGGCACTCTGAGGGCTTCGGAGTAAATGAAGACAGCCTGGAAATGCAGCAAATAAACATCGCCGCACTTCCAGGCGTCTTCATTTACATGTGCTTACAGAGGCCTTTGCGCCCCCCTGGAAACCCATCCACGCCCCCCCAGGGGGGCGCGCCCCACACTTTGAAGACCTCTGCTCTAGTCCCATTTGGCCCTTGGAATGACACCTGATGTGTTTGCGCTTGTGGCACCAGAGGGAGGCAGGCATCCAGGATTACGCAGTACACCTTGGTACTGCTTGTCATCCTTCACTGCACCAGAGTTGGATTGCGTGGGGAATAGAGGAGTATGCGCTTGGAAGATCGATCGCGCAGCCACAAGATTTGCCCGAACAGCTTGCCGTACTCAACGAAAGCCGTGAACCTTAAAGGTGCCTGAATAGGAACCAGTTGGCACCATGCGGAATGTACGCTTGCTGTCACACTGGACCGAGGCTAGGAGATATCTACCTTATGTCTCAAGATATTCACTATTCCATCCACGCCTGCACTGCTCACGCTTTGTCATCTAGCTATGCCTTTTCACTTCTAGTGAAATGTTAATCAATACAAGTAAATTAAATTATTGCAATAGAGGCACTCGAAGGGGAAATGAATACTAATTTCGTAGTGATTTTCCCTTTTGATAAAATAACATCTTGTTAGAAAGGTGCAAAAGAGAAACTGAAAAGCAAATGGAAGCCAGTGGAAAGAGATGAAGTGGCATGAGCTATGTATTTACCTATTTATTTACCTATTTATTTATTTGTTTGTAGGGCTTGTATGGGCCAGCATCGGCCATCAGGGGCATCCTGAAGCTGAGCGGGTATTATTAGAAAAGAGTCAAAGAGAAAGCAAAAAAGAGAAGCAGTGGTTGACAGAAGCGAGAATATAAGGCTATCCTGAGGTGGGAAAACAACTCGTTTGGGAGAACACAACAATTGAACACTCATACGTTGAAGAGTGAACTGAGTGGGCAGCAGCATACCAACTGGAAAGAAAGACTACGAAGAGGAGTGGTAAGAAAGACAGTGAAGAGTTGAAGATAAAAGGATGGCTACTTCTGGAGACACAAGTTTGGAGATGGGAAGTGATAAGGAGAATGTTAGTGGTAAGATACAGACTAACAACATAAAGATATTAAAACTGTAGGAAAATTAGTTCCTGTTACCAAAAAGTTCAATCAATTGGAGTCCAGATAACCACAGTCATCAGTTGTTTATGAAAAACTACTGGAAAGATCAGAGGGGCTGTGTCCATGCCAGATTGTTTGCATGGGTTACATATGAGTGGAAGCTACTTGTTGCTCTCATTTCCTATAAGTAGGCTGTAAGAAAACTGGGCTTTCTGCAGATGTCCCCCCACTTTTTGCCCCCATTTGGACCACTAGGTGCTGGTTTTCAACTCTGACAGTGCTCTGAAGCCTGCTAACCAGGCTCCAGTGCCAGTGCTATCTCCCTAAAACTGATGAGTTTAATTGGCAACCCCAATCAACAAGGAATTTACCCCCTTATAAGTCCCTGGTGTATTGTACCAGTGGTACCCAGGGCATGGGTGTAAAGGGCTTGAGGACTTGAAGCACTGATTGTGCCACCCTGAGTGACACAGGTAAACTACTGACAGCAGGCCTGCCATTGCAGACTTTAGGAACAGTGTAAACTGCTCCATTTCGACTTTGCCCTCACCATGTGTGGCAAAGTCAATGTACTGCTTTTGGTATATTTCTGTCACCCCTAGAGAAGGCCTCCTGAGCCTAGGATGCAGAGTGGAGTATATTAAGGTTGTAGGCATGTAAGTGCAAGCTTATCTGTCTCTATAGTGGCCTTTGCTGTTAAAGTACACTATAAGTGATAGGCGATCCATAGGATAACATGGGCTTGCAACCGGGCAGACCCGGAGTCGCTAGCTCCATTATGGTACCACTTAAATATGTCGAGTTTGATATCCCACAATGTGCTTTCTCATCCCTGACATGAATTTTGTGGCAAGGACGATGTGGCATGTACCCAGGTGGCTACCTTGGAGGTTGCCCACCTGGTTGCCCTAGCTTCTCTGTGCTCTGGCTGGCAGCCTGCATTTTCTGCTGCCAAGACAGGATTCTTGCATCCTGCTAGACAGTGTGATCACTCTCAGGAGTCAGGAACAAAGGCCTGGGCAGGAAGGAGGTAACACCACCTCCCTCCCAGGAATGCATGGGAAGTGGCACATCAAGGCAGTGAGCTTCAAAAGCTGCACCACCTCTGATATACACCCAGGCTGTCTCCCAGCGGAGTATACAGCCCTCCCCCTGCCCCAGGCACATATGCACTCAGGCAGGTGGGAAAATTAGGCAGTCAGGAGGGGACATCCCCAGAAGGCTAGCCACACCTCTAGGATGAGCTGCCTGGTCTGTTCACCTAAGGAATACTTCTGCCATTTTTTTTTAAATGGTAGAAATAGTGGAGTTTAGGTAGAAAAGCTGACCTATATCGCCGGATGTGGTCACCTCAGGGGTGGATTAACTGTAGGGACTAACAGCCCATTGGCTACTTTCTCCCAGACCCATAACTCCCCTAAATCTAGGATTTAAGGGAAACCCCTGACACCAGAACCTCAGATCTGGCTGACCTGTGTCAAAGAGGACAAAGTCGAGACCCACATCTATGACAACAAGATTTTGCCCAAAGCAAAAGAGGGATATTCTGTCCCTGTGGCAACATTCTTGGAACTGCTTGATCGAGACTCGCCCTAGGCCAGCTCTCAGCTCCTCCAGACAGAGGGATTCCTGAGAGAACATGAAGCACCATCAGACTCCCCTTGACTAGTGGCACTAGTCCCCTGCAAACTGCAGGTAAACCAACCCTCCAGATCCAAAGCTTTGCTGGCCATAGGGCCCTCTGAGGGATCAACCAAATCCAGATGGTCTAGTGCAGTGTGAGAACAGTAGTCCTGCCTTCCAAAAAGTTACAGGCAGCTACCGCATTCCCCGGGACCATTTGATGTTGAAGAACCTATATGCTCCCCTTACCGCTGCCAAGGTTTGTTGGTCGCCAGTCTTGCAACCGACTCCTGCACTCAACGCTGCATCAAGAGGGAACTCCATCTGACCTTCTATCGAGTTGAGCAACGACCTTGTTGTTTTGTTTTTCCATCTTGTTCCCCCACAGCACCGTGTAAGTGGCAAAAGCAGCTCTCCCGCGGCTCCCGTTCAGCACCATGGACAGCCAGGACAACTCTGCACCCGGGCTCCAATGGCCAGGTAAAATTGAACTGACTGTTGTGACCTGATCCAGGGTCTGCACCACCTTTACCCTGCAAGGGTACAATACAGCTAAACCTGCAAGTGACCGATTGTCACTAGTAGTTTTCTCCATTGACCGCAATGCCACATTTTCACAGTATTTTACTGCACTGATTTTATATTGCTTCTAAAATCTATAACTCTGGTTATTGTATACTATTCCTTTTGTTTTGGTGCTCTAAATTAAGATAAAAATCTACTTTATTTTTATAACTTGGTGTCAGATTTCTATTGAGTCATGTCAATTACTTATCGTCCATGTCGGTACTCTTAAATGCTTAGCACACGTTCCTCTAGTAAAGCCTGACTGCTCTTTGCCACTCTCCCAGGACTGAGCTAAGAATTTATTAGTGTGAATTCTAGGACAATCTTTGGGGTATTGTGATAATATTTCATGGGGAAGCCTAACCAGCCTCACTGCATTATATTCCACTTTGCTACACAGGGGAACAGAAGAAAAGTAAACCTGAAGAGCAGAAACAGAAAAACTATTACCGGCGAAACAGATGAACCAGAGGACATGCCTGTCACTGGCCATCTAAGGAGGGATTATAACTGGAGAAAGGAACGAAATGGAGGCTCTGTAGTTGGTGGGATGTATGAGGAACCTGCTGCTTACTGTCCAAGGAGGGACTATAAAGGCAAAAAGGAATGAAGTGGAGTACCATAACCAGAAAATGCAACAAAACAGAGGGTTTATAACTGGATAAAGTGATATAATGCGGTGCAAAGTGGGCTACTTCCCAGAAATGGGATGAAATACTGACACTATAATCGAAGTTGATGAAATGAATGAAAAGTATTTCACTTGCCATAAAAGTGAGTTATAACTGGAAAAATTATTGAAATGAAGGGATTATAACTGAAGAACTGAATTAAATAAAAGCAAAGCCTCTTATGCAATATCTAAACAGTTACTGCAACTGTATCTGAATCTATGCCACAACCATAAACTGGGAAAATACAGGAAATCACTTTTACAATTTCAAGACGCCAAACATGAAGGAGAGACTCTTTGAGGCTGGACAAGATTAAGCTTCTCTTCTTTATTTCTGGAATCTTGTCCAGTTTCACCATTGTTGGCCCCCATTAGTAAAGTGCAGTTTGGATGCTATGGCAGAGTAAGCACATGTCGCATGTATTTTCATACCCATCATACTTAGGAAATTATGACAAAAGGTAAAGGGTGAAATACTTGCAAAGTCTGTGCCTTTGGAAATGTCTTGGGCTGCAATCCAATCCATAGCTACTGCGATCCCTTTGCACTGACTATTGATTTTTTAAATGCAAGTATTCTTTTAGCTATTCTAGTTGTTGTAACTGGCTTTTTGCATCTATTAAAAATTATTGTTTTTAACGCATACTACCTCAAACTTCAATAAAGATTGTCCCCGAAGACTGCCCTATTGTCAGAATCTAAGGCAATTTGTGTAATTCCTTGTGATAATAATCCAATGACATATGATGAACCATTGCTAACCCCCTGATCTCCCAGCAATTGATCTAGAAGGTTATCACATATGAAGGTCACTAGAATCTTCTTCTTTTCCAGGAGCTCAGTCTGAGACCTTCCAGAGAAGAAGGGAATTACAGGCCCTGCTGCAAACCGCAATGAATCTCACCCCAAGCCTTACTGAGGCAGCGAACAAGCTAAGGATCATCTTTTAAGTAGAATTCATATGTTCTGTCATGCTGTGGTCAGAAGCGTTAGGGTGGATAAAGTGAAAGAGGAATCTATAAGTGCTCTGGAGCGATCTATAAACAGCTACTGTTTTTCATTTTATCTTATCTATAAGCTGTTAATCATTTGTAAAGTGGTAAATGTGCATTTTGAGCAAATTAGGACTTTATTTTTCTGGCCTTGGGCATCTACAAGACTCTACCATTAATGAGCAAGTGTCTTCTGTGAAGCTGGGCTTGACACAAAGTGATGACTGTAACCAATCCCACCATTTCAGACCCTCTACTGGGACCACTGATGGGAGACATGAGTATTTGTTAATGCCAACTTTCACTTTTGAATTTATTACAAGGAGACCTTCTTTCAATTTATAGAATGCTCTTTTTTATCCCGATAGGTTAATATAACTTGAATGAATATGATAATAAAATGATTTAAACTTAGCACAATATGTCTGAGCAGTCGCCACAGGTTGGAGTAGATGTGGCCTAACGGCCAGAACTGATGACCTTGGAACGAGAGAAACCAGCTTAAAGTCCAGCTATTTGATGAACATCACGTGATTTTAGATAGATCACTTAGGGCCATATGTATCATTCCAAATTGCGATCGCAAATGCCGAAATTAGCAGAAATGTCGGCGTTTGCGATCGCAATTGGGCTTAGTGGTATGTATCAATGAAAAACTGCCTTGCAAAATAAGGAATCGCAAAATTTGCGATTCCCTATTTTGCGATTGCATTTAAGGAATCGCAAATTGCGATTCCTTAAATGCAATGTAAGAAGCACAAAAAAGTGCAATTTGGCCTTAGGAACCGCAAATTACCACCAACTTCAAGTTGGTGGTAATTTACGATTTCTTTGAAAAATGCATTTCTTTGCATTTTTCAAAGTGTAATGTGGCGCACATACATGCCCTTAGGGCATGTATGTGCGCCACATGTGCACCCATGCTTATTTCAGGGTGCAACAGGGTGTCCTTTTGACACCCTTGCAACCTTGAAATTGCATTCTCAATTTGCGATTCTCTAATTGCTAATCGCAAATTGAGAATGTCTTTCCATTCATTCCTATGGGCCTATAGGCCCATAGGAATGAATGGGGAGGTATTCCTTAATTGCGAATCGCAATTTGCGATTCGCAATTAAGGAATATGTAGGATTTGCAAAATTATTTGCAAATCCTACATACATAGCGTTTTGCGATTCTCAAATAGCGATTCGCAAAAATCACTATTTGAGAATCGCAAATGAACATTTTGATACATATGGCCTTTAATAACCACGTGCCTAAAAAAAAAAACAATTGCCTTCCCGTAATGTGTTCAGATGCTCAAATGCTCTTTTCCACGTTTGTGCTATATAAACCTGTAAAAAATACATAAATATGAAAGAGGTCAGTAGCTAATTTGTTAAATAAGAGTGTCTGCCAACGTTTGACCAGGACGTTATGTTTTTGTGAATTTGAAAGTGAAGCATATGTCTAGCTATGCATAAAGTTTCTTCCCTTGGTCATATATTTGTCATGCCTGGCCTGTGTTTTTTTTTTTAGCATTTTTGTCATTTTTGTTTAGACTACTGATATTTTCCTTACATCCAAAGGTATTATGTCTAGAGACTTGTATTTTCTTTGCTCCTTCTAAACATCCTTTTTTACCATTGTTACATACTTGGAAGACAAGTTAAACTCATGCAGCAAGAGAACATTGAGGGGCATATTATCTACAGATGCAAATAAATATCGCTAACCGCGTTTAGCGCGGTTTTATTTATTGCCGGCTATCGCTGGATTTTATCGCCCGGTTAGCACGTTATTAACAACGCTTATCACCAGGGCGATAAAAAATCCAGCGATAGCGGCGTTTTGGGGGGATATCGCTGGAAATCCAGCTATATAACTACAGAGATAGGGAAATCCTTGTAGATACGCCATGGTGGACTTAGCCTGACGATCCACCTCCCATTAAGGGGATGGCTAAGTCAGGATTTTAGGAGGTGTTAGAATCCGGCGAAAGCGCGCTTAGCGTGACTTTTACATCGTTAAGAGGTTGCAGGCCGCATTGTTAATATCGCGATGTTCAGTTAGCGACCTTTTCCGTTATGTTTCCAGACGGAACGCCTACTTTGCATCTCATTAGCGATGTATATCGCTAAGATGCGTAGCGTCACTGAAATGGCTGCTAACATGCTCTAATGCATGTTAGCGCCGCATTGTTAATAGGGCGATGGGATTTTCGCCGCTTTAGCGGCAAAAAGTGCCGCTAAAGCGGCGATAATGCCCTTGATAATATGCCCCTAAATTTGCTGAGTAGCAAAAGCAGGAGAACTGCATCGAAGATAATGCAAAGACGTGGAGACAACTAATAAGCATCAAAAGCACCAAAGCCAGCATAGAAAGCAAAAGCTAAGGTCAGCTAGACATCCATTGGCATGCACAAGCCTATTGTAAAGCCTTCAAGGTAGTATACAACCTTCTTAAGAAGTAGACAAAGAAATGCTTCAGGAGCAACTCCTGGATAAGCATCCCCAATGGGTGCACCTCAAAGGAAAATTACATTCCTATTTTTACATTGCCATCAATAGGTCCATTGCACTCCTAGATTCCTAGATGGCTCAGTGCAACACAATTGTTCCAAATAAATCATATATTATGGAAATACATCAACTCTGTTAGAGCGCCTTCACATCATGGTGTGACAACCTAGGGCATTTTATTCTCTTTGTTTTACATGGGTGAACTTCAATTTCAATAACCTCTTGCCACCCTTCAGGACCTAGAGCGGGAAAGGAGTTCCCCCAGCTTGGGTTATTTCCCTGCCCTTTATTTTGCCTTCAGCTAAGCGCCTGCCCCTCTAGGAGCTTCCCCATTTAGACCTTATGTTTTTGTGTTCCTTTGACAAAACAAAGTTCCACCACGCCTCCATTACTCTGTTAATACTTCCCAGCAAAGTGGCAGTGAGCTGAACAGCACCTCAGCCTCGTCTTCACTCAAGGTGCTGCTGATACTGCAATAAGCTGAGCTTTCTCCCTGCTCACTATCCCTTGCCCAAGGCGCCCACTTGTAGGAGAGGATTGTCTCTCAGCCAGTGGCACACTCTCTCTTTGATGTGTTTAAGGACTTAGTTCATTTGTTTGCTTTTCCTGTCAAGTCGCTTTAGTTAGGCTCTTGTGTGAGTCAGATATTCGGAGATATTCTTTCAAAGAGTAAACAAGGTAGTGTAACACGACACCCGAATAAATCTGACTGAGAAAGTCCAGCCCTACGGTGCCATGTTTAACTTTTTGAAGAACGGGTCTGTAATGAATATACATTTCAAATAAGAAATAGGCTTTGTTAACTGATAATATATTCTACAACCAAGGCCTGAACAGGATATGTAGGACATGTTGTTATTTTGCAGCCCCATCCCTTGTTGATTAAGCTAATCTTGAAGCACTTGTCACCTGTGTTACTTTTCTAGTGAGCCAGCTGGTGCCTGCCTATAACACTGCGCAGCATGCCCTAGATGATCACAGAGGACACCCAAGGTCACTGCAGAGGTTTGCTCGACCCTAGAACCAGTCCTGTCTATAGCAAGTAATCCTTGGAATTGTTGTTTTGCTCAAATACAGTGGCTATGATGTTTGGTGCAGGCCCGAAAGTGAGGCCATATTGGGGCTGTTTATTAGGTTGCCATGTACAAACCCTATGCAGTGCTTAATTTGTATGAGTGGTTGCAGGAGGAGCCCACATGCACTCGTTTTTGGGGACCAGAACTTATTTTTCCTCATCAGCCTTTGGCCTAGATCAACAGTGAAAAACTCACAATGGGGATCAAAGGAGGAAGAGAAAGTTAGTAAAAATGCACCAAACAGAGATTATCAGGAATCTGAAAGTGTTAGATAAAGGGGCAAGGAGTGTCTGGTGGCGAATTAGAGAGGCATGAGGTGGAATCAGGAGTACGCAACTTTGGTATTCAGCACCCTGACTTCCGGTAATCCTGGCGGCAGGCTTCTGAGCAAAGCTATGGGCTCCAGCACGCACTCTTTTACAGATAAAGCACTGCCCAAGAGGTTCCTGATTTGTGCTCCTTTCATGCAGCAGAATCTGATAAACGCTAGCAATGCTTCCATTTCTTATGACCCTGACAAAGGTAAAGTAACACTTTTGTGTAAATTTACAATTCCTTGCTATTCACAAAGATATTTTACGAGTATTATTGTTACGACTGCGGAGTCTCTGCACATAAAAAGATAGGACAGTCCTATCCTTTTATGTGTGGAGACTCTGCAGTCATAAAGATACTACTCGTAAAATAACTATGAATAGCAAACAATCGAAACCTTACACAAAAATGTAAGTTTACCTTTGTTAATCAGGCCCAGCTTTCTCCACTTATTTATGTGAGCAAATTTATTTTCTTTGTCAAAATGGAATGACAATGTAATGGTTTGACTATATCTAATGCTGTGGAGGAGAAAGTTATCTAACTGCTGCCTGTTGCTACATGCCATAAAGGTTTGTCTAATGTGAAAGTGTTTTTAAAGTCTATAATTTTGTGCAACAAATAATTTGAGTATTCATTATTTTTATGTTGGATTGAATATGCAAATGATGAATTCAAATGCTTACATTTGAAAAGAGTTTAATATGAGATTTGGAAGTGTGTTTATTAACATGAATTAGTTAGTTATGCTACATTTTGGTGAAAGATCCATTTTTGGATAAAATGGATGCAGCTTCTAGCATTTACTCCTATATTCACCCCTTGCTTCAGGTCCCGCTGTGCATCTTCTCTCCCCACAGGCTCTGAAAGAGTGAAGACAGCTGATGTAATGCTTTTCTTACTGTTATGAATACAAAGTTTATTAGTGAAACCTCTAGTGTACCAGATAGGTTGAAACATCCAAGGTCTTTCTACTGTAGTTCCATTAGACAAGTGAGTCCAATTCATTATATGATTAAATGTTACATCTTTTTTCCGAACATGACAATGACACTGACAATGAAGGATGCTGTCTTAGAATGGGATAGCGTGAATGTATGAAGTTGTTGACGTTATTACTTCTGATTTGCTAAATAGTTGTTACATGCAATCATGTCATGATGACTCTGTAGTTTAGCTAATTTTAGATGCAAGAATTGTGTATAAGAACCCCTTGATTGTGGGGGTGAGCCACAAGATTTTTGAGCTTTCCTAAATTCTAATAGGGATGCTGTCTGAATCTTTTCTGATTTAAAAATGTCAGATTTTTAACTGCTCTATAAAAACTCTGCACTTGAGTCTTCCTGGCATTTATTCTGTACCGCCTGATTTTGAGATTTCTGTAATAAAACCCTTTAATATTTCCCCTGATTTAGAACTCAGTTTTTGAGTGGTCCCAGATATGTATTTTGATGCTCTACTAAACTGATTTTGGGAAGGATGCTTTTCACGCAATTATTTTCTGTGGGAGAACTGTGTGAGGTAAAATTTCAGCATTTCAAAATTTTGGGGTGCTCTAAAAATATTGGGGTATGGTTTTTGCTCCAACAGTAACATGACACAAAAGATCAAAGACAGATTTTAAATGTTAAAATGGTTAATTTAATATCACATGTCTGAACTCAAAGACATTTTCCACTAGGCATTATCACTTTACAAAGTAACTATGATGATACTAATATTTTTATACTCTAATATACTAAGACTTTAATATTTAAAAAACTGCCTTTGATTATACTAATATATTAATAATCTGATATACTAAGACTATAATAGTTAGAAAATTGCCCTTAATTATAATAATAGATTAATGATCTAATATATTAACACTCTGATATTTACAAAAATAGCTATGATGATACTAATATATTAACACTCTAATATTCCCTCACCACTAATCCACCACACTCTCATGCCTTCCGTCCATTCCCAAGCTTTCCTTCTTTTTCCACAACAGTCAAATCTGTGTACATCAAGGCCCAAGCCTTCCTTAGATGATAGTTCCTTTGGGGCAAGGCCTCTGTCCTCCCTGCTTAACAAGAATATACAAATCGGCCTGTCCAGCCTCCATTTGCCACAAGGCTGGAGTATGCTTAACTTTTCACATTCCCACAAACTGCAACTCCAGCTTTTCTGGCGAAAGTTCCAGTTGAACAAGGACATGAGTGATAATTTATTTAGAGTATATTTATTTAAAGTTTTTGTTTTGCGTACATTCACTTCTGAGTATTAGGGGGCTGATGAAATCAAAGACTACTTGAATGGTAACCAGAAATATCAAGCCACAGAAAACAACCAGGTTTTTAAGGTTTCACTGCATTTCAGCAACACTGGTTTGCTTCTAAGTCTAAAATGAATACTATTTCATAATAGGCAAGCTACAGCAGAGAAAACTAAATGCCCTATAGTTGTGCATTTATAACGGGGGAACATTGAGTTTAAAAGCACCTTCAGATCTTAATTCACTCCTTGATAAGAAAAAAGTTTCAACCTAAAACATCTGATGATTAATATATACCTTTTTTCTATAGAGAATCTCAGTCAAGCAACCCTGGGGAAATGAACATGTAAAGCCATATTCATTATGTAATACTAAAGTATTATATAATAGTGGGTAGGGCATATTAAACACTCAAACTGCTAGCATCAGAGAATTGAGCCTCGATGACACAGCATTTTAATTTGGGTTGGATCATTTATATTCAAGCAGAACCACAACTGATATGCATATGGCTGGTCTCTGTCTACAGTGGCATAGTGGGAGGAAAACGATGGACTAGAACTAGAATGTGGCCCTGAGCAATCAGCACTGGCTGAGATTAATTCAAGCATTCCTTGCTTCTCTTTGTTGTTTGTTGTAACAGATACCTTAAGTGTGATGGGTACGCCCAAACGTGGATCTTGTGCTCACTATGCTGCAGGAATCAACTATATCTCAGTGACGAGACCTACGTAGGTTGAACTCTGTATGGGGGTGTTTGTTGTTTGTGTTCTAGTGTGGAGGAGCATTAGCCTGCCAGCTGGTCTTCATTATTCCTATTGGAGTAGGTCTAAGACTGGTTTGGATATGGTTAGTCTCTGTCTAGATTGGCACAGTGGGAGAAAAAGGAAGGACTGATATGCGACCTGAGTGATCACCATTGGCTAGGATTAATTTCAGGATTCCTACAGTCACTTTGTTGTCATATGGCAGGGTAGTCATGAGGTCATTCTAAGCACTGCCTCTATTTCCAGGCCACGGAGTTTCTAGAGTACATGAAGCAGATTCTCCATGCATGGACCTCTGTACAAGCCCTTTATAAACATATGAACAAAAATCTCAAGGTACAAACTCCTCTAGTGAAAGTCTTGAGGTACTTGAAACAAAAGTGTATCTCTTGGCTGAATTATTCCCAAATGTGAGACAAAAGTGACAATGTACTCCAACTTTTAAGCCCTAAGACCACTGCGTGAGAATTAAGGTGTCTATGAATAAGGATGTGATGGGGCTTGGAAGGTTGATGTACTGGGATGTCATACCTCCATTGGTATGCATTATAAAGCTATTATTTACCCCACATTCCGCACTTACCTATCATCAAGGTTTGATAATCTCTTGATTGTTAATGTTTATGATCATTTTTACTTTGCACAACTTAGCACAGGCCTTTTAGAGCACTTGCAATGTGAATCCAATTTTATGAACTTTTTCACACCACCAGGAAGACAAGTGGGCACCAACTAAATAATATAACCACATTGCAATTATTACCTATTAAACATGCTTGGAATGCCACTGACTCATCCTTCAGCCTCAATTACGTTTCAAAGGTAGTAGTCAACAAGGTTACCATCAGATGCCCATTGGTCCATTGATTCATTATGTGGTTTCAATGCTCTTAACCATTAATTACAATGATCCCCACTTCCCCTGTTTTGTTTCTTGGCCAAATAAATTCCCACAGTGTTCTAAGTCCATCAAGATCATGAAGAAAACATAGGTTTGTACAAGTGTGGTATGAAACAGCATGCGCTACCTTGGGCCTTTAATTGCCCTGTAAACATGTGCTAGAACTCCAAACTGGGCATGCGCTGCCTCATGCAAGCGCTGGCTCATGTTTTAGCCAAAACCACTAGTGGGCAGGATTGACCACATGAGTGAACGGCCACCAGATGGGGAGTTGGTATAAAACCACACACGAGCATTCGCCCGTTGCTTGACTTCTGTTCCTGTTTCCAGACAGAGGTGCTCCAGGAGGTTACGCGGCAAGACATCACCCCTGCAGAAGATACTTGGTTTTTCAGATGAGTGGGGACAACATAAGAAAATTATGAGCTTTGATTATCTCTGAGTGTCTTAACTTGAATGGAGCATTTTATGGGAATTGTATGTAAGTGAATCAAATATTAGAACTGAGTGATTTAAGCCATTGAATATGGACGAGAGTTCAGAACCTTTTCCTCAATTTAGTAGAGTAGGGTGCTCTTTTGTGGGAGATCTGGTTTTACTTAACTCTTTCTCTTTGAGACAACTTTATACTGATTTGTCTTTCATAATATATGACTTCTCTGATTATCTCTGTGTGCCTTAACCTGATTGGAGCGTTTTATGGGAACAGCGTGGATGTGTATCAAATGTTTGAATTATGTGATTTAAGCTAATGCAACGTAGACAAGAGTTCAGAAACTTTTCACTGATTTAGCAGAGCAGGGTGCTCTCTTTAAGAGGAAACTGGTTTTTTTCTTTGACAAAAATGTATACTGATTGTTCTTTCATTATATGACTTTAATTGATTTGAACGTTGTATTGATGAATGCATTAATGTATTGATTTCAGACTGATACTAATTTGACGATTTTGATTTACAAACCTTTTAATCCTTAATAAACTTTTATGATCTGAAAACGTAACCACTCTCTGTCTTCCTTGTGGAGTCTAATGTGCTTCATGTTATTTTAATCTGTTCATTTGATGACTAATTGCAGTTGTGGATTATGATTCATCTGATAACGCTTAATGGGCCCCTTGTTTGCACAGAGAAAAGTGCTACAAAATATTTGGTAGCAGAGGATGGTTCCCACTGAGGCCTAGAGAATTCAACTTTTGCCCCCAAATCAAAACAAATTTGCCCCAATCCAATCTACATTCCTCACCATTG
This sequence comes from Calotriton arnoldi, assembly GCA_963921515.1. NCBI lineage: Eukaryota > Metazoa > Chordata > Amphibia > Caudata > Salamandridae > Calotriton > Calotriton arnoldi. Next base: position 109,722 of record CAWUFW010000904.1, on the reverse strand, counting down.
ATGGTCCCATATGAAATATTGACGGCATTCCAGTGTTCCAAACGTGGTTGCAGTGTACTAGGTTAGTGAGTATAAGCTGGGTTATACATTTTGATTGTGATTTGTTCAGAATTGCGTAGTTTGCATTTTTTGATGATTTGTCATGTTTTGATTTGGAATGTATTATTGGGTCCAAAAGGCGTCTGTTTGATTTGAGAATTGAAGTGCTTTTTTGCAAATTTTGCTTGTGCTTATGGAGATTAATGTGTTTGCTGCAAAGAGTTGAAGTTTGGTTATCGAATTCATCGTAATCCAAGATCCCAGAATAGTTAAGATACATTAAGAGGTATTTGACTTGTCTGTTATGGTTGAGGTGTTGGGTTGTGAGGTGCCATCAATCACACCAAGATGTACTAATGAAGATTGCTGTCCGGTTAATCCTATGTGCAGGAATAGACTGCACTAGTCTGAGAGAGTTCCCACTGGTCGAGAACTAACTTTGTGCATTTGATAGTATCAGGTAGATACTGTTCCCTATTCCCCTAGACCAATTGTTGGTTCTGTATTTCTTTAGGTAAACACACAAGATTTATTGTTTTTTCTTGGTATTTTAGATAGTGTGAAGCTGATCAGAGTAAAGTGAGAGCCGTTGTGTGGTGCTGTGAGTTACGTCATTAAGCATTGCGCTGGTATTGGTTGCTCAGGGTGCGTGCCGCAGGGCAAAGATGAAATTCTTTAAGAAAATTAAATCTATTGGGAAATCAAGTGAGACTATCCATTGTCAGGGTGAGAAGGCTGCTCCAGAAAACACGCTATATGACTACCAAGTACAGTTTACACACTTGTATTTAGGTCAAACAATGGAATGAGATCAAAGCGAATTAAGGAATTTCCCACACATGGTACATTTGAGGTGAAGTGAAAATAATTGAGAAACTAAGGCAAGTGTTGTACGGAATGAATCTCCTGCTAAGACTTGCTCAATTTGAAGCCCTTAAGGCATGGGATTGTGCTGCATATGCAAAGGAGAAGGAGAAATATAAAAACCAAGCAAAAAAATAAGGTCCATGGTTGGATGGAGGCAAGATGGAGTGCAGAACAGCAGGAGTGGAGAGAGGGATTGAGGGCATCAGGATGTATCCAATGACAGCAAAAAAAGGATCAGAAGGAAACAAATTGCGAGAGGGAGGTGGGAATGAAAAGCGAGAGGATGATAGGATAGCACAGTAATACAGATGATGTGTTTTTGGATGACTTGCTAAAGTTCCGGTCTCGAGGGTAGAAACTTGTTATGGGCTAACAGTGCCTCCACTTCCCCTAAACATAATCTCAATAACAGACAGGTCCATCCCTAGTGAAACCTGTTAAATCCCTATTCCCAACCCAATATTTAGGGGTAAAAAGGGACTAATTTGTGGTCCCCTCTCTTTGTCCTCCCCTTTTTCAGTGAGCAGGGTTTTGATTCACATTTGGGATGATACATTTTTGGTGTGTAATGAGAACTTTAGTAAAATACACCATTCAAAGATGGTGGCCTGAATGGCCTCACTGAACAAGCAATGATGTATTTGCATCACATTTGAAGTCTCCATGACACCATCACTAAGAGCCACTAGTACTGCAGTCATCATAACAACCCCAGGTGCATCTGTTGTCACCACATCCCCAAGTATGTCTGATACTGGTACTATCGTGGTAAAGAAACACATCAGGAAGACCTGCCTGGACTCACACTATTGAGTAACTTTCAAGGCCATCCTTGTGATGAACACTGCTGTGAAATATAGGGGCCTACCAAATTTAATCCATGCCTTCCACATCAAGAAAGTGAGACAAGCCAGTGAAGAAGTGGTGACAACAAACATGAATTTGCTGAGTTAAACTCAAGCACAGAACAAACTTTCAGAGGGAGGAGAAGATTGCACATGAGAGTTTCAATGTCAAGTAAAGACAGGTGCACAGGCTGTGGTGAATCAGCCAGGAGTAACCACAGTGAATTAAGCCACTGAGAGTGTTCACCCTGAGCTGGAACAAGGTTCCTATGTAGATGGCACCCAGTTCATCCTCTCATTCTCAGAAGACCATTCCACCACCAGGACCAACTTCCAGAACTGCATGATGAACGTCGTCGACTCAATGAAGACCAGCTGAATGAAACTCAACATGGACAAGACAGAAGTGCGGATCTTTGGAAACAACACCTCCCCATGGAATGGCACCTGGTGGCATTCCGAACTCGGATCCACACCGAAAGACCAAGCCCGCAACCTTGGCATCATCCTGGACAGCAAACTCACCATGAGAAGCCAGATCAACCCAGTCACCTCCACCTGCTTCCACACCCTTTGTACGCTCTGAGAGAGCTTCAGATGGCTCCCCGTCCACATCAGGAAATCCGTCACCCGAGCCCTAGACACCAGCCGACACGACTACAGCAACGCACTCTATGCAGAATCATCAGCAAACTTCTGATGAGACTACAGACCATACAGAACTCAGTGACCAGACTCATCCTGAACCTCCCCAAAAGGACCCACATCACCCCCACCTCAGGAACCTCCACTGGCTCCCCATCTGGAAAAGATGCTAATTCAAGATGCTGAGACATGCCTTCAAGGCCCTCCATGACCAAGGATCAGCATACATCAACCACCGCCTGAACTACCATCAACCCTCCAGACACCTGTGCTCAGCCACCCTCACCCCCACAAACACGGCCAGCATCCATTGCAGCTACAGCTACAGTGGAGGTCGCTTCCTCTCCTACCTCACTGCCAAGTCTTGGAACGACCTTCTCCTCCTCCTCCAAACAGCATCCTCTCTCACGCAATTCACAAAAGGGACTCAAGAAATGGCTCTTTGACTGATCAAAACAGGATCCCAGCACTTGAATACCCTCATGGGTGTTAAGCCGTGCTCTACAAAAACGGATTGATTGATTGGTTGATTGATTGATTGATTGATTGGAGTATTTCAGTCAGAGGTGAGAAAGAGATGCCCGAAAGGTGGTGTGAGACTGAGAGCTGTTGTGTCAGAGGAACACCTCCAGAAATGATCAGAGAACAAATAAAGCCAATCGGATAAAGTGACTGTGAAATTGAGCAACCAGAAGTCAGAAGATCAAAGTGACAAAGAGAGCCTAGCCAAAGGTACATGCCTCCTGAGTGGATCTACTTTTCTGAGAGTGAGTCTGGTCTGAAAACAAATGAGACTGAGAATCATTAAATGTTTTTGAAAAACCCTCATTAATATTGCTAACACAACTAAGATTGATTTATATTTTTGATTTACTGAATTCAAGTAACATATGTCTAGATGCTGAAGTTCATGTTTTGCATCCGGAGCATTTAGTGAAAACATTAGGTCCATAGGGTTCCAGTGGAAGAGTAGGATTTTGTCCCTTTAGAGTGTCTAGTTGTATAGCATAGGTTTCTAGTACTGAAAGTTAACTGTTCTAACAGACTTAAACTGAAAACAAATTGAAAGTTTTGCTGATTTGCATTATAGAAGCAATGAGTGGAATTTAGATTTTAAATTTTGATTTTTCCTTTTAATTTCAATCAGACTTGAGAGAAACCATGGTGACAACTACAACAAAAGTTTGTAGAGTGCAAATAATGGAAGTGGTATTTGCCATACTAATGACTGCTTTACCAGTGAGTCTTAACTCTTCTGTTGCGCATGCTTCAACTACATCTAAACCGTTCTTAGCCTATTTAGAAGAGCAACATAGAGTTACCATGAAGATTTTGCATAAAAATGGATATGAGAGAACTTTTCCAGAAAAAAAGTATTTTTTAGATTGCTACACAATTATTCTAATGTTACGGGGGCTACATATTCACATATTAGCCACCTTCTGCAGCATCTGGTGTGTCATATCATCTCTTACATTTAATCTATATATTGAATTGCAATACATTTATTAACTTTTTCTATCTACAGGATCATTTGGAGAGCAATTTTTCAAATTATGATCTAGCTGTAAATGATTTACCTATGATCAATGTTTTAAATCAGTGAGCAGTGTTTTAAATCAGTGAGCAAGAGCAAAGTCTGCTCTTTGAATACTTCACTGTATGAGACCTATCATCACACAAAACTAAAATTAATAATTCAACTATCTCTAAGGCTTCATGTAAATTAAGCAGAGCTGAATAGGATTTTATTGAAGAATTGAATGAGAGGAGATTGAAGCTTGGGAAATGAGAGAAGAAAGGATAATGGAGTGGTTGGGAAAAGGAAGAAGATGCAGTACAAGATTTTAGAGTACATCTAAAAACTCAGTTTGGATTTGAAAAGGCAGGGGCATTTTTGTATTGTGAAGGAGAAAGAACAGGTTCAAAATCCAGAGTTGGTGGGATAGAGTGGTTGTGATTCTGCATATAAGCCACTTGGGGACAAGATAGGAGCCCATTATTCGTGTGGTTTATTATAAATATGGGAAATTCGCTTACTTTCAACTTCCAGCTTACTGGTTTGGCAGCTGTTACTTAGCTTTAGTGTTTCCTAAGATATATCATGTATATGACGTAAATGATAAGGGGATAGTAACTCATAAAAGGACTAAAAATAGTGCTTCACAAGCAATAGGTGATATATTTGGTGCTATGATTCCTTTTTTTTAATCAAACTTGTTTTTATTGATATTTGCACAATAAACAATACATCGTACAGCTTTACATCGGGGATGCCGCTTCCCAGCCCCTCCCCAAGCCGCACCGCCGAAAATGCATAACTCTTTATTAGTGAGCAACAACCGCCTCCCACCTTCCCTAGATGGAAGCAAATGAAGTATACAGTGTCATATTACACAGGTGGTCAACAGTGCCCCCATCCGAGCCGCATGGTGGAACAACCGAAAGGAGCTGACTGCCTCTCTTTCGCCTAAGAGGCATCCCCCTTAACCTTCGTTTACGAAGTCCTAAAATCCGATGTCCACTATAAATAATGAGGCGCCCCCAACTGCGGGGCAGCCAAAGCAAAAATAAAAAGAAACAAAAACATAAGAATGACACATCCTCCCCCACCCCCCCATTTCCCCCTCCCCCATGGCGGCGGCAACTAGTAGAAGCTATCCAAGGTCAGTAAACTCATCAGTGAGTTACCTCTAGATCTGGAATAGGTGTAGCTCTTTAACGGAGGTCGGACATACAGCCGACGGCAGGCCCTTGGAGAGAAATGAGACCAATGGGCCCCAGCGGAACTCAAAATTTTTGAATGTGTCCCCAGACACCTCCGCCATCCGCTCCATACTGAGGAGGTGCCACAACCTAGAGTGCCAAAGAGATAGCGCCGGCGCCTCCTTTTGTTTCCACGCTGCAGCTAGAGTGGTCTTCGCGGCACCTATGCATAACCACAGAATTGCCTTGTCTGCCCTAGTCTGAAGCTCCAGGGAGGGGTCGCGCAGGCCCAACAGTATACCCCTATCGTTGTCGGAGTAGGGTATCCCAGCATCAGCTTGATTTGAGCAAGTATTTCTTCCCAATATGGACGAATAGTCGGGCAGTCCCACCAGATATGACGGAAATCCCCGAGCATCCCACAACCCCTCCAGCACCTATCAGATGTGTTCGGGTACATCTGTTTAAGTCGCGATGGATGGAGGTACCAGTCCATCATAGTCTTGAGGTGGGCCTCCCTAAGCGTTATGGAGTGATTGAATTTCCTAACATCTGACCATTGGTGGGTCCACTCCTTGTCCGAAATGGGTCTCCCCAGAAGCCCCTCCCACATTGCCATATAACGTGGGCGCACCGAGTGTAGGGTCGATAGCAAGTGTCGGTAGAGAAAGGAGATCGTGCCTCTCATCGTCGTGGTTTTTGTAAGAAAGGTTTCAAACTTCGTGAGGGGTCTGGTAGCGGCCTCCCGTATGTGTGGTGTCTGGGCCCAGTGCATCAGTTGCGTATAATGGTAGTGTTCATTGCTTTGTAGTCCAAAATCCCTCCTGCAGTTTTCAAAAGAACGGGGGTCATAATTGTGGAAGAGGTGTGTCAAGGCTAAACATCCCCCTCCCTCCACCCATCGAACGGGCCAGGCTGCATGCCCGGCGGGAAGGCTGAGTTAAAATGAAGGGGCGTAAAGGGAGACGGGAAAGAGGTCCATCTTACATCCTTAGACACCGAATCCCAAACCTGAAGTGTAGTACGCGTGGGAGTGCTAAGGTAAAGTTTGGCGGTCGCTCCTGTCTGGAGCGCCAGATAAGGTCCCATATGGTCCGTCCGGCCACACTACGATCCATATGGAGCCAATGTTTATCGGAGTCGCGTTGAACCCATTCCACTAGAACCCTAAGCTGTGCGGCTTTGTAGTATAGTTGTGCATCTGGGAGCCCTACACCCCCCTCCTCCCTGGAACGCCGCAGGATAGAGAAGGAAAAGCGGGCCCGACGTCCCTGCCAGACAAAATCGAGAAGTAAAGATTTAACGCGCTTAAAGAACGCCCCTCAATTGGTATGGGAAGAGCTTGGAAGAGGTAGAGCAGTTTGGGCATCATTGTCATCTTTATCGCATGTATGCGGCCCAACCAAGACAAGAAAAGGGGCTTCCATTTGTTAAGTTCACTTTGTATTTGCGCTAAAATAGGGGAAAATTAGCTACATATAACCCATTTACCCTCGCGGTGAGGCGCACTCCCAAATACGTCAGAGAAGATGTAGCCCATTGGAGAGATGTCAACGGCCTCAGTTTATCCACTTCCACGCTGGACAGGGTGAGGTTGAGTATCTGCGATTTGTCCATATTGATTTTAAAGCCTGCTACAGCCTCGAACCTTGCCAACTCGTCCTGTAGGGGAGGCAGAGAGGTATCCGGGTCGGTGAGTGACAGCAACACGTCATCTGCGAATAGTGAGATTTTGTGTTGCTCGCCGGTAAATGGAATCCCGTGTATCTCCGGGTGGGCCCGAATCGCGATAGCAAGTGGTTCAATACTTAGAGCGAACAGCAATGGCGAAAGAGGGCAGCCCTGCCTGGCGCCCCGTGAGTGCTCAAATGGTGTTGATGCCTGCCCATTAACCATCACCCGTGATCGGGGATGTTGAGAGTTAGCCCGCAACATGGTGATGAAAGCGGGCGAGAAACCAAAGGCCTCCAGAGTGCTATAAAGGAAGGCCCAATCTACCCTGTCGAATGCCTTCTCGGCGTCCAAACCCACCAGGATCGCCGGGATCTGATGCTTATGAGCTTTTTCAATTAAGTGGATAATTCGACGTGTATTATCATGCGTCTGCCGTCCCTTTATAAACCCAGACTGATCTGGATGTATGAGGTCGGGTAGGATGTCATTCAGTCTGCAGGCTAATATAGAGGAATAAAGTTTTGCGTCGAGATTAAGAAGGGCTATGGGCCGATAAGAAGCGCATGAGCAATGGTCTTTCCCAGGTTTGGGGATCACGGTGATCACCGCCTCTGAAAGCGATCCTGTAGACCTCCCCTCCGTCGCCATTGCGTTAAAGAGGCTCGTGAGGTGTGGGGCGATTTCCGTCGCAAAGGTCTTATAAAAAGAGCGGTGAAGCCATCTGGGCCCGGTGCCTTGTGTAGTTTGAGTGCTTTAATGGCCGCCATCACTTCCTCTACAGTGATAGGTGCGGACAGGTTCTCATTATTCTCCGCAGATACCTGTGGGAACGTTAGTTTGCTAAGGTAGTCTCGCTGAGCCACTGGATCTAGCTGCTCCCCGTGTATAGTTTTTCATAGAAACCCCCAAATATAGCCGCCTTTTCGTCATCAGCATGTGTGGTAGTGCCCTGCCCTCCTCGTATCCCCCCTATGTATTCCTTAACCCTCTTATCTTTGAGTTGCCGAGCGAGCTGCTTGCCAATTTTATTCCCTTGGGAGTATGAAAGTTGGCGCAGTTTTAGCAATGTAAATTCTGCCCGATTAGAATAGATAGAGCGGAGCTTCCCCTCAGAGCCGTCAGTGCTCGTAATGTTTGTCGGGTAGGGCGTGCTTTGTGATCTTGTTCACTTGCCTGCAGTTCTGCCTCTAGTTTCACCCTCTCTGCTGCTCGTCGTTTATTCAGGGCCGCATTCAGGAAAATACACTGCCCACGGACCACCGCCTTGAAGGCATCCCAATTAACATATTCTGAGGTGTCCTCTGGTTGATTCAGGACAAAAAATCTTTGATGTTTTCCCTAAGTTTTAAGCACGTCTCTTTGTCCCTTGGCACGGCAGGAGGAAAATACCATCTGGATCGAGTCCCGTGCCCTATTCCCCATTCTAAAGATACCGCTAAAAGACTATGGTCAGAGATCGAAAGGGGGAAAATTTTTGCATCCTCTAGCCCGCCTTGTAAGGATTGGCTAAGAAATACATAATCTAATCGGGAGTATGTCCTATGTACGTGTGAATAAAACGTATAATCTCGGGTGGTGGGGTGGACCGTGCGCCAAGCATCTATTAATCCCCTATCTATAATCTTCTGACGTATGTCGGGGGGGAATGAGCTCGTCCCTACTCTGTGGATGTGGGTGCTATCTATGTCTCCTTGCCAAGTCAGATTAAAATCGCCCGTAAGGACTAAAGACCCTTCTGCAAAATCCAACAACTTATCGAGGGTGTGGTGCAGAAAAGCAGCCTGGCCCGTGTTTGAAGCATAGACCGCGACGAACGTGCAAAGGCGTCCCTGGAGGTGCCCCTTCACCATGACCCAGCGGCCGTCCCTGTCGTGTTGTACATCTAAAGGCTGGAACCTCGTTGACGCGTGAAAAAGAAGTGCCACCCCCCTGTGTTTAGTTGACGCTGATGATCTGTATATCATTGGGTAGAGTTTGTGTCGCAGCTGCATCTCATCTGCCCTAGTCAAATGGGTTTCTTGCAGGGCTATGATGTCGAGCGTATGGTCTAAAATATATTTCCATATCTGTTGGCGCTTCTGCGGGGAGTTGAGGCCCTTTACATTCCATGTGCCTATAGTTATCTTCATTTCATCCGAGGTGCAACCCTGATCTCAGCATCCCAGGCATCTCCTGCACTCCCATACCTCTCATTCCCCCTCTGTCTCTGCCCCTCCCCCTTTTGTGAGCATGCATTTTGACCCAAATGAATGAAACCTACCTCCCTGGACATTAAAAGCCGCCACCATGGACCCCCCCTTCCCCAACATCCCAAAGTATTCCCCAAAACTACAACAACAACCAAAACCTACCATAAACTTTAACATTTAAAGGCATTACTCCCATCTGGGGGTTTCTTGCCCCCTGTATACGGGAGGGCGGTAGGGCCATGGTCCCCTCCCGCCGTCGCCCGGATCATCATAGGTATCATCTATTTATAGAGTATTACCAGGGTAGAGTCTTTACGTTTCGATTATCTCCCACCCCTATTGGCACGCCTCCCTCCGCGGGGCTCCCCCCGTTTCCCCCTGGTGCAGGTGATCACCCATCACCCTCAAGGGCCCTCGCATCAGTCTCAAGTCTGCCTGGCTGGCCCCTGGAGCCCGCCCTGATATCCGTGGTCCCATTCCTGCGTCCCACCTGTGTAGGTCCTCTGAGTAAGGCAGCCACCCCATCATCGCCCTCGCCTCCACCGGGGCCTGTGTCAAGACCCTCCTTTGCTAAACCGGGCACTCGTCCCTCAGATTGTAGACACTCCTCAACGGCGGCCTCTGCGAGTGCCCATAACCCAAGTGGATGGTCTTCGCTCCCTCCCTGAGAGCCCGAGGCTCTGTTCTCCGATGACTCCAGATTTTCCAAAGGCAAGCCCAAAAGTTCAAGTCCCCTCTGAAGCTCTGTGACATACTGTCGTTTGTTGCTGTACTCAAAGCTGAGGCCGAAGGGGTAGGTCCACCTGTACCTGATGTTATCCATACGCAGCTTGGTAGTGATGGGTCGGAAGGCTTGTCGTCGGGCAAGGGTTGCAGGTGCAAGATCCTGGAATAAGGCACAGGTAAAGTTCTGAAAAGACACTTTATCGGCAGCTCTGGCTGCAGCAAGCACTGCCTCTTTCGTTTTGAAAGAATGAAATTTGACCAGCACGTCCCGGGGTCGCCTCTTGTCTCCCTGTGGTGCGGGCCCCACCCGGTGCGCTCGCTCCAACTTGATTTTAAGGGGTTGTGAGCCCAGTATTTCTGCAAATAGTCCCTCTAGGAACGCAGGCAGGTCAGGACCTTCCGCTCCTTCTTCCAGGTCTCTAATCCGAACGTTATCCCGTCGAGACCTGTTTTCCAAGTCCTCAGTTTTTAGGTGCGATTGCTGTAGTTGCTCCTTAAGCGCCTGTATTTCTTCCTGGATCTCCGCTGTTTGCTTCTCCTGGGTCTGTTGATGTGCTTCCAGATCCAATACACGTGTGCCCACCGAGTCCACGTCGTTTTGTAGGGAGGTTAATTTTTCGGTGAGGTCGGACCGGAGCTGTTCCATGCTTGCTTTAATGTCCTGGCCCAAATCCTTCCTCAGGTCAGCTTTAAAGTCCTGAAACATCGCCATCATCTCTGCCTTCGTGATCGCCATGGCCACAGTGGTGTCTACGGGACCTTCGGGATTGCGTTTATCCGCGCCTGTGAAAAAGTCAGTGACTTTCGTGGAAGCTCTGGACGGCACCTTCTTGGGAGGCATACGGCTCTCCCTCCGGCTCTCCCCGAAGCCTCTTGTCTGCGAGCTTCGGTGCGCCCCCACTGAGGCTTTCCTCTTCCCCGCCACAGTTGGCCCAGGCCTTGGGACTCGCAGGGGCCCACTGCGCTCTTCAGGTGTCCCCGGTCGGGGAGGATCCTCCAGCTTGCTCTCTCACACCGGTGTGGCCTCTGAGCCCTCTTCTGTAGTTCTTACATGGAGCTCCTGTACGCCGGCTTCCTCGAGGGGTCACCCGTGCTCCGCGTGGCCCACCTTGGCCTCTCGCTTCCTTGTCCACGTTAAAGCAGGGCCGCCAAATTAAACTCCCCGCCGGATGCTGCCACTTCCGCCCTCATGCCTCTGGGCAGCGCCCCTTCTCTCTTTCCACATAGTGGGGGATCACAGTGCTCTAGTCTGTGCCTTCATAGGTGTGGTCTCTGAGCCCCTTTTCACTCCTCCATCTCACTCCCAGTCGACCATTGCTCCAGGAGTCCCGAGGATCACCCACTCTTAGAACAGCACTGCTCCTCTCCTTTTCAGGCGCCCAGTCCCCTCTGAGGATCCCCTCTCCCGGGGCCGCCGAGTGCCGGCAATCACTGGGTACTCTTGTGCACCCCGATGGCCGTGACAGCCGTACCTGACTTGATCGCCGCCGCCTGCAGTCGCGGTTCTGTCCCTCTCAACCGCTCAGCGCGCGATTCCGTCCGCCATGTCAGGGTCAGGCGGATCCCAGCCGGGAGGCGCGCCAGCTCACGCTTGTCTCCGGGAGGGCCAAACAGGACCCCCCCAGTCTGCCACAGCACCTCTCAGGTCCGCGGCGGATCGTCAGGGGCCTCCGATGGAGCCGCAGCGTCCCCGGAGTCGTACCAGGGGTCTCCTTCACTCCGCAGCCGCCATCTTGCGGCGCCCACCGCAGCCCCGGAGCGAGTCTCACCGCGCCGTCATCTGGATCTCCCGGGCTCTGCACAAGGCGTCGCAGCGGTCCCGGTGTCTTCCGCCACCGTGAGGAGTCTTTTAAGGGTCCTCTAACCCCTGTAACCTCCCTGTATCTCTCCGGGATCGCCGGCGGTCCGGGAGCCGAGACGGATTACGTCCGCTCGGCCATCTTGCCCGGCCACGCCCCCGCTATGATTCCTTTTGAAGGCATAAATGGTTTGAAGAGCAGAAAGCTGTCTACCTTGGTGAATTGTTTTGCTGCTAATACTGCTGGAGCTTTAACTTCTATTAATTCTGAGTTTATAGCTATAAAGGCACTGGTTTAAAAGAATAAGCTTGATTTAGATATCTAACGCAAGAAAGAGGGTGAAGTCTGCTGCATGCTATGTGCCCAGCAGAGCTGCACGTTTATCCCCTACACAAGTAAGGAAATTAACACATTTGTAACTGACATGTCAGAGATTTCTAGTAAAGCATTTGGAGTAGACAAGTGCCTGGAAGCAATAGGAAAATGATTCACCAAGATTGGTGAGTGGTTTAGTGATATTGGAAATGGAATACTAATCAAAATCCTAACACCGATACCAGTCATTAAATTAAAAGATCTAGAGGGATCTAGATACAAGCTGCACAAGTGGACAACTGTTGCGTAAGGGGAGATTTGAAAATCAATGTAGGTGTAATGTTTAGTGACTCCTGGAGTCAAAAGACGGATGCTTGATAGGGTTATTTTATCATATTAAATGTTTTGTATTCATATCGGCATTAACATGGGTACATGCAAATACATTAACTGTGTTCTATTAATGTTTAGATTGACCATAGTTAATGTAGGCATGTGTTTTTGATGCCTAAAGTCTGATTGCCATTTTGTTTCATACCATGTGTATATTTCTTAATTTCCGGAGAAGCTGACTCCACCAGCATGTAGGGGATTCCTGTAGTGCGTGGCACATGTGACGTGTTGCCGATAATAAGGCATGTAGAGGAAACATGTGGTTGTCAACCACATCAATGGAAGGTTGGTATCAGAAGTTCACTTACCCCCAAGGTATTCCCTATAAGAATCCCCTACATGCTGGTTGAGTAATTTTCCACACTACATTAAGAGCTTGTTATCTTGATCCTCATTACCATGATTTCCTAGCTATCCATCAGTCACCTGTCTCTTTGGACCCAGACTTCTCTTTTTGCCCCTCCTTTTGTCCTATTTGGAGTTACAGACTTTCACTTATGAGTAAGGATGGAGGCAACCCCTCCCCCGGTCCCACCCTCTATTAGGAGGGGCCTCGGATTTTTTGACTAGCATTGATTGACACAGCCATGCAGAAGGCTTGCCCCCACACCCAGCCCACATGTGATGGGGGCTATGTGACCCGATGCCATGACCAACTGGAGCACTTCCATGCACGAGTCGGTCCGTGATGCTAGGCACTCCGCTACATGATCCTGCCCACGGTGACTCGGTGAGTGGTTCTAGACGGCAGACCAAGACTGGGCACCTCAGTCTGACCATGATGGGTCTCATTGCTCCTCAGCTCCATTTTTGCTGCAGAAATTGAAATATGCCACAGCACTGCCAAATGGCGATACGGCGCGCGCAAGGTAATTCGTTTAATTTATTTATTTATGTACTTACCTCAGTTCGGCCGTATGCCGGAGTTTACTACCCCCCACCCTGACCCTCCCCCGCCCCACCGCCCCGCAGCACTCCCTCCAGGAGCCGCGACTGACTACATCATATGCCGCAGCCCCGGCTGGGATCAATACACTATGGACATACTTGTCCAATATGGCGTCCGAGCATCCCTGCCAGCACTGATCATTGAGAGCACCTATCACCACCTGAAAGTGATTTGCAGGCAAAAGACAGGATATAAACCGCTGGTCTCCCCCCTGCTCTCACTACTGAGACGCAAGAGATGGAGTAGGTCACCGGTGTACTATCACCAGGACTATGTAAGTACAGCATCAGCGCATGACATAATTTTAATATCAGGTCATTCGCAGTGGCCTTTTCATTGTTTTAAATTCTGTTCCAACTGCACGCTTAACTATGGCTTGTCTCCAGCACTCATTCAAGGAGGCAGAAAAACTACCCAAATTGGGTAAGTGATTCGTCCTCGATGATTATAGTGTTTGAAATCATGTATAGGTTTGTCACCTGCTTGCCACGTGTTTCTCCTTAGCTTGTTGTTATCACTCTTGTGTGACATGATCCCAGTTGGTGTAGTTTGAAGGTTGCATAGTGATGCTTAATTGTGTATGAGTTTGAGAAAATAATGAGCTTATATTATCTCTGTGTGCCTTAACCTGATTGGAGCGTTTTATAGGAACAGCATGGAAGTGTATCAAATGTTAGAATTGTGTGAATTAAGTCAATGCAACATAGACAAGAGTTCAGAAACTTTTCACTGACTTGGCAGAGGAGGGTGCTCTCTTTATGAGGTAACTGATTTTCCTTAATCTTTTCTCTTTGAGAGAAATGTATACTGATTTTTCTTTCAATGTATGACTTTAATTGACTTGAACTTTGTATTGATTATTGTATTAATTTATTTATTACTGACTGATACTAATTTGATGATTTTGGATTTGTAAAGCTTTTAGTCTTTAATAAATCTTTACGGCTTGAAAAAGTAACCTTTTCCTGTTTCCCTGTGGAGCCAAATGCATTTCACATCATTTAAATGTATTGATTTGATGACTAGTCTCAGTTGTGGATTTAAATTCATCAGATAGCGCTTTATGGGCCCTGAATTTGTACATGGGAAACCTCTACAACACACATTTAGGACTCTAAAAATAAGCCAAAAACTAGGAATGATAAGGAGTTGTATATCAACGCCTCTGTATGTTGACAACATACACATGCGTTTCTTGTACCATGGACTTGGGGGCTGGTCCTCATTGCTTGTCTTTCATTTGTGCTACAATGTCTATGCCACATATTTCATTCAATCATCCAAACATTCATCCCTACACCACATCCTGTAGGATTGCTTAAAATAGATGCTGAGATGAGCAAAAACAACAGGGCAGCCTGAGAACTTACTGTCAGAGAATATTAGTCCACAAATGAAGTACCCCCATCCCACATTTCTAATGTAAAAATTAAAAAGTCTAGTTCTTCAAATAGTCCTTATTAGTGTCAAACCTATTTCTGAGTGTCCTTAATATTGGCAGATATGGAAACTGGTGAGATTAATTTTCTCAGGACCACACAATGGAGCCCAAGTAGGAATGTTAGACTAGAACCCTTCTTTTCTGAATCTGAAATCGCCAGCCTTCAATTTTGACAAGGTTGCTTTGGTCTTTTGGGGCCAATCTTTTGACCCGTATCCTCCCCTACCCATTTGTCTCCTTAGAGCAGGGATTTAAGGAGGCTGGGTCCATCCAGGTTTCAGACCCAGTAGTAATTGACAATTGAACACTGAAACAGGTCCCTATTGGGCCCTATATTCATATCCCTGAATTTACCAGCAAAAACACTGATTGATTTCTGACCAATGAATGTAAAAAAAGTTTCAGTGGCTGTAGTGTTTAATATCTCGTGGAGGCATTCTCGCGCTGCCCCAGCACGTGGATGTCTCCGATCTTGTGACTGCAAGGCATTGTTCTAATGTTGTTCCACGATCGGGCTCTGAACGATGCGTGCCAGGATTCTGTTAACGTTAATCAGTTGACAGAGATCCTGGTGCGCAGCGGGAGCGCTCGGTCGTGGGTGCTGTATTCAACTTAATAAATCGTTAAGTTACTTACCTCCTCGTTTCCTGCCTCATCTCTCACTTCATTTGGCGACGACCGGAGGAGCTCACGCTCCCAGCACCCACCGGCCAATTCAAAATGATTTTCCTACGGCCCGCACAGTGCCACCTCTTGCTGCTCCCTGCCTCTTTTCTCGCCGGTCCGATTGATTTCATTCTCCCTCATACTCCGGCACGGTGCGCAGCCTAAATCAGCGTGGCCCGCACCTTGGCTGCTATAGGCTCGGAGCTGCTCCCTTGGCCTGACATCACCTCCAGCCCAACCCAGCAATTACGTGTCGATGTCATCACGCAGGCGGCCATATTGGAGTGGGCTGCTTGCACTGTTACAACGCTACACGCCTGCTGCTTCCAGCGTTACAACGATACAGGTGGGATCTAAGCCTGTCCACGCCTACGATGACAGGCACACTTTACTACTTTGCTACAAAATTCCGCATTTGCATATTTGGAGCCTTCAAGGTCGGTGATAGCCTCACCTTATTTAAATATTTCCTATTTACTCATTTGGAGCCTTCCGTTTCGGTGATAGGCTCACCTTTTTACAAACACTTAACTTAATTGTTTGCCTGCAACTTCAGTGACAGGCTCACCTCCTTGTAAAGTACTGTGCAGTATTGATATAATACTCACCCTGCTTAAGATTATATGTTAAAGTTTTATTCACGTACAGTTTTTGCATGAACAGTATTTAATTTTACAGTTATTACAGGTGCTGTGTTAATTTTATTGCTCTTTCCACTTTGCGTGCAGATGAGACTGTAGATGAATACATCTCGGAACTACGAGTCTTGGCCTCCACTTGTGAGTTTGAAGCGAATCTTGATATCTACATTCGTGACCAGTTTGTTTTCTCTTGTTTTTCAAGGAAAATTCAAGAACGCCTTCTTAGTTGCAGAAAACCCACACTCCTGGAAACAAATGACATTGCCAAGAGCATTGAGAGATCCATTATCACCTCTAAAGCACTTCAAAATGATCAATCTGTCAACTTAGTCAAGACCTCTGGAAATGAAACTGGGGACTGCATCAATGCTGTGAACCTAAACAGACCTATTAAACAATTTATGAGAAAGGGTAACACAAGTTGTTATAGGTGTGGGTCGAAGTCACATCTTAGCAATAATCCTACATGTCCTGCTGTAGGCAAAAGATGTGTACTATGTAAAAAAAATAGGCCACTTTCAAGGTGTCTGTAGATCTGCTAAAAGAACTACTAGAGTTAACAGTGTAGAATTTTCTGAGTCTCTTGATGGTAGCACGGAGCAATTACATGATGTACTCTTAACAGTTGAATGCAATTCTGTATTCAACATTAATAACGTCAGAGGTCCCTTGCGGATTGCATTATTTGGGAAAGTAGAAATACCAATTATGGCAGATTCTGGCTCGCCTATAACGATATTGTCGGATGTCATGTTTTTTTATAAATGGCAGGGTTCTATTACCTTAACCCATACAGATGTTAACCCTAAAGCATTCAGCAAATTTGATATAGAAATGTTGGGTTACTTTAATTCAAGGTTGGAATGTTTGGGAAGATCAATTTTTACAAAAGTCTATGTTGCAGTCAAAGGACGTGACAGAATTGGATTGCAAGATCTTGCAAAAATGGGATTGTATCTCATTCCAGGCTCTGAGAATCCCATTGCTCTGGGCGATGTTCCTCAGGGTTATACCGGAGCTTGGCTTTCGGAGGATGAACAAGACAAAGTGGATTGCTAGGTTTTGAAGACCACACCCCAGATGTCAAAAAGGTTTTAGATCTGTTTCCTAGTTTATTCTCAAACAAATTAGGCACTGTTAAAGGCTTCCAGCATCAAATTCGACTTAAGCCAGATGCCCAACCCATTGTTCACAAAGTACGTCCCTTGCCCCTCAGTGCGAGGGATGAGCTAAAGTCAGTTCTTAAGTCATTGTGTGATGAAGGGGACATTGCACCGTGCGACTCCTCGGAATGGGTGTCTCCCATTGTTATCGTCAGGGAGAAATCTGGGGAGGTCAGGTTGTGTGCTGACTTGCGCACTTTGAATAAAAACATTTTGATTGACTGTCATCCCCTCCCTAAAATTCACAAACTTCTTGCCAGTCTCGGGGGGGGGCAACGTTTTTTTCAGTCATTGACCTCTGCTCAGCCTATCACCAGGTACCTTTGACAACGGATTCTCAAGAGTTTACCACATTTGTCACACCCTTCGGGTGTACAAGTATCTTAGGTTACCTTTTGGCCTGGCCTCCGAGGCTAGTGTTTTTCAGAAGATGATTGATAATCTTTTTGAAGACATGCCGGGGGTCCAGGCCTATCAGGATGATATCCTGGTATTTGCAGATAATTGGGAAACACACTTGAACAATTTGACCAGAGTCTTGAGCAAATTGGATGAAGCAGGTATGACCATTAGGACTGACAAATGTCAATTTGGTACACAGCAATTGGATTACTTGGGTCACACTTTGTCTTCAGGGGGCATCAAACCCAAGTTGTCCCTCATTAAAGCTATCAGTCATGCTGTTCCTCCCAAAGACAAAGATACCCTTCGGTCATTTTTGGGACTAGCAGAATATTACGCACAATTTGTTAAGGGTTATGCTCAAATTGTTGAATTATTGTGTGCCCTGCTACGTAAGGGTTCAAAGTTTGTCTGGTCTGACGAAGTCTCGTCTTCATTTGACCAAGTGAAGAAATTGATTATTGAGGCACCTGCTTTACATGCTTTTCAGGATGGTTCTAAAGGTTTCATCATAGTAGACGCTAGTCTCACCGGGTTGGGTGCAGTCCTAGGACAATGGGTGTCTAGAAAGGAACACACTATAGCCTTTTCATCAAGAATGCTTAAACAGTCTGAGACACATTACAGTACCATTGTACGCGAGACCCTTGCTTGCGTATGGGCAATTGACAAATTCAAAAATTACATTTAGGGACGTGAATTTGAACTTTTTACTGACCATAAACCCCTTACACATATACTCAATGGTACAGGGCTTGGTAAGGCTTCAGCTAGACTGGTTAGATTGCTTTCGAAGTTGCAAGAGTTTCACTTTTCTATTAAGCATATTTCTGGTGGAAAGAATTTCAGGGCTGACTGTCTCTCACGCATGGCCTTTCATGATGACTCTGAAGTTGAGGATTTTGAGGACACAGAATGTGTCGTGGCAGCCTTAAATGCCATCAAGGAATGCCCCAGCATCACAGAACAATTATGGATGGAAGCTTACAACAAGGATAAAATCCTCAAACAGGTCATGGAGTACATTGTTAAGGGATGGCCGGAGAATAGGAAGCTTACAGGTGAGTTGAAGGCTTTTGCCATGGTGGCATCTGAGTTGTCCCTCGTCAATGGCATGGTCATGCGACATGAATCATTTGGTCCCCCGGCAAGTCTCAGGGAAGACATCATTAAATCTGCGCACCATGGTCATTTAGGTGTTACCAAAACCTCTCAACCTATTAAGCTGTATTATTGGTGGCTCTCCTTGGAACCTCAGGTCAAATTTTGTATTGATTCGTGCGCTGAATGTCTATTGTCAGATAAGAAATGGAAGTTGATGAGTACACCTTTGCATCCCGTTCCCTTTCCCAACAGGCCATGGGACAAGGTTGGTTTAGATTTTTAAGGGCCTTATGATGTTTTGCCTCATGATCTCAAATTCCTCATCTTGATGGTTGACTATCATTCTAAATGGTTTTATCATATGTTTTGTGATGCAGCCAGTACCACTAATGCCATTAAATTCTTGAGGAAGGTTTTTGCAGTTGAGGGCTCGCCTTCCGTTTTTGTAACTGACAATGGTACCCATTTTGTCTCCCATAAGATGTGCACATTTTTAGCGAAGAATGATGTTAGTCATTATAAGGTTGCTTTGTATTCTCCTGCGTCTAATGGATTGGTCGAGAGGGCAAACAGGTTAGTTAAGGACGCTATTCAGGCAGCTCTTTTCTCTGGTCAGAATGTACAAGATTTTGTTGAGGCCAAATTATGGTCTTATAACATATCACCTCATTTCACCACAGGGGTTCCACCTTTTACCCTCTTGAGGGAAGGAATGCCCACAGCAATGTGTGTCCCAATTGGTTGCAAAACAAACACGACAGGCATAGCCAAGTTGACAAAGGTCTTGCGTCTCATGTGTTGCAGAAGCAGAGTCTCATGAACTCTATGTGTGATGCAGGGAAAAGTTTTAGCAACATGGATCTAAAGGTTAACAATTGGGTTCTTATCAAAAACCCCAAAAAGGTTTCTAAGGGTTTGTCTAAATTCTCTGCTCCAGTTCAGGTTACTGATGTGAGCAAAGGATCAGCGCTACTTGGTAGTAAGGGGTGGTGGAATTAAAGATCGCTGGTGCATCTCTCTGACTCACAGGTTAGTTCTTTTCTCAAATTGTCCAAACAGGAAGTTGAACATTGTGACTGGACTAGCTGGTTGCGTGATCTTACAAATTTTGTGCCTCTTCCTGAAAATGAAGGTAATGCAGGGAAAACTGTTGCTTCTCTGTGATTAACCTCACATGTCAGTCAGCACGACAGTCCTGTCTCTAAGGCTGCTGCATCGAGTGGTGATGTCTCTTTGCAAACTGGTGATTTGGGTACCTGTCAAAGAAGATTACCTTCCAGATTTAATGATTATGTTTTGTCATGAATTTGTAACCTAGACTTACCTTAGGTACCTGTGCATTTACTCACAAGTTATGCTTACCATTGTTTTTAACATGTTCATTTGTTCGTATTGTTACTCTTCCTTCATTTTGTTCTTTGTGGGGAGGGAGAAGTTGTAGTGTTTAGTATCTCGTGAAGGCATCCTCGCGCTGCCCCAGCGCGTGGATGTCTCCGATCTTGTGACTGCAAGGCATTGTTCAAATGTTGTTCCACGATCGGGCTCTGAACGATGCATGCCAGGATTCTGTTAACGGTAATCAGTTGACAGAGATCCTGGTGCGCAGCGGGAAAGCTCGATCGTTGGTGCTGTATTCAACTTAATAAATCGTCAAGTTACTTACCTCCTCGTTTCCTGCCTCATCTCTCACTTCAGTGGCCAATGTCAGCGATTTAGTTACTGTTTAAATTCCAGTTAACACTCTTAGTGAATGCAAGATTAAGTAAGCTATTTCCAGGATGTTGTGTTTCTGTATTTTTTTGATTATTATATTACTGTTGTATAGTGCATACTTTAAACTGAGTCGCCATACGTGTTGATAATGGGCTACAATTGAGAGCTCTGGAGTTGAGGCTGAAGGCAATGTGAGTTTCACACAGTGCCTGTCAGTGGGTCAAAAACGTGTTCAGTATATATCGTCATCCAGTTCTTGGCCTCTCTGCAGAGCACACAGAGCAATAGGCACTCATTCCAGTTGCAGTTCTGATTCTGCGCAACTATGTGTGAAAGAGGTACACAGTTGTCAAAAATATTAACAAGGTGAAAGTAAAAGAAAATGCACTTCTTACAGGTGAGTGCATGGGTTGTGTGTTTAGGGGTGGTGAAGTAAAGGGGATGTGAGGAAGTGCATTCAGGAGACAGTGGAAATAGGGTGCTGAAGAAGAAAGAGATGGGGTGTAAGATATACAGATGGATGAGATGTAGCGAGAAAAAGGGTGTGCATGTCTAACATAGACTGACCATGACAGGAGTGATTGAAACACTTCGATTACCACTACCCCTTCAAAAGGCCTCAGTAATATTTGATTCACAGTTTCTATTTCAGCATTAAAACATTGTCAATATTATTGACAGAAAAATCATTGTTTTTCCTCAGTACTTTTAGGTGTATGTCAGTTGTTGTGGTATATATCTGGATGCAATACCTGAAAGCTCAAAGAGGAACCAAAATACTAGTCGGGTGGCAGACTATGGACATCATAGAAATGTATTTTACATTTGTAAGCCAAGCCCTTAATTACATAGCCACACCCCCTTTAGAGACCCTCCACTTTTTTCATCCCAATTAAAGCCCTGGCTTATGGGCACTATGCTGTTTGTTCCATATTCTTGTGCAGCACTCCTTTGCTCCTCAGCTTGGAATGTATTTAATAAATACCAGCGCGTGCATCCGTGCATACCTGCTAACTAATCCACACCACACTTCCCAGCAGCTGGCAGAACATGCAAACAATGGCAAAGAGCAGATACAGGAGATAAGGTACAAAAAACCAACATTAGAAAGCACCATCACAAATGAAATCATCCTCAGAGGAAACCATATCTTGCATCTAGAACAGCAGGTTCCCACAGTCACAAGGATGAAAGGGCACCGAGGCCTATGCTGAAGCAATGACCCATCAAACCACAATACCAAAGCTGTGCTTTATCTGGTGATCAGCACGCACAGTTTGGGAGTCAGAGCACTTCTGTTTAATGGATAGTGTGCTCAAAATTAAGATCTTTGTGTAAGGTGTTCATTCTGCCCGAATCTATTTGTCCTTCCATAAAACTTTTCGCAAACAGTTCCTTATCGACATTCAGAGCCATGAAGCGCCATACGAATTCGACCATACAATACACTCTCGATTGTTAAAAAAAAGTGCGCGCAGTTTAATGTCTTGTTCAGCCAGCAGCTTCACTGTCTGTAAGTTTCCTTTCTAGGGTCTGGGTAGGATCTTCCGAGGCAGAACGATTAGCAAGGCTTTTTCTGTAAATGCAAAGAGAACACAACAAACGCACCTCGAGATGTTTGCTCTTCTCGTTGTATTGTGTTGCTTGCACTGTTAGAAGTTGTGTAGCGCTTCTTGCCGCTGTCGAGACCCGGAAACGCTCTTTATTCTGGTTTCTACAGTCTGTACGTGTCACAGAAACACAAAAACTTTAGTAGCCAGGCCGTACCTGGGTCTGTTTCTCACGTGTAGTTCAAAAAAGGTATTTTCTAGAAACCAATCAACAACTTCAAGAAACAGGGGGCGCTGCTCTTTCACAGAAACTTAGCAAATACCACGCTACCCGTTACACCTTTTTTTTCTTTTCCGAAATAATCCTTTCTGCCCACCTTTATTTCAAGGTCATTTCACAGGTGTTAGTTTTCTCGCAAAAAAAAACCTCTTTCCAGGAACTTCTTCCTGTCTCAAACGCTTAACATTAATAACGTCTCTTTCCTCTGCCTGCTCTGAGCCGGGTTACCTCCGTCTCTATAATACGTGAGGAAATTTTCCGGAAATTATTATTTATTTGTCGGCGGAGACCTGTTCAATCGTTTGCGTTCTCGTCGATTTTTGCAGCGGCATCCTTCCTTCTTGAGGGGACCTCAGAACAGACACGAACACGCTTTAAACTTAAACCACACAATCCGATACTATCAATGGATGAGCAGGCGCTA
This sequence comes from Calotriton arnoldi, assembly GCA_963921515.1. Classification (NCBI taxonomy): domain Eukaryota; kingdom Metazoa; phylum Chordata; class Amphibia; order Caudata; family Salamandridae; genus Calotriton; species Calotriton arnoldi. The sequence continues at coordinate 87,191 of CAWUFW010000904.1, read as the reverse complement.
GGATCGCGTCTTGCACAGCAGCAGTTCAGAGAACAAAATCGATAAGTAGGGGCGGCTCTAGTGATCCAGGAAGGGAGTTTCACACCCCTGGAGCCATATATAGGAAGTGACTAGACAGGGCAGCACGGGCAGACTTTCTGACAACTTTCCTGGCATTTTCACTCTGTACAGCAGAAAATGCACCTGATCAAATGTCACCTAGAATCTGTAGAGCGCTATTTTGACAGTAGCGCTTGACAGCCTTGTGGTCATGGTCGATGTTTTATCTCCTACAGACCGGAATCCGATTAGCCCGATGTTGTGTTGTTGCTCCGTTGTCCATCTCTCTGAACAGTGGCTGCATCTTCCCAATATCCCCGTTACTAAGGGGCCGATTCCGATCCAGGTCGGACAGCCCTCCGAGAGCCGTCCGTAGCCTCACCTTACGACCCACTCGTTCCCGGAGCCGATCCGTCCGGACAAGGAAGTACGATGCGCAAATGTGTCCGAATGCCGACCGAGCCGTAGGCTCCGAAACCAGCAATATTTCCCGTACGAGCCGGAACCATAACAGCTGAAATCGACTCGTCCGGAGGCATGTAAACAGCAGTTTCCGGCCGGGCAAGTATGATGCGCACTTTCTACGCGCCGAACGAGTCGCCACTAGCAGCACGTCACAGCATCCGGTAGAGCTGCATAGCAGGTCCGATTCGCGCCACAACACGATCCACGGCTACGAGACAGACCAACTCCCAACGTGTACGAGACGGAGCAGCAATCAGCAAGTACGAGACGAACCATTGATGAATCCCATCGTGCAGGTCATCCCAGGACTGTATATCTATGACCGGATCAGGAACAGACGCGTACGTCGCAGACGGTAAGTCAGACACCCACACAAACAAACGTCACGAACACGCAAAATGCTACACACACATAGGGGGGGGACATCCCTTCCACCAGCAACAGCAAAACCACAGGGGTTGCATGGTCCTCACTACCAGCAGTACCCACACCTAGGGGGGATGCCCAGCACTACTACCATCCCCACTCATAGGGGGCTGGATGCCCATCACTACCAGTACCCCCTACTCATAGGGGGTTGGATGCCCAGCACTACTACCATCCCCACTCATAGGGGGCTGGATGCCCATCACTACCAGTACCCCCTACTCATAGGGGGCTGGATGCCCAGCACTACCAGTACCCCCACTCATAGGGGGCTGGATGCCCATCATTACCAGTACCCCCTACTCATAGGGGGCTGGATGCCCAGCACTACTACCATCCCCACTCATAGGGGGCTGGATGCCCATCACTACCAGTACCCCCTACTCATAGGGGGATGGATGCCCAGCACTACTACCATCCCCACTCATAGGGGGCTGGATGCCCATCACTACCAGTACCCCATACTCATAGGGGGCTGGATGCCCAGCACTACCAGTACCCCCTACTCATAGGGGGCTGGATGCCCAGCACTACTACCATCCCCACTCATAGGGGGCTGGATGCCCATCACTACCAGTACCCCCTACTCATAGGGGGCTGGTTGCCCAGCACTACCAGTACCCCCACTCATAGGGGGCTGGATGCCCAGCACTACCAGTACCCCCACTCATAGGGGGCTGGATACCCATCACTACCAGCACCCCCTACTCATAGGGGCTGGATGCCCAGCACTACTACCATCCCCACTGATAGGGGCTGGATGCCCATCACTACCAGTACCCCCTACTCATAGGGGGCTGGATGCCCAGCACTACTACCATCCCCACTCATAGGGGGCTAGATGCCCATCACTACCAGTACCCCTACTCATAGGGGGCTGGATGCCCAGCACCACCACCATCCCCATTCATAGGGGGCTGGATGGCCAGCACCACCAGCATTCACACACATAGGGTGACTAAGCAAACCCCCCCCTACCATCTTGGCAAGATTGTATCTGTGTGTGTGCAAAATGCACACAACACAGATTCTGACAGTGAACATACAATGTGACTCCCATCACATGTGTGCACAAAAGGTGATTGTGGTGTCCAAAAATCCAGCATATTATGATCATTGTGGGAATGGGGTCTAAACCCCCCATCACTACAGCGACCAAAAGGTGATTGTGTTGTCCAAAAATACAGCATTTTAGGATCATTGTGGGAATGGGGTCTAAACCCCCCATCACTACAGTGACCAAAAGGTGATTGTGTTGTCCAAAAATACAGCATTTTCGGATCATTGTGGGAATGGGGTCTAAACCCCCCATCACTACAGTGACCAAAAGGTGATTGTGTTGTCCAAAAATACAGCATTTTCGGATCATTGTGGGGAGGGGGTCTAAACCCCCCATCACCAGGCCTGGGCGTAGTTTTGCTACGCGGAACTCCGCGAAGTTACAAAAAAACCTCCGCGAAGTTCCGCGAGTGGCGGAGTGCAGTGCGAACCGCAGTTTGTGCTGGTATTCCTGCCGCTCAGGTAGAAATTCTACCCGAGCTGCAGCTCGCGCTTGCGAACTTACCGTTCGCGATAGCGAACTTACCGTTCGCAATCGCGAGCGGGAAAAAAACTCCGCTGCACATCGCAAAGTGGAGTTTTCTGCACTTCGCGAACTCCGCGGAGTGCAGAAAACTCCGCAAACTCCGCGAACGGTACGAAGTTCACCGCCCAGGCCTACCCATCACTACAGTGATCAAAAGGTGATTGTGTTGTCCAAAAATCCAGCATTATTGGATCATTGTGGGAATGGGGTCTAAACCCCCCATCACTACAGTGACCAAAAGGTGATTGTGGTGTCCCAAAATCCAGCATCTTAGGATCATTGTGGGAATGGGGTCTAAACCCCCCATCACTACAGTGACCAAAAGGTGATTGTGTTGCCCAAAAATACAGCATTTCCGGATCATTGTGGGAATGGGGTCTAAACCCCACATCACTACAGTGACCAGAAGGTGAGTGTGGACATCATAATAGCAGCATCACCAGACCAGCATTTGTGATTACTGGTCCCAACACCACAAGCAATGTAGTGGCAATGTGGTGGTTGTGTCACATACAAACATAGATTTGGGAGGCAAAGATTGCTGTGTATCACAAGAACTCCCTCTGCCATGTGCAGACAAGCATTGGCCATGAGCCCTGACAATGCCTCCAGTGTCCAATTAGACTATGTGAAAAGTGAGCATCATGATTCATACACACATATCTTCACGAACAGACACACAAAATGAGGAATCCTGTGGAGACTGTTGATGTTAGGTGACCAAGTCCATATCATGGCAGCAATGGGACATACCAAACATGATCAATGTGCAGGATGATGAGCTACAAGACGCATGGACACTAGGGAAAAACCTCCAAACAACATCCAGCCAATGTAACGCAAAATCCATACCAATGCAGAGGTGCAGATGCACAAACACAGACAGGCAGCCCCACACTGCATATCAAACACAACACGTGTGTGTGTCTCAGTGTCCCAGGCTAGTACACAACACATGACGGTGGGCTGAACTCCAATCACACAGATGTGTACACAGTGCCATACAAAACTAACTCATGAACTGTGCACCCCTTTGTGGGCAAGCAGGCATTGTCAGATGAGTGGGATCCCAACGGATTCATGTGACACAAGCTGGGTTGAACAGCAACCAACACAGCAAGAGACAGACCCACTACAGCACTACCCTCAGGGACCCTAATTTGGGGTGACAGTAGCCTGTACGCCAATCCCACTGTGATGACAAAGGTAGGTTTTGCCCATACTGTGGAGCACAGTCAGCTGTGCGTACTGGGTCATGTGTCCTGAACAACAAACTCCCATCACACCTCCATAAACACAAATCACTGGCCATGGCCTGCAATCAATGGGTAAAATGTAGGTAGGGGCCTAGACATGAAACCACTCCCATTTGGCCACCCTCAACACCACACACCTTGATCTGCACCAATGTGCATCAGCTAGGCACACATGGACTGGTGACATTGCTCATGCACCCATGACAATCCCAGGGGTGGTGGGGGGATCTAAGGTACCCACAAATCCTCACACATGGCCTGTCAACAACCCCTGTGAATGTCTGCAACACTGCACAGTATGCGGTACATGGGCATAACGTGAAAACTACCAGATTCAGTGGGAACCCTGCCACACACCCACACCAATGAGGAACCAAAGGAGACCCACAAAGAACACATGTCAACACCTTCCAACATTGACCCTGATGAGTGGGAGTAGTCACACACACATACAAGTGAGCCACTCACTGACAGATACCACATAGGGAAAACAACATGATGTTGGTAACACATAAGTGCCAATGGGAATCCAGAATGTGTCCCACATGCGTTTGACAACATCCCCGGAACTTACAACTAAAATAGCCAGGGATGACAAACTAATGACCAGTAGTTTGCCATGCACCTACATCCCAGAAAACCCAGGGCAAAGATGTTTGATGAACACAGGACAACTCAGCAAGCGCACCAAACAGGAACATCTGTATGGAACACAGGCTGTGTTAAAAAAGGGAAGGGAACACACACAGACATGCTCACACAACACACACTATGTGCCCAGGCAATGTCACGGAATGACACAATGCCATGAGGGGTCTCCAATCCTGGGGAAGGTCAGCTGTGCAAAACGTTGTCTGTGCATGGTTCTGTCATGCCAGCACAACACTTGCCCAGTGAGCCAACAATTACAACACAATGAAAGCTCTGGTCACAGCAGCCTGTGTACGGGAGTGTCCCTTCAGTCATCTGCACATACGCAATACACATGTAGAGCTAGTTGCACTGATGACACAGATGACTTGTGTACCATGGATGCACAAACCTGCCTGTCCAGTGGAGATGGGCCCAGTCAGGAAATCTCACTCTGTGCCCAAATGTAAGCACAACATATGTGCAACAGTGTATGCCAAAGATGTGAAGTAGCAAACCCAACGAGAAAATCCTGGTCACAACATTTTGCTATCATTACACCCTGAAATTGCAGCAAAGGATGTCATGGATTCATAGCAGAAAAGTACACATATCCCATGGACCACATGGAGTCCATCACATCAACAAATCATTCTGTTGTACCTTTAAAACACCAGTACAACAGCAAGTCCATGACACTCATCATCAACATCATGTACATTAGATGCAACAACACTGGATGACAACAAGTGGCTTTATTAATAACATAAATCCATGTAACTGGTAAGTTAAGTGTACAATGTCAAAAGGCCAATGGCCAGTCCATTCCTACATTCAACCAGGGTGACATGTGACAAGTTGTCACCCATTGTTTGCCTGCACTGCTATGGCCAGGGGACATCTCCCCTTGGAGGGGCATACATAGGGGCAGGCCAGGCACCGCAGGGACAGGATCAGGGGACAGCAGAATGGGGCAGGGGAGGGGTGGTGGGTGCAGGAGTGTCACTGGCAACTGCAGTGGAGGTGTCTGACACAGTGGGCACCGTCACCACTGCAGGGCCCAAGTCAGATGTGATGGGTGCCGTCCCCACTGCAGGGCTCAAGTCAGACGGGGTTGTTGCCAGCACCACTGCAGTGGGCAGGTCAGATGGTGTGGACGGGGTCTCCACTGCAGTGCCCAAGTCAGATGGGGTGGATGTCCTATCTACTGCAGTGCCAACCTCCAAAGGAGTGTCATGGGGTTCAGGTGAGGTGGGCAGGACAGAGGGGGGGACACGGTGCGTGGTGACTTCCTCCTCCCCTTGTGAGTTGGAGCAGATGGATTGGTGGGGAAGAGGCCAAGGTCACAGAGGAAGAGCTGCTGTGAAGGGGGGGTTACAGGTGAGGCAAGGGAAGGGGTTTTGGAGGGAGAGGCATCTGAGGACTGCGGAGTGCTTGTGGATGTCTGTTTGTGCGTCTGTGACCCATCCCCTGTGTGTGTGCCATCAGTCCCCGGTGTGTGCGTGCCTGTGGCTCTGGATTTTGTCTTGCGTGGCTGTGCGCTGCTTGTGTCTGTTGTGGTGCGTGCCGGTGCTGGTGTGTGTGTGCGTTGGACAGGTAGGGTAGTGGGGATTGTGGATGTGGCAGAGGTAGGAGGGGTGAGGGACTGTTGGAGGAGGGACACTGCTGACGTCTGTGTGGAGGCCATGGCCTGAATGGTCCGATGTAGGGCAGACATGTTTGATGAGATGCCCTCCATGAAGGACACCAGTTGTGTCAACAGAGTGGTGTGGGAATGGAGGACACTCAGCATCGCTGTCTGCCCTACATGGAGCTGCTTCAGTAAGTCCACAGACTCCACACTCAGGGCAGCAGGGGAGACAGGGGCAGGGGGTGCGGTGCCTGGCACGAAGGAGACATGTTCCCTTACACGGGGGCCTCCACGACATCTGGGATGGGAGCAGATGGGAGGGTGGAGATGGTGGTGGTGGTGGGGACAGACTCGCTAGCTGTTGTCTGGGGTCTGCTGACACCCGCCTCCACAAGGGGTCCTCACTCGAGATGATGTGTTCCTCAGCCGAGGTGGTCGTAGCTGAGGTCTCCTCAGTGTGGCTCCCCTCACCCTCTGTGCCACTGGGTCCCTCCAACTCCTCTGCAGCAGACCCAGTCTGGCTCTGCGGCTCCTCTTGGTCCGTGGAGCTGTCTCCTCCAGTAGCCGAAGATGTATCTGCAAACAATCAGGATAAACAGATCCACATCAGTCACCTGTTTCACCTGACACATCACAGTCAGTACAGCACATTTCAGAGCACGCCTTGGCATCATTTGCAAAATATTGCAAAAAGTGCTGACACATTTTGAAAAAGACACCTGTCAGTCTGCCAGTCAACCATGCCCCTCATATACTTCCCTCCATGGACCCATCTGTCTGGTGCATGTAGTATGCCACTACTTATATGTGCACACATGCACCACATAGACATATCTCAGAACTGCAGGAATTGTGATTGAAATGTGTCAGTACACACATATCCCATCTCCTGTCACTGACTCAGTACATGTGTCAGGAGAAGGGATGGCCAAACTCATTGTCAGTAAAATGGATATGCTTCCTTCACCAGACACCATGATGTGCCCATGTATTGATGGTCAATGCCACAATTGAGTGTATTCTGGACAACTGACATTACTGCAGGATACACATTAGCAAGTGGTATACCATGCTACAGGCCAGTCTGGATAATCAGTCATCACTGGCTTCAGTCACAGGGGCAGTGCATCCAAAAACAAACAGTCTGCACTGTGTCACAATCATTTTCATTTTGGGGAATGTAAGCCCTGCAGCTGTCAAGTGCACATGTTCCCCCACTGCTACCCACATCTTAAGGCATCTGATGATCCCACGTAATACAAATGCAACAGTTGAGTGACTGCAAGCAACAATCTGTAAACATGATCACATCACAGTGTTATGCGAACTAATTGAGGCTGCCTGCACTTTAATGTAGAATACACCATTAGGCACCGTCAAGTGATTACACACCTATGTCTTACCCCATTGTGATGATCCAACAGCCACATCTCAGCTAGCTGCCCAACCCAAAATGCTCAACACCCCAGGAGTCTAAAAAGCTAGGCCACTCCACAATGATACCGAGGCAGACACCAGATTGCATATTTCACAATGCACTAAATGTAGGCTGACACATAGGAGTAGAAGAACATAGTGTACTTCATGTCCGGAGTAGGCATACCTTACAAGGTCCATGTGCGACATGGTATTACCCTGAACACTAGGCATGTGCTCATGCATGTGTGACACACATGATGTACATTCTTCTGAGGCCCCAACATTGTCTCACCTGCTGCATGGCTGTGTGGAAAATACCCCAGACATATGGTGAGCCAAAGCATCAATTGGAACACATATCAATTGCCCACACAGAGTACATGTCTGATTTCTGGCAATGTGCAGACACATGGCAATCAATTGCCTCACTCATGAAGACAAAACAATGCACCAGTAGCAGATGCTGTTTAGAACCGTAAGCTGGGACAACAGCAGGGACACACAACCCAAGTGACACAAGTCACAGACTGAAAGGGCCACACCTGTGCATCAGATGTGGATGGGCCATGACCAAATTTAGGCACATGACTCTTGTTCAAGCAGACAGAAGATCTGTGGGAGTGTAACCAGGATGAAGGAGTGCAAAGAGCATGTGATAGATAGTTCACAGAAAAGGCATGCACTTACCCCCTCCTTGCTGCTGTCTGGCCTTTAACTGCCCATCCAGGTCAGGGAAGACCACCGCCAGAATCCGGAGCATGTGGGGGGTCAGTGTCCGTCGTCCGCCCCTTCTGCGAGGAGGCGACAGCTTCAGCTGGACTCTTGCGATCCTCCGGGTCCAGCCACGAAGGTCTTGCCACCTCTTCTGGCAGTTGCGGAGTCGGCGTCTGTAGACCCCCACAGATCGAACAGCCCGGGCAATGGTCAGCCAGATCTCCTGTTTCTGATGGGCATCAACCTGTGAGGATGACAAGGATAAAAGTCCATTACCACACATGCAACATGTTTGTGCATCACACAGTTGGATATACATATCGTTATCACAAGGCCATATGATGTACACAGGTAGTGCAACTATGGTGATTGACATTTGTCCTGCATTAACACCATGGAAACATTGCCTGAGTATTATAGCTGTGTAAAAATGCACTTTTCCTGCACAGTACCTGTCCACTACAGGTACCTACACGCTTTGGGGGTAACAACTACTCAGTGAGCATGCTAGCCACTGGTGTACACAATCCCATTAGTGCCAGTCAGACAACATGCACAATGAAAAAGGATGTGGACTGCACACTCACCTGCTCCCCTGGTTTCCCATACAGCTTGCTGTACTGTGGAAGGAGGCTGTCCAGCAGGGCCTTGTTTTCCTCCTCTGTGAAGGCTGGGGCCCTCTCCACAGTACGTGCCATTCTTGGAGCCAGAGGATGCAGAGACAGCAGCAGTGATACCAGTGAATGCAATCTGGGGCATTTAGTGCAGGCAAGTGAGCTCTCAGGGGAACAGACAGCCTTATATCTGTGCTGCTGAGGCAGAATCTGTCCCAGTCGTCCAAAGCGATAGGTCGGACACGTTTGCATCCTATGAATCTGGCCAATCCATCGCATTGCACGCCTCGTACACGCCTTCCGCATCGTTCAAATAATTCAAATCCATGACACCAACGAGTGTGATACATTATTGTAGGGAGCCAACGGATTTTTCAGCACACGAATTGTACAAGGGTCAAATCCGCGTCAGTCCCCATTGCAGGCAATGTGCAAGGCGTGTGTGCAAGGCGGGCGCACGCCCCGTTCCCCATGTGTACGACGCGTCTTTTGAATTTGTCACCCGTGTCAGTCCCCATTGCAGGCAAGGTGCAAGGCGTGTGTGCAAGGCGTGCGCACGCCTCGTTCCCCATGTGTACGACGCGTCTTTTGAATTTGTCACCCGCGTCAGTCCCCATTGCAGGCAAGGTGCAAGGCGTGTGTGCAAGGCGTGCGCACGCCTCGTTCCCCATGTGTACGACGCGTCTTTAGAATTTGTCACCCGCGTCAGTCTCCATTGCAGGCAAGGTGCAAGGCGTGTGTGCAAGGCGTGCGCAAGCCTCGTTCCCCATGTGTACGACGCGTATTTTGAATTTGTCACCCGCGTCATTCCCCATTGCAGGCAAGGTGCAAGGCGTGTGTGCAAGGCATGCGCACGCCTCGTTCCCCATGTGTACGACGCGTCTTTTGAATTTGTCACCCGCGTCAGTCCCCATTGCAGGCAAGGTGCAAGGCGTGTGTGCAAGGCGTGCGCACGCCACGTTCCCCATGTGTACGACGCGTCTTTTGAATTTGTCACCCGCGTCAGACCCCATTGCAGGCAAGGTGCAAGGCGTGTGTGCAATGCGTGCGCACGCCTCGTTCCCCATGTGTACGACGCGTCTTTTGAATTTGTCACCCACGTCAGTCCCCATTGCAGGCAAGGTGCAAGGCGTGTGTGCAAGGCGTGCGCACGCCTCGTTCCCTATGTGTACGCCACGTCTTTGTGAATTTGTCACCTGCGTCAGTCCCCATTGCAGGCAATGTGCAAAGGATGCCACCCACCATAGCTTGTCAGGGTCACATGGGCACACCAACAACAATATAGACTGTGACACTGTATATCAAAGGGCATGTCTTTGAGAAAGTGCCCTCTTTCTTGCATGGTATGCCCCCACTTTTTGCTGAATTGCTGATGTGCTTTGAATGAGTGTGCCCTGGGCTCCTGCCAATCAGGTACCCAGGGCCTGTGTTCCTTCCCTAAAACTGCATTGAAGCCTAAACCCAATTGGCATCTCTGGCCACAGGTAGGCCCCTGGTAAATGGTACCACGGGTACCCAGGGCACTGTGACCAGAGAAGGTCCCCAAGGGCTGCAGCACTTATTGTGCCACCCTTGGAGGCCCTGTACCCTGACACACACACACTGCCTTTGCAGGCTGCGTGTCTTGGTGCAGAACAAAGTGAAGAGTCGACATGGCACACACCCCTGTGTGCCATGCCCACAAACCACGGCCTTGGCATCCATCAGTCACCCCTCTAGCTGGGTGCCCTATGCCAGTGGTGAGGGGACAGGTGCATGAGCCCTGTACCCCTACAGTACCCAGGTCCATTCCTGGGCACTGTAAGTGCAGTGCTGCCATTAAGAGTATATGGTGCTGGGAGCTTGTCATCACGAACTCCACAGCACCATAATGGCTGCACTGAAGACTGAGAAGTTTGGTATCAAACTTCTCAGCACATTAAACCCACACTGATGCCAGTGTGGGATTTAATGTAAAATGCACGACAGAGGGCATCTTAGAGATGCCCCCTGAAACTCGACCAACTCCCAGTGACCTGACTGAGTGGCTGCCGAGGCTGCCACCACCAGACATGTTTCTGGACTCCTGGGTCGAGAGCTTGCTGCTCTCGGGGGCCTGAAACAATGCACATCCTGGGACGAGGTGCCAAGCCTCCTCCCCAGGATGGGCAGGGTTCACGAAGGGGAAGCTTCAAAGGCATACCGCCTTTGTGAGGATAACGTTGACACTTTTTCTCCCAAAAAGTTTCTGTCGACTTTTGAAAACTACAAATATTCCTTAAAAATCAGCCGAATAACAAAAACGCATTTTCTCAACTTTTTTCAGGAAATGTCCCAGTGCTGAATCCAGGATCCAGCACTGAGTAAGAAAAAGTATCGATAACCTAACTTACCTGCTAAGTGAATTTCCTCCCATAGGATATCATTGGTGATTCTATGTGAAAAAGTTTCTAAGTGTCAACTTTTGAAATGCAATAATATTCTTTAAAAATCGTACCTTTAACCAAAACGCATTTACTCACCTGTTTTCAGGAAATGTCCCAGGGCTGAATCTAGGATCCAGTCCTGTGTTAGCAAAAGTAATCTGAAAAGTAATTAACTGCATTTTACTTAAAAAGCCCATTCAATTGAATGTACTATACCTGCAATGTGTTGCAAACTGCTTACTTAAAACTGTAACCAAAACCAGTCAAAGTTACACTGCAATTTTGAACTGTGTTCATACAAGTAATTTACTACTGAAAAGTATTTTTATGCTTACCTGTGCCAGGCTTGCTTGGTTCTAAAAATAAAACAACAGTATATTTTTTTATACAAAACAATTGGCCTAGAGTTCAGTTCTTGAGTGTGTGGATTCATTTGCTGACTGAGTGTGTACATCAAATGCTTTACACTGTCCTCTGATACTGCCTTACTGCTCGACCAAGCTACCACTTTAGAGAGTAAGTTTCTATCTAACTTTAACCTCTGCCAAACCTCTGGAGACCCTTGGACTCTATACACACTGTACCTCACTTTGGTGCAGTATATATAGAGCCAGTTTCTTACATTGGTGGATCAGCGGTGAGATACAAACTTGCATTTGTTGGACTACTTGGTTACCATCTGATCACACGACAGAACTCTTAAATTGCCTTTAGAATTCTGATTTTTTCAAATTGGCATTTTTACCAAACTACTAAAAGTCTTGTTAGGGCCTTGCTTAAGTCCCTTTAGAATTTTAGAAGAAAAAAAAAGTCACTATAGTCAAGGGTAGAGGGGTTAGAACTTTTTGTTAGAATGTCTCAAGAAAAGAACCCAGCTATTAGTGAAGATAATAATGACATGCAGGACATGGTTGAGGAGCTCGACCTCACCCCTTATCTTCACTTGTCTTTCAAAGAGATAAGGTCCTTATGTAAACTTAAAAATATACCAATGGGCCAGCATCCAACCAAACAAGGGCTCCAGGAGCTCCTGGCTGAGTATTCCAAGGCCCACCCATCTGAAAATGGTGATGACCAATCAGATGGGGAAAGGGATGAGGATGATAGGGCTGGTAACCCACCTCCAATAATCCCTAGGGAGGAAAGGGACCCCATACCCTTAACTCCAAGAATCAACCTCTGGGGACCTAGAGGCCACACAGGTGGTTCAGGTCCCAGGGAGGACATTGAGGACAGCCTCAATGAGGAGGACAACCTTTTAGCAAGGTTGGCCAAAAGACTGGATCTAGAGTCCAGACTCCTGGCTCTAGAGAAGGAAAGAAATGAGATGGGTTTAGCACCCATCAATGGTGGCAGCAATACAAATAACAAGGATAAAGAGCAATCTTATGATCCTAAAATCCCCAAAGGGATTGTCCCTAAATTTGAGGAGGGTGATGACATCACCAAATGGTTCACAGCCTTTGAGAGGGCCTTTGACCTGAGAAAGGTGAAGAAACCTCTCTGGGGGGCACTCCTGTGGGAACTGTTCTCTGGTAACTGCAGAGACAGGCTTCTGACCCTCTCTGGGCCAGATGCAGGGTCCTATGATCTCATGAAGAGAACTCTGATTGAGGGATTTGGACTCACCACTGAAGAGTACAGAATTAGATTCAGGGGGGCTCACAAAACCCAGAACCAGTCCTGGATTGATTTTGTAGACTACTCAGTAAAGACACTGGATGGTTGGTTAACTGGACACAATGTGCATGACTTTACTGGACTTTACAATTTGTTTATGAAGGAACATATATTAAGTAATTGCACAAATGAAAAGTTACATCAGCATTTGGTAGACCTAGGTCTAATTTCTCCCCAAGAATTGGGAAAGAAGGCAGACCACTGGGTCAAGACTAGGGTGACAAGGACAACCACTGGGGGTGACCAGAAGAAGGTGGTCTGTATCCACACATCCCACAGTCATTAGCATCCTGTACCTGTGGGCTGCTTGCCACTGACCCAGGATGGATGTGGTGTATGTGCATTCCACTGTATTTCCTGTCAACATCAGTGTAGGCGATGAGTTAGATGGACATGGTGAGTATGTGTTGTGTTGCCCTAGTGGTGTGTCTCCCTCATATGTGTCACATTACCATGACTCACATTACGGTGTTCACATTGCTGTAGTAGTTTGCATGCACAGTGTTCCTTAGCAGATCATCATTGCCATGACACATACCAAGTATAAATCACAACAGAGGCAAGTATTGTGTGATTGTGATTTTATTTACAGACATGTGTAAGGATGGTGAACGGAATTGGAGTACAGTGTGATGGTAATACAAAGTTCACAGGTGAGTTGGTAGTGTTGAAAGATGAAATGTCCAGAGTAGAATCCACAGTCATTTGAGGCATTGTCACAACTTGGACCCTCCATGTCAAGTGGGTGATTTGGGTGTCAGTCGACAAGGTTAAATGGTTTGCACACAAAGGACGACATCCAGAACAGGTGTTGAGTTCCTGGGGGATATGCATGGCCATCTGCGTCTCACTTGCCCTTCTTCGGACGACCCCTCTTCTTTCTTGGGGGACCCTCATGTGCAGGCTGCTGCGGTGCTGAGGACTCTCCGCCAGAGTCCTCCTCCCTCCCTGTGGCAGTTGCGGATGTTGTTGCAACAGATGTCGTGGGCGCACAGGGAGGTGTGGTAAGGTTGGCGCTGATCTGGCGGAGGCATGTCAGTATGTCCCTATGCACCGCTGTTCGATCATCCAATTTGTCCCACTTGGACTCCATGCGGGACATGTGTGTCTCCACCCGAGACATGTGGGAGTCCAAGCGGGCATGATGGGCAGCCTGCTGTTCTTTGATGTCCTTGAGGATCCCCACAACCTGTCCAAACCCTCCGGTGCTTTCCTGGTACGCATCTATGATGCGTCCCAGGTGTGGATCACCCTGCAGTCCAGCCCCCTCTGCAGGCCATGTCCTCTGCCTGCCCACCCACCCACCGCCCCTACCCACACGGGCAGGACCTGGCAGGCACAGGCGACACTGGGCCCCCTTGAGTGTTGGCGCTGGTGGTGTTGTCCGTTGCTTCCATGGTGCCCTGTGTACCTGTTACGTTGTTGGTCTGTGGCCTCGGCCTGTCCGTGTCGGCAGGGGTACTCTGTCTGTTGTCAGATGTGGCAGGAGTGGTTGCAGGGGGTGCTGATGTTCCTACTGCTGGGGCTGCACGATGACTCACACCGGAGGTGCCAGGTTGTTCGTGTTCGTCGTCCGAAGAGGACAGAGACTGATCCACACCAGGGAGCTCAGGGTCCGCCAGAATCTGGGACTGGGACTCTTCTTCAGGTCCTGCTGTGTCCACAGCATCCCCTGTGGTTGGAGGAGACACACAATGTATGTTATGGTTCTACTGACATCAACGTTTAACACACATGACAGTTGCCACTGGACATCATTATGAGAGTCGGTACATTGCATTGTCCTAAGTTGTGACAGACAGAGGTTGATATTGTTGAAGCACTTTCTCATGGCAACCTGAAGCATTTTGATGTGCACGTCAAGCTGTGTGCATGACCAGCTCATGTATTGATCAATTGTCTGTACATGGCCATTGCTACTCAAGTTCCATCACATGCCTGACACAGCTGTATCATCCCTGTCCACATTTGTGCTTTAACGATGACATACGTACACTTACACTTAGGGTATGTAGCAAGCTTGGGGCATGTGTGGTGGCAGTTTTTGCTTTGCTCTGTGCGTTACATTGGTGTGTCTGTGCAACATGGTCACAGTCCGGTATGCCTGAGATCTAATGTGAGATACTATTTGGTTGTCTGTGTTCCTAGTTCACATCTCATTTCATACAAGTCATGGTGTTACCATAGCTAATGATGTTGGTGCTGAGTTTTGTCAGTGCTAACGTCTTTTAACTTATCTATTTCCTCCATGGTGAGAGGGATTGGGCACAGCATCTCTCTTGCTTTTCCATGCTCATGACAGTGATGGCCAGAGGTGTGTGTGTTGCAGTTCTGCTGCTGTGAGTTGCATGCCTCCTCTGATGCAGTCCAGGTTAGTAATTGTGTTTGGAGTGTCTATGACAGTGAGTGATGTGTTGTGTGAATGATGCGTACAACGCAGAACGATGTGGGATTGAAATGCAGCTCACAACTGCACCTTTTGGGAATGACACCATGCTACAGTGTCAGCTATTTGGGTGTGTCCATCCTAGTCACTGTCAGGTGTCCACTGTCAATAATGTATAGGTTACATTGTGTGTGCTTGGTGCTATGTACTATGTCTGCATCTCCCCAATTTTCATCTATGAGACACACCTTCACAGCCAGGTCAGGGGACACCCCAGGGACACTGCATCTACAGACAGTGGGAGGATACCTACAGTTCCAATGGCTGTGAGTGTAAATGTTTTTGAGTTGGCCAGTGCGTAGGTGTGACTTGCAGCCAATTCATACATCAGGACCATGTGTCAGCCATCTTGCCAAGGCATTTACTTTCGGAGTGACTGGTCCCAAGGGTGCTATTTGTTCTGGCTGAGGAGGTGTGTTTTGAGGTGGACTTGATTGCATTTGGAGTCATTGCAGGTCCTTCACCCACAGAGGCCAGGTAATCCCCCATGTGACATGCTTCCATTGCAGGGAGTCACAATTTACGTTCAGGCTGTCAGGCAGTAGTGTCCTGTTGTTACTTTGAGCCCAAGTCCCAGCAGGGCATTGTGCTCCCCACAGCAGGGCCCATTGTCAGAGATCTTGGGAGAGACTTTTCACTCACTCTCTTGTGGAGCATAATCCCAGGTGTGTATTTTGGTGTTGGTGGTAGGAGTGTGTGTGACAGGGGCTGCTGGTAGATGGAGTCAGAGCTGGCGGTCCTCCTCCCTCCAGTCCAGATATCCCACCCTACAGCATGCTTCCATTGCAGGGAGTGGAAGTTACCTTTCAGGCTGTTAGGCATTGGTGTCCTGTTGTTTGTTTGAGGCCAAGTCCCAGCAGGGCATTGTGCTCCCCACAGCAGGGCCTAGTGTCAGCCATCTTGGCAGTACTTTTGCACTCCCTGTGTGGTGAGCATGGTTCAGTGTGAGCTTGCTGGGACATGTGGGTTGGGGACTGTTGGCTGTGACTGCAACTCCCATCATGCTTTTGGCTACACCCACCTTCCCAGCATACCCAACCTTCCTTCCTGTGACTCTGCTTCCCTGTGAGTGATTGAGACAGCAATGGCAAGATGACTGACAGTGGTGTCCTGTTGTTTGTTTGGGCACAATTCCCAGCAGGGCCTTGTGCTCCCCACAGCAGAGCCCATTCTCAGCCATCTTGTCAGTTTTTTGCAACTCCCGGTGAGATGTGCATGGTTTTGGGTGGAGCTTGTGGGACTATGTGGGTGGGGGACTGTTGGCTGTGACTGCAACTCCCATCATGCTTTCTGCTACATGCACATTCCCAACAGCCCAACCTTCCTTCATTTTGACTCAGCTTTCCTGCGAGGTGGTATGACAGTGGTGGCAAAATGGGTGACAGTGTTTGTTGGTGATTTATGGTAATGCCTTGCAGTATTTGTTGTTAGGTTTGTACATGTTATGACGTAGTTCCATATTACTGTGGGATGGCAGGTATTGTGTTTGTGTAACTGGCATACACATCACAGGATACTTGCCTTTCTGTTGGTATGGCTTTGCTGGCAGTGCTTGGTTTCACAGTCCCCTTGACAGTGATATGTGTGTTTTGCAACACAATATTGAGTATATTGGTTGTGTACTCACCAGGCTCTGGTATTCCTGTTAATCCATGGATGCTCTCCAGTGGTAGGATGGCCCGCACCTTCTCCTCCCCGGACCTGAAGTGTGTTTGTTTGGCAGGAGGGCCACCGCCAGTCCGCTTGCTCAAGGTGTGCTCCCTGTCGATGAGCTTCTTGACCCTCCTGCGCACATCATAGTACCTGTTCTGTATGTCGTCCTTTGTGCGCAGACAAGGTGCCTGTGCGTTGACCTTGTCGACAATCCTCTCCCACATTTTAGTTTTCTGTGACATGGGGGTCTATTGGACCAATGTGCCAAACAACTGTGGCTCTACTCTGAGTATTTCATTAATCATGACTTCCAACTCACTATCTGTGAACTTTGGATTCTTCTTGGGGGGCATGGTGCTGGGTGGTTGTGGGGATTGATGTGTGTGTGAGGGTGTAAGTGAGTGTGGTGGGTGTGAGTTTGTAAGTGAATATGTGATTTAGTTTTTAAGTGGTGCAAATGGTGTAGTTGTTGTGTGGTGTGGGAGTTGTGGTGTGTCTCTGTAGTGTGGTGGTGTTGTCTGCTGTCCTATGTCTGTATTTTGCAAAGGATCATGGTAGGGATTTCTGGCCTTTATGTAGTTGGAGTTGTGGGTGTGTCTTTGTTCCTTTTTTTTTCTTTTTAATTGGCTTTGTCATTGCTTTTTTGGTCATTTTTTATAATTATTTCCTTTGCTTTTGTTGGGCATGATGGAGACGTTCGTTTGACCGGGTCGGACGCTGCCAGTGGCTCTTGCGGGTGACCCGGGTCTGTCACACTGACATTCTGCTGTGTTTCTACGTTGGCGTACGTGTCGGACGCAAAGGGGTCTATTGTTTGCTAGTCACAGTTTTCTGTACGTCTCGGTCTTCATGATCGTGCTCTGTGCGAGTCGGTCTCGTTTCACACGTATTGCATCGTACTGCGCGGGTCGTGCATCGCGGGTACGTTTCGGTCGGGTCCATTCCTGATGCGTGTCGGTCGGTACGATTCCCGGTCGGTTTATGGGCGAATCAATGCTTTCCGAACGGTTCGGTCGTGCGGCTTGTGTTCCGCACGGGTGGGTTGTAATTCACACGTATTGCATCGTACTGCGCGGGTCGTACGGCGCCGGTCCGTGTCGGTCGGTCTCCATTCACGGTCCGTGTCGGTCTGTACGTTTTGCGACCGGAATCGGAATCGGCACCTAAATGTTTGTAACTCCCAGTGCTTTAAATGTACAGGTGCTAAAATGTACTCAGTACCGGCAATTCTTTAATTTGGAAGGGAGAGTATCTGCACTTCTCAGCACCTTCCCAATGCATTTAATAGTAGACTATCTACACTTTCAGAAGCCAACAGGTACTCTGGGACAAGGAGTACCTGCACTTCTAGATTTTCGTTTCAATCACTGCGTCTCATCAGTGTCCTTCTCTACCCAGTGCCTCTGACTAACTCAATGTCATGTCTCCTCTTGTCTATGTTCAAAAATGGCCATGCCTCCCAATTTCCACAGCTTCAGATTTTTGTTTCTCCCAGTGTCCATGTCTCCCATTATTCACTTCTCTAGGGTCACTGCGCCTCCAAATGCCCACTGGACTCTCAATGTTGCCCACTTGATTCCATGCCCAACTGTTTTCATGGGGACATGTCTCTATGTCCCCATGTCGCACTGGAGATGTGCCCCCCTTTTCCTCTGTTGATTTTGTTCCAGCATCTGTATACCTCTCTCGCGGTGTCCTTGTCTCCTTATCGCAGTGTCCCCTTGTCAAGTGTCTGTATAGCTCTGTTCCAGTGCATGTGTATCTGAGACCCAGTGTACTAATGTATCTTTCCTGCTGTGCCTGTGTCCCTGTTCCAGTGTTCTGTGTGCCCTTTTTCATCTCCGTCTCTGTTTCCCTGCCCCGTGTCCGCTTGTATCAGTGCAAAGTTTTTCTAACGCGACTGTAGACTTGAGGAGTTCTCAATTATTGGCCTAGCTGTAGCTCGCAGTGTCCTGCTTTTCCTATGTCTACTCTCTCTGATAGTATTTTTGCACAAGTGAAATCTGCATTTTGTATGAGAGTGCATACCTTGCTTACCTCTTCCTGATTAGTGAACTAATGCATATCACACTCGTAGATATGCTTGAAAGAGTCCCAATTTTTAACACTCAACCACTCCTCGCATCCAACCAAGAGTACTTTGTGTGTTTTTTCTAGTTTTTGCATGAATTACGTCTATTTTGCAAGGTAACACTACAAGACTTCGGTAACCCCAAGTCTCATTCCTGGAGTCTCCAGTCCCTGTGCCATGTCCTGTGACCCTACCATCCTGTCTTACTGTGCTGTGTATCTTTAAGGGCTGAAATCTGTGGCTTTGTGTTGATGTTCCCTGTCTTACAATAGAATCTATACAAGTGTTTTTTCCTAAGTCCACACTTATGTGAGTGCCAGTGAGGGTGTTGAGAACGTTCTGGGCCATTCCTTCCAATTCGACACTGGTCAACAGACCTTTTCAGTAGCCTAAGAGGAAAAGGGGTTAACAACAATCTAAATCTTAAGGTACAGTGTGATCATTAAGACCACAAAATAAAAGTCTGAGTCAATACCTTGAAATTAAAAGGTTTATTCCAAGCTCAAAGCCAGACTGATATATATTAATCTCAAGAACATGGTATAGAAGTACAAGATTACCAAAGGAAGACCAAACCATCGTATAATATTGGTCCTCAACAGCAAAGAGCATATACGAATTTCTGTGGCAGCAATACAAAAAATAAGGAAAAGGATTTGATGACTAGATGAATGGTTTTGATCCTTCTCCCTGTACATGGAAAAGAAATTCGCAACATCTACTAAACCCTACACTAAACTAAGAATAGTGAATACCCTATTGAATCAAGGAAGGAAGAAAGGTGTAAGCATCAGAACCTCTGTAGACGTTCTAAAGGTAAGGAGTCATGTATAGCATGAAGCCACACAATCAGAGAGGACAAGAGAGGTCTGTACCTCTCCAAGTCTAAAGGGAATCAGACCAAACCCAAGGTGGGTTCACTAATTTAAATGCACAAAGAACATTCAAGAAAAATGACCTCATATGCATCATAGTACTTTTCAAGTTCTCAAGAAAGAACTTGGCGCCTCGAACACTACTCCCATATTCCAGTCTCCGCTTCCAAAGCATCCTTGGATTCCTCCCTTCATCTGATAGAACCAACTGGTACCACTCCTTCAGTTCTTCACTAAAATGATTTGATGTTGCCAGTTCTTCCTCACCTCACCATCTCTGAAATACAATGTGTTTTTCACTAATGAATGCCTTTGGTCTGTACTTGCAGAGGAGAAAACATGCAGAAAAACAACTTTCACACTAGTATTAAATGCCTCGACTGTAAGCTTAAGGGAGGCCTACAATCATTCTAACTTAACAGTTTTCTTTAAATGCATATTAATGATACAACCTACATGTAATCCAATATATAAAATCTTTAATAAGGAGAATTAAGCTTTATTATACTGTACTCCTATACGCAGCACAATAAACTAATACATGTATTATTAAACTGAAACAACAACTGGTCACAATTTTATAAAGAAAGCATTGAACACATATATGATTCATTCTCACTAATCAGTGGCGAATGCACTGCATTAAATGCATTTTAGCGTACCACCTTACAATCTAAACACATAAAAAATTAATATCAGCAATCCAGATGTTTCTGAAAAGGAAAAACATTAATATGCACACACATATATGCCAAAACACAAAATAAATGCACCTTCTACACCTTCAGTGCACTATATCTCATTGGTATTATTGCATCACACGAGTACATAAGGCCAAATGTAAAAATATATGTTAGACACACGCCGGATACGGATAGAGGCTTACCAAGGTCCCTGATGCTTTGCTTTTGACACGTCATTTGCTTCGTAACATTTTATGATTAGTTGTTGAACACATGTTTTCTGCTAGGGGCTTACCAAGGTCCAAGACGATTTTCTTTTGACACGTTAACTATAGGAAGCATTGGTGGTTTCGCTGTTGACTATATTCTATTTCTTCTGGTTACTCGAGGAAATCTTTTGGACACTTATTGGAGAATGTGTCTCTTTTTACGGGACATTTCTTTTTTCACCGTACTTGGACAATATTTATTTTGACATCCAGCGTCAATTTGAGCAATACAAGGCCCTTACGGATAGTACCTCCTTCAAACCAAATTCTTTTTAACTCTTTGCCTAACCAGCAAGACCTATTTAAGCCTTGAAAAAGTCACTGTGGGTGACGAAACGTGTTGACTGTATTCCATATACTGAAAACTGGAGAAACTTGTCCTATAAGACAATAATAAAGAAAACTTCTGTCTTCAGGACGAATCCTTACTGTTTGGATCTTATTTATATTTAGAACACTTTGATTTGAGTGCTGTGGTAGTTTGTTTTGTATGTTGGCATATTGGGCCCCAGGTCCAATGTGTACTCACACCCCTGGTAGTAGGGTGTGGAACTACCTCTTTAGCACCATCTCCCTAATCAATTGATTGCATGTTCTCATTGTCTACTTATATGCCCACTAAATAGTGTATTGTTAGTACGAGGTGTAATTTTCTTTCCACTACTACCTGATTTTTGTTCTTATATATATATGTGGCCTAACCAAACGTAAAATGATGGAGCCAAAATGATGCTACTCCAGTGTCAACACAGAGTTTGAGCA
Source organism: Calotriton arnoldi (assembly GCA_963921515.1). Lineage (NCBI taxonomy): Eukaryota > Metazoa > Chordata > Amphibia > Caudata > Salamandridae > Calotriton > Calotriton arnoldi. The sequence goes on along the minus strand of CAWUFW010000904.1, from coordinate 65,569 downwards.
GGTCAGTGCTAGACCCTGTAAGAGAAAGCATAGTCTAGGTGCTAGAGGGTGCACAGACCGAATTGGTGCAGGTGCAATACATGGGTCAGTGGAAAAGGGTACCAACAAACTATTTACCCTGAAACTTCCCCCGCTGGTTTGACTACTGTGGTAACCAAAGTGAAATGGGAACCAGTGAAATGCAGGTGCCAGGGTCGGTGGTGCAGATGCCAGTGGATGGAGGAGTCTTTTTGTGCTGGTGTGGTGTATTTCCCCCATTCATAAATGTGAAAAGAATGTGAGTATGTTTGTCCAGGGATGGGGACCCTGCTCTAGCAAGCTCAAGTACCTCTTGCATTTAATTTTTCATCCTTCAGACACATCTGCATTTGTTACAGTCAAAGGTAGGAGTAAGAGTGTTTCCAAAGTGGGAATGAGGAGGGAGAACCCACAGGAATTGGGATAGCATGCATGCCACAGTGAAAAAACATGTTTCCTTGTGGAGGAAACATTAACTGTGCAAATGTAGGTCATTTATTGATCACCAAGTAACTTCAAAGATGTTTATATAAAAATTATACACAAATCCCTTTAACAGTATATCCTAGGAATCTACATTAGTGGCTCAATAATATTCAACCCACATAGGATGCTGGCAAAATCCTCTTCTCTTTGCAGTCCTCTTTTGTAAAGGTAACCTCCAAAGTTCATATTAAATCTGAAAACATTTCCAATATCTGAGAACAGCTGTGGTCAGCTTTCTGCGGGTACACAACTTCAAATCTTCATCAAAAGAAATTTGTATGTAAACACAATCATATAATTAGGGTTCCTGGTTTTATGGTATTTATTTTTTTCACATTTCCGTCTGTATTTATCCATCTTTATTTTTTGGCCATTTTGTTGGTATTTATCCATATTTATTTTGTATTTTGACAATAAATGAATTTGCAAAATGGTATAGTTCCACGTGTAGTTAACCGATAAACGTACACTCATACTTTGATGTATATCACATTGTAGCAAATTAATCAACCAAATATTACAAAACACTATAACCACAGGTAAATATTAGCATAATAGAAAAATATATCTTCACATATGCCTGTATTTAAATCTTGTCCTGTTTTTTAACTACTTATGATGTCTATCTGCTCATCTGTCGGCCTGGAATTCATGAAGGGTAGCTTAGAGAGTCACTCACATGAAGCACAATTTTCTGTATTTTTCCGCTTTTAAAAATAAATACAGATAGGAAACACATTGTTTCTGTCTGTATTTATCTGTAAAAATCGATCAAAACTGAAAACTGGGAGCCTTACATATAATACTACTGTAGCAGCGTAATTTTGGCTCCACTCTTTTATGCTTGACCAGGCAACATGTAAATTTACACATGGCCTCATGTATTTTTGTGACTTAATATCATTAATGTGATGTGGTGCACTGAACAGCTACAGAAGGTGCATTTACGGTGTAATCTCGACATGTATACAAGTGTGCATACAGTAACATCAAATTGCAGTTCCCATATATATCTGCATTTGTGTCGTTTGAATAGCGTTGTAAACTCTTATATAATCATGTATTCATTCGAGTAGTACTCTGCATCTATATTGTAATTGTATATGTATCCGTAATCGTGCATTTAAACATGTTCTGAAACGTTTGCCATGTGAACTTGATTAAAGGCCCTAAGCATTTGGATTTCTTAATGTTTAACCTTCAATGAGAAGCCTGCTTGGGGTGCAATGTTTTTCTCTCCTCTGCAGGTGCAGTTGTATGATCTCACAGCTGCGGCCGCTGCAGGTAAGAGCGGTGGGGTGGTGGGGCCGGCTGGGTGGGATTTCGAGAGACGACCAGAAGGGAAAATTAAATATTTATTTAATTTTCCCTTGTGATCATCTCTCGAAATCCCCCTCCAGCTGGCCCCACCGCTCTTACCTGCAGCGGCCGCGGCAGTGATCTCATGAAAAAAGAAAGGCGCATTGTGTATGAGAGATAGTGAGGTTCAGGAGGAGTACTTTTGACAAGGACAAGAAGCCTCAACCAACAAAGGGAGGACTACTGTCCATGCGGAATTGGGAGATGGGAGAAATCCAAGGACATTCTGATGTGTGGACCAAAGGAAGGAGTTACAAGTGTAGTTGCCAACTTTTACCGTGTGAAGGTGGAAAGTAATGAGACACGTGATATGGGATCCTCAAATGTTCTTTTGTGAGTTTTAATTGGTGATCGCTCCTCAGCTTTAGTCAGATTCCTTTTAGAATCAGAGGGTGTTGGACTTGGCCCTTTTTGCAGGGTCATCCCTAAACTTTTTGCCTTTCTCCTAGCCTTTTTTCTGACATGGTGTTGGTGGTTCTAGGACTCTGGGCACTTTGGCACTGCTGTCCAGTGTAAAGTGCGTGTGCTCCCTGTGATAAATGTGGTAAGATTGGTCTACACCTGTTTGGCCTATTTAATTTACCTGTCAGTCCCTTGTAAAGTGGTATCCCATATACCCAGGGCTGGTAAATTAAATGCTACTGGTGGGCTTGCAGCGCTGATTGCGTCACCCACCAAAGTAGCCTTTCAAATCTATCTCAGGCCTCTGCCATTGCAGGGCCTGTGCGCGCAGTGTCACTGCCGCTGTGACGTGGCACCTAAAGTGTGTGCCATGTCTGTGACCCACCTTTTACTACATGTCGGTCACCCCTAAGGTAGGCCCTAGCTAGCCCTATGGGCAGGGTGCATTGTAGGTAACAGATAGGACATGTACCTTAAGTGTGTGATATGTCCTGGTAGTGATAAACAACCATCTTGGTTTCTCACTACTGTGGGGCTGCCCTTCCATAGGAATGCATTGGGGATTCCCTGATAAGTGTTTCAGTGGTAATTCCTGACATGAGAGGAGCAGCGTGGTCAAGTTTGGTATGTTTGAAATAGTAATAATAAATGCTACGCAATGGTGTGCGCAGATTTATTATAACTATTTTAGAAATGCCACTTTTAGAAGGTGGCATTTCTGTGTGCTATGTGTCTGCCTGCCTGATGTGGATTGCATGTCTGGCTTTTGAGTGACAGGGGCTGGTGAGGTGTGTGTGGCTCCATGAGGGGCAGGGTGAGTCAGCGCTAGGCTGAATGGGACATCTACATTTTGAGTAGTGGGAGGAGAAGTCCCTGGTCCCTGAATAGGTCAGTGCCTGGCCTGTACAATGCTGGCTCCGCCCCCCTGTGGTGTGTCTGATGGCAGAGCCCCATCTCTGAAAGGAGGGTGTGAGCACTGTAAGGAGAGTGCTCCAAAACCCCCCAGAACCAGTTGCATCTGGTTCCCCCATGCCCTGCACTACAGACATAGGAAACTGGGATATAAATGTAGGGGCTGTGACCCCATGTAAAGGCTGTTCTGTGCTTGTTTGGAGGGGACCCTCTGCCAGGAGGAACCGCCGCGGGACCCAGCTGCTGTCTCCTGGGGGTCCCTGCGTGCTGGCCTGCCTGGCTATGCTGTGCTGTGGTCTCCCCAGCACCAAGGACACTCTGCTGGCTGGAGCTGTGGCTCCTAGCGCCTCGTGAGCACTTTTATTTTAATTTGCCCAGGAGAAGAGGAGCGCTCTGTATGCAAATCGCCAGAAAAGGAGCTGGCGTGTGTAGCGCGCTGTGGACTTCAGAGGGAATCCCCGGTGTAGGGATTCCCCCATGCCGGTTTGTGCCGCGGGGACCTGCCCGCCTTGTGGGTACTTCTAGCGGCAGAGCGGGAGCCCACCCTGCCCTGCCGGTGCCAGTATTTTTGCCTCATTTGGCGGGTGCCCACCCTGCAATAGTGCTGATGAACGGCAGGTCCCCACCCCGCTGTGGTGGTTATTAGCGGGTGCCCACCCCGCATTTTGTGAGAATCAGTGCCGGGAGCCCACCCCGCACCGCACGCCAAAGAAGAATCACCGCCGCGACCCGGGTGCCGTGGAGCGCGAAACCGGAAGTCAGGCGTCTGTTGCCTGACCCGGGGCAGGACCGTCGGCAAAGCCAATCCCTGGCCGGCGCCACCGGAAGACAGGCAGTGAAATCCTGGTAGTAGGCGCGGCCAGGAAGAGAGAGACGTAGGGAGTCCGGAGCCTTGCCGGCTCTTCATCGAAGTCCCGGGTCCCAGGAGGGGGCCCGGGTGAAGCAAGGTAGACCCGGAGGCATGGCGGGGCTCCCGTATGGTGAGGAGAGCCCCGCGATGTGCCAAGTCGACCGGAGGAGCAAACCTACCGGAGCAGTCAGCGCCGAAGGAGCCCGGTGAGTAGGGGCTTCTCTTCTTGCTGTCTGAGCGGTCCCGCACCTGACAGCGGGCCGCTCCAACGGTGCCACATTTGTTTTTAGGGCCAGTGGGGTTCCAGAGGCACAGCGGTGCCCGTAGTTGGCCACTCCACAGCTGCCCCACTTGACAGAGGGCAGCTGCAACGTTGGGGGATCCGTTTCCTCAGTGGCGCCGCCGTAGCGGGCCACTGCAACGATTGGGCAGTTTCTATTCAGAGAGGCCCAGTGGGGCTTGGGGCAGTTTTTCCTGAAGAGCCCTAGAGAGGGGCTCCCTAATTGGCGCATTCTTTGGTGTGGAGGGCCCCAGAGCGGGGCCCCAGGGTGCCAGTGCCCCCCTTTCTTCCCCAGTTGCGCCGCCGTAGCGGGCAACTGCAACGTGTGGCATATCTGTTTTGGAGAGTCCCAGAGAGGGGCTCAGGAGGCACGGTGGTGCCAGGGCTCATTTTCCCAGCTACCCAGCAATTAGTGGGCAACTGCTACGTTTAGGCCTGATCATTTGCGCACCTTTTGGAGATTGCTGCATTGGCAGCACAAAGCCCTGGCTTTGCGGGACATAGGGCATTTTGACCCCAGTGGAAGGACGGTTGGCCTGGGGTCCTGGTTGCGTGCTGTGTTCATGTTAATGAGGTTTGGGCCTAATGTGATTTATGCTTGTGATGCCTATGACATAAGGTGTTTATGTTTAGGATGGTTAGTGCATAATGTGTTTATGCTAGTGAGGCCCTTTGCGTAATGTGTTTATGCTGATAAGGTCTGGGCCTACTGTGGGTTTATGTCTAATGTGATATAATGCTTAGGTACCAGTGATTACTGGTTGTGGTTTACATTTTACTTACCTGTTCTGAAGGTTCTGACAGTGGCCCGATTGACCCTGTCAGGTGTAAATAGTCCCCTGTGAATATTGCCTAGTGCCAGTTGGCACAGTGTAAATGTGTGATTACGTTTCTAATGTGTTTATGATAATACAAAGGCTATTTTGTATATAACCTTGTGTGGAGTTTCTTTTGTGGTGTGCCTGGGGGTTGCTGCTGTGTGTGTGTGTTGCGCAAACGCTTTACACATTGCCTCTGGGATAAGCCTGACTGCTCGTGCCAAGCTACCAAGGGGGTGAGCAGGGGTTATCATCAGTGTGTAACTCCCTTGCCCTGACTAGAGTGGTGGTTTCTGCCTGGCTTTGGCGCAAGCCTTAGCCAACCAGAAATCCCATTTCTAACAGAGGGGTATAGGCCTCTTTGCGATATCTCTGTCGTGTGGCTTTATGCTGTACTACGCTCTCTATTTTGGAGAACTTTTACAGAGGTTCCGCCATGCTGAAACCTTCCTACTTCACTGATCTGATTAGGGTTTCCCCAATCAGTGCTTTTAGTTCAGGCTTATTTTAAGAGATTAATTTTTCCTCTTGCATAATAGGCATGAGGACCATAAATCATATACTGATCATCAAATTTTATTCCGTATTTTCTGCACTGCTATCACTGAAGACCTTGTATGTTTAATATTATTGAGACTGAACTTTGTTAGACGATTTGGCCTGCCAGTAGTTATTCCGTACTTTTACAGTGTATTCTTGAGACTTGTGTACATCAGTCTGGCTTTGAATTTGTAATAAACCCATACTTAATCTTATTTACCGACTTTGGGTCCTCACTGTTTGGCCAAATTGGTTACAGTACAATTTGAACTTGAACTTGTGAATGATGTTAACTCCTCTTTACATCAGGCATCTAAAAAGGTTAATTGTAGGGAAATTTGAACATTCGGCCCATTTCCCTGTCACTACTAAGCATCTTCCACCTGCAGGAGAAACCTTTTAGGTGCTGTCAGACCCCATTCAGGGGGCCAAGCGGCAAGCAGGGGCTACTAGGACTCACCCATGGAGTATGAGGTCATTTACCTCTGATGTCCCAGGGTCCTTCCTGAAAACTGGACCAAATACAACCCCCTCATCACTTGACTCTCAGTCGTAGAGATTGCGAGCAGTCACAAGCTTCTCAGCGAGGTAGTGTGAGGCTGCTCAAGCCCAGGACTCAGCAATCACATTGCAGTTCAATAAATGAATGTCCAACCCAGTACTTATGTTTCAAGAGAGAAAAGTGGCTTAATGCACACTAAAACAGTATATTACACACAAATATAGGCAAAGCACAATTTTGTGTCATGAGCACTGTTGTACAAGGCTGTGCTTCTATCCACTATCTCTCCCTGATTCTGCCCTTTGTGGTCTAGGAGGTTCTTCCAGAGATAGGCTCAGTAGTGTGATTCAGCTCAGTCTCTCACAGTTCAGTAGTTGTAGTTCGTATACAGTTCAATTGTTCTGTTCTGACCTCCCACAGTTGAACAGTCTTTTTGGACAAACATCTTGCTTCATCTCAGTGCACCCACTCCTTTCTGCTTCAGGTAGGATGTGTGCTCACTGGCAGATCCGTTTGGGATGTCCTATCTGGCTGCTAGCGCCCCCTCAGCAGACACAACGTCAGCAGTCCTGCTGCTACTTTTTTGGTCACTGGCTGCAGTCAAGCAGGCAAGGACAGCAATGCCCACAGAAGGCTTGATCCCAACACAGACCTGGCAGGACTTGAGTGGACATATTCCTCAGGATTGGTGCAGCTGCACAGAGAGCAATCTCCTACCTGCAGTGCAGCCACACACTGGCCGACCTTCTTCTGGACAACACAGTTGTATGCAGGCTTATCTTTTGTACCAAAGGGGATGATGGACGGAGCGTTTGAGCTAATCAAACATTCACCCCCAGTCAACTGATCTGGGTTTAATCCATCATCATTCTTTAGCTCACTCCACCACCCCAGTTCAGACATGGCCATATGCAAATCAGTCTGACCCTGTGCCTCATGGGAACAGTCCAGCCCGAACTGCCAAGCCATGTCTTCCCTGGACTGGAAACAAGCATCCTGGGACCGGTTTCTGGCTATTCAGCTGTCATCAGCCAGGCTAGCTTGAATCCAGTGGCAAAGTGAGCAAGGGACCCACGTCTGGGCATACCCTGCCAACTTAGGGCGAACAAAGCGATACCAAAGGGGATGATGGACGGAGCGTTTGAGCTAATCAAACACTCACCCCCAGTCAACTGATCTGGGTTTAATCCATCATCATTCTTTAGCTCACTCCACCACCCCAGTTCAGACATGGCCATATGCAAATCAGTCTGACCCTGTGCCTCATGGGAACAGTCCAGCCCGAACTGCCAAGCCATGTCTTCCCTGGACGGGAAACAAGCATCCTGGGACCGGTTTCTGGCTATTCAGCCGCCATCAGCCAGGCTAGCTTGAATCCAGTGGCAAAGTGAGCAAGGGACCCACGTCTGGGCATACCCTGCCAACTTAGGGCGAACAAAGCGATACCAAAGGGGATGATGGACGGAGCGTTTGAGTTAGTCAAACACTCACCCCCAGTCAACTGATCTGGGTTTAATCCATCATCATTCTTTAGCTCACTCCACCACCCCAGTTCAGACATGGCCATATGCAAATCAGTCTGACCCTGTGCCTCATGGGAACAGTCCAGCGCGAACTGCCAAGCCATGTCTTCCCTGGACCGGAAACAAGCATCCTGGGACCGGTTTCTGGCTATTCAGCCGCCATCAGCCAGGCTCGCTTGAATCCAGTGGCAAAGTGAGCAAGGGACCCACGTCTGGGCATACCCTGCCAACTTAGGGCGAACAAAGCGATACCAAAGGGGATGATGGACGGAGCGTTTGAGCTAATCAAACACTCACCCCAGTCAACTGATCTGGGTTTAATCCATCATCATTCTTTAGCTCACTCCACCACCCCAGTTCAGACATGGCCATATGCAAATCAGTCTGACCCTGTGCCTCATGGGAACAGTCCAGCCCGAGCTGCCAAGCCATGTCTTCCCTGGTCCGGAAACAAGCATCCTGGGACCGGTTTCTGGCTATTCAGCCGTCATCAGCCAGGCTAGCTTGAATCCAGTGGCAAAGTGAGCAAGGGACCCACGTCTGGGCATACCCTGCCAACTTAGGGCGAACAAAGCGATACCAAAGGGGATGATGGACGGAGCGTTTGAGGTAATCAAACACTCATCCCCAGTCAATTGATCTGGGTTTAATCCATCATCATTCTTTAGCTCACTCCACCACCCCAGTTCAGACATGGCCATATGCAAATCAGTCTGACCCTGTGTCTCATGGGAACAGTCCAGCCCGAACTGCCAAGCCATGTCTTCCCTGGACCGGAAACAAGCATCCTGGGACTGGTTTCTGGCTATTCTGCCGTCATCAGCCAGGCTAGCTTGAATCCAGTGGCAAAGTGAGCAAGGGAACCACGTCTGGGCATACCCTGCCAACTTAGGGCGAACAAAGCGATACCAAAGGGGATGATGGACGGAGCATTTGAGCTAATCAAACACTCACTCCCAGTCAACTGATCTGGGTTTAATCCATCATCATTCTTTAGCTCACTCCACCACCCCAGTTCAGACATGGCCATATGCAAATCAGTCTGACCCTGTGCCTCATGGGAACAGTCCAGCCCGAACTGCCAAGCCATGTCTTCCCTGGACCGGAAACAAGCATCCTGGGACCGGTTTCTGGCTATTCAGCCGTCATCAGCCAGGCTAGCTTGAATCCAGTGGCAAAGTGAGCAAGGGACCCACGTCTGGGCATACCCTGCCAACTTAGGGCGAACAAAGCGATACCAAAGGGGATGATGGACGGAGCGTTTGAGCTAATCAAACACTCACCCCCAGTCAACTGATCTGGGTTTAATCCATCATCATTCTTTAGCTCACTCCACCACCCCAGTTCAGACATGGCCATATGCAAATCAGTCTGACCCTGTGCCTCATGGGAACAGTCCAGCCCGAACTGCCAAGCCATGTCTTCCCTGGACCGGAAACAAGCATCCTGGGACCGGTTTCTGGCTATTCAGCCGTCATCAGCCAGGCTAGCTTGAATCCAGTGGCAAAGTGAGCAAGGGAAACACGTCTGGGCATACCCTGCCAACTTAGGGCGAACAAAGCGATACCAAAGGGGATGATGGACGGAGCGTTTGAGCTAATCAAACACTCACCCCCAGTCAACTGATCTGGGTTTAATCCATCATCATTCTTTAGCTCACTCCACCACCCCAGTTCAGACATGGCCATATGCAAATCAGTCTGACCCTGTGCCTCATGGGAACAGTCCAGCCCGAACTGCCAAGCCATGTCTTCCCTGGACCGGAAACAAGCATCCTGGGACCGGTTTCTGGCTATTCAGCCGTCATCAGCCAGGCTAGCTTGAATCCAGTGGCAAAGTGAGCAAGGGACCCACGTCTGGGCATACCCTGCCAACTTAGGGCGGACAAAGCGATACCAAAGGGGATGATGGATGGAGCGTTTGAGCTAATCAAACACTCACCCCCAGTCAACTGATCTGGGTTTAATCCATCATCAATCTTTAGCTCACTCCACCACCCCAGTTCAGACATGGCCATATGCAAATCAGTCTGACCCTGTGCCTCATGGGAACAGTCCAGCCCGAACTGAAAAGCCATGTCTTCCCTGGACCGGAAACAAGCATCCTGGGACCGGTTTCTGGCTATTCAGCCGTCATCAGCCAGGCTAGCTTGAATCCAGTGGCAAAGTGAGCAAGGGACCCACGTCTGGGCATACCCTGCCAACTTAGGGCGAACAAAGCGATACCAAAGGGGATGATGGACAGAGCGTTTGAGCTAATCAAACACTCACCCCCAGTCAACTGATCTGGGTTTAATCCATCATCATTCTTTAGCTCACTCCACCACCGCAGTTCAGACATGGCCATATGCAAATCAGTCTGACCCTGTGCCTCTTGGGAACAGTCCAGCCCGAACTGCCAAGCCATGTCTTCCCTGGACCGGAAACAAGCATCCTGGGACCGGTTTCTGGCTATTCAGCTGTCATCAGCCAGGCTAGCTTGAATCCAGTGGCAAAGTGAGCAAGGGACCAACGTCTGGGCATACCCTGCCAACTTAGGGCGAACAAAGCGATACCAAAGGGGATGATGGACGGAGCATTTGAGCTAATCAAACACTCACTCCCAGTCAACTGATCTGGTTTAATCCATCATCATTCTTTAGCTCACTCCACCACCCCAGTTCAGACATGGCCATATGCAAATCAGACTGACCCTGTGCCTCATGGGAACAGTCCAGCCCGAGCTGCCAAGCCATGTCTTCCCTGGTCCGGAAACAAGCATCCTGGGACCGGTTTCTGGCTATTCAGCCGTCATCAGCCAGGCTAGCTTGAATCCAGTGGCAAAGTAAGCAAGGGACCCACGTCTGGGCATACCCTGCCAACTTAGGGCGAACAAAGCGATACCAAAGGGGATGATGGACGGAGCGTTTGAGCTAATCAAACACTCATCCCCAGTCAACTGATCTGGGTTTAATCCATCATCATTCTTTAGCTCACTCCACCACCCCAGTTCAGACATGGCTATATGCAAATCAGTCTGACCCTGTGTCTCATGGGAACAGTCCAGCCCGAACTGCCAAGCCATGTCTTCCCTGGACCGGAAACAAGCATCCTGGGACTGGTTTCTGGCTATTCAGCCGTCATCAGCCAGGCTAGCTTGAATCCAGTGGCAAAGTGAGCAAGGGACCCACGTCTGGGCATACCCTTCCAACTTAGGGCGAACAAAGCGATACCAAAGGGGATGATGGACGGAGCATTTGAGCTAATCAAACACTCCCAGTCAACTGATCTGGGTTTAATCCATCATCATTCTTTAGCTCACTCCACCACCCCAGTTCAGACATGGCCATATGCAAATCAGTCTGACCCTGTGCCTCATGGGAACAGTCCAGCCCGAACTGCCAAGCCATGTCTTCCCTGGACTGGAAACAAGCATCCTGGGACCGGTTTCTGGCTATTCAGCCGTCATCAGCCAGGCTAGCTTAAATCCAGTGGCAAAGTGACCAAGGGACCCACGTCTGGGCATACCCTGCCAACTTAGGGCGAACAAAGCGATACCAAAGGGGATGATGGACGGAGCGTTTGAGCTAATCAAACACTCACCCCCAGTCAACTGATCTAGGTTTAATCCATCATCATTCTTTAGCTCACTCCACCACCCCAGTTCAGAAATGGCCATATGCAAATCAGTCTGACCCTGTGCCTCATGGGAACAGTCCAGCCCAAACTGCCAAGCCATGTCTTCCCTGGACCGGAAACAATCATCCTGGGACCGGTTTCTGGCTATTCAGCCGTCATCAGCCAGGCTAGCTTGAATCCAGTGGCAAAGTGAGCAAGGGACCCACGTCTGGGCATACCCTGCCAACTTAGGGCGAACAAAGCGATACCAAAGGGGATGATGGACGGAGCGTTTGAGCTAATCAAACACTCACCCCCAGTCAACTGATCTGGGATTAATCCATCATCATTCTTTAGCTCACTCCACCACCCCAGTTCAGACATGGCCATATGCAAATCAGTCTGACCCTGTGCCTCATGGGAACAGTCCAGCCCGAACTGCCAAGCCATGTCTTCCCTGGACCGGAAACAAGCATCCTGGGACCGGTTTCTGGCTATTCAGCCGTCATCAGCCAGGCTAGCTTGAATCCAGTGGCAAAGTGAGCAAGGGAAACACGTCTGGGCATACCCTGCCAACTTAGGGCGAACAAAGCGATACCAAAGGGGATGATGGACGGAGCGTTTGAGCTAATCAAACACTCACCCCCAGTCAACTGATCTGGGTTTAATCCATCATCATTCTTTAGCTCACTCCACCACCCCAGTTCAGACATGGCCATATGCAAATCAGTCTGACCCTGTGCCTCATGGAACAGTCCAGCCCGAACTGCCAAGCCATGTCTTCCCTGGACCGGAAACAATCATCCTGGGACCGGTTTCTGGCTATTCAGCCGTCATCAGCCAGGCTAGCTTGAATCCAGTGGCAAAGTGAGCAAGGGACCCACGTCTGGGCATACCCTGCCAACTTAGGGCGAACAAAGAGATACCAAAGGGGATGATGGACGGAGCGTTTGAGCTAATCAAACACTCACCCCCAGTCAACTGATCTGGGATTAATCCATCATCATTCTTTAGCTCACTCCACCACCCCAGTTCAGACATGGCCATATGCAAATCAGTCTGACCCTGTGCCTCATGGGAACAGTCCAGCCCGAACTGCCAAGCCATGTCTTCCCTGGACCGGAAACAAGCATCCTGGGACCGGTTTCTGGCTATTCAGCCGTCATCAGCCAGGCTAGCTTGAATCCAGTTGCAAAGTGAGCAAGGGACCCACGTCTGGGCATACCCTGCCAACTTAGGGCGAACAAAGCGATACCAAAGGGGATGATGGACGGAGCGTTTGAGCTAATCAAACACTCACCCCCAGTCAACTGATCTGGGTTTAATCCATCATCATTCTTTAGCTCACTCCACCACCCCAGTTCAGACATGGCCATATGCAAATCAGTCTGACCCTGTGCCTCATGGGAACAGTCCAGCCCGAACTGCCAAGCCATGTCTTCCCTGGACCGGAAACAAGCATCCTGGGACCGGTTTCTGGCTATTCAGCCGTCATCAGCCAGGCTAGCTTGAGTCCAGTGGCAAAGTGAGCAAGGGACCCACGTCTGGGCATACCCTGCCAACTTAGGGCGAACAAAGCGATACCAAAGGGGATGATGGACGGAGCGTTTGAGCTAATCAAACACTCACCCCCAGTCAACTGATCTGGGTTTAATCCATCATCATTCTTTAGCTCACTCCACCACCCCAGTTCAGACATGGCCATATGCAAATCAGTCTGACCCTGTGCCTCATGGGAACAGTCCAGCCCGAATTACCAAGCCATGTCTTCCCTGGACCGGAAACAAGCATCCTGGGACCGGTTTCTGGCTATTCAGCCATCTTCAGCCAGGCTAGCTTGAATCCAGTGGCAAAGTGAGCATGGGACCCACGTCTGGGCATACCCTGCCAACTTAGGGCGAACAAAGCGATACCAAAGGGGATGATGGACGGAGCGTTTGAGCTAATCAAACACTCACCCCCAGTCAACTGATCTGGGTTTAATCCATCATCATTCTTTAGCTCACTCCACCACCCCAGTTCAGACATGGCCATATGCAAATCAGTCTGACCCTGTGCCTCATGGGAACAGTCCAGCCCGAACTGCCAAGCCATGTCTTCCCTGGACCGGAAACAAGCATCCTGGGACCGGTTTCTGGCTATTCAGCCGTCATCAGCCAGGCTAGCTTGAATCCAGTGGCAAAGTGAGCAAGGGACCCACGTCTGGGCATACCCTGCCAACTTAGGGCGAACAAAGCGATACCAAAGGGGATGATGGACGGAGCGTTTGAGCTAATCAAACACTCACCCCCAGTCAACTGATCTGGGTTTAATCCATCATCATTCTTTAGCTCACTCCACCACCCCAGTTCAGACATGGCCATATGCAAATCAGTCTGACCCTGTGCCTCATGGGAACAGTCCAGCCCGAACTGCCAAGCCATGTCTTCCCTGGACCGGAAACAAGCATCCTGGGACCGGTTTCTGGCTATTCAGCCGTCATCAGCCAGGCTAGCTTGAATCCAGTGGCAAAGTGAGCAAGGGACCCACGTCTGGGCATACCCTGCCAACTTAGGGCGAACAAAGCGATACCAAAGGGGATGATGGACGGAGCGTTTGAGCTAATCAAACACTCACCCCCAGTCAACTGATCTGGGTTTAATCCATCATCATTCTTTAGCTCACTCCACCACCCCAGTTCAGACATGGCCATATGCAAATCAGTCTGACCCTGTGCCTCATGGGAACAGTCCAGCACGAACTGCCAAGCCATGTCTTCCCTGGACCGGAAACAAGCATCCTGGGACCGGTTTCTGGCTATTCAGCCGTCATCAGCCAGGCTAGCTTGAATCCAGTGGCAAAGTGAGCAAGGGACCCACGTCTGGGCATACCCTGCCAACTTAGGGCGAACAAAGCGATACCAAAGGGGATGATGGACAGAGCGTTTGAGCTAATCAAACACTCACCCCCAGTCAACTGATCTGGGTTTAATCCATCATCATTCTTTAGCTCACTCCACCACCGCAGTTCAGACATGGCCATATGCAAATCAGTCTGACCCTGTGCCTCATGGGAACAGTCCAGCCCGAACTGCCAAGCCATGTCTTCCCTGGACCGGAAACAAGCATCCTGGGACCGGTTTCTGGCTATTCAGCTGTCATCAGCCAGGCTAGCTTGAATCCAGTGGCAAAGTGAGCAAGGGACCCACGTCTGGGCATACCCTGCCAACTTAGGGCGAACAAAGCGATACCAAAGGGGATGATGGACGGAGCATTTGAGCTAATCAAACACTCACTCCCAGTCAACTGATCTGGTTTAATCCATCATCATTCTTTAGCTCACTCCACCACCCCAGTTCAGACATGGCCATATGCAAATCAGACTGACCCTGTGCCTCATGGGAACAGTCCAGCCCGAGCTGCCAAGCCATGTCTTCCCTGGTCCGGAAACAAGCATCCTGGGACCGGTTTCTGGCTATTCAGCCGTCATCAGCCAGGCTAGCTTGAATCCAGTGGCAAAGTAAGCAAGGGACCCACGTCTGGGCATACCCTGCCAACTTAGGGCGAACAAAGTGATACCAAAGGGGATGATGGACGGAGCGTTTGAGCTAATCAAACACTCATCCCCAGTCAACTGATCTGGGTTTAATCCATCATCATTCTTTAGCTCACTCCACCACCCCAGTTCAGACATGGCTATATGCAAATCAGTCTGACCCTGTGTCTCATGGGAACAGTCCAGCCCGAACTGCCAAGCCATGTCTTCCCTGGACCGGAAACAAGCATCCTGGGACTGGTTTCTGGCTATTCAGCCGTCATCAGCCAGGCTAGCTTGAATCCAGTGGTAAAGTGAGCAAGGGACCCACGTCTGCGCATACCCTGCCAACTTAGGGCGAACAAAGCGATACCAAAGGGGATGATGGACGGAGCATTTGAGCTAATCAAACACTCACTCCCAGTCAACTGATCTGGGTTTAATCCATCATCATTCTTTAGCTCACTCCACCACCCCAGTTCAGACATGGCCATATGCAAATCAGTCTGACCCTGTGCCTCATGGGAACAGTCCAGCCCGAACTGCCAAGCCATGTTTTCCCTGGACCGGAAACAAGCATCCTGGGACCGGTTTCTGGCTATTCAGCCGTCATCAGCCAGGCTAGCTTGAATCCAGTGGCAAAGTGAGCAAGGGACCCACGTCTGGGCATACCCAGCCAACTTAGGGCGAACAAAGCGATAGCAAAGGGGATGATGGACGGAGCGTTTGAGCTAATCAAACACTCACCCCCAGTCAACTGATCTGGGTTTAATCCATCATCATTCTTTAGCTCACTCCACCACCCCAGTTCAGACATGGCCATAGGCAAATCAGTCTGACCCTGTGCCTCATGGGAACAGTCCAGCCCGAACGGTCCTAGGATGCTTGTTTCCAGTCCAGGGAGGACCTGGCTTGGCAGTTCGGGCTGGACTGTTCCCATGAGGCACAGGGTCAAGACTGATTTGCATATGGCTGGGTTCAAACTGGAATGGCATGGTGAGCAAAAAAACGATGGATTTAGGCCCAGATCTCTGTACTGGGGTGAATGTATGACATTGTTCTGCATTCTGTCCATCAACTGTTGTTTTTGCATTTGTCACCCCGACTGGGACGGGTATGCCCAGACGTGGGTCCTGTGCTCTCCATGCCACTGGAATCAAGCTATCCTGGCTGAAGAGGGCTGAAACCCCGAAACCGGTCCTAGGATGCTTGTTTCCAGTCCAGGGAGGACCTGGCTTGGCAGTTCAGGCTGGACTGTTCCCATGAGGCACAGGGTCAAGACTGATTTGCATATGGCTGGGTTCAAACTGGAATGGCATGGTGAGCAAAAAACGATGGATTTAGGCCCAGATCTCTGTACTGGGGTGAATGTATGGCATTGTTCTGCATTCTGTCCATCAACTGTTGTTTTTGCATTTGTCACCCCGAGTGGGACGGGTATGCCCAGACGTGGGTCCCGTGCTCTCCATGCCACTGGAATCAAGCTATCCTGGCTGAAGAGGGTGAAACCCCGAAACCGGTCCTAGGATGCTTGTTTCCAGTCCAGGGAGGACCTGGCTTGGCAGTTCGGGCTGGACTGTTCCCATGAGGCACAGGGTCAAGACTGATTTGCATATGGCTGGGTTCAAACTGGAATGGCATGGTGAGCAAAAAACGATGGATTTAGGCCCAGATCTCTGTACTGGGGTGAATGTATGACATTGTTCTGCATTCTGTCCATCAACTGTTGTTTTTGCATTTGTCACCCCGAGTGGGACGGGTATGCCCAGACGTGGGTCCCGTGCTCTCCATGCCACTGGAATCAAGCTATCCTGGCTGAAGAGGGTGAAACCCCGAAACCGGTCCTAGGATGCTTGTTTCCAGTCCAGGGAGGACCTGGCTTGGCAGTTCGGGCTGGACTGTTCCCATGAGGCACAGGGTCAAGACTGATTTGCATATGGCTGGGTTCAAACTGGAATGGCATGGTGAGCAAAAAACGATGGATTTAGGCCCAGATCACTGTACTGGGGTGAATGTATGACATTGTTCTGCATTCTGTCCATCAACTGTTGTTTTTGCATTTATCTTTTGTACAGCACAGCCACCCACAAGCTGATCTTCTTCTAGGCAATATGGTCTCACAAAGACTGATATTCTTCTGAACATCGCCACCACACACAAGCTAATCATCTTTTGGGCAATACAGCTACGTATAGACTGAACTTGTTATAGACAATATAGTCACACACAGGCCGATTCAGACTCAGATCACACCCCCAACTAGGCTTCGGTGATCTCAGGGTAACTCGTCATGGTTCTTGGTAGGGAATGCCTCTGCAGTGACTGTAGTCCTACAGTTTCTGTTGTATACAGACCGTTGTCTGCAGTTTTTCTCTTCTGGAAGTACACCGGCATTGGGGACCCACTGCACCTCTTCCCCCTTGGACAGTCAGTCCTACTGGATTTTGAGGCTTCTTAACTCTCTCTGCAGACAGACTGGCTAAGTGGTGCTTCAAGACACGTATAAAGCTCTTCAGGGAGAGGTAAGACTCAGATGATGTCCCCTCATCTCTAGGAAACTGGCTGTGAGGCAGACACATGTGCTGCACATCAGCCCTCCCTTCTTTGGCCATTGAGGACTTGGAAATTGAACAACAAGTAGGGCAGTGGGGTTTCACTTTCATACAGCAAAAGTGGACAGGAGATTGTATCCACTGTCTGCACTTTGAGAACCCTCTTGGGATGGTTCTCCTTTCAAGTGTACTTTGCAGGATGCTTTCCATACACAGTCATTCTATAGAGTGATGCTACTCACAGCAGCATTGTCTCCATCTTGGAGCACACACAACAGAGGCACAAATAGGTGTGATGCTTTTCCACCTGGCTGTCATCATCTAACTGATATTGTAATCAGGGAATGACAAAGGGCTGGGCCTCACCTATTGGGTCCCATTTAGCTTGCACAGCAGAGTCTGCTGTCTCACTCCTGACCCATACCATCCACCAAATGGAAGTCCAGGAAACGTATCAGCAGCCCCTTGCTCAGCAAAAGGCCGGATTAAATTACCAAAGGAGACTTGCTTCCTCTTTCTTCACTTCAGTGGTCTAGGTCTCCTCCCTTCAGCTTCAGGAATGTCAGCAATACCTTTCTACTGTCTGGGAAAACATCCTCAACTGCATGTTGTGCAGAAGTCCAGGCCACGGGTATTCAAAATGGATCCCACAATCCTCCATTAGTCTGGTTCATGCACCCACACCATGCATGTATCATGCAAGCTACATATACAAAAACACACAACATACACTTGTGATGTTAGCACTAGGATTTGAGTAAATACATAGAAGTGGAAGTTTACATGATTGGGCCTGTAGAGCTCCACTCTAGTGACATGGATAAAAAGGTTTGCTCATAAAAATGGTTTCCCAGAACATGGTATGTTGCCACCACTGGTCTATGTACTAAATCTATGAAAGGGACAGTAGTCCACTGTCAATGATGGCACACTTGGTGCGCCCCTACAGGTCACAGGATACCATGAGGACGTTACTCATGTAAAGAGAGAGGACTAGGCTTCTGCACGCAGACTAGATTAGCATGACTCCAAAGGTACCAGTTCCTCACAGTTGGGTACTTAGGCAGGTGCAAATGACCGTACACCATTCAGGGGACATTCTCGTCCCAACAGGTGATTAATTTCTCCTTCACTGCCTCTCTGTTAATTTGCATTGGTTTTTTTCCTTTGTGTTTGTGCAACCTATTTGCTCCTAGTTTTCCACTGTAGCTTGACGGTCAGTTTCATTCACTTACATCAGATACTTGGTGCACGTCAACTTCTTCCTGTTCTATCCTGCCACACAATACCGAACCACAATTGCATAGCCTACCTTACTCGCTTATCAGTATCTCTGACTAACACGTGTTGTTCCAGTGATTTCCTGTTCTCATTTGCAGTTACCATGAGGTTGTTCTTTTAAAGCACAACTTGTCCTCGGTTACTGCTGTTACAGTACTCCATTTAAATGGCACAAAAGGTTAGTGGGGGAAATGGCATCTGAGGTGGTTGAAAGAGGTTGCTACAAACAACAATAAAGGCTTTCACTCAGCAATGCAGCTCACAACCCACTGACTTACACCAGCTCCATCGGTTTCCTTATGAAAATGCATTGCCTTGCTGCAAGTGTGGAATTGTGTAAATGTGATTACTGTTGACTCTTCCTACGAATATTTTTTACAATGTTATTTATGTTTTTTGATGCAGCCATTTTTATGTGTACTTCTCAAAAAGCACAACCTCTCTCTAGTATTGCAGGGGAGAAGGGTGGTGACAAGTTATAAAAAGATATACTGTGCTGTGATCTGCATCATGACGAAGTCACACAGTATTAATCCCAGGGCTTAAACAATGATGGTAGCAGAAGACTCTACCATGTGTTGTTAAATGTGCAAATTCGCATCAATGGTGGATACCACTACACAGGGCACCCAGTTGGGTCTAACTTTAAAAAAGTTCTCACTCACCTGCAATGAGACATACTATATTTTAAGCTGCTGGGAGGTCAGGTACTTTTTTTGAGAGAAATATGGTCTCATTTGACAAATGTGTCTTTAAAGCCTTACAAAAGTCTATTGCAGTGTCATGAAACAGTATAAACAGGAATGTTAGATAAAAAAGGAGACTTTAAAAAACTTCTCCGTCTAGTCCTGGCTTGTAATTCATATTTAGAGGGATAACTCAATTATTATCCTCACTGTGATTGATCTCAAGCAAAAAGAACGAGAAACCACAAATCAGATCATATGTGTTTATGAAAATTGCAATTTTGTAGGAAAGACTCCTTCTTGCCCAGTACTGGAAACAGGAAAAATATCCTCCGGGCGCCTACAATGTTCTTGGGTGGAGAATTGTTGGGGCCAGTGTCTTTGCACAGTAAATTAAGTGAGCTCATTGGCTGCCAGCACATATGCTTTATTTTTTAAAACGCTGCCTCGAATGTCACTTACAAGGAAAATAGTAATTACAAGGAAAATAGTAAAGCAGTTTTGGCTTAATGTATTGGTTACTAATAGAATTCTTTTTAAGAGACCTTGAGGACCTTATAAGCATTCTGCAGACATAGGTGTATCCAACAAGACTCAGGGTTTTGTTAGATAGCACAGCTTGTTAATTCACTAGCTGGAAGGATCTGTGGGCAATCTCTGGCCACAGCCTTGGATCATCATAAAATAACTTTAGAAGGTTAATGCTCCTGCTGCCGAGCATTGAGTAAAACAAGGAGGTCACAAGTTATTCAAGCATTCTGTGTAACAAAGCGCAGTGAGCTAATACGTTCGATGTAGGAATCATGTGTAATCAATACGTCACCATGTGCAATAATGGTAAAATAGCGCTGTGCCTAATGCACCAGCTGCAGCCAGCAGTGTGTAACTCGTGAGGTATACGTGTGAATCATGGAACTTTTGAGTTCAATCTTTCGTTTTTTTATTGTTATGTTATTTGGACTTATAAAGCGCAAACAAATACCCGAAGGTGTCAAAGCGCTAGCACTGAGGAAGAGGAAAGAAAGAGAGCCCAGGTGATACTACCTTGGGAAGAGGCAGGTTTTTAATGCTTTTCTAAAATTGAGTAAGTTACGAATGGATCTAATGTGGGGTGGTAAGTTATTCCACTCCTTGGCTGTGGTGTTAACAAAGTTTCTGCCTCCTCAATTGGTAAGTTTATATCTCTGGACCACCAGTTGGTCAGAGCCACTGGACCTAAGATTTCTACCTGGAAGATACCATTTGAAGGATTTTTGAAAAAACTCTGGGCCAACCCCGTGGAGGGCCTTGTGGGCCAGGCAAAGGGCTTTGAATTTAAGCATTTGTCTGATGGGAAGGCAGTGAAGTTGTTTGATGGCAGGGGCAGCAGATTTGTTTTTAGGTGTCCTGGTGAGGGCACTAGCTGCTGCATTTTGAAGTACCTGAAGTTTATTGAGTTGCTGTTCCTGCATATTGAAAAATAAGGCATTACAATTCTAGATCTTGGTCTATACTAGAGCCGAGATCACTGTTCTTTGGGCATGGGTTGGAATAAAAGGAAAGATCTGTTTGACCATATGCACTATAAGGAAGGCAGAGGAGGTGACTGCCTTAACCTGAGGCCCGAGAGTCAGTTTGGTGTCCAGAACCACACCCAGGTTTCTAACCCTATTCACTGGTGTGGGGAGGGTACCCATCTCTGGAGGCCACCAAGATGGGGCCCATAGAGTCAGGTTGTTCCCAAACAAGATGACATCTGTTTTCCCTGAATTGAGTTTTAGGCAATTTTGGCTCATCCAATGGCAAATTACTGTTAAGCAATTATTGAAGTCAAGGCCAGTATGATTCTTGGTTGAAGACATAGCAACCACATTTTGGGTATCAAACGCGTATGAAGTCAAATTCAGATCAAAGGATCTGATCAAGGCTACCCGGGGTTTAACATATACGTTGAACAATGTGGCGCTTAAACATGACCCCTGCTAGACCCCACATGCCAGACTGAAAGGTTCAGATATAATGGGGTCAAGCGCCACCATCTATTTTCTTTCTGAAAGAAAGGATCCCAAAAGTTTGAGTGTGGACCCCTTGATACCAACAGCCTGGTGATGGTCGATTTGAATCTTGTGGTCGACCGTGTCAAAGGATACTGATAAATCAAGGAGCACCAAAGCAGCGTTGCCTCAGCTGTCCACTCTGGCTCTGATGTCATCTGTTGTTTTTATCAGGGCTGTTTATTCGGTGCTATGACCACTTCTAAAACCGAATTGGGTGGAGTCTAGCAGATAGTGATCAGAAAGAAATGGAGTCAGTTGCTGATTCATAGCTTTTTCAATTATTTTAGCAGGTAGAGGTAAACTAGAGATAGGTCTGTAATTGTTAGGATCCTCAGAATTCAGGTTGGCTTTTTTTAGTAAGGGAAGCCTCTTTCCAGACCGAAGGAGAGAGTCCGGAGGACAGCATAGAGTTAAAAATTGCGGTCAGATAATCTGCCACAGTTTTCGTGGCCATGTGAATGATGGAAGGAGGACACAGATCTGAGGGGAAGCCAGAATTCGTTGTTTTAATGAGTGAGGTAGCTAGCTGTGGGGTGAGAGGAGAAAAATTGAAAAAAGTTAGGCGTGTGTGGAGTAGGTAGGTTTGGGGAATGCACGTCAGACCTGAGAGCCTGCCTCTGTCTGAAAATGTTATAAATTTGGACTACTTTATCCATGAAAAAAACAGCTAAAATATTACAAAAGTCCTGAGTGTTATTGTTCATGATGCTCCTGCGAGAAGATGTGAGGCTAGCCACAACTTTAAAAAGCTCTTTAGTGGAATTGTTGGCATCCATTATTTGTTAATAAAAGGGGTTCAATTGGTTCCTTTTGATCTGCTATCAGCAAATACATAGGGGATTACTGATTGTGAGTGAAGTGAGCCATTTGCAGCCAGACACAGGCCTGGAGAGGAAAACGTGTTTCTCATGCCCCCGGCCTTGCACACTGCTGTTGGGGCACATGTATTGTAAGTGTATAGGTACTGCATAAGTGACACTTCAATTTGCTGACCTGAAACGTGAACCCAGCTCAAGAATTGCTGTTAGAATCGGAATCTTTCCAGTTACCACTCTAGTAAAGCAATGCTCCTGCCTTAACTCAATGACACAATTCTCAACCTAGTGATGTAAGCTTGCCAGCAAATATTGCACATATCTCCATGGATTTCACTACACATAAACAGACTTACTCTCTAATAAGGTATTGAAATCAGTTGTAACTCATGTGCCTAATCCTTAAATAACATAGAGCTATATATTACGTCAGCGTATTTTTTTAACCAAATATAGGCACATAACAAGAAAAGATCACTTAAATTGTTCATATCACAGTCATTATGTAATTAGAAAAATAAGAGGTTTGAGTCAACATAATCAGTCAAAGTCTAGGAGTTATTATAATGCGCCCTATCAAGCAGTATAAATATATTAAGAGGAAGAATGTTTCAGCGATACTAAAATGAATTGCCATTCTGATTTGTGATAAACCTCAATGAATAATGTTTGTACCGTCTACCAAAGCTAAAAACTGGGCCGGCTCTAGGGCGGTACGATCGGTGCCACCGCACTGGGCGCTGACTTTGGGGGGGGGGGGGCTGTTTTCAAGTACAATATGGTTTTTAAAGCACCTGCTGCCCTGTTCCTTGCCTCCAGCAACAGAGAGATTGGAGTTTTGTCTAGTGGAAGTTTTGACTCAAGTTAAGGTAAGGTAGTGCAGAGGATTAAAATGCCTGCTGCAAAGCATGTGTACCAGGCAGATCACAAAGTGCATACAATGTAAATAGGCCAGTGCGTTACTGCTTCTGTCAGAGAGCCCCTTTTGTTATTTGTAGTTTATAAGTTTAAATCCTAATATAGAACAGTGAACTATTAACTATCATCAAAGAGCTGCATCCTAACTACAAAGTATAGATAGGAGCGTTATGATTTTTCCCCCAGTTTGAGCTTCTCCAGACCAAGCACTCTTAAACTATACTGTCTACCAGTAGGGATGACTTGTGACTTCTACACCTTGTAGTCCTCTGTCTGATGTAACATTTCCTATACACTGATTTACACACTTATGATTCATTGTATTTTCGTAATGTGTATGTGATGTAAAGTGGTCTGACACCTCACACTGGTATGTGTGGCGCTATAAAACAAAAGAAATGCATGAGAGAGAGGGGTTATGGAGACTTGAGGGGCACTGTTAAAGGTGGTACTGAGGGAATCCGTGGAGAAGGCGGTATTTGGGGGTGCCAACAAACATTGTCGCACCGAGCACCAGCAGCACTAAACCGGCCCTGGCTGAAAATGTCAAATAAAGCTGCATTGTGACGCCCAAAAATGCCTCAGAAACCGCGAGTTTACCCTATTGTTTATTGACTGCATCAGACGCCATGTTCTACTCCATCTCTTTTTGATTTTGAGGTTTTGAATATCTAGAACTAGGCCCAGTCAGATTTCAGAACACTATTCAGGGTGGTCAGAAATGTTTTAGGGTGAGCTATAAGCAGGGCCACTGGAATTGTGCGGCAGGAGAGGGCAACCGAATGCAGAAATTACGCAGCAAGAAAAGGCAAATTATGCTGCTTTATGCAGCACGTTTTGCAATAGTATTACTTCATTATTTCATCATTTTTAAACCTGGTAACACTCTCTGGCCATTGGTTGCACAGAATT
This sequence comes from Calotriton arnoldi, assembly GCA_963921515.1. Lineage (NCBI taxonomy): Eukaryota > Metazoa > Chordata > Amphibia > Caudata > Salamandridae > Calotriton > Calotriton arnoldi. The sequence goes on along the minus strand of CAWUFW010000904.1, from coordinate 41,570 downwards.
AGTACCAGTACAACACTCAAATATAGCAATAAGCAACAGAAAGGTGACTAGTCCAGCTTTGTAAAGGGTCTTCCATAGCGCAGCAACACATGTTGTCGCATTTTTAATAGCTTTTGAACTGTTCGAGCAAGAATTTAAAAATATTTTTGTTCAACTCTGCAGATTATGCAGCAGATGATGGATTATGTGGAAAATGTGGCAAATCGACAATTATGCAAAAGTCACTGCAGCTGCACAATCGTATAATTCCAGTGGCCCTGACTTTAGGTAGAACTCAATACAGTTATTCGACGAGTGAGTATTCTCTGATTCAGTAATTTTATGAGCATGGAGGCATGAATTTTAAATTTTAGGGACATATTTACAAAGACATTTTGGATTCCATAAAGCATGACTGCTGTAGTACTCATTTGCCTGCTTTTATAGTCCTTGTGAATTGGCCCAAAAACAACGAAAATGGGTTAAAAATGGAAATATTCAGGGACTATTCTCATATGATTTATACAACTAGAGAAGGGCTCTGCATTGTTTGAATTTCCACTAATTGAGAGTTGGAGGTTCCCAACAAATTGATAAAGTCATGTAGGAGTACGTAAAAGAGTACTCCTGTAGTGCTTCTTCCTGTACTCATAAGTGCTTTTGTGAATCGGCCCCTTTGTGTCAGCAAGGCATGACTGCACATTAGATGCTTTAATATTATAGGGCAAGACTATCCTGTGTGATAATATTGGTGGGTCTATATCATTATAAGACAGTAGGGGCCATGGAAATGAGGCTGATCTGTACATTTGTATGGAGCTGTGAAATTAAGACCCAAGAGTACAGATTTTACAAGTTACTAAACAAATGTTGGCAATTAGCTCCAGCCTATGATCTACTAGGTACGAATTATGCACTAGGAGAGGCCAACATTAACCTGTAGACACATTACTCAAAGGACAGACATGCACAAGGCCTTCTAATAGATGTACAGGAATTTCACCCCTCATTATTACCCGAAGATCCTACACAAAAACAGGGAAATGCATTCTCCTTTATATTTGTGAGATTCTGTCCTATTTCTATAAGTAGTGGATTGCCGGCGCTTTGGTCAGCTGCTTTTCTTATTTTTGTTTCGGGTCTCCATTACATTGCCTCCCAACAACATTGAAAGTCCAATTCATCACCAGTCGAAATATATCAGAAGCTCTTGATAAAGCTATCTCTTCCACCGTTTACCGCAAATCAAAATGAAGGCTAAATATGTGAAGAGTCCTGTCACGTATTCCATGATTCACAGTAGACTAAGGTTAAAAGACCGTAAATGTAATAGATCCACCAACATGGAAGCGGATATAAACTCATTGCTTCTTACAGCACACCAACGAAATCAAGGGGCACATTTACCAGCCCCATTCACCACCGGAGCATCACTTTTAATGACGCTCCGTGACGTAGCGCCATTTCCCATATTTACAAGGTGGCGGAAAGCCACTTAACATTAAATGGCTTACCACTTGTAAAAGTTGGCGCCACTTGTAAAAAATGTCCCTTTTCGCTGCAATCCTCTGTGGCAAAGGGGCATGCAATGGGTGTTGCAGTGGGCGTTCCACCACAACACCCAATGCTTTTTGATGCTGCCCCAGATTTACAAGGCTGAGGCAGCACCAAAAACTAGCGCCAGGGAATATCTGGTCTTGGCATGGCGATACGAGGAGAAATTATTAATTTAACCTTGTTCTTTGCTCTTTCTATGTGTGCTGCATTCTTCTGCACACATAGAAAGAGCAAATTGCCATTATTGATTGTTTATGTGCAGGAAGGGTTCCCTTCCTGCACATAAACAATCACCTCTGCAGTGCAGGCACCCTTGCAACATGGCGGCAGGGTCCCTGCGCTGACACCAGGCAGCTTTTTTAGCACCAGCGCTAGGAGAAACACAGGGGTGTGACGTGTTCTTGTGAATACGGCGCATCCCTGCTTTTAAAAAATGTCAGAGTGCGGCGTAGCCAAATTTGGCGTAGCACAGCACTCCAACATTTTTTTAAAAATATGCCCCTAAGTCTTTAAGGCAGCGTCATGGGCTAAACAGAACAGAAGTGGGGTAGGTGCATTTAGATTCCTAGTAATGACTTTGGGCTTGTCAGAAGCCTTTGCAAGACCTCTGGTCAAAACTTAATGTGGGGCCCTTTGGACATTTCTCCGTAAGTTAAAAAAATATATATATTTCAGGGGATGAAAAAACGTCATCTGCACCATCTAGTGGTTTTGCTGTATAAACTGTTTCTATTACTATACACAAGAGTCTCGCTTCTGATTAAATATCTATAATTCAATTTGGATGAATGAGAGTGAGCCCTGTAAAGTGAAGGGCCTGGAGCATAACAGCCCTTCTACATCCTCGCCTCTTGTAGCGGCCCTGAATGGCTTACAAGGGGCAGCAATTAGTCCAACACTGCTGGAGGTTAAAAGGCGAAAACGAGAAAACTGGCACTGCAAAATTAAAGCTGTCTGTGATCACATGGGGTTGTTTATTGATAGAAGATATATTTCTGCATGTGAGGTTCACTAACCCACATATTTTATAGTCAAATTTAGTCCTGTATTTTCACTCTGAAATTCATTAGGAGTAGGGGTGGACAAACATCCTGTTTTCACGCCAAATGTCAGGAAAATTATGTGAAATTAAGTTGAAATGCGTGAAATGCAAATCTGTCACTTAGCACTTATAACACTATATTCTAGTGCAACATGCATCCTCACGTTAATTTTTGATGTGAGGACACATTTCACAGTAAAAAAATACCGCAAAAAACACAAGTGGAATGAGCAACAACTGTGTTTGTGTTATTCCAAACGCTTTCATGGGGTTAAGTGTTCACTTAAGAGTAGGGCTCATACACTAATTTTAGAAAACTATTCCTCAAGTTCTATAGCTTTAATATGCAGGATGCCAGGGTGGCTCCTCCATTTGAGGAGCGTTGCCCAACGAGCCCCAGAGCTGAAAAATAAAATGGTAATAAAGTTTATTTATTACCATTTTTTTTCAGCAACCTGCCCCAAACTAAGTGTCAGGACGGGGCGGGGCCAGCGCTGCCGAGTGGCAGCAGCAGGGAGCAGTGCGCTTTAGAAGGCGCATGTCTCTTCGGTCGGCCATCTTGGGACGGCCAGCCAGACATGCGCATGTTAAAGTTCTCTAACCTAGCTGGCCTAGACAGCTGGGTTAGAGAAAGTGCAGGCGTCCAGTGCTCTTAGGAGCGCTGAGAGAGCCTGCTCTGTCCAATCCTAGTGCTGCTTTCATGCTGTGAGAGCAGCGCCAGGATTGGGTAGTGCAGTTTCCTGCATCGGGGAGCTTCCTGGAAGACACCTGAGGAAGACGTCGTTCTTCGAAGGTAAATGAATTTATTTATTTATTTTGTTTTTTGTACCCTATGCCACACCACCCTCGGTACAAGCCAGCCGCCACTGCAGGACGCCCCTTAGTGGGCTTGTCTATCCCCATTTCTATTGAATAGCTAGGTTTGTACACACCCTTCCACCCCACCCCAGACCTTCAGTGGGCCACCACCCTGGAGAGGCCTCACCTACTGTTCATTCAGTTCTTGGTCTCTTAATTGAGACTCCCACCATTCATTCAGCTTTGAGAGTTGTTCCTAGAGAAGTGAGCACCAAGCAATGACAACTGGATGATGGCCTCCATCTCATTTTGACTAAAACAAAGAGCTGAATGCCACAAATTAGTGGTTCATGCAACATGGTTCAGACTTGAGGGGCCAATAGAGTTGGAAGTTTCTAGACTTTTTTGTGTCGAACCATTGAACCAACAATTTCCCTGAACAGTTCTCGAATGACCACATTACTAATACTACCTGTTGACAGTAAGCCCGGGATAAATTTATTTTAAACCCTCAAATGTTTCTCTAAGTTTCATGAGATTTCGAAGGTGTGAAATTTCATGTAATTTTTTGCCTGCGGGAGACTAATTTAAGCAGACAATATCTTATAAGAAACATTTTCTCCTGGAACCAGTCTTGTTCAGGCATCTTTAATGACCTTGAACGTGAGATGTGCCATGGCATTAAATGTCCATGCAAGGTATAAATAAGCACGTGAGTTTCACAAAATTTCGCATGCCCCTAGTTTACATTCGCTATGAAGAAACAAAAACAAATTAACTTTTAGATTGACTCAAGGAGCAAACTCCAAGCTGCCCCTGCACCCAGAGTGTGTTTTTATAGACAGATGGAGCATTCCTGGTATCTGCAGGTCTTTCTTATTTGTTAGCAGTTTGGCCTGATTAATAAAACATTTAACGTATGACAGGAGGGGAGTTTGCTTCTGCAGATATGCGAATCAATCACTGTCCCCCAGCTCCATGCAAATTATTCATCATCGCTAACGAAACCCCCTTGTAATGAATGGTCCTTCAAGAGGAACAGCTCTGCTTATCATCCCGTTTCATTACGGGCGGCGCCCGCTGTACCGCGCTGTACCTGGAAAATCGTTGACAATGAAAATGTAAAAGGGCAGAAGTTAATACATTCCCATAAAGGCAGAATCTGTATGCGTCCCTATGTACTGCATGTGGCTGGTGGCCTTTAGAACAACTCCTCACATTAATTCTCCTCCAGAGCTGACACATTTGATTTATGACATGAGGCTGGGATTCGAAAACACCAGAAATGAGGCAACTAAAGAGTGCGGATGACAAAGAGGCCATGGTATTTTCGTTGACGGATTACATTAGTGGATGGACATCCATGGCAAATAAGGCTTTTTTTCCTTCGGAAATTGCACATGATGCTAGACTATGTCAGTAAATATGAGTTAATGTTTGACAAACGGAATACGGTCAGAGTCTAGGTTCTGGTACGAAGGTGAGGGGGAGGGAGTGGTAGCCCATATACTAAATATGTACTGTAATGAGTTAGAAACCACTTTGTAGTCGAAAATGTTTAAGACATTTTGATTCTCTTTGACATTTCAGATAGCGGCCAAATTTGGTGTGAATCGCATATGACCTTGTCATACAAAGCGCATTTTCAGCCTATAAACATACAGCGCTGTGGCCAAGAAACTTGCTAACCAGTAACCATGGGGTCAGCAGTTTTACAAGGTGAGGATCTGTGCAGGCTGAAGGCATAGTCTCTGCATTTGTTTCATTTAGTCCCACAAACCCAAAAATGCAGACTTTGCTAAATCACTGTCATGAGCAGCCTCTTGCATAGTTCACACTAGGACCGAAACATGCCAAGGAATACCAAGATGTTTACAAGCCATTGTCTTATAAACAGGGTAGCACATTAACCCTAACACACTTCTTTGACCAATACCTGGTAAGAGAGAAATGTAGCCGGTTAAACATACTAATCACTTATTCATTTATAAGCCTCACATTAGAATCTATGCATTACTTAGTTGTAGGAAGGTGGAGTATCATGTAGTGATTCTAGTTAGGCTTCACTATGCAATACTCACACCACAATACCCCAAAGATGGTCCTTGTATTCCCAATACTAAATCTTTGGCTCAGTACTGGTAGAAAGGCAAAGAGCAGCCATGCTTTACCAGAGGAACATGTTTTAAGTATTTAAGAGTACCAACATGGACAATAAGAAATTGACACAACTCTAAAGAAATCCAACACCAATTTATTAAAATAAATAAGATTTTTATATGAATTTAGATGCAAAAACGAAGACAATCAGATAAGTATAATCAGAGTTATGGATTTTAGAAGCAAAAGTAAATCAGTGCAAAACAATATTGCAAAACGTTATCATAGCGATTAATGGGAAAAAGCACTACTGACGATCGGTCACTTACAGGTCAAGTTGCATGGAACCCAAGGAGGGTCTAAGTGATGCGGGTCCCAGAACAAAGCCATGACAGTCAGTTCGATTTAACCTGGCTAGAGAAGCCCAACGGCAGAGTTGCCCTGGTTGTCCTTGGTGCTGAAGCGGGAGCCATGGGGGAGCTGGTTTTACCCCTTACACAGGTGCTGGTGAGGAAAACGGGTGCAAAAAGTTGATAACAAAGCCACTGCTGACAACAGATGAAGGTGTTGTGGTGTTCCCTAGAGTTGCAGCGTCAAGTAAAGGTGGTGTCTGGACTAGGCACCAAGAAATCTTGGCAGCTGTAAGCTAACAGAAAGTTATTTTGACATCCGGAGGGCCAAGGGCGGAAACAGTAGCCACCCGAAACTTGTTGGGAGTCAGGACTATATTTTCCACAATGCACTGGGCCATCTACTTTTGTGTGATCCCTCAGAGAGCTCAATGGGCAGCGATTCTTTGGTTCCAATAAGTTTTTTCTACCTGCGGTGTGCAGGGGGCTAGTTACAAAAGTACACAAATCTGCCAAATCAACTACTTTATATCGGTATAACTCTTCAAATATTGACATCCAAAATATAATCTTGAGCCGAAAATATCAGGAAAAAAATATTATTTTGTGTTTTTTTCTTTAAATTTCTATGTTTAACACTTTATAACACTATCTTCTGCGTAGACATATTAATAACAAAAACTTTAACTTAACAAAACAAAATACACACAATATATAGAACACAGATATATTATCTCAAAGATGCTCAACCCGACACCCCACTCATACTAAAACTATATACATATATGAACAAGGTGGTTCGTCCACCGAAACGCGTCAGAGCCTTCTGTCTCCAGTAAATTTGTGATCAAAACTTCAGCATGTCGGTGCCTGTTTATTCTCATGAAGAATGGGATTGCTGTATATATATATATATATATATATATATATATATATATATATAAATATATATATATAATGCATTCGGTCAAACTCAATCGAACAAACCATCATTAAAAATATATTTTTGATATAAGAGACCAGAAAACACCACAATACAAAATATATACTTTCAAATGTAGATCCTAACGTGACAAAGTACCTTTTGTTATAGTACAAACAACTTAGTGCATGTTAGGCATAATTCAATCCCCTCCTCTTTAGAATACACAATTCCATATAGACATAACATTAATATATTTTTAAAAAAAAGCTAAAGTAAGGGTCGTAGAGACAGACCCCTTCAGTTTAACATGTAGATAGTATGGTCTTCTGGTTCACATTCAGTTTCAAATGGCGCCGACGTGCGATTCCGTGCAAAACCAAATGCGGTACCACCTTCTTCAGGGCGCTACGCTGTAAGTGTGCAACCTTCGGTAGGACCAGAAAGTTGCTATATGTATTAATACTTTGGTATTGTTTTGGTTTGGTAAAAGTAAAATCGAATCACACTATTAAGGGTTGTTTCTGTCTTTTATGTGCACGCTTTTCTGTCAACACTGAGCTATCTATTTTCACTATATATATATCGTACTGCGTTGGTCTTCATACACTATTGGTGCAACTGTTCCTTATTAAACTAAGGAACTTTTTTGACAAAGAACCTTGTTTCTTATTGGTGCAGGTTGTCATTTTTCCTTCGTCCTCTGTTAAATATGAGCGTTATTGTTAGTAACTTGAGCCATTTCTCTGTTTCCCGGCCTCCTCTTTCTTTTATTCATATTCTGTTGCTTAGCGCCTTGAAGAAGGTGGTACCGCACTAGGACTTGCACCGAAACACACGCCGGCACCATTTGAAAGTGAATGTGCACCAGAAGACCATACTATCAACTTGTTAAATTGAATGGGTCTGTCTCTATGACCCTTAATTTAAAACATATATATATATTAATTTTATGTCTGTATGAAATTGTGTACTCCAAAGAGGATGGATTGAATTGTGCCTAACATGTACTAAGTTGTTTGTACTATAACAAAAAATACTTTGTCACATTAGGATCTATATTTGAATGTATATATCTTGTATTGTGGTCTTGTATCAAACATATATTTTTAATGGTGGTTTGTTCAATTGAGGCTGAACAAATGAAGTATGAATGTGATATATATCAGTGTATATATATTGTTTCAGTATGAATGGGGTGTCAGGTTGAGCATCTTTGAGATAATATATCTGTGCTCTATATATTGTGCGTATTTTGTTTTGTTAAGTTAAAGTTCTTTGTTATTAATATGTCTATACAGAACATAGTGCTATAAAGTGTTAAAAATAGAAATATGAAGAAGAAAACCCAAATAAATATTTTTTTCCTGTTATTTTGGGTTTGAGATTGTATTTTGGATGTCAATATTTGAAGAGTTATACCGATATAAAGTAGTTGAGTTGGCAGATTTGTGTACTTTTGTAGCTTATTTTCCCGTGGTCCTGCCTCTCTGCATCTAGTTGTCTGGGGCCCGCCTATGTTTTTGGTGCAGGGGACTAGTGCCACCAGTCCAAGGGAGTCTGGAGTTACCTTTGGCTCTCAAAGGGGTCCCTCTGTCTGGGGGAACCGGTCTTTGATCCGGGACAAGCCACAGTCATGCAATTCCAGTAAGGTTGCCACAGGTGCAGTGTATCACGCCTTTGGTTTGTGCAGCTCCTGCTGTCCCAGACTCAGGTCTCTTCTGTGTCCTTTGTTGCAAATCAGATCAGCACTGAGGTTCTGGTGCCAGGGGTGCCCTTTAAATTCTAGATTTTGGGGCATTAGGGGTGTGGGTGCAAGTGGCCACTGGGATACTAGCCCCAGTGGCTAATCCGCCACTGTGGTGACCATATCCAGGAGTGTGTCACCTTTTCCCCCCAGAACCTTCTTTTCTGCCACTTTTAAAAATGGCAGAAACCTTTCTTAGCTGAGCAGACCAGGTATCCCAGTCTAGAGTAGTTGGCTAGCTTTCTGAGCATGTACACCTCCTGAATATCTAATTTTCCCACCTACCCGAATGCAAATGTGCCTTGGGGCAGGCGGAAGGCTGTTTCCTCCTTTTGGAGGCAGCTTGGTTGCATATCACAGGTGGTGAAAGCTTTGAAGCTCATCGTCTTGGTGTGCCACTTCACTAGCCATCCTGTTAGGGAGGGAGTAAGACCTCCTTCCCATCCAGGCCATTATTCTGACTCCTGGGAGATTTCACACCTCCTGACAGGGGATCAGATTCCTGTCTTGGAGGCAGCAGCTGCGACTGGCAACCAGAGCACAGGAAAGGCTGTGGCAACCAGGTGGGCAACCTCTAAGGTAGCCACCTGGGTGCATGCCATATCGTCCTCGACATCAGATTCATCTCAAGGGTGATGAGACACATTGTTTGAAACCAAACATGACATATTTCGGCAGTATCATAATGGAGCTGGTGAATTTGAGAATCCCCACGTGACTGCCCATGTTATCCTATGGACCGCTGATCACATATAGTAGCCATTAATAGAAAAGGCCATCATAGGGGCATATAATCTTGCACTTATATGCCCTTACCTTTAATGTAATGCACCATGGCTTCTGGGCTCAGGAGGACTTCCTTATGGCTGACTGACATATATTAAAAATAGCGCTTTGATTTTGCAGTGCAAGGTGAGGGCAAAATGAGTTCGAACAGTTTGCAATGCTCCTGCAGTCTGCAATGGCAGGACTGCCGTCATCAGTTTACTTGGGTCATTCAGGGTGGCACAAACAATGCTTCAAACCCTGGTGACCCCTTTAACACCCATGCTCTGGGTACCACTGGTGCCATATGCTAGGGACTTATAAAGGGGTTAAAGTTCTTGCCAATTGGGATTGTCAGTTCACATGTATACGTTTTAGGGAGAGAGCACTGGCACTGGGGCTTGGGCAGCAGGCTCCAGTGCACTTTAAGAGTCATAACCATCAGCATTGGAGCAAAAGTGGGGGGCTGACCATACAAAAAGGGCACTTTCCTACCTTTCCAACATGACCCCTCCCTCAGATGAGAGGTGATGACCAACTAATCTATCCCCTGGTAGTTCACATTGTCTACATGGAAAAACCTAAAAAGGCCATCTGCATTGGCATGGTCAGTCCCTAGTCTGGGTTCCACTGTAAAGTTCATACCCTGTAGGGAAATGGACCACCTCAACAATTTGGGGTTCTCTACTCTCATCTGCATCAGCCATCTGAAAGGCTTGTGATTGGTTTGAACCTTGAAGTGAGTCCCAAACAAGCATGGTCTCAGCTTCTTCCGGGACCAAACCACAGCAAAGGCTTTCCTCTCAATGGCACTATAACACAGTTCTCTATGGAGGAGTCGCCTGCTGATATAGGCAACTGGTTGATCCTGGCCCTCAATATTCGTTTATGACAACACTGCCCCAATCCCATGTTCTGAAGCATCTGTTTGGACAATGAACTCATTTCCATAGTCTGGTGCTTTCAGCAAAGGTGCTGAGCACATAGTCTCCTTCAGGGTGTCATAGGCCTTTTGGCATCCTGTGGTCCACATGACCTTCTCATACAGATATTTTAAGGTAAGTTCAGTGAGTGGGGCCACAATGGTCCCATGCCCGTTGCAAACCTCCTGTAGTACCAAGTCAAGCCAAGGAAAGCCCTGACTTGAGTTTGGGTTTTGGTAGCCTCCCACTCCAGAATGGTCTGGATCTTGGGTTGGAGAGATTGGACTTGGCCTCCAGCTACAAGGTGGCCCAAGTACACAACAGAACTCTGCCCTATCTGGCACTTACTGGCCTTGATAGATAGGCCTTCCTGCCTGCTGCAGAGCCTGTAAAAACTCCTTCAGGTGGACCAAGTGATCCTCCCAGGGGGATATAAAGACAGCTATATCATATAGATATGCTGCACTAAAGTAGGTCAGGCCTGAAAGAACTCAGTTCAACAACCTTTGGAAAGGGGCAGGTGCATTTTGTCAGACCAACTGGCATCACCTTAAATTGAAAGTGGCCTTCAGGGGTTGAAAATGCTGATCTCTCCTTTGCTCCCTGTGTGAATCTTATCTACCAGTACCCTGATGTTAAATCAAAATGTACTCAAACATTTGGCTGCACCCAGCTTGTCATTGAGCTCTGCTCTTGGAATGGGGTGTGCAGCAGGTTTAGTGACTGCATGTAAACCCATACAGAACCTCATTTCTGGTTTTCCACCTTTGGAGTGAGGTTTGGGGACCAGTACCACTCACCCCAGCTCTAGCATGTAGCTGATCTCAGCTTTGATGTAGACTATGACATGATCAGAGACAATCTGTATATTTTGTTTTTGACAGGGAAACTGTCACCAGTGTCAACATCATGGGTACACCATGTTGTCTGACCAGAGGTCAATGAAAAGAGCTCAGCAAACAAGCCTAGGGGTTGCCTGCAGTCAGATTGTTGGTGCATAGCGAGAGAGTCTGATAAAACAACACACTCTACTGAACCGTCTTGTTGGTTATTTGACAGAAGGTCAGGAAGGGGTTCACTTTCCTCCTCTTGGCCTCCATCAGTGACCATGAGCATGGTCATGTCAGCTCTGCCCTGGTGTGGCTTTAAGTGATGTACATGAAAAACTCTATGAGGACTCCTAGGGATGCCTAAGTCTACCAAGTAGGTGACTTCCCCTTTCTTCTCCAAAATTGGGTAGGGCCCAGGTTACTTGTCCTGGAGATCCCTGGGAGCCACATGCTCCAACACCCACACTAACTGGCCTGGTTGGTACTCAACCAGTGCTGACATTTGGTCATACCAGTGCTTGATAAGCTCCTGGCTGGCCTCCAAATGTTTGTTTGCTGTCTTTATGTACTCAGCCATGCATGAACACAGGCCCAATACATGTTTGGGCTTTTTGAGAGGTTTCTCCCATCCTTTCCTCACCAAACTTAGAGGACCCCTTACAGGATGGCCAAGCAGAAGTTCAAAATGGTTAAAGCCAACCGTCTTCTGTGGCACTTCTCTGTAGGCAAACAAGAGGCAAGGTAACAGGACATCCCATCTCCTTTTGAGTTTTTTTGGGAGGTCCATTATCATGTCTTTCATGGTTTTGTTGAATCGTTCAACTAAACCAATTGTCTGGGAGTGATAGGGGGTGGTGAACTTGTATCTCACAACACATTCACCCCCACATAGCTTTTAGGCATACAGACAAAAAAATTTGTTCTTCTATCAGAGACCACCTCTTTAGGAAACCCCACTCTTGTGAAGATACAAAGAAGGGCCTTTGCCACTGCAGGGGCAGTGATAGTTCTGAGGGAAATTGCCTCTGAGTACCTCGTGGCATGGTCCACTACCACTAGAATCAATCTGTTCCCAGATGCAGTTTGAGGGTCAATGAGACCAACAATGTCAATCCCTACCCTCTCAAAGGGAGTCCCAACCACTGGAAGTTGAATTAAGAGAGCCATTGGTTGTGTTCCTGTCTTGCCACTGGCTTGACAGGTTACAAAGGAGTGACAAAACTCCTCCACTTTTTCACACATCTGGAGCCCATAAAAATGGGCAACCTGAAACAACCTGTTCCAGGTTTTGGTTTGTCCCAGATGCCCAGCCAGGGGGATGTCACATGCTAAGGTCATAATAAACTCTCTGTACACTTGAGGGACCAGCACTCTCCTGCCTACCCCTGGATTGGGGTCCCTGGGCTCAGCGTACAGAAGCCCATATTTCCAGTGGACCCTGTGGGTCCCACTGACATCTCCCTCTTCTGGCCTTGCAGCTTGCTGCCCAAGTCCTTCAAGAGTTGGGCATGCCTTTTGCCCTTGGCATAGGTCCTCTCTGGGGGGTCCCCCTGCACTTAGGAGCTCTGCTAGGTCAGGCCAGACTCATTCAGCTGCAATTCCCTCCTCAGGCACCAAGGCATCTCCCTCAGGAGAACTCTCTCCCTGGTGCTGTGACCTCTTTGAAGCTGCCGTGGCAGACTTCTTGCCCTTTCTCTTGCTTTGGGTGCCTTGGTCCATTATTTCAGGATCCAAGTGCCAATGACTACCCTTATGTGCTGCTTGTGCTCTTGTGGTAACACACACCCACTCAGCGAGACAAAGCATTTTTCATGAACCTTCCTCTCAACTTTTGTCCATACAGAAGTCTCCAGATCATTTTCCAACAGACACTCCACTAGGAAGGCATGAGGACATAACCACCTTCTTCGGGCCTGTAACCCCTCCCCAATCTAAGCTTACTGAGGCTATTGGATAGAGTTTAGTCTTGTTGTCAGAATTGGTAACCTGGTGACTAACACCAGGTATCATTTGGTCTAAGGAAACCAGTCTAGCTGCCACTATAGTGACACTGGAGGAAAGACAGCCAGGGCTTCAATATCCACCCCACCAAGGGAAACTAAAGTATTCTCAGTGTATCCTCTGGTCTCTCCAGAGTACACTTCCACCCCCACTCCTATGCTAGCCAATTCCTTGTATTTTCCACCACTGGGGGACTTTTTAGAGCATGCTGCATCTACTTTCTTATGTCCTGCCTGATGACAGTCATGACATACCCCAGACGTCTTTGCTGGGTCCAAGTTCTTCCCCTGATATACTTTGCCTTTGATCTGGCAGAGTCTTGGGACCCACACTCCTGAGAAGAACTTTGGAGGCCTTGTAAGAACTCTTTCTTTTTATCTTTATTGTTGCTCAACTCCTTCCCCTGCTGGGAAGACTCAGCACCCTGTTTCTGGTCACTCCCACCATGGGTCTAGCTGGACATCCTGGCTCTGACCCATTTGTCAGCTATCCTCCTCAGCTCTCTGAGAGAGGCAACTTGGAATCCACCAAATGCTGATACAATATCTCTGTATTACAATTAGCTTAAATGTGATCTTTCATAATTAAATTATATAGCCCATCATAAGTGTCCACCTCATTGCCTTTTATCCAGCTTTCTAGTGTTTTGACTGAAGAGTCCACAAAGTCCACCCATGTCTGGGTTTGACCTTTATAGGTGTCCCTAAACTTCAATCTGTATTACTCAGTGGTGAGTCCAAATCCGTCTTTCAAGGTCTCCTACATATGTTGGTAAGACTCAGTCACTCCCTCATTAAGGGTCAGAGGTCTATCTCTGCCCTTCACTGAGAATAACTCCCACAGTAGTGTCCCAGTGCTGGTGACCTATCCTCCTCATTTTGCAGGCCCTCTCAAAGGCTGCAAACCACTTGTCAATATCATCACAATCACTAACTTGGAAACAATCCATTTGGGGATTTTAGGGTCAAAGGTTTCCTCCTTTTTCATATTTCAGTTGCTGCCACCATTATCTTTGGGCTGCAAGCCCATCCTGACCCTTCTTTCTTCAAGGGCTAGTCTCCATTCTTCGAGTTCAATCTTTTTCTCTAGTGAAAAGAGATCAAGCTCTTGCTCAAGGCTTACCACCACCTTACCAGTAGGGGGTCTGCTAGAGTGACTTCTGTCACTTCCCCACTGGTAAAAGGGCTCTGGGAATGAGTGGAGAGTTTTGATCTTCACTGTCTTCCCCACCATCAATTTGGGCCAAGGCATCATCCTCACCTTCTTCAATGTTTTCTTCTGAGGAATGGCCCTCCCTCTCTAGTTTCTTTTTCTCACGGGAGCTGAGTTCTTTTTCAAGTTCCTCCTTTTTAGCTGTCACTCTATAACTAATGCTCCTAGCTTTGCACAAAAATTTCCAATTTAAAAAAATTAAAAATTAAATGATTAAAAAATAATTTTTGAGTCTAAGGTCATCAGTGGATTTCTAGTGCAAAAATGATAATGACCAAGTGGTACTGAAAACACAAGTTCAGGATCCCACAGCTGTAACTCCAATGTAGGAAGGTGGAGTATTATGTAGTGATGCTGGTTAGGCTTCACTATGCAATACTCTCACAATACCCAAAAGATGGTCCTTCTATTCACAAAAACAAATCCTTAGCTCAGTCCTGGTACAGTGGCAAATAGCAGTCGGTCTTTACTAGAGGAATATGTGTTAAGCATTTCAGAGTACCAACATGGACAATGAGTAATTGACAGAACTGGAAAGAATTCTAATACCAATTTATAAAAATAAAAGAGATTTTTATATAAATTTAGACACCAAAATGAAGTAGATCGGATAAGTATAACCGAAGTTATAGATTTTAGAAGCAAAATAAAATCAGTAAAAAACAGTACAGTAAAACTTTATCATTGAGGTCAATGGGAAAAAAGACTAGTGATAATTGGTCACTTGCAGGTCGAGCTGCATGCAACCCAAGGAGGTGATGCAGGTTCCAGGACCAAGCCACAACAGTCACTTAGATTTTACCTGGCTTGAGAAGCCTATATGCAGAGTTGTCCTGGCTGTCCTTGGTGCTGAAGCGGGAGCCGCTGGGGAGCTGGTTTTACTGCTTACACGGTGCTGGTGAGTTAACAGGTGCAAAAAGTAAAAAACGAAGTCACTGCTGATGTTGGTGTTTTGGTGTTCTCTCGAGTTGCAGTGTCAAGGAAAGGTGATGGTTGCCAGATTTGCCAACAACAAGCCTTGGCAGTGGTAAACTCAGCAGAAAGTTATTTCGACGTCCGAGGTCCGGGGAAAATGGTAGCTGCCTCATACTTACTAGAGTTCAGGACTGCGTCAATTCACTAGAACATTTATTTTTAGGCGATCCCTCAGAGGACCTGATGGACAGCAATTCTTTGGTTCCGGTGTGCTGCTTTTACTTGTGGTCTGCAGGTGACTAGTAACACTAGTCCATGAGAGTCTGAAGTTGCCTTTGGCTCACAAAGGGGTCCCTCTACCTGGGGGGACCGGTCTTTTGCCCTGGACAAGTGGCAGTCATGTAGTTCCTGGAAGGTTGCCACAGGTGTAGAGTATCACGCCTTTGGTTTGTGCAGCTCCTGTTCTCATAGACTCGGGTCTCTTCGGTGTTCTTTGTTGCAAATCAGATCAAAACTGAGGTTCTGGTACCAGGGGTGCCCCTTGAATCCTAGATTTAGGGGTGTTAGGGGTTGGTGCAAGTGGCCAATCAGCTACTAGCCCTAGCGTCTAATCTGCCCCTGAGGTGACCACACCCAGAACCCTCTATTCTGCCATTTTAAGAAATGGCAGAAGCCTTTTCTTAGCTGTACAGACCAGGTAGCCTACCCTAGAGGTGTGTCTAGACTTCTGGGGGTGTACAAACCCTGAATACCTAATTTTCTCACCAGCCATGGTGCAAATGTGCCTTAGGGGTCAGGTGAAGGCTGTTTCCTCCTTTGGGAGGCAACCTGGTTGCATATCACAGACAGTGAAGACCTTGAAGGTCCCCGCCTTAATGGGACACTTCACTAGCCATCCTGTCAGGTGTGACCTCCTTCCCATGCAGGCCATTGTTTCTGACTCCTGGGAGAATTCACACCTCCTGGCAGAGGGTCAGATTGCTGTCTTGGCAGCAGAGGCTGTGGGCTGGTAGCCAGAGCACAGGAAAGGCTGGGGCAACCTCAAACGTAGCCACCTGCGTGCATGCCACATCGTCCTCAACACGAGATTTGTGTCAGGGTTGATGAGGCACGTTGTTTGATATCAAATATGATATATATACTGGGAGTCCCATTTTGGAGGTGGCGACCTCGAGTTTGCCCGGGTGCCAGCCATGTTATCCTATGGACCGCTGATCACATATAGTGGCCTTTAATAGAAAAGGCCACTATAGGGACATATAATCTTGCACTTATTTGTTCTCATCTTTAATATAATGCACCCTACCTCATGGGCTCAGGAGGCCTTCCTTAGGGGTGAATGGCACATATTAAAAATAGTGCATTGACTTTGCCACACATGGTGAGGGCAAAGTCGAGTTCGAGCAGTTTACACTGCTCCTACAGTCTGCAATGGCAGGAGTGCTGTCATCAGTTTACTTGCTTCAGGTCCTGGTCAGGCCTGGGCGTAGATCATGGAGTTTCGCTATGCAGAACTCAATGAAGTGACAAAAAAACTCCACGGAGTTCCGCAAGTGGCAGAGTGCAGTGCGAACTGCTGTTCATGTTGATCTTCCTGCCGCTCGGGTAGAAATTCTACCCGAGCGGTAGCTCGCGCTTGCCAACTTACCGTTCGCGAGCACTAGTGGGGAATAAACTCTGCTGCACTACACTGAGCGGAGTTTTCTGCACTCTGCAAGCTCCATTAATTGTGGAGTGCAGAAAACTCAGCAAACTCCGTGAACGGAGTGGAGTTCACTGCCCAGACCTAGTCCTGGTGACCCCTTAGAACCATTTCTTGGGTACCACTGGTATCATATATTAGGAACTTATAAGGGGGTTAATGTCCTTGCTAATTGGGGTTACCAATTCACATCTAGCAGTTTTAGGGAGAGAGCACTGGCACTGGGGCCTGGGCAGCAGGATTCAGTGCCCTTTCAGAATCATAGCCGTCAGCATTGGACCAAAACGTTGGGGGGGGGGGGGATAATCATACAAAAATTGCACTTTCCAACAATAGTCACAAATTGTTGAATTTGCACATCTGAGAGTGCTAAACAGACGTGGCTGTAGACCAGTGCTTAAACCTGCTGTCCTTTACTGAGTTTGCACTCCTCTGGTAGTTCACTTTTTAAACTGAGATGGGTGAAAGCAACCCCTTGGTTCACAAAATCATTATAGGTGACCTGGCACTGTGATATTCTAGTAATCTGTCAAAACTAGAAATGATTTCATCAAAGTTGCAAAATATATTCATCTTAACAATTTTAATGTATCTACTTTTTATAAGCATTTTTAGGGCACTGTATGTTTTTTCTTTCTTTCTAGGGAGCATCCAGTAACTTCATAATCCACATACCCACAGATATCTTTTACTCTACAACTTGTAACTGCTTCTACATTTGCACATCAATCACAACCCATTTTTATTCATTCCAGCAGGGCCATGTTGCATTTCACCCTTTCACCCTCCTTCCTACCCTGTACAGTTCTGTAGGACAAACTTTACTTTACATTACTACAACCAATGTTGCACCTCTTTTTTGCACTAATCACCGATAGAAAAATTAGTTTTGATTTATTGATTTAATGATTTTAATTTTGATTATTGTACTTCTTTTGTATTTTTATATCTTAACTGAATGTTTATCAAATGACCTTGAACAAAACAACTCAGTCTAGGTGGTTGGTGAAATTGTGCACCTACGGTCTGGGATTTAAGTATGAGTATGAGAAGTCACATAAATTACAATTCCTTCAATAACCACCTTAAATGCCGATCCCAGAAGGAATGGCATTCAAAAAGTGCACAGTTACAGCAACCCGAGTCATCCTACTGATGAGAGAGGCAGAATGAAAAAAGAAAACGGGGGAAGCCCTAATCACCCTACTTCTCAAGGCCTAGTCATATACTGGAAAAGAGAAAAACTGAGAAGCAGCAAAAGATACAACTATTATCAATTCTAATGATTACATCAATTAATCATAGATACAACTCGAACATTGCGAGATCTTTCTTTTATTGGATCTCTCCAAGTATTCACATTTCATCTAAATTGGAATAGAGTTACTGTAAATTGTAGTCCCACATAAGGTTCGAGATCCAGTAGAGACCAAAGTAGAAATCTTAAAATTTCTACGGAAAGTTAGACTAAACGCATTTTTTACGAACATGAAGATCAAATAGAGTCCACCGAGACTACTATTAGTGGCTTAAAATGCCAATCCACATTCTGTCCTGAGAGAGAAGGTTTACCAGCAGAAGTACAGATCTTTGAGGATAATGTACTCAGAGAAATAGACACCATCAATACCAAAATAAATATTACATTCAGAATTGTTTGAGAGATGAGACTAGAGCCATCAAAAATCTGTCCAAAAACACCAACATTGTAATTAAGCTTGCAGATAAGGGCGGCAGCATAGTGATCATGAATAGTGAGGCTTATGATCAGGACATTCTGAGACAACTTAGTAACCCAAACTCATTACCGCCGCCTGCATGAAGATCCTACTTGTATATTATCCCCAAAAATCAAGGAATTGACTACAGAGGCAGTAAGGGAAGGTTGGATCTGTAAAAAAGAATTCGAATTTTTGAACAAAGTCGAAAGTAAGATCCCTTCCATATATATTCTGCCTAAAATTCATAAAGACCCCACTAATCTACCCGGTCGACCTATCATCTCGGCCTGCGGGTCCATATTAGAGCCATTGGCCCAATATATTGATACCTTTCTCAAACCGTTTGTATCTAAGACCAGAGCCTATGTTAGAGATACGATGGATATCATTAGAAAGGTAGAAGAAGCGCCGTTCGTTTAAACTACACATGCATTTGTAACATTTGACATTGAGGCCCTGTATACAAACATCCCTCAGAGTCAGGATGAGGCATTAGAGGTGATTAGAAACATCTTAGATACCAGACCAGAGCCGCACATTGTTCCAACTGAATTTTTGGTCTCTCTGGCATCTCTTTGTCTTAAAAACAACTTTTTTCAGTTTAAGAATGACTTGTACCTTTAGGGTAAGGATATGGCAATGGGATGCAGCTTCGCCCCAGAAATTGCCAATCTAGTGATGTCCTATTTTGAAGACAAATGGATATATAGTATCAATAATCCATATCGGTCTCACATTGTGCATTGGCATCGTTATATTGACGATATCTTTGCACTATGGGATGGAGACCTACATGACTTGGAGAAATTTCATGAGTGGCTCACTAATAGAACACCAGATTTGAGGTTCACCATGACTATGGACATAAATAATATACATTTCCTTGATCTTTGGATCTATAACAACTATGGGAGCATACAAGTGAGTTTATTTTTTAAGCCTACCGACCGTAACACTCTGTTAAACTTCACTAGTGGACACCCCAGGGCCCTGAAGGAGAATCTGCCATATGGACAGTTCCTCCATATCCGGAGGAACTGTTCAAATAAAGATGACTATTTTACCAATGCAGATATCTTGGTTAATAAACTTAAGAACCGCAGGTACCCTAAAAAACTGGTAAAAACAGCAGCCAAAAGAGCATGGTTTACTCCTAAAGAAAGCCTTTTGACACCTAAAAAAAAGCCTGATCACAACCCCTTGACGTGTGTTACGACATTTAATCCAAAATCCAACAGAATAAGAAATATAATTCTGAAGAATTGAAAGATTTTAGCCCCACTTGCTATCCCCAAACCCCTGTTTTCGTTTAGGAAGGACAAAAATCTTTCAAATCCTTTAGTAAGATCCAAACGTCCAGGAGCAGGTAAGAAAGATCTTAGGGAGATGTTGAATCTGCCACCCACGGTTGGACACCATAGGTGCCACAACTGTATTGCATGCAATTATACATCAGACACCACGATGGTTGTGCTCAATGGCAAGACATATAATCAACTGAGGTTCTCTAATTGTAACACCAATAATTCAGTATACTGTATAACATGTCCATGTAATTTAGTTTATATTGGACAGACAACGCAAACTGTAAAAAATAGAGTTATACAGCATATGTCTTGCATTAGATGTAATGTAAGAAGAGCCCCCTTGGTCGACCACTACAGAGAACAGAACCATATGGCAGAAGAATTACAGTGGTCTGTGTTATGTGTAGTACCCAGTACGCAAGGCCTTAAAATCATGACCTTGAAAAGAATAGAGGCACAACTAATTGAACGCTTTGGAACTGCTAGAACAGATCTAAATGACCTACATGAAATCTGTATGTCTTTTCCATATGCTTTGACCTGTGTCTACATAACACTGTGTTTGTATAATACCATGTGGTGTTATACATTATTATTTTTGACTGTAAACCCTTATCCAATTGACTGTACGAGTTGTTTTATGATAAGGACATATTGTTCACGGGCAGGGTGTGAACCCTTATGGCATGTATTGCTATTCAGATTTCTCTTTTTTATTCACCATCTATAATCCGACTACTTTGTTCTTTATACAATCAATCCTTTCTAATACTCGCAGGACGGTGAGTCTACGTTTCTTTTCTTTACTTTTCACTTGTTTCTATTTTCTAATTGCTTGATCTGACACCCTGTGGTATACTACCATTTCTTGGATGTGGGTTTTATTCTCTTAATCTTTCTGGTTTCGCAACCATGTTAAGATGGCCGCCACAATCACTCTCGGTCCCCCTGGGGAAGGCTAGAACGGCTCAATTCCTCTCTGAGCCAAGGCAGGATGACGACACGTTCGCCGAGATTAATCCCGCCCCCCTACCCGGAATCCCTTTATGGGCTATACTGTTTCACCGCCGTAGGCATTGCTTTGCCGTGGCATGAGCTCTGAAGATGCGAAGGCAACTCGCTGCACTTCGCCCGCTTGGTCTGGACCTGTGTGCTGCCAGCGCTGCCATACAGTGTAGTAGTGGACTGTTCTGGAGGCAGCGGAGCTTCCTGCTGGAGCCCGCGTGTCCATGCTCCGCCCCTGACGATCCTCCCAGGAAACCGGTCCTCCGGTAAGCAACTGACCTCTCGCTCCGAGGCTTTTCCTGGTTTAGGGTGTTTTTTTTGCCCAATGAGCAACACGGTTATCCTTCCACCTCACGCAGTGGGAGGAGAGCTGTGTGAGTGTCTGGACTCTGGCTGTGGTGGAATTAATGAGACTATAATTCTGTTGTAGGTATCTAATGTGGTTTTGTGATACCTCCCGGCTCCCCCAGAGGTTGAGGATTTCTTTCCTTTTTTCGCTTGGCATGACCCGAGTCTGAGACACTTTTGTAAGTTGACAGTCACAGCTACTTAAGAGCCCTGAGTTTGGGTGATAAACGTGATATTCTTCTGGGTGCACTTGATACCAGATGCATGACTATTAGCGCTGCTCTTCGGCCGGTGTGTATTATTCCACGTCTGCTTTACTCTTTTATTCACTAGGATTTTCATCTTACTGTCTGACTACCCATTCCTGCGTTGTAATAATTGTGTAACACCTTCCTTCTATGAGCGCTGGTTGGACTTGGTTCAGTAACCTTGATATTTATATTTGGTCACTTGGTAGTTGGTCCCACACACGGGGGACTATTTTAGTCTTTAGTTTATATGTGCCCTAGTGTGGTTCATTTTGTAAATTATGTAAATTATGTACATATCTTCGTATATATTTTTTGTATAGGTGCTCCTTCTTTCATTATGTCCTGAAGAGGCCTATAAGCCAAAGGCCGAAACACATCGACACCTCATTCATGAAGTCTCTGGAAGGCCTGGATTACTGAATATATTAAATACACTGTGTGTTACTTTATGATCTATGATTATTTGTTCTGCATATACACACGGACCCCAGAGACTATCGTTTAGAGTGATTGTGCAGGAATTTGATGCACAGCCTCCCACAAGTAGATGTGTGGAAGATAGGAATCTTTTTTATTGGAAGCAAATTTGGCATTGTATGACTTTTTGTAAAGTTTTTTACTATTTTGTTTAATTTCTGTATATAGTAGAATTTGTATGTTTTATGTACTACAATTTCCAGTGACTCTATTCCAATTTGGATGAAATGTGAATACTTGGAGAGATCCAATAAAAGAAAGATCTCGCAATGTTCGAGTTGTATCTATGATTAATTGATGTAATCATTAGAATTAATAATAGTTGTATCTTTTCCTGCTTCTCAGTTTTTCTCTTTTCCAGTAGATGAGAGAGGCAGAAAACATTTGCTTAAAGGGAAAGCAAAATGAATGAATGACATTTATAAAGCGCACTGTTACCCCAAGCTCTGCGAGATACAGTTGTCAGGGAGATGGGAATGTTGAATGAGTGTGGTTGTGACATTATAAAGGATAGAAATAAGTTTGCAAAATTAATAAAGAAATTTTAAGAACCATTATGATTAGTCACACCACTAACTTTGTTTGAAATTTAGAAATCTAAAATATACATTATATCATTTTTCAGCTTGCCGTGGATGGCACTTGCTAATCTTATGCTTAAAGACTTTGCTGTCAAATTGGCAAAAGGCTATGCCACTCTCTAGCTCAGCATGGATGGCACTGTGCTAATTCTATGCTTAAAAACTCTACGGGAGAAACAGACATTTGAGGTGAGCAGATTCAGAGTGTAGATGGTGTTGTAGGGTGCTCCACATAAAGGAGCTGTTCTCCACCTAAACTTGGGAACTTCCCAGAGTTCCTTGCTTCCGTTTTTTGCATATGTCATGCAGCAATCGAAGCCTGTAAGGGTAGTGTCTTGACTTATACTGGGTGCTCCCTTGTGTCTGGACAATGCTATACCTCACTGATGAGCTCTAACTAGAGCAAAACACGTGTTAATAGTTGCTTTTATTCATTTCAGGTTGGCTTGGATGGTGTTTTGTTTCACCAATCTAAAGCTGTAATACTGTGTCTGGAGTGATAAAAGGCTTTTGTCATTTTTCAGCTCGGCATGGATGGCATTTGCTAATCCTATGTTTAAAAACTCTGCTAGAGAAACATAAATTTGGGTTGAGCAGATTCAGAGTGTCTGTGGTGTTGTAGGGTGCTCCATATAAAGGAGCTGCTCTCCACCTAAATGTGGGAACTACACTGAATTCCTTGCTTCAATTTTTGCATATATACATACACACAAATAAGGTACGCAGATCCAGGTTATTTAGTATCATAATATAATCAAGGTAAAAAAGGCAAAGAGCAGTAAGTATTAAGTGAGTGAAGTGGGTTGCAGAAGACGGAGCAGGCTGTACAGACAGTTTGGTGTAGAAATTGGGTTACTGGTTGACTGGGGTTTGAGCCCTGGTCAAGCAGCAACCACAATCCTTGTCAGGGCAAGGCACAAGCAAACCCCAAATTAACCTATGCTTAACCTCCTGGTATCTTGGCACAGAGCAGTCAGGCTTAACTTAGAGGCAATGTGTAAAGTATTTGTGCAACACTTCAAACAGTAAAAAAATGAAAACACCAAGCAAAAAGATCCCACACCAGGTTAAAAAAATAGAGCAGCATTTGAAAAATAAATCAAGACCAAATTGACAAAAATTCAATCGGTAGAACCAGAGATATGGATTTTTAAAGAATAAAATCAAAAATAGTGCCTAAAAGCATAATGCGCCAACCGGAGACATCTAGTCACGCTGGACAGGGTCAAGTCAAGAGTTCAGGCAGACTGCATTGGAGCACAGGTCGGATACAGTCCCAGATTAGTCCTGCTGAAGTTTTACCTTCTCAAGTTTTGTTTCAAGAGTCCCGTTAGTGTTCGAGAGGGTTGTGGGGAGCTAGGAGAGTGTCGCTGGTGGTGGTCGGCAGCCACGAAGAGGAGGCCAGGTATCGCCGACAGGCAGCCTGGAGCTTCGCATTGGTGGTCCCCCATGGCCAATCGATGCTTGCTATGTGAAGAAACAGGCTGGAGGTGGCATGTGCTGAATTTCGGTGCAAACAGTGCAGTTCTGGTGCAAATGGGCCTGTTTGCAAACAGCACAAAAGCTTGATCTCAAGACCCCAAGAGCCACACCAAAGGTCCAGGACCTGAGAGGCACCTCTTGGGTGTCAGGATCTCACTGCAGCTGGTTCCAGGAGCTGGTTAGGGAGCCATTTATGTACCTGAGGCTCAGATCAGGAGGCCAGCAGACTAGCCCTTTGAGTCACTCTGGGGTCCTGGGTTCAAGATGAAGTTGCAGGTCCAGTTCTTCATTCCCAGGCAAGTGGGCAGCAGGCAGCAGGTCACCATAGTAGGGCAGCAGTTCCTTTAGAGAAGCAGTCCAGCAGAGGGGCAGTCCTTGTAGCAGCACACCAGACCTTCTTCCTGGCAGTGGATCCACAGGTCCAGAAGTGTACTGAGGAGTTGGTGTCTGAGGTCCTTCTTTTATACACAGTTGTGCCTTTGAAGTGGGGAGAAGCTTCTAGAGGCATGCCTTTGAAGTGCGCAGATGACCTGCATTTCCTGCTATTGTTCCAAACTAACTTTAGGGAATATGCAGCCCTTTGTGTGGAAGCAGGACACAGCCTACTCAAGTGTAAGTAGGGCTATGATACGCTCCTCGTTCTCTTCCTACCAGTGATTGCCCACCCACTTATGCTTCCCATTATATGTGGCTGTCTAGGAGGAATACACAAAGCCCAACTGTCAGCCACACCCAGTCATGTGACCCACAGTCAGGCTGCAACCACCAAATGGCAAAGGCAAGAAAATGCCAACTTTCTAAAAGTGGCATTTTCAGAATTGCAATTTAAAATCCGACTTCACCATAAGTTAGGATTTTAAATTGTGATTCCAGAGACACCAAATATGAAGTGGTCATCTCTTCCCATTTGATAATTACATTTATAAAAATGAAAAAAGGTAACTCCAATGTTATCCTGATGGAAAGATAGGTCTTGCAGTAGTGCAAAATTAATTTAAGAGTTTTTCACTACCAGGACAAGTAAAACTTAAAAGTACATGTTCAACCTTTAGAATAGATTGCACCCTGTCCTCTGGGCTGTCCAGGGCCTACCCTAAAAGTGACTTATATGTATTAAAATGGAAGGTTTTGGTCTGGAAAAAGATTTATTTTGCTGGATCAAAATTTACACACAGGCCCTGTAATAGCAGGCCTGAGATATATTTAAAGTGCTAGTTAAGTGGGTGGCACAACCAGTGATGAAGGCCCGCTAGTAGCATTTAATTTATAGGCCCTGGGCACTTGTAGTGCCAAATTACTAGGGACTTCCAAGTAAATTAAATATGCCAATTGGGTATAAACCAATGTTACTATGCTTTAGGAAAGAGCACAAGTACTTCAGCACTGGTTAGCAGTGGTAAAGGGAACAGAGTCCTAAGGCCAATAGAACGAATTCAGCAAAAATAGGAGGAGTGAAGGCAAAAGGTTTATGGATGACCCTGCAGAAAGGGCCAAGTCCAAAAAACGGCTTAATCGCTAATCATTACTAGATTTCTGGAACGCGGTCCACCTTTGTGACTGTGTGGGTGACTTCATCTTCAATAGCCAGTTCTTGTCAAAAACATGCCTGAACCATATGGTGTGAAGGGGATTTGGAGTTATGCCCCTTCATTCTGTTAGTGCAAACTACTGTCCAATGACTGCTGAAAGAGATTATTTTCCATCAGAAGATTAAAAATCCAATCTGGATCATGTAATCTTTTATTGTTCAAATTGAAAAACAAATGCGAAGGTGTGAAAATGTCATTGAAAGATTTGACTAGTGTGAGTCTAGTCCTGGCCTTCTTCCTGGTACCTGCTTCATAAATGATCATGTTTAAAAGTCATTTGGTTTCAAAGGCCAGAGAAAAGGAGATTTTATAGGTATGTAAGTATGTACATGATAAGCACCAGAATAAGACTCAATGAAAACGTTTGAAAAGATAATCAGAAAGGAGAATACAAATCCATAAAGCAAGCTAATTGGTCCACCCGAGGGAGAGGAAAGATGATAGATTAACTACAAGAGCAAACAATCATGCACTGGTAAAATGCCTCCCAGGAGGAAGAGAAGGAGAAACCAATATCAAAATAAAAGAGCTCCTTATCACAAATCACACACAGACAGCTGTGTAGCTGCATCTCATTATTTGCAAAGTGAAGCTTGTATTAGAGATGAGCTCTGAGGATAGCCATGCAAAGATAGTGACTACATACAATGAAAAGGGGGTTGGGTGCTAGTGGAGAAATCAGATGGTTGAGTGCACCAATAAATGGGCTTTGAAAAAACGTGATTCCCTGTTGTAACTGAAGTATGATTATGTACATTTTGGTAACATTTACGAGTTCGATCAAATGGCAAATAAAGATATAAAATGAAATTGTTTCTGGGTTTGAAAAGCGTTACAGAGATCACTTGCTCCGACCTGTACCCTAACCCACAAAGTCATGCATGATAAGAAAATACTGGGGGAAAGTTGGATAATTGCTTTATAAGCATCAGACAATAAAGGAAAGTGGGTCTTCTCTTTTAAGAGAGAAGGCACTAAATCTGATACTGAAAGTCATAGACAAATCTAGAACAAGAGATAAAAAATCTCCATAAGGAAACATGGTATCCAGAATCAACTCAGAGTTGATTGGACACTATCCAACTCATTTACAATTTTGCAGATTTACAGGTTTGTTGTTACATTACATTGCGTTACGTTACGTTATGTTATGAGAATTTGTATATTGTACTTGTGAGCATATCCTGAGGCTTTGCAGGTGTGTGGTGCTAGCCTCAAGCGGGCTTACAGAAAGAGCCAGGTCTTCAGCTTCTTGCAGAATTCAAGAAGGGATAAGAAGGCTCTAATGTGGTGTGGTAGGTCATTCCAAGCTTTAAGGGCCAAGTATGAGAAGGCATGACCTCCTGATTTGCTTTTGCGAATGACCGGGATGTGTGTAACTAAGGGGTCGATTCCGATCTCGGTCGGAGGCGCACCCAATACCATTCGGTCGGGAAAAAGCCATGCGAAAGCCAGTTTCCCGACCGATCCGTACAGCACACCGAACGAGCAAGTACGATGCGCACAACAGCAAAAATTCCGGCCGAGCCGTACTCACCCAAACCAGGTCCTGTTCTCCGACCGAGGCGAATCCGGAAACGCCGAATCGAGTCGCACGGAAGGGAAAATGCAGCCCCGTCCGGCCGGACAAGTACGATGCGCTTCCCGTACGCGCCGAACCCGTCGCTACGCACGGCACGTCAAAGCATCCGGGAGAGGCGCACATAAGCTCCGAATCGCGCCACAACACGATCCACGGCTACGAGACGAACACGGCACCGACGAGGACGACGCGAGGCGACGAGGACGAAGCGAAGCGACGAGGACGACGCGAAGCAACGAGAAGGACGAACGAGACGAACCAACCATGAATCCCTTCGTCCCGATCATACCAATATTCTACATCTACTACCGGAACAGGCACGGACGCGTACGGCGCAGAAGGTAAGTCAGACACCAACCACAAAACACATACAACACGTACACGACACATCACACACATACACGGGGAATCTGAATATACTTACACCAGCAACAGCAGCACCATAGGGGCGGGATGCCCATCACCAATGCCACATATGCACACAGGGGCCTGAATGCGCGCCACCACCCCAACCCAGAGGGGGCAGGATGCCTACCACTACTACCACCCTTAGCCAGGGGGCAGGATGCCTACCACTACTACCACCCTCACCCACGGGGGCAGGATGCCCACCACTACTACCACCCTCACCCACGGGGGGCAGGATGCCTACCACTACTACCACCCTTAGCCAGGGGGCAGGATGCCTACCACTACTACCACCCTTAGCCAGGGGGCAGGATGCCCACCACTACTACCACCCTTAGCCAGGGGGCAGGATGCCCACCACTACTACCACCCTCACCCACGGGGGGCTGGATGCCTACCACTACTACCACCCTTAGCCAGGGGGCAGGATGCCTACCACTACTACCACCCTTAGCCAGGGGGCAGGATGCCCACCACTACTACCACCCTCACCCACGGGGGCAGGATGCCCACCACTACTACCACCCTAACCCACGGGGGCTGGATGCCTACCACTACTACCACCCTTAGCCAGGGGGCAGGATGCCCACCACTACTACCACCCTCACCCACGGGGGGCTGGATGCCTACCACTACTACCACCCTTAGCCAGGGGGCAGGATGCCCACCACTACTACCACCCTTAGCCAGGGGGCAGGATGCCCACCACTACTACCACCCTCACCCAGGGGGGCTGGATGCCTACCACTACTACCACCCTTAGCCAGGGGGCAGGATGCCTACCACTACTACCACCCTCACCCACGGGGGCAGGATGCCCACCACTACTACCACCCTCACCCACGGGGGGCAGGATGCCTACCACTACTACCACCCTTAGCCAGGGGGGCAGGATGCCTACCACTACTACCACCCTCACCCAGAGGGGGCAGGATGCCTACCACTACTACCACCCTTAGCCAGGGGGCAGGATGCCTACCACTACTACCACCCTCACCCACGGGGGCAGGATGCCCACCACTACTACCACCCTCACCCACGGGGGCAGGATGCCTACCACTACTACCACCCTTAGCCAGGGGGCAGGATGCCTACCACTACTACCACCCTTAGCCAGGGGGCAGGATGCCCACCACTACTACCACCCTTAGCCAGGGGGCAGGATGCCCACCACTACTACCACCCTCACCCACGGGGGCTGGATGCCTACCACTACTACCACCCTTAGCCAGGGGGCAGGATGCCTACCACTACTACCACCCTTAGCCAGGGGGGCAGGATGCCCACCACTACTACCACCCTCACCCACGGGGGGCAGGATGCCCACCACTACTACCACCCTCACCCACGGGGGGCTGGATGCCTACCACTACTACCACCCTTAGCCAGGGGGGCAGGATGCCCACCACTACTACCACCCTCACCCACGGGGGGCTGGATGCCTACCACTACTACCACCCTTAGCCAGGGGGGCAGGATGCCCACCACTACTACCACCCTTAGCCAGGGGGGCAGGATGCCCACCACTACTACCACCCTCACCCAGGGGGGGCTGGATGCCTACCACTACTACCACCCTTAGCCAGGGGGGCAGGATGCCCACCACTACTACCACCCTCACCCACGGGGGGCAGGATGCCCACCACTACTACCACCCTCACCCACGGGGGGCTGGATGCCTACCACTACTACCACCCTTAGCCAGGGGGCAGGATGCCCACCACTACTACCACCCTCACCCACGGGGGCTGGATGCCTACCACTACTACCACCCTTAGCCAGGGGGCAGGATGCCCACCACTACTACCACCCTTAGCCAGGGGGCAGGATGCCCACCACTACTACCACCCTCACCCACGGGGGGCAGGATGCCTACCACTACTACCACCCTCACCCAGGGGGCAGGATGCCCACCACTACTACCACCCTTAGCCAGGGGGCAGGATGCCCACCACTACTACCACCCTCACCCACGGGGGGCAGGATGCCTACCACTACTACCACCCTTAGCCAGGGGGCAGGATGCCTACCACTACTACCACCCTTAGCCAGGGGGCAGGATGCCCACCACTACTACCACCCTCACCCACGGGGGGCAGGATGCCTACCACTACTACCACCCTCACCCAGGGGGGCAGGATGCCCACCACTACTACCACCCTTAGCCAGGGGGCAGGATGCCCACCACTACTACCACCCTCACCCACGGGGGCAGGATGCCTACCACTACTACCACCCTCACCCAGGGGGGCAGGATGCCTACCACTACTACCACCCTTAGCCAGGGGGGCAGGATGCCTACCACTACTACCACCCTTAGCCAGGGGGCAGGATGCCCACCACTACTACCACCCTCACCCAGGGGGCAGGATGCCTACCACTACTACCACCCTTAGCCAGGGGGCAGGATGCCTACCACTACTACCACCCTTAGCCAGGGGGCAGGATGCCCACCACTACTACCACCCTCACCCAGGGGGGCAGGATGCCTACCACTACTACCACCCTTAGCCAGGGGGCAGGATGCCTACCACTACTACCACCCTTAGCCAGGGGGCAGGATGCCTACCACTACTACCACCCTTAGCCAGGGGGCAGGATGCCCACCACTACTACCACCCTCACCCACGGGGGGCTGGATGCCTACCACTACTACCACCCTTAGCCAGGGGGGCAGGATGCCCACCACTACTACCACCCTTAGCCAGGGGGGCAGGATGCCCACCACTACTACCACCCTCACCCAGGGGGGGCTGGATGCCCACCACTACTACCACCCTTAGCCAGGGGGGCAGGATGCCCACCACTACTACCACCCTCACCCAGGGGGGGCAGGATGCCTACCACTACTACCACCCCCACTCATAGGATGGACAATGCAATGACACAACCAGCACACCACAACCTAGGGAATGCAAGATAAAGACATCCCCCCACCACCATGACAAGCGTGTGTAGGCTGTGTCAAATGCCTACAACACCGAACATGACTTTGAACATACAATGTGACCCCCTAGCACATGTGCCACACAAATATGTGTGTGGCACCCACAATGCAAGCAGCCCATGACCATTGTGGCAATGGGGCCTAAACCCCCATCATCACAGTGACCAAAAGGTAAGTGTGGGGTCCATAGCTGAAGCACATTCTGACCATTGTGGCAATGGGGTCTAAACCCCCATCATCACAGTGACCAAAAGGCAAGTGTGGGGTCCATAGCTGAAGCACATTTTGACCATTGTGGCAATGGGGTCTAAACCCCCATCATCACAGTGACCAAAAGGCAAGTGTGGGGTCCATAGCTGAAGCACATTTTGACCATTGTGGCAATGGGGTCTAAACCCCCATCATCACAGTGACCAAAAGGCAAGTGTGGGGTCCATAGCTGAAGCACATTTTGACCATTGTGGCAATGGGGTCTAAACCCCCATCATCACAGTGACCAAAAGGCAAGTGTGGGGTCCATAGCTGAAGCACATTTTGACCATTGTGGCAATGGGGTCTAAACCCCCATCATCACAGTGACCAAAAGGCAAGTGTGGGGTCCATAGCTGAAGCACATTTTGACCATTGTGGCAATGGGGTCTAAACCCCCATCATCACAGTGACCAAAAGGCAAGTGTGGGGTCCATAGCTGAAGCACATTTTGACCATTGTGGCAATGGGGTCTAAACCCCCATCATCACAGTGACCAAAAGGCAAGTGTGGGGTCCATAGCTGAAGCACATTTTGACCATTGTGGCAATGGGGTCTAAACCCCCATCATCACAGTGACCAAAAGGCAAGTGTGGGGTCCATAGCTGAAGCACATTTTGACCATTGTGGCAATGGGGTCTAAACCCCCATCATCACAGTGACCAAAAGGCAAGTGTGGGGTCCATAGCTGAAGCACATTTTGACCATTGTGGCAATGGGGTCTAAACCCCCATCATCACAGTGACCAAAAGGCAAGTGTGGGGTCCATAGCTGAAGCACATTTTGACCATTGTGGCAATGGGGTCTAAACCCCCATCATCACAGTGACCAAAAGGCAAGTGTGGGGTCCATAGCTGAAGCACATTTTGACCATTGTGGCAATGGGGTCTACACCCTCATCATCACAGTGACCAAAAGGTAATTGTTGACAAAGAAAGAGCTGCAACTGCCAAACTGCATGGATCATTCCTGGTCACAGAACCAAAAACTCATCTGTGGCAAAGTAGTGTATGTGTCCCATTGCAACATAAATTGGGGGAGCCAAATACTGCAGTGCAAATGAAACATTCCTTTGGCCATGTGCAGACAAACAACACCCATGGGGGCTGAGACCGTCAACAGTCATCAATGACACAATGACAGAAGTGACCATCAGAATGCAGAACCACATATTTGCACCAATGGGCACACAAATGCAGATACCCTGTGGAGACAGCAGATGTGAGGTGAACAGATACCATACCATGGCAGCAATGGGACACACAAACCATGATCACTGTGCTGACCGATGACCTAGGAGTCCCAGGGACAGCAGGGGAAACACACCAAACAACATACAGCCAATGGCACACCCAAGATATGCCAATGCAGTGGTGCAGATGCACAAACACAAACAGGCAGACCAACACTGTCATCATACACAGCAGGTGAGGGGTGGGGGTGCCAGTGTCCCCAGGCAACAACACAACACATGAGGAGAGCTGAATACCAATCATACAGATGTGCATACACAGCCACACTAAGGTAACTCATGGATCCAAATCCCCTATGTGGGCAAGCAGGCATTGACAGGTGAGAGGGAGCACAAAACACACATGTCACACAGGCACGTAGGAACAACAACTGACACAGCAAGTCACAGACACACCACAGCACCACCCCCAGGGCCCCCACAATGTGGTGACCCTGGGCTGAATAAAAATACCACTGTGATGACAAAGCTAAATGTCGTTCACACTGTGAACCACAGTCAGGTGTCCTGAGCAACAAACTACCATCACACCTACACAAGCACAAATCAATCAGCATGGCCAGTAAGCCAAGGCCAACATGGAGGCAGGGGACTAGCCGGGCAACAACTCTCATCTGCACACACTCAAGACCACACCCCTCGACCTCCAACAATGTGCAGCAGTGAAGTACACATGCACTGGTGACATTGCACATGCACCCATGACTATTCCAGGGTGGTGGGTGGGAACCAAGGTGTAGAAACACATCACACATGGACACTCAACAAGACTCCTGAATGTCTGACACACTGCACACTACGCTGTACATGGACATGACGGCAATACCACACCGACCAATGGGATCCCAGCCACAGTCACACACCAATGAAGAAGCCAAGGTCACCCACAAAGAACACACATAGACAACAACCAACATTGCAGCCCGGACCCTAAGGAGTGCCAGCAGTCACACACACAACGTGTCACAATCACTGAAAGATAACACAAACTGGAAATCACATGACAGGGGCAAACAACAAGTGCCAAAGGGAAACCTGACTGTGACCCATCTGCGTCTGCACACAAACTCTGCCCTGACAGCAAACACACCTATGGGTGACACCCTGATGACCAGTAATGTGCCATGCACCCACATCACAGAGAACACAGGGAGAAGACTTTGGGGGAACATAGCTCAAGTCAGCAAGCATCACAAACAGGTACAACACTAGGGATCACAGCATGCGCAGATGAATGGAAGTGAACACACAGACATGCACATACAACACACACCTTGGGCGCAGGCAATGTCACACGTGTACACACTGCCATGAGGGGACTCCACTCCTGTGTGAGGAAAGCTGTGCCATATGTTGCCTCAGTAGGGCCCCATCATGTCAGCTGAGCACTTGGTCACACAATCAACAATTAGCACCAAATGAGGGCTCCCGTCACATCAGCCTGGTCATGGATGTGCCAACGGAATCATCAGCACAGATCCAACACACTTGTATAGCAATGTTGCACTGACTACACGGATGAGTCCCTCCCCATTGATGCCCAAACCTGCATGTCCACTGGAGATGGCAACACGGTCAGGGAAGTAGACAAATGCAACGATGGCAGGCACAACAGATGTGCAGGGGTGGAAGCCACAGATATGAAATTGCCAATGTAAGTAGGAAACCCATTGCCAAATACTGAACACATGACACCCTCAGATGCTGCTATTGATGACATGGATACACCACATGATAGGACACATTCCCCCTGGACCACATGGGTTCCTGCACAGTAACACTTCATAATCATGAGACCAGATATCACCATCACTGCAGCAAGGGCATGGTTAGCTGCACATACAACATGTACATCTGAAGCATGAGCACTAGAGAAAAGAAAGTTGCTTTATTCAGCATATGTGTTGTTTGATAACGACGTCCAGAAGAAATTAGAGCAAAGGCCAATGGCCAGTCCATTGTCAAAGTTCAAACAGGGTGACACTGGCAGATGTCACCCTACGCATGCCTGCACAATACCAGGGACAATCCACTAGGAGGGGCAACCGGGGGGCAGGCCAGGCACCGCAGGGACAGGATCAGGGCTCACCAGGGGAGTCAGGGAAGGGGTGGTGGGTGCTGGAGAGCCACTGACAACTGCAGTGGAGGTGTCTGACATGGTGTGTGCCGGCACAACTGGGGGGCATGACTCAGATGTCGTGGGTGCCGGCACAACTGCAGTGGACCCTGCAGATGGGGTGGACAGGTCCGCCACTGCAGTGCCCAAGTCAGACAGGGCGGTAGTGGACTCCACTGCAGTGCCTACCTCCAGGGGAGGAGAATGGGGAACAGGCAAGGTGGGTTGGACAGAGGGGAGGACACCCTCACCACATCAGTGGCACAGACAAGCGCAGCGGGGGTGTGGTGCTGGGAGAGCAAGTGGCAGGGGGAGAAGGCCGGATCCTCTTGGGGATGGTATATCTGTGGGTGGGGGAACCTGGGGCAGGGTGTGGTGGGGGCACCTGTGCAGTGGGGGCCTGAGGGATGGAGGACGGAGACCTTGTGCCTGAGCTGCAGGGCGGTGGCGGGGTCTTGCTCTTACCACTCCGGGGGGACTTGCGGGTGGGGGCCTCAGTCCGTCTGCGCCTGGGGGAGGGTGTCCGGGGCGAGGGGCACTCTGCTCCGTGTGGGTGGGCTTCCTCTTCCCCCGGTATGCTGGAGCAGCTTCATCGGTGGGGAAGAGGCCGAGGTCACAGAGGAAGAGCTGCTGTGACTTTGGGGTTGCAGGTGAGGCAAGGGAGGGTGCTTTGGAGGGAGAGGGAACTGAGGACTGCGCAGTGCATGTGGATGCGTGTGTGTGTTCCAGGGCCCCATCCCCTGTGAGTCTGGCTTCAGTCCCCTGAATGTGTGTGCGTGTGCGTTTTGTCATTGGCGTGTGTGTCAGTGTGCTGGATGTGTGTGTGCTGGTGTGTGCCTGTGCCGGTGTGTGTGTGCCTGGGATGGGTAAGGTGCTGGGGAGTGTGGATGGAGCAGAGGCAGGAGGGGTGAGGGACCGTTTGAGGAGGGACACTGCTGCCGTCAGGGAGGAGTCCATGGACCTATTGCCCCTCTGTAGGTCAGACATGCCCGATGAGATGCCCTCCATGAACGACACCAGCTGAGTCAACAGCGCGGTGTGCGCATGGAGGACACTCAGCATGGCTGTCTGCCCTACATGGAGCTGGCGAAGGAGGTACACAGACTCCTCACTCAGGGCAGCAGGGGACACAGGGGCAGGGGTGCGGTGCCTGGCCCAAAGGAGACACGCTCCCGGACATGGGAGCCTCCACGGACCTGGGGAATGGGAGCCGATGGGAGGGCGGTGGTGGTGCTGGTGGTGGCGGGGACAGCAACACTAGCTGGGGTGTGGTGGCTGCTGACACCCGCCTCCACAAGGGAGTCATCCTCCGAGTTGCTCTGGTCCTCAGCTGAGGTGGATGCTGCTGAGGACTCCTCGGTGTGGCTCCCCTCGCCCTCCGTGCTACTGGGTCCCTCCGACCACTCCTCGGCTGCTGACCCAGTCTGGCTCTCCGGCTCCTCCTGGTCCGTGGAGCTGTCCCCTTCCGTGGCCGTGGATGTATCTGCAAACAATGGGGAAACAGACAGACATCAGTCACCTGCACATAACGCACACACCACTGTGAGCACAGCACATCACAGAGCAAGCCCTGGCATCATTAGTTGTACATTGCTAAAAGTGCACTAATTGAACAGGAGAAGTCAATTGTCACTCTGATGCCAAGCATGGCACTCACATCCCACATGGCCTTGCACCCATCTGTCTGGTGTCTGTTGGATTGCAACACCCCAGTGTTGACACATGCACCAAGTACACAGTAGTTGGACAGTGCAGAGGACACGGTGTGGACACATCACAGCTCTTGCCACTGAGTCAGTACAGGTTTCCGGATGTAAGGGATGCCCAGAGTCAAATAGGAAATGCATGTGATGCATACCAGCGACAGACACCATGATGCACCCATGTCCTGATAGCCAGCGCCACTATGGTGTGCATGTAGCACATGTCACTCCCCTGCAGGCTCACCAATCAGTAGACACATGCCATGGCGGAGGCATGACTGCAAAGTCATACATCACTGGCTCAGTGATGTATGACTTTGCAGCCAGACAACAACACTCTGCACTGTGTCACAATAGTAGGTCATGGGGAATGCAAGTCCTGGAGCTGCACAAGTGCACATGTACATCCCCCACACAACACATCCTCTTAACCCTCATCTGTCCAGGTCATACCTATTGGACATATGGGAGACCTGTGACACTACCCTCTGAACCTGAGCCCCTCACACTCTGCTGTGCATGGGGAACAGCTGCCTGAACTTCACATTTACATGCCCCAGTCTGCATGGGCAGCTGATCAGACACCTATGTGTCACACAAGTATCGTCTCCTATGGTCACATCTCCAGTGGCATGCTGAGCCCCTACCAAGAAACTCCACAGCAGTCCTGGCGACTAATCCACAGCACACTGACACAGAGGCAGACACCTGAGGGGTCAAATCACTGTGCACAATGTGTCCGCTGATACACGGGAGTGGGAGTACAGAGTGTATTGTATGGCCTGGAGTAGGCATGACTGTCCAGCCCCACATGAATGAGGGATGAGCCCTGGACTGTAGGCAGCTGGCTAAGTATGTGTGACACACGTCATATACATACTCCTGGGGCCCAAACATTGTTCCCACCCGCAGCATGGGTGTGTGCCAGGTACCCCAGCCACATGTGGTGGATCAGCTCAGCAATTGGACCACAGATCAAAGTAACACGCTGAATACATGTCAGAATACAGGCATTGTGTAAGCAATGGACCCACCCATGATGCCCACCACAGAGTCAGGGAAACAGATGCTGTCTCCCACCTTGAGTCAAGCAAACTGCAAGGACACAGTCCTAAGTGACAGAATTCCCTGCATGTAAGGGCCACACCTGGGTATCAGATGAGGAGTGGGCAGTGCACAATAGAGGGACATGGCTCCTGGACAACATGACTGCTGTACTGTGGCAGTTTAACCAGGCCCGAGGAGGGCACATAGCATGTTAGACAGAGTACACAGTGCAGTCTTTGACTCACCCCCTCCTTGCTGCTCTCTGGCCTTCAGCTGCCCATCCAGGTCTGGAAAGACCACCGCCAGGATCCTGAGCATGTGGGGGTCAGGGTCCGTGTTCCGCCCCCTCCTGCGAGGAGGCGACAGCTTCAGCTGGACCCGTGCAATCCTCCGGGTCCAGCCCCGAAGGTCCTGCCACCTCTTTTGGCAGTTGCGGATCCGGCGCTTGTAGACCCCCACGGACCGGACAGCCCGGACGATGTCCTTCCATATCTCATGCTTCCGATGGGCAGAAGCCTGTCAGGATGACAAAGTGATAAGGCCATTACTACACATGCAACATATCCGTGCATGACACAGTTGCATATACATGTCGCAATCACAGGGGCACATGGTGTACCCAGGCAGTGCACGGCTGCCCATGGACAGTTTTCCAGAAGTCACTACATGGTATCATTGCATGGGGAGTAAAACCCTGTTCAGAAGCACTGTCACTGCACCATACCTGTCCAGTGCAAGTCACTACACACTATGGGGGTGACAACTACTCAGTGAGCCTGCTAGCCAGTGGTGTGCTGACTCTCAGCCTTGCTAGTCAGACAAAATGCACATTCAGAAAGGCAGTGCACAGAACACTCACCTGCTCCCCTGGTGTCCCATACAGCTTGCTGTACTGTGGAAGTAGGCTGTCCAGCAGGGCCTGGTTCTCCTCAAGGCTGAAGGCTGGGGCTCTCTCCACAGTACGTGCCATTGCAGGGTCCAGAGGGGCAGAGACAGCAGCAGTGCAGTGGCAGATGTCGTCCTGGAGCATGTAGTGCAGGCAAGTGGGCTCTCAGGGGAACAGGCAGCAATATATATGTGCTGGAGAGGCAGATACTGTCCCTTGTGTCCAAAGTGATAGGTCCAAGTCGTTTGCATCTTCTGAATCTGGCCAATCCATGGAATAGCAGCACCAAAACACGCCCACAGCATCCTTCAAAACTTCAACTTCATGACATACATGATTTTGCAACATTGTTGTGGGTGACCAACTGATTTTCCAGCAACCGACTCGTTCGAAATTCGAAAACGCGTCCGTTGCCAGGCAAGCCCATTGTCAATGGGTGCGCACCGATCGGTCCATTGAGGTACAACGCGCACAGGGGTACAACGCGTACCCGCACACATTGAAAGCAATGGGCCGGCCGGAGGCACCGATCGGTCCATTGCAGTTCAACGCGCACAGGGGTACAACGCGTACCCGCACACATTGAAAGCAATGGGCCGGCCGGAGGCACCGATCGGTCCATTGCAGTTCAACGCGCACAGGGGTACAACGCGTACCCGCACACATTGAAAGCAATGGGCCGGCCGGAGGCACCGATCGGTCCATTGCTGTTCAACGCGCACAGGGGTACAACGCGTACCCGCACACATTGAAAGCAATGGGCCGGCCGGAGGCACCGATCGGTCCATTGCAGTTCAACGCGCACAGGGGTACAACGCGTACCCGCACACATTGAAAGCAATGGGCCGGCCGGAGGCACCGATCGGTCCATTGCTGTTCAACGCGCACAGGGGTACAACGCGTACCGCGCACATTGAAAGCAATGGGCCGGCCGGAGGCACCGATCGGTCCATTGCAGTTCAACGCGCACAGGGGTACAACGCGTACCCGCACACATTGAAAGCAATGGGCCGGCCGGAGGCACCGATCGGTCCATTGCTGTTCAACGCATCACTGTATATGTGACTGGCATAGGTCAGCATGCCTGTCTCAGATGGACATATGCCAGCCACAGATAGCTCCCAGGGAGTGAGGGGCACACCTACATCACGACAGCCTGTCCAAACCTTATCATAAGGCATGTGAGGCTGCATTTCCTATTGTGTGTATGTTGGTGTACATGTTGTCCTGTGGGTGTCACCTGTGGGCAGCCACCCCCAGGCTGTGCACGTGTTCATGGGGACAGGATCCTGGGTGTTACGTGTACGTGACCACTGTGATGTGCAACTGTTCATATCTGTGCATGTGTCATGGTCACATTTCACAGTGGTGTTTGTGTATGTCATGTCACATACCCCGTGAGTCCCATGTGGGACGGTATGTTTGAGCCAGGGTGTCCCAGTGGCACAATAGTGATGGCCCTCCACAGTCTTTGTGCATGTAGTGTTTACAATGTCTCTGATTTCATGTGCACAATGGGAGACAGTCTCCACATCCACGTTGTGTGTGCATGGACTCTGATGTTGTGCGTGTGTGTCACAGACGTCCATGGCTCTCCTGCCATGGCAAGTGTAGCCACTACCTGTGGGGGTCATGTTTGTTTTGCTGTGGTGTACACATGATACTCCAGGTGATGCCAGTGTCCATGTGGCATTACAGGGTCCCTGGGAATGTGCCTGTCGTTGAGCTGTGGTGCCTGGGGCACATCTGTCCTCACATGTCACTGGGGGGTGACTTTGACACAGCATCATGATATCCAATGGGCCAACCTGGGACAAATTGATGCCACCTGTAGGACCGTGTTGACAGATGTTGGCCATGTATGTACCATACATGTCGTTCCGGTACTGCACACTTCATGTAGTTGTGCCTCATGATGATGTATGTTGGGAACTTGAGTGTGTTCAATGCCGCATATGTGGGGTGACTGACGATCTTGCTTACTTCTCCTCTGCACTGCAGGGCTCCTGCTGTCCATCGGCCATTCCCAGACCTGGCAACGATGGTGGAACGGGACAGCATCCGACGGTACCGCTTCACCAGGCAGCTGATTGAGGATTTGGCAGTGCAGTTGTCCCCACATTTGCAGCCTGGCCGGCCGTATCCTACAGCGCTGACCCCCAAGGTGAAGGTGATGGCAGCCCTACACTTCTTTGCCACCGGTACCTTCCAACATACTGTGGCGTCTGCTGGTGGGATGTCACAGACCATGTTCAGCCGTGTGCTCCGCGATTTCTTGGCGGCAATGTTGCTCTTCCTGAACCGGTACATATATTTCCCTAGACTGCGACGACTCACTGACGTGAAGAGTGACTTTTATGCCCTGGGGAGGATGCCGCATGTCATTGGCTCCATTGATGGGACACATGTGGCTTTGGTACCACCACAGGCCCAGGAGCAGGCCTACAGGAACCGCAAGCACTACCACTCGGTCAATGCACTGGTGGTGTGTCTTGCAGACATGACCATCACACACGTGTGTGCCCGTTTCCCTGGTTCAGCACACGATGCCTTTGTGATGAGGAGTAGTCGCATCCCCAGGTTGATGGCACAGATGCAGAACCAGCGTGCCTGGCTTGTCGGTGTGTACTGACTTTGTGCCATTGTGTGTGATCTGATCTGTAGTATTCCGCCCACTTTTCCAAGTCAGCTGATGTGCACTTGCCTGTCCGTAGGTGACTCGGGATACCCCAACATGCCGTGGTTGCTGACACCCCTCAGGAACCCTGTGACACCTGCCCAGATGCGCTACAATGAGGCACATGGTCGGACCAGGAGAGTGATTGAGCGGACCTTTGGTCTCCTGAAGAGCCGCTTCCGCTGCCTGGACAAGACCGGAGGGTCCCTCCCATATGCCCCTGCGAAAGTGTGCAAGATTATCATCGTCTGCTGCATGCTCCACAACCTGGCAGTGCGGAAGGAGTTGCCTCTCATCCAGGATGACGATGACCAACATCCGCCACCTGTGGAGGATCCTGGCCTGGACCACGATGCCAGTGACGATGATGATGATGATGATGGT
Organism: Calotriton arnoldi; assembly: GCA_963921515.1. Lineage (NCBI taxonomy): Eukaryota > Metazoa > Chordata > Amphibia > Caudata > Salamandridae > Calotriton > Calotriton arnoldi. Next base: position 715 of record CAWUFW010000904.1, on the reverse strand, counting down.
GATGTCCGCACACAGCTCATCACCAACTTCTTTAGCTGAATGTGAGTATCCTGAGGTGTCATGTGAATGATGTGAGTTGGCATGATGTGTGGGTGGTGCTCTGGTGCTGTTGGAGTGTGTCCATGGGCTACTTGACAGGATGTGTGTTGCGATGTGTGGTGACAGGTGGGCTGTACTCCCCAACAGTGTTGACATGCTAACTTGGTTCTGGGTGGGTATCTTGTAACATGTATTGTGCATGAGTTTTGCTGATCTGTCCTGTACTGCATTGCTTTTGACTGTGTGTCATTTCTGTCCTTCACAGGGTACTTTCAGATTCGTTTGGTCAACTGTGTCCACCGACGACGTGATTGCACATCCAGGCTGGTAGCTGTTGTGTCCCTACAGGTGATGTGCGCCACACCCATGGACTTCCTTCCGTCTACAGTTGTTGACTGTGTGCCCGCTACCAGGTGGGGTTACCTTGCATCTGTAGTGGTTACGGCATGTTGCTACTGTGTAATAAACCTGTGCTTCACTTAGTGATGTGCGTTGTCTGTGGTCACACATTTGACTGCCATTTGCTTACTGCACCTGTGGGCTACTTGACTACAACTGGGAATGGGTGTGGTGTCTGTGCATTGCACCGTCTTCCCTGGCAACATCAGTGTAGGCAATGAGTCAGATGGCCTAGGTGTGTATGTGTTGTGTAGCCCTGGTGGTGTGTCTCCCTCAT